>OU426990.1:72106069-73306069 GCA_911387755.1 Chrysotoxum bicinctum | reverse complement strand
TGATAAGAAAGTCGACATTTTTTCAGGTGATTCAACTCAATGTTATTGTTGGGAGATCATATCGTATCAGATCGAGCAATTTATGGTTCTTTTTTATTTGAAGCTGCTGTCAAACCATATTTTGAAATTTTGTATATGCATGTACATGTACATTATCTCGACACGTGGCCGTCAAAGCTTAAAATTCAAGAATCATCCGTCTGTAGGCTTTGAACTTTGCACCGAAAACAAATAATTTTTAGAGGCTTATCTTGACGAAAAATATTCCACGAATACTTAAGAGAGTATACACATTTAGCCCCAATTGAGTTAAAAATAAAAACAACTCGTCAGACATGCAGACGGTTTTGTGAATTAACCTTGATCTTTAAGGTGGGTGTCAAGGTTTTTTAAAGAAAGAAATTTGATGGGGAAGGCCAGTTGAAGAAGATACATAACTGATAGCGAATTTGAAACATTGATTCATTCTTTAAATAACGAAAAGAAAACAAAATTTATTTGAAAAGAAGTTAATTATTTTGTTTGTTTAATGTATGAACTTACATCTTTATATTTTTAAAATTTATTTAAAAATATTTTGTTGATTTACGAGTATTTATAGCGAGGGCAGAGATTGCAATTAAGCGTTCAATTGCCCAAATTTAGCAACAATATTATTTATGGTGTGTTTTTTTGAGCAAGCATATTCGCTTAACAGAATTCAATTTTGTTTTATTGAACATACTATTTATAGTTTGGCTTACAACTAATAAGATAATACATATGTATGAAAATTTACATTTGTTGGCTTATAGGGGGCCTATACAGTGACTTAAGTTTAATTATTTTTATATAAAATCTACATGACGAAAAAATAAAATTTAAAACGTAGGTTGACTGTATTGTCTTCAGGGTGTTCATTCCCGGTTGTCAGTGGTGATTGTTGAGGTTTGTGGGCAGGGATGGCGTTTTAGCCGCGTTGGTAGGCTGGCCCAATGTCAGCGTAGAACGAGACTACTTCCTAGTTGTCCATGATTACCTTGTCATCCAGAGTTTCCATCACATTAAGGTACCTCGGTTCGGGATGTCGTTGTTCTGTGGTCATCCTTCTCATAAGCTGATTCGGGTGGTCAATGATGTTCCGCATCAGTTTCTTCGTTGAATGAACTAGTTTATTTGTCCAGTGGGATTAAATTCGCTTCTGTGTAGAGATGGTCGTTCCTGGTAGTGTTTCTGTATCTGACGGTCGAAGTAGAGTCCAGTGCAGATCCTCAGTATCTTCCTTTTGAATAGTTGAAGTTCCTTCATAGCTGTCTTCGAGATGGCAAACCAGACTGGGAAGAAATGGCTGATCACTGGTCGCAGGAGCCGCTTGTAGATTAATATCTTTGTCGGTTGGCTAAGACCTGATCTCTGATTCTTTTCAGCAATGCTTGCAAACGGCTGAAGGCCCAGCTGACCTTTTTAGGAACAATTCTTGAGTGCAGGTCAAACCCTAGCAACTCGTTGAAGTGCACTCCCAGGTACTTGACGTTTGGTTTTGCCACTATGGTAGATTTGTCAGGGAGTCTCAGGACCAGATTTCTGCAAATTGTTGCGGTGCAAATGCCTATACTTGATCCGGATGCCGCGGATGTGTTGATGTGGGTTTCTACTTTTCGGACAGCGATTAGTGGTGACATTGATATGGTGTAGGTGAGCGAGGTATCAGCATACAGAAGGTTCTCGCACCCAATTGCAGAAGGTTGGTCTGAAGTTATCAAGTTGTAGAGGAAGTGGTCTAGTTTTGAGCTTTGGGCGACTCCAGCTTCATGTTTGACTTGCAGTTATCTACTTGAACGAAAAATTTCCTGAAAAATAGGAAAGAACTGTGTTTAACAGAAAAGTGTAAAAAGGTCGTAACTGGTAGCACTGACATTTAAATTACACTTCAGCTGTAAGGCGTGAGTTGAAAGTGAATTTTCTGGCTGCGTATATCCACACTGTTTCTAACAGGCCAGCACTTTTAGCACTGAGTGAAACCCAAGTAGGTGAAGATTCCGATCCTGCTGAACTTTTTATTCATGGGCATAGCTTAGTGCCTCTATTCTTTTATGACCGTGGTCTCGCCATATACATTAGGAATGATGTTGCATATCAGCTTTTACCACAATATACTTAGTCATTGCACCAAATGCTTCTTTAGTTTTATGTGGTTCAAATTTTCCGTAAATAATCATATCATTCACTATTGTTTTCTTTACCGAAGCCCAAATCTGAATAGATTTTAACTTCTCACGAATTTGATGTTCTGCCCGAGTCCATCCAAAGAATTTTTTCCCTATATCCTCAGACTGAAATCGTTATTACGGGCGATTTCAATGCTCAAAATTCTTCTTGGCCTCTCCATTCGGGCCAGACAATACTAGAAGGTATGCGTGCTGAGATTTTTGCTGAGTTTAACCGCCTTACTCAGCTTTTCAACGAGCCTACTCGAATATCGGACGTTAATGGCCGAGCAGAAAATACTCTTGACTTGTTTCTTACCTCTGACCCTGATAAATACACAATCAGTGTATTGACCTCTAGGCACATCTGACCATAGTGTTATATCTGCAAATTTCTCGTGTCAAATAAATCCAGTTAGAGAAAGAGCTCCTAGGAAAACCGTATGGTAGTACAAAAAAGCCAACTAGAACGTTCTAAATAATTTTTTTAGGATCTTTAACTGGTCACTATGCTTTCTCGGTAGTCATGTAGACTCCAGCGGAGATAAGATAACTGATATGATTCTTTTGGGAATGAAAATTTTTATCACGAATGGGGTTAAAATTATCAGACCCAAGGCCAAGGCCAAGCCATGGTTTGATTTGATCTTCAAAAAGGTTATCAAGGCAAAAGAGGTAAGCTTCCGGTGTTTTAGAGACAACTACATACACTGAAGAAAACCGGAATAAGTTCAAACAAGTCAGGAAGGCCTGCAACGCCCATATTCGAAGGACCAAATTTTTACATGACCAACAATCAAGGCAACAAAAATACTGCAATCTCCCAAAGGCAGTAAGAATTTTTGGTCATTTGTAAAAAATATGAGGAATTCTTCCTCTTCCTCAGTTCCTATACGCTTGTTGTCAATGATACACCTATATAGTTAGCTCTATTGAAAAAGCTAACTTGTTTGAAAGTTAGTTCGCCGCAAATTCAACCTTGCCGGATAATGTCATGACTCCCCCAGTTCTTGAGCGCGTTAATGATTATATGGGACAAATATTTTTTCGTACTCGTACTGTTGCAAGAGTTCTTAAAGATCTCAACATACATAAATCTGCTTGTCCGGATGGTACCCCACTTTCATTCTGAAGAGGTGTTCTTCCACGCTAGCAAAACCTCTGCGTAAGCTTTTCCATTTATCGTATTCTTCTGGGTTCGTTCCGAGTAGTTGGAAAACAGCATTTGTTCAACCAATTCCGAGAAAAAAGACGAATCCTCTTCTTCTATCTGAAATTATCGACCGATCGCACCTACACCCCTTCTGCCCAGGGTCATGGAAAAGCTTATTAATAATCAGCTTAAGAAATATCTTGAGGAACGAAAGCTTCTTAATGACCGACAGTATGGCTTTCGTAGCAATAGGGCCACCGGTGATTTGATAATTTCTTTAACCGAACAGTGGAACAAATCTTTACATCATTTCGGAGAAAGTAAAATTATTTCACTTGACATTTCAAAGGCATTTGATAAAGTCTGGCATCTTACTCTCTTATCGAAAATACGTGCTTTCGGAGTCGACGAATCCCTTCTTCGTTTGATTAGAAATTTTCTTTCGAACCGTTCAATACAAGTTGAATTGGATGGATTCAAGTCTGAAATCCACAATAAAAATGCTGGTGTGCCCATCCGTTTTGTCCCCGACACTCTTCCTCATTTATATAAATGATCTCCTGTCTACAACTTCTAGTCCAATTAATTGTTTCGCTGGCGATAGTACTCTTAGCTTTTCATATTTGTTTTCCGACTGACTCACTTCCCGAATGTGGAAGTTGCAGTTCCACAAAATATGATAAGTTCATTAAATCGAAAACGACCAAAACAGTATTGTACAATGGGGAATAAACTGCGTGGAATATAATGCTTCGAAAACTCAATGCTGTCATGTATCGTTAAAGCGTGATATACCCCCCTTGCCACTATGAGTGAGTGGCACTTGCATCAATAAAACTGAACATCTCGATATTCTCGCAGGGTTGCGAATTTTTGAATTAAGGATACAGTAAGTCATAAGTCTGTAGATGACTTGTGAATTAAAAAAATTAATTAATAAGTTAGTTACTGACTTATGATTTAAAAAAAAAATTTATTCACAACCTAGTAAGTGACTTATGAATTAAAAAAAAAATTAAGCCATAAGTAATATAGTGACTTATGATATGAATTAAAAAAAATTTAATTCGAAACTTATGAATTAAAAAAAATTATTCATAAGCTAGTTGGTAGATTAGAAATTTTTAAGCTTGTTTTGGTTACATAACTATTTAATTATTAACGAAAGCTTTTGGAGAATTTTGTGTGTTATAAAATTATCATGCTAGCTTATAAATTTGCCAATTAATAATTTTTTAATAAGAACTCATCCATTAGCTTATGAATAAATTTTTTATAATTCATAAGTCCCTTAGTAGGTTGTGAATTCGCGACCCTAGAACAACAAGGTTCTAACTTCTAAGTACACCAAAGTGTGTTTTGAGAAAAACGCATCTGAATATTTGAAGTCTTTTATTCGGATACTTTTTAAAAAAATTAAATTTTTTTTTTATAACCCGATGAATATACACACAATCTATAAAATTTCTACTTTAAAACCTAATAAAACCAGATTTTTAACCCTTAAATTTGACTTTAAAAATCATTATAGGACTTTGCTGCTCAACGATACGACACTATATTCTAGAACAATAAGGTTCTATGTAGCACTTAGAACCTTGTGAACTTAATTTTTTCGATTACGGAGGATAATTGAGATTGGATGAAATAAAAAAATTTAAATAAGTTTTCTTTATTGTGAAAGAGATGTGGAATATTATTTTGTTAATAAAAAGATAGTACATAAACAAATAATATTGTTGTTACAGCTGATAAATACACGAAAAAAAATATAATGGTCAAATTTAAATTTACTTGAAATAAATCTCAAAATCTTTTAGTTATTTTCGATTTTCTCAAAAAACCAGAAGACATAGAACCATGCGGTTTTTTGTGTTCGATTAAGAACTGATAGATACATGAAACACATGTAAGCTAATTTACAATTTCATTTCACAATTTTGAAAACAATTGGTCTAAACTTTTTTTTTCACGTTATTTTATCAAAATTTGGACTTTAAATGCGAATTTCTCAAAAACCATTGACATGAGTAATTTAATTTAAATGCAGGATTATAGAACAATCTTCTGGCTTTCAAACGCAGTATAGCACTTTATTGTAAGTGTTGCCGTTGTTTTTTAATATTTTTTTTTTTCAATTTAAACCATTTTTTCTAAAAGTGCCCCTACCTCCTAAACGGGGGGAGATAGACCCCCCCCCTCCCATAGTAAAAAGTGCTTATTTTTGACCCCTCTACAAAAATCCGTCATCAAATCTTGGCGGCCAAGTTATCGTACTCTTGCCCAAAGTTCTATCTGCATGGTTTCTTTTTTTGAATTTAGTGAAATAAAGTTCTAAGTGGAAGTTAGAACCTTTTTAAATAAATCTCAAATCGAAAATATACAGATAGAACTCTGTAGCTCTGGATATTTTGTGAAACAAGGTTCTAAGTGGCAGTTAGAACCTTATTGATTAAATCTCAAATGGAAAATATGCAGATAGAACTCTGTAGCCCTGTCTATCATGGAAATGGAAAGAGATAGAGCAAAATGGATTACGGGAATCGAAAGAGCACCCTAAATTTACCCAGATTTGATATAAAACTAATTTTTTTCAAAATTGTCGGTTAGAACCTTGTTGTTCTAAGGTCGCGAATTATTTATTTTTTTTTTAATTCATAAGTCACTTACTTGTTCATGACTTAATTTTTACTTGCAACTCCTAGGTACCATAAGGCAAGTTCTACTTTCGTAAAAAAAATCGAACTCGAAATTTTGATCAAAGTTGACATTACGATGATAGCGAAGACTTAAAAAGAGGGTCTCGCAATTCTGTCTGTCTGTCTGTCTGTTCGACTACAGCCTAAACGGCTCGGCCGATTTTCTTTAAACTTGGTAGATATCATTTTGATTTTTTCCCCCACACTTTTTTTTCAAGGCCAAAAATAACGGTATTTTTTTTTTTATCAAAACCTATTCGACAGATTCAAAAAATAAAAATAAAAAAAAATTGCATTTAGTTAAAGTTAGGTAATGGTTGAAAATTTTTTTCCGAAAAATTGTTATTGAGGGTACCCTTCATGGAACCATTTTTTTTTGTTGTTGATTTTCTCAAAAACTTTACCACCGATTTTGATCATTTTTTTTTTGCTAGAACTCCCCAAAAAATTGAATAGAATTGTGTATTCAAATTAAAAAAATTCAATTTTTTTTTTTAAAACTCAATATTTCGAAAACTCCCATGCTAGATTCTTTTTAAGCTTGATAAATGAAAGTTTCTCAATATAATCTACAAGATGTAAGAAATCATACAAATGTTAAAAAATGGTTTTCAAAAATCGTATTTTTCTCGAAAACGGCGCCTAGAATTTTGATACAATTTTTTTTCTTTCAATTAATTCTTACGATCTTTAATTTAATAAAAATAAATTTGAAATTAAGATATTACAACTTGTACCTACTATAGAACCATTTTTTCGAAGTTTGAATTACTCATTATCAACAAAACGGATTTTAATGAAATTTCTTATAGAGATGCTTCTAAAAAGTTTAAAAAACATTGCATTTCAAAACATAAAAAAAACAAATATTTTTTGAATTTTGGAAAAAAAATCATTTTTGTTTTGGAAAATTCGATATTTCAAAAACGGCTCAGTATTTTTGTAATTTAAACTTTATCTGAGCAGATCATCCCATTTCACCGTATATTAATAACATTTTCAGATATTCTTGATTAGTGTAATCCATTGTTCACAAATAATTTTAAAAAAAAAAACACTACAACTTGAATTACAAATCCAAAATGGAGTAACAAGTGAAACAACACGACGCGGACACTAGATCACGCGAGAAAGACATTTACAACCTTCAAATCATAATGCAAATCTTTACTGTTGACATTAGTTAACGGTCTTACTATTTAACTTTATCTATTTGTCTTTTTCTTAACCACAATGGCTCAGAAAAAGTTTTAATTCATTTGAATTAATTTTGTATTTAAAAATTAGTTTTTCTTTTAAATTCACTCAGTTTGTTTATTTTTTTGTCAATTTCATTTAGTATTCTTTTTAAGGAAAAAAAAATATTTTTTTATGAAAATAAACTGGGCTTTAATAATAAGCAAAAAAAATTAATACTCATTAACGTGTTTTTTTGAATAAAATGATATCAAAGTGAAAAAACAAATTAAAAAACGAAAAAACTGGGTTTGTACAAAATGTCCGCAGCAAAAAAAGTTTTAGGACAAACTAAAACTGTAATAAATTCTTGATTGGTTATAACAAAAATTTTACGAATCGGAAGTAGTTTGGCAAAGATAAAGCCAGTTAAGGCAAAAATCATAAAAACCGTTATAACTTGAAAACGGGACGAAAACGAGAAAATTCCCTCTTAAGTTTTTCGACTTAAAATGACCTCAGGAATCCATGGTTTTCATTTGGGGCGTTGACTGTGGGACACCCTGTATACATATTTACATACAAGCCCTCAAAGTCAAAGAAAAATTTATTCAAGTCGCGAACCGTATTTTCAACAAAATTTTAGATGTCTTTTACAGAAGTTCCTTAAATTAAATTCTTATAATTTATATACCATTTTGTTGATATATTTTTGGTTATCTACAAAAGAAAGAAAAAAATGATGAATTATTATAAAAGAAGCCTTCTATAAGAAGCGTCAGATATGGGTACTAACAAAAAATGGTTTTGATGAAAACTTTTTGAGTTTCAATTTTAGCTACACTTGCCTACACGTAGTGAAGTACTCCAATGTGTGCTCCATACCTTCAAGTAACAACACAGAAAAAATCAGCTGCGGATGCCTGCGGATCTGGAAGTTATGTTGAAATTTGTCTTATTGAATCGGTTTTCAAAAAACTCGGTTTTGAGGGTGGTGTATATCAAATATTTATAATTTCTTCGTAAGTTGTTAAAAATTAAAAATATAAAAATTCTTAGTTATAATATTGCTGGATTAGTAAATAAGTTCAATATACCAGATTTTATAAATTTTATTAAAGAATATGATATTTTTGAACTAGTTGAAACGCATGTACATAACAGAAGAACATAATATTTATAATAATTTTCTATTGTATTTAAATGAGTATAAACTAAAATGGATGCATGCAGAAAGATCTAGTATAAGGGGAAGAGCGAGTGGTGGAATACTTATGGGTTATAAATTAAACCTCAAGAATGTGGAGTGTTTTTTAAAAAATAGTTATGACCTGGATTATTTGGAAATCAATTTTACTCGCCATAAGCTGACATTAGTTCCAGCATATATCAATTGTAACCACTGGGAACACCAATACAACCAACTTGTCGACAGACTCAACAACAACGCATTTGGAAGTATGTATATTAATTATCGGTGACTTCAACGCTAGGACAGGCTCTGAAACCAGTGAAAATAAACTTTGGGGAAGAGATCGCAAATCTAGGGACGCCGTTGTCAACCGAGAGGGGAAAAAGCTGATTGATCTTTGTAATTCTTTTGGACTCGGAATTTGTAATGGGTGTTCTAATAGTGACAAAGATGGAGAGTTTACATTTGTTAGCCATCAAGGAAGTTCGGTTATAGATTATGGGCTTGTAGGAGGTGACTGGTGTGAACTAGTAAACGATTTCGTTGTTAAACCTCAGATATTCTCCGATCATCTCCCAATTGAAATCTCTATTCAGCCATCGAGCTCTCAAAGGACATATGGAGATCAAACAACATTCCCAATAAAATACAAATGGAAAGCTGCTTTTGCCAACAGATATAAAACTTCATTGACTGAAAACCTTACAAGTCGCGCAATCGCCAGCAACGAAGTTTTACCTGTAGAAGAGATAAACCAAATTGTATTAGATTCAATTCCCAGTGCATGTAGGTCTATAAGAAAACCTGGATCTGTCTTTAGAGAGAAATGGTTTGACAGCGAGTTGTCGGAGGCACGGAAAAGATCTTTCGTTTGGCTAAAAGTGCTAAGAAAAAATCCCCAAAATGATTGCTTCAGACTAAAATATGTACAGGCGAACGAGAATTATAAAAGATTGTGCAATGTTAAACGTCGAAATCATGCCATTGAAGTCGCTCGAAGAATTTCAGACTGTAGAAATGCATCTGATTTTTGGAAAACAGTAAGGGAAATAAATGGAAGAGTAACAAGGAACGGATTAATACCAATTGAACTTCCAATACTGCTAGACTATTTCAGTGAAATGACAAGAGACAACTACAGCATTACCTTCCAATTTGCGGTTCCCAACTTTCAAAACAACACTTTGGATGCTCCTTTTACAGTTGGTGAAGTTAAAACGGCTCTCAAAGAGTCAAAAGGACAAAGCCCCTGGATCCGATGGTGTTCCCATGGAGTTTTTTAAATTCAGCACTACAGATCTCATTGTAAAACTAACAGCTGCGCTTAACTGTTTGCTTGTGGAAGGTTCAGTTCCTGAATATTTTAACAAAGCTCTACTTAATCCTATCCTTAAAAAAGGTGAATCCAGTAACCCAGCAAACTACAGAGGCATCTCAGTACTAAACGCGTCAATGAAGATTCTCACCAAAATTCTGAGCAAAAGGTTATACACATGGATCCAGGAAAATAATCTCCTTAGTGAAAACCAGGCTGGTTTTCGTAGAGATTACTCCACGGTAGATCAAATTTATGTGCTCACGAATATTGCGGAAATGTCTATTCATAAGAAGAAAAAACTGTATGCATTCTACATCGACTTTAAGGCAGCTTTCGATACAATTGACAGAAAGGCTCTCATGATGAAACTATACAATAAAGGAATGTCCCATAAATTTGGAAAAATCATGGAAAGTCTGTATGCACATACAACGTCAAAAATAGAAAATGGAATAGAAATATCGGAGGAATTCGAAGTTGAAATTGGTCTTAGGCAAGGATGCAATTTAAGCCCACTTTTATTTGCACTGTTCATTGACGATATAAATGAGATTTGGACCGGAGGAGTGAAACTGTCAGAAACACTTGTGATAAGCCATTTAATGTTTGCTGATGACATTGTTGCACTCGCTAGACAAATCCAAAATCATGATCTTTCGCAATGCAGGAGGTAGAAACTGTCAAAATGAGAAATGGAAATTTGCTAGCCGTGACGTAGAGGTAGTAAATGAGAACAATTACCTAGGTGTTCTGATTACGAGAAATCTTAATTTAAAAAGACATATGGCAGGAAAACTCGCAAAAGCAAAGAGTGCTATAAATGCAACCTGGAGAAGCATCATGTCCAGTAAAGATGTCGATTCACCATCAAAGTATCGAGTTTTTGAGGCAACAGCAAAAGCCATAATGTGTTATGCTGCGCAAAGTTGGGGACACACAGAATTTGAAGAAGTGGAGCAACTCTTAAGATACTTCTTAAAAAGAATTTTTAAGTTACCTCAGTCAACACTAAATCATATTCTTCTTCTTGAAACTGGGTTATCTCCTTTGCACATATCAACGTTAAAAACGCAAGTTGACTATGCCATAAAAACACTTAAAATGGACGACAGAAGATTGCCAAAGAAGATAAGTATGATGGTTGTAGGAAAAGAAATTTCATGGTATGCACAGTGGAAGAGATTGGCAGAGTATTGTAATCATTCTTTAGACCTAGATAATAATAATATGGAGGCTTGGAAATCCAAGGCGTACGAGTTAATCAAGGCACTGGATTTGAGAAAAAGACAGGATTTTGAATTAAAGGCAAGGTCATCTGTACAACGAGTTATCTATGCCCAGCTCAATCACAACCTAATGAACAGGAACTATTTCAATAGCAAATACTCAACGGATGAAATATCTTTAATCATTAGAGCAAGAGCTGAAGTTATCCCATTAAATTTCATTCCATACAGAAATGACCTTTCAGATACATGTGGGCTGTGCAACATGAGGGCGAGAGAAGATGTGTACCATTTTCTGGGAAGATGTCCTATTCTGGCGGAAATACGAGTATCGGTGTTTCAAAAAAGTGTCCTGACCAATGTAGAGATGAAATGTTTAAGGCCATTATTTTTAGAAAAAATGCGCACCTTTATTTTAAAAATAAAATAAAATTCATACCTTGACCAAGGTCTGCGAAATTCGATTTTTTGCAAAACAATTTATTTCTGCCTCAAAAATTTTTCAACTTTCAACTCAATTTTCTTGGCAAAATTATGTTAAAAATTTTATTATTTTATGATAGTGAGATATATATGATAGAGCTTAATAAAAAATAAACAAAAGGATTAGGGATAATCTCACAGTTTTCTTGATTTCACGCAAAAAGTAGAGGCAGTTTTTCTCTACCTGTTCCGTTTCCTGCATAAATTGAAAACTAAAAATTTGTATTGTTGTTTTAAGTTTTATTGCTTTGTTTTTGTTGTGTATGGCACAATTTTTTATGACGTTTAAGGATTAGTAGGTAATGTCCCATAAGAATGACATCCTTGGTACCAATTCAAATGTCTATGAGGGATAATAAGGATATTATTGTGTGGAATAACGATCGACCATCCTCTGCAAGATATTGCAGAGCCATCCAATTTTCGTTTGTTAAAGAAACTGCAGAAATCATACCAGACGAGAAAGAAAGAATTAACATGGAAATCAGTAATTTATCTCAGACGATAGTTCAAATGGGAAACCGTCAGTTCACAATCAACCACGAACTCATGTTCACAGTGCTGGACGGGAAGACAGCCCAATCTGTAACAGGTACTCCTGCAGCTTCTTCCTGTTACATATGTATGTATGTGGAACTAAAAAATCGGGAATGAATAACCTGAAACAAATAAGAAAAAACCTGCAAACATGGAAGCTTTGAAGTAGGAAATGTCTCCTCTCCACGCTCGTATAAGGTTTATGGAGTGTATCCTATACATATCTACATGTTGCCTACAACTTTCTATTTAAAGCATGGAGAATTGACAATGAGACCCGCCAAATTAGAGATGCTCAGAAGAAAAAAATTCAGCAGGAGTTTCGTCAAAAACTGGGCTTCATTGTTGATGTTGTCAAACAGGGTATGGAGACAAGTAATGACGGCAACACATCCAAGAGGTTCTTTGCCAATCCAACCATGACTCCAGAAATCACTGGTGTCAATGAAGACCTAATTCGGTGGTTTTCTGTTATTCTTGAAGTAATTACATAGAATGAAAAAATAGATTTAAAAAAATATGCAGAGTACGCGTGGGAAACTGCACAACTTTTTGTAGATAATTATAAATGGTACCATATGCCAGCGACCGTACATAAGGTTTTGATCCATGAAGAAGAAATCATAAAAAATTGTGCATTTCCTGTTGGATCACTCTCCAAGGAAGCCCAAGAATACCGAAATAAGGACTATAAAATCTATCGCAGTTTTAATTCGAGAAAATGCAGTCGGATTGCGACGAATGAAGATGTGATGCACCGTAGCCTCATATCCTCAGATCCAATAATAACAGGATTGAGGCCACAGGCAAAAAAGAAAATACTACAAGTGCAGTACTATGAGTGCAGATGCTAGAAACCTCATTTGTATTTATTAATTTATTGCAAATGTTTTATTTATGTTTAAATATTATTTTTGAAGAATTTGTTTTTACGAGTATGTTTATAATATACAAACATAGTTTGTTCTACTTTATTCAAAATAAAAGGTTCATATTTAACTAAACAAAAAATTCAAAAAATATATTTCAGTAAAACATCAAAAACCCATAAATTTTAGAAAAATGTAAAGTTTAAAAAGTGCCAAATTTTTTCCGCTCTCCCATATACAATCCAAACGCACAAATTTTAGAAAAATGTCAATAACTTTTTTTTAATAATTATTTCTTAACCAAATTTGGACCACATATGTATAAGATAGATCTAAACCTGTTTGCTGAATTTCATTTAAATCCGTTAAGTAGTTTAGATTTTACAGATTTTTCCGCTTTCCCATACAAACCAAACCACTGTGCGCGCCGCGCCGCTCGCTGCTTAATGATGGCGTGCACAAATTAATTCGGAACATTTTGCACTACATTCAAAATCCCTCAGACTTTTACAACAAATCATTATCAAAAACAAATTAAAAAAATAAAACTTCAAAATAATTAAAATTTAAAAAAATTAAAAATAGAATTTATTTTTATTTTAATTTATATTTTGTTTTGTTATTAATTTAGTACTTAAAACGACAATTTTATCTAGAGCACTTGCAAGATCACAGATCAATATAGCATTTTGTAATTCTTAACTTAAGAAACATTAATTTATTTGTGTCCTTAAATAAATAGAGAGATGAAGAAAAAAAAAGTTTAAAATGATATTTACACAAAATAGCCACAATAATGATAAAAGAAATTATAATAAATATGCAATATGGCAATAAAATAATTTACAGTACGAAATAATATTCAAAAATTAAAACAAAAAGAGTATAGTGTGTTAATTCTAGCTTGAAAGATTTTTTTACGGTTTTTGGCCGAAAAAAATATATTTTCGACACCATTGCTGAATATCGTCTTCATCGTCACAGCACAAGGGATAAACAATTTCGGATTTTGTTACTTTGGCACAACGCATGCAAAGTTCCATCACATTCATGTCCATGTCACATTTTTGAAGTTTCCTTATTGTCTCGGCGCTCAGGTGGCCATTGTATTCGCTGTCGTACGTGTCTACATCGTCTGATGGTCGGCAAGTCACCAAAGCGCAAATGCAAGCAATTAATAAAAGGTAGAGGGCTTGAGAATGCATCAACTAGAAATTAAAAAGAAAATATTTTTTGTTAGTTTTATTGTTGTTTAAAAAAGAAATCAAAAGAAATGTTAGGATCTAGTATATAACACTTAATTCTGTTATTATATTCCGAGCAAGGGGTTATCAAGAAAACTTGTACAGATATTAGAATGTAGACTATAGGCTAAAGTTTGAAAACATATTGTTTGCCTTAGTTGAATTCTTTTTTCGTTCACGGAACTTAATCTCTTGTGACGCCAGTCCAGTTTACCACTATCTATAAAAATATAAGTATCGTGCAAATTGCTTCAATTGATATTCTTGCATCTTAGTTGTAGTGCGTTCGACTCTAACGCAGCAGATCCAATCCAAGAAGAATATTCCTGCCAACAACACGTACACAGGAATGGTTGAGAATTGAAAGTCAAGGACATTTGTTTGAAAATTAGTATATATTTAAACTTTTTGAGTGTTTGTTTACAAATCCGAAATTTAGGAATTCTTAGTTTTGGTAAAATTATATTTGGTTCTAACTATAAACCATCTGTTCCAATTTGAGAAAAATAAAATTATCCTTAGAGACCGAGAAGTATTTTTGATGGCACGTGCCGTTATTTAGAAAAAAGTTTCGGGAAATGCCCAAATGCTAGGTTCCAAGTTTAAAAAAGAATCACATATGCGTCTAGTCTATTAGTGAACCTAGCTTGGTGTCTAGTCCGAAAGGGGATAGTTAGATTATCTATCTTATCACGGCTGCTGAAAAAGAGGTTACCAAACGAAAGCTTTAGTCCGAAAATTTTCAAAACTCCTAACCTCAAAAACTTTTCAATGCAGCTTGCACTTTTTGGTTCTATTTTTGGAGCCACGGATTTGCTAATTATCGTCGACTTTTGCTTTCCTAATCCTTTCCAACCAAAAAACTTGTAATTCTGTCTTTATTTCAGCCATGATTGATTTATTTATTTTTGTGGCGGACGAGCAAACAACACCTATTCTATGCACAATTAAAATACGATTGAAAATTGAATAGGAACGGATAATTCCCTATCTGGAATTTCAACTCAATCTCTTACACCGCATGTAAAGCTGCAATCAACACAAATGTCAATTGAACTGTCAAATTATTTTTTCATTTATTGCCACAGAGCTCAATTTCATTAAATGATTTATCTCTTATTATTTAATTTATCTAAAGTATCGCCTGCCCTGAAAACTTAAGCTCAAGTCCAAATTCAGTGTACATTTTTGAAAATGATTAAGAAGAGAAAACAAGTTCCATTAAAATTCTGCTTTGTCTGATTTTTAACTTGCGACAACGAGATTTTGATACTTAAACGGCTTGGCCAATTTTCTTTAAAATGATTATATAATTTTTAAAATTATTAAAAATAGTTATAAATGGTACCCCCCTAGAACCTTTTTTTTTTATTTTCTTGAAAACTGTTCAACCAATTCTGATAATTTTTTTATGCTGAAGCTTCCCAAAAGTTTGGATAGTATTGTGCATTTAAATTTTCAAACAAATTTGTATATAAAAAAAAATTGAAAATTTTATTTTCAAAAGTAAATATTTTGAAAAGCAGACGCTCGATTTTTTCAAAACTGGACAATTAAAAGTTTTTTTTCTTAATACTCGTACAATCTATAAGATGTAAAAAAAAATTATTTTATCTAAAAATAACGAATTTTGAAAACTATTGCAAAACAAAAAAAAATATGATTTAAATTAAAAAAAAAATCAATTTTTTTTGAATATTCGATACTTCAAAAACGGGTCAGGATGTTTTTTTTTTGACATTGAATTTTTATTCGTATCTACAATAATAGAACCATAAGGTTGATGTAGATATGTACCAAAATTTTTTTCTCCAAAATTTTGTATACATAAATATGTATAAAAGTTTATTTTTTTTTAAGAAACCGCTACAGCGAATCATAATTTTTGTTCTTGTATAATTTCAAATTTGCTTTAGAAATCACATAGTATTCTATTTTTTGCTCCAACTACTAAAAGAGTTTAAAAACTGAATCTTATGCTTTTGAATAGTATTCTCTAATATCATTAATTTTGAAATGTCTAATCCCTTACAATAAGAGCAAGTTCGTGCGACTTAGGCGTGGATTTTATTTTTTTGAGCTTTTTTATTTTTTGACTAATTTTTAACCGAAATATAACACCGAAATTCATAATTTAAGCATATTGTATGTATGTGACTTCAAAATAATCTGCTTTAATTATCAATTCTGCTTGTCGAACAGCGTATTGCCGAACAAAATTGTGTTACGTAGGATAAGTCATCGATATCTGGACCTCCCCATGGGTGTCGATTACATTCCCATCCAACCATTCGTGGCCAAAGTTCTTTCTCGGTAAACAGTATAATCGTTGTCTTGTTGGGGTTAATGTTGAATCCCTTTTCCATTTCCTAACAGAGTGTTTCTTGAAACTTCTCCCTGAGTCTTTCTTAAATTAGTCTGCAGAATTGAGATTTTCTAATGTTACAATCCACTTGGGACAAATCGCAAATCGAAAAATCGTAATTGGAAAAAGATCGAAAAGCCCAATTGGGCAAAAGATATTGAAAAAAAAATGAAAAAGTTAGAGCCACCCTAATACTTAGTGAGTTCTACCTTTGGACTGACTCAAAAGTTAAAATAATACTAAATTAAAATTAAATTGATAACACATGTTTTGACATTGCAAATCGGAGGTCCGGGGCAATGCTTCCTTGAAATGACCCTATGGCGTTTGTTTTAAGAAATGTAATGGTAAAACAAAAATATGTGTATGTATTACTTATTTATGAAATGGGAAAAATAAGAATTTTAAATTTCTGTTGGTGACTAAAATGTAAATCACATTTCAGGATATCGGTATTTTATTTTGAAAAATAGCCTAAAGTTCATAAATGTAAACTTATACTTTATAATTGTAAGATTATTGAATTTATTCAGTTGTTGTTACAAAAGTAAATTTAAATTGATCAAATATTTGTTTTAATGTGTTATTTGACTCTTGTCATTATGAATGAAATTTACAGGCATTTTCACACCGAAATAAAATCTCGGATTTCAGCAACAAGATTACGAAATCTCGTTGAAGCGTTTGCACCGAACAGAATCAGGATTTCGTTTGACGTTTCTTTCATCTTGCCTAATTATTTATAATTTCTTGTTTATGTGAACAAGCAACAAACATACGGAATGCTATTAATATCCATTTAGGTAAACAAAAAGATATACTTGTATTTTTATTTTTTTCATTTATTTAAATATTTCAATACAACTCTATGAAATTCCTTAGCTGATTCAATATATTCTTTTAGAATGTTGTTATTGTCGGCATCCATTTCATTTAGTTTTTCTACTATTTCTTTTCTGCTTCCATTCGATTTTTCCTGCTTCCTCGGATGTAATTTATCTTCTCTCCCCACAATTCAAAGAGGGAATACTTTATCTGCCTTTTCGCTTGCTGACAATTTGCTGACAAGGCAGAATATTTCGAAAGGTTTGTTTGTTTTGACAATTTTGTGTTTTAAAGTAGATTTTGAGGAGATTTTGTCGTAATCTAGCAGATTTGGAAATCTGAAAATGTATGGGAAATCTAGTAGATTTGGATGAGATTTTGAGAATTTTGCTCGAAATCTAGATTTTGATTAGGTGTGAATAGCGTATTAACATCATGCAAATTTTCTCCACGTGCGTCGGGACTTGATTGTGAAAAGTCGATTACCAATGACTTTTCGACATATATCGGAAAATATGTATATCGATCATAACTTGAAGAACATTAATTTTCGGACAGCCTCCCTGCATAGACACGATCTTTTGCATGTCGGCACAAAAACTAATTCATTGGTGACAAATCATATAATGTTGGTGGCCAGATCACATCGCAAAATTGCCAAATAATACGACCAGGATTATTATTGTAACCATATGTCTTACACATCCATATCATCAATTTCTAAATAATCGGATTGCATTTGGCTATAGCGATGAGAATTGAAAGTGACGGTAACATCTTACTCATTTTTGAAAAAGTATTAAACAATGACACCACTAGACCAAATTGCACTTTATACAATGACTTATTGTGGATGTGTATTCTATAGTTACATATGGATTTGGATAGGCAATGAAAATTTAGCTTCATCGCTGATAAAATGTTGGGTAAAAAGGATAAACCTTAAACTTCATAATGTATATACAATCTCTGATGACAGGTCAGTTTGACGTATAGTAATTGAGACAGGGATGTCAAATTAAGACATACTAATGTCGTTTTTTTTTGGCAATTCGGAAGCCTTCCGGACTCTTCTGAAAGTGTTTTGATTTTTGTCCAAATTTGATGTTTCACATATACAAACACAAAAAACTTCAGAATCATCAGAATCTCCGGATCGGAGAGAGATTCCGGATTGCCAAATAAAAACGACATAAATGCGGGCAACTAATGTTCGATTCGCTTCATCGATTCACGTTCTCTCCCCGGCATCGAATTCTGTTAAACGTCTTTGATCGGGGATATTACTTTAGCTATCCTCATGTCAAGTTTTTCAAATAATTTGAGATGAAAATTCACATTCGTATATGTATTTCAAAAATTTATTAATAGAAGGAAAACATTTTTCAATCAAATATAAGAAAATGATTATTATTGTGTTATTTTTTGAGTTCGCCAAATCAAATTCGGGGTGTAAAAAGAGAGATAGGAAGTGACATTCACAAAAGAACACAGGATATCATGGACATCCCGGATTAATCGTAAATCTTTTATATTTTGCTTTTATTAAAAATTTTTTTTTACGTTTGTTTAAAGCTTTAGGCTACATACATTATGTAAATAGGCAACAAAATCCACCTTCAGCAAACATCTGAAGCAAATTTTGTCTTCCAGGCTTTTGGCAGTTAAGTTTTGAATAATAATGCAAATAGAGGAAGAGGAGAAATGTGAAGCAATTTTAAGAAATGGGGGATACCAAGTGTTTCATTTGATTTAATTTTCTTAACTAAACTACAATTCTGAATAAATAACTTTTTTTTATTTAACTTTTCTCTTTATTTTTGTCTGGCTGGCAACAATATATATTCTTAAAGTAGATAGAATATTTTGAAACCCCAATTAATTCTATTTTTTTTTGTTTCGTTATTCTTTTTATATGTTTCTTAATTTTAATTTTAATGAAAAAAAAAAGATTTAAAATTTCTTATGCACAAATAAAAACGCCCACACACATATACATTTATATTTTTACGTTAAACAAACTTATATAAATATTTTCCTATTTAAAACTTTTTATTTTTTCCCCTCAGAAGAAAAGAAGTTTCAAAATAAATCATTTGATGAAAACAAAGATACAAAAAATTAATAAAAAGAAAAGAAAATTCTAAATTTTCTTTGACGTTTTTTTTTATTGGTTGTTTTGTGACTGATTTCTTTCTTAGATAGGAAAGAAATTATTATGAATGCACATTTGTTTCGCTTAGAAATGCACGACTTTATGGTGAGAAACAAAACGTTTAAAAGTGATCGATCAACGGTAAAATTTGAAACTGACATTTGAACGAAATTAATTAAAATGAATAATTTTTTTTTTACAAAATATTCAATATTTTTTTTTTAATTATTAATTTTGTATGTGGTTATTATATTTGTATTTATTAATTTGTTTTTCAAAAAAAAGTATGGTACTTCAGAGAATTTTTTAAAATAGTTTATTAGTGTATTTTTTTTTCATATTCATATTTGTATTTGTTCTTAAGAACAAAAGTGACCATTGTAAATTTAAAAATCGAAAAAATAAAGATGAATAAAATGTAATTAAAAGTATTGTTTTATTTTGTTTTCTTGAAGAAATCAAATGGAAGGTCTTGGAGTGTTTTGCTTAAAGAATTATTTTTTCGTTGGTTGTTTGGGATCCTCTCATTGGAATATGCAATGAAACAGTTGAGTTGATTCTGGTATATTCTGCGGATTTTTGTTCATATTAATGATGCAATAAATTCAAGTTGCTTGCTTGATAAATATTGATGCCTCTTGGATCAACGTGCTACTTAATACTCACTTGGCTCCAAAAGTATTTTAGAACGTCCTGAATTTGAATCTGATCTGTAATTGCTTAATTTGATCTAGTGTAGAATAGAATAGAATAGAATGTATAAGTTCAAAAACAACTTCTTTAAGGTTCAGAAATTTGCAATTTGATAGCCACCCTCTAAATTAATCCAAGTGAATTTTATAGAAAAATGGAATAAATCTTAATAAAAACAAAGGTAAAGAAGGAGAGAATGCTTCTTGGGTAGGTTCACTGAACATAGAGTGACTAAGGTACCGAAGGAAGAGAACCCACTTTCAATCAACAAGTTCCAACATTCAGCATAGAAAAACTGATCTTAATTCATTTTGAAGGGTGGGCCAAATATCAGTTTCTTTTTAAAAAAATGCAATAAAATGAACAAAATTAAATTTTTTGCAAGTATTATGGCTATATTAGTAAGAACAAATATTCCCATTAATTATGGAACACAACGTGCGTCGTTCAAGCGGACCTTGTAAGAAAACAATCCGAGATCTTTGTGCAGAATTCTCCTCAGGCTTTTGCGTGAAATGTTGAGCTGTTGAGATCGATTGCGAATTGATGTTCGTGAATTGAGTTTCACACATTCGGCTTCAGCAGCCACATGTCACGGGAAACAGGTCCCGTATCGCGTAAGACTAAAGCGATCACCCAATTAAAAATTGATTATCGTTTTGACAGCTCTCTCTATCGGCCCTAGCGAGGTATCCGTTCGGAGCAGAAAATTTTCCGCAACGCATACTTTGTCGGAGGTTCAAATTGCTTTGGAGGTATTCTATCGGAAAGAAAAATAATACACAAATGCGTTGGCGAAATTTGTTTCGCGAAGAATTTCTGTCGGACGAAATCGGAAAAACAATTTCATTTAGCTGTCCGAAATTTCACAAATAAAGCACTTGATCGCGCTTCAACGCAGTTCAACGGGTGCGTTAAAATGATGTCGGAGAAAAATTCCGAACAGCTGTTCGGAAGAATATATCGAAGCAAAAATCCTCCTAATCGTATAAAATGGGAGAATTTTCTGCTCCGAACGAATACCTCGCTAGAGCCGTATATTTCTTTATTGATATGATAGAGACAGCTATAGTCAAAACGACAGTCAAAAAATTGACAGTCAATTATTGCCTAACCCGATTCCACCCCAGCTTTCAGTGTCAAAATAACCTATGATTTCAAAAGAAACCACTAGATGGCCCACCTTGTATATCTGGCTTAACTCATAGCTAAAACAAACTCTTAAGCTACATTGTTTAATACACTTGTACGTGCATGCCATGTGTTTTAACAATATATACATATCTTGCTCTATGATTCGGAAAAATTGAAGGCCTTGGTTATAAGAAAAGCAATGAAGCCGTTATGTTTCAAAGGAGTGAAATCTTTTTAAGAATTGGCATTTAAGAGTTAACGTGGAGATGAAACGACAAAAGCGGAAAATTCTACTCTTTTTAGACAATTGCACTGTCCACAACAGTCTTCCTACATTTCCAATGTAAAACTTTACTCCTTTCCGCCGAATACCACTTCCAAATAGCAACCATTGGACGAAGCATCCATAATTTTAAGACGTTCTATCGCAAAGAAATTTATTAAACGCGTTTTAGAATCTCGACAATCAGCTTACAGCAAATATAACGGTCCTGACGGCTATTTTACTGATTGACAAGGCATAGAGAGCTGTAAAACCAATAACGATTCTCAACTGTTTCAAAAAAATATGGTTTCATAAAAGAAGACCAGTAAAACCAGCCTATAATTACGGAAGATGAGGGACCAGCAACAGACCCACAGATTTACATCAGCGGGGGTGTGAGATCTTATGACTTTGTTCAAGTGTATAAAGATGTTGCTATCTCGGGTTTTCTGACCGAAGTCGAAATTTTATCTGCTAATGAAAAAAAGCAACTACATACCTATATTAAGTTGAGGATGATACATCAGATTTTTTGGCAGAGTTGTCAATAAAGGAAGCAATAGCCTCGTTCGACACTTTACAAAGCTTCTGTCTAAAAAACTACACTGATGCAACAGCATTTCAGGCTGATGCAATGTGCTTTCAAGCAAACTAACATGTCAGACTTCTTCCGATAGACTAATGTACACATATCAAAATGTTGGGAATTCCGTTTTGGTGCTATTCTCTCTGAAAAACTGATAGTTTCTTGAAACAAAATTTGTTCTTATGAATGGAGTTTTTTTTTTCTAAGCTCCTATACATGATAACGAAATATTCTCTAAGTAACTATCCTTCCCCTATATTCTCGCCGTGTTTTTTTCAACCTTTTGATGACCCCTTGAATTTAGGTACCTACGCATATTGTAAAATATTCTAATTCTTTGAAACTGTTTTTACAACAATAACATTTAATAAGTTCAATATTTGACCCCAACTAATAACTACAATAAATTACAAGCCGCATCAATTAAAAATATCAATACTGATTCTCTGATAACGACGGCATTTTACTATAAATTAATTTTATTTCATGAAAAATTGTGCACTTATATTACGAAGTTGTATTTATTAATGTTTTAAAAAACGTAGATTCCAGAAAAAATCAAGCTCGTGGGGATTTTAATCGAAAGTAAAACGTTGAGTTCCTTAGTATTTCAAAATCTTCGGGTGCGCCTTGATTTTTTTTTTAAATAAAAATGCTGAGCAATCAAAACAGCTCCTACACTCTTACCGTGAATGGTCGGCCAAGCTGATAAGAAAGTCGACATTTTTTCAGGTGATTCAACTCAATGTTATTGTTGGGAGATCATATCGTATCAGATCGAACAATTTATGGTTCTTTTTTATTTGAAGCTGTTGTCAAACCATATTTTGAAATTTTGTATATGCATGTACATGTACATTATCTCGACACGTGGCCGTCAAAGCTTAAAATTCAAGAATCATCCGTCTGTAGGCTTTGAACTTTGCACCGAAAACAAATAATTTTTAGAGGCTTATCTTGACGAAAAATATTCCACGAATACTTAAGAGAGTATACACATTTAGCCCAATTGAGTTAAAAATAAAAACAATCGTCAGACATGCAGACGGTTTTGTGAATTACCCTTGATCTTTGAGGTGGGTGTCAAGGTTTTTTAAAGAAAGAAATTTGATGGGGAAGGCCAGTTGAAGAAGATACATAACTGATAGCGAATTTGAAACATTGATTCATTCGTTAAATAACGAAAAGAAAACAATTTTATTTGAAAAGAAGTTAATTATTTTGTTTGTTTAATATATGAACTTACATCTTTATATTTTTAAAATATTTAAAAATATTTTGTTGATTTACGAGTATTTATAGTGAGGGCAGAGATTGCAATTAAGCGTTCAATTGCCCAAATTTAGCAACAATATTATTTATGGTGTGTTTTTTTGAGCAAGCATATTCGCTTAACAGAATTCAATTTTGTTTTATTGAACATACTATTTATAGTTTGGCTTACAACTAATAAGATAATACATACATATGTATGAAAATTTACATTTGTTGGCTCATAGGAGGTCTAACTATATACAGTGACTTAAGTTTTATTATTTTTATATAAAATTTACATGACGAAAAAATAAAATTTAAAAGGTCGGTTGACTGTATTGTCTTCAGGGTGTTCATTCCCGGTTGTCAGTGGTGATTGTTGAGGTTTGTGGGCAGGGATGGCGTTTTAGCCGCGTTGGTAGGCTGGCCCAATGTCAGCGTAGAACGAGACTACTTCCTAGTTGTCCATGATTACCTTGTCATCCAGAGTTTCCATCACATTAAGGTACCTCGGTTCGGGATGTCGTTGTTCTGTGGTCATCCTTCTCATAAGCTGATTCGGGTGGTCAATGATGTTCCGCATCAGTTTCTTCGTTGAATGAACTAGTTTATTTGTCCAGTGGGATTAAATTCGCTTCTGTGTAGAGATGGTCGTTCCTGGTAGTGTTTCTGTATCTGACGGTCGAAGTAGAGTCCAGTGCAGATCCTCAGTATCTTCCTTTTGAATAGTTGAAGTTCCTTCATAGCTGTCTTCGAGATGGCAAACCAGACTGGGAAGAAATGGCTGATCACTGGTCGCAGGAGCCGCTTGTAGATTAATATCTTTGTCGGTTGGCTAAGACCTGATCTCTGATTCTTTTCAGCAATGCTTGCAAACGGCTGAAGGCCCAGCTGACCTTTTTAGGAACAATTCTTGAGTGCAGGTCAAACCCTAGCAACTCGTTGAAGTGCACTCCCAGGTACTTGACGTTTGGTTTTGCCACTATGGTAGATTTGTCAGGGAGTCTCAGGACCAGATTTCTGCAAATTGTTGCGGTGCAAATGCCTATACTTGATCCGGATGCCGCGGATGTGTTGATGTGGGTTTCTACTTTTCGGACAGCGATTAGTGGTGACATTGATATGGTGTAGGTGAGCGAGGTATCAGCATACAGAAGGTTCTCGCACCCAATTGCAGAAGGTTGGTCTGAAGTTATCAAGTTGTAGAGGAAGTGGTCTAGTTTTGAGCTTTGGGCGACTCCAGCTTCATGTTTGACTTGCAGTTATCTACTTGAACGAAAAATTTCCTGAAAAATAGGAAAGAACTGTGTTTAACAGAAAAGTGTAAAAAGGTCGTAACTGGTAGCACTGACATTTAAATTACACTTCAGCTGTAAGGCGTGAGTTGAAAGTGAATTTTCTGGCTGCGTATATCCACACTGTTTCTAACAGGCCAGCACTTTTAGCACTGAGTGAAACCCAAGTAGGTGAAGATTCCGATCCTGCTGAACTTTTTATTCATGGGCATAGCTTAGTGCCTCTATTCTTTTATCACCGTGGTCTCGCCATATACATTAGGAATGATGTTGCATATCAGCTTTTACCACAATATACTTAGTCATTGCACCAAATGCTTCTTTAGTTTTATGTGGTTCAAATTTTCCGTAAATAATCATATCATTCACTATTGTTTTCTTTACCGAAGCCCAAATCTGAATAGATTTTAACTTCTCACGAATTTGATGTTCTGCCCGAGTCCATCCAAAGAATTTTTTCCCTATATCCTCAGACTGAAATCGTTATTACGGGCGATTTCAATGCTCAAAATTCTTCTTGGCCTCTCCATTCGGGCCAGACAATACTAGAAGGTATGCGTGCTGAGATTTTTGCTGAGTTTAACCGCCTTACTCAGCTTTTCAACGAGCCTACTCGAATATCGGACGTTAATGGCCGAGCAGAAAATACTCTTGACTTGTTTCTTACCTCTGACCCTGATAAATACACAATCAGTGTATTGACCTCTAGGCACATCTGACCATAGTGTTATATCTGCAAATTTCTCGTGTCAAATAAATCCAGTTAGAGAAAGAGCTCCTAGGAAAACCGTATGGTAGTACAAAAAAGCCAACTAGAACGTTCTAAATAATTTTTTTAGGATCTTTAACTGGTCACTATGCTTTCTCGGTAGTCATGTAGACTCCAGCGGAGATAAGATAACTGATATGATTCTTTTGGGAATGAAAATTTTTATCACGAATGGGGTTAAAATTATCAGACCCAAGGCCAAGGCCAAGCCATGGTTTGATTTGATCTTCAAAAAGGTTATCAAGGCAAAAGAGGTAAGCTTCCGGTGTTTTAGAGACAACTACATACACTGAAGAAAACCGGAATAAGTTCAAACAAGTCAGGAAGGCCTGCAACGCCCATATTCGAAGGACCAAATTTTTACATGACCAACAATCAAGGCAACAAAAATACTGCAATCTCCCAAAGGCAGTAAGAATTTTTGGTCATTTGTAAAAAATATGAGGAATTCTTCCTCTTCCTCAGTTCCTATACGCTTGTTGTCAATGATACACCTATATAGTTAGCTCTATTGAAAAAGCTAACTTGTTTGAAAGTTAGTTCGCCGCAAATTCAACCTTGCCGGATAATGTCATGACTCCCCCAGTTCTTGAGCGCGTTAATGATTATATGGGACAAATATTTTTTCGTACTCGTACTGTTGCAAGAGTTCTTAAAGATCTCAACATACATAAATCTGCTTGTCCGGATGGTACCCCACTTTCATTCTGAAGAGGTGTTCTTCCACGCTAGCAAAACCTCTGCGTAAGCTTTTCCATTTATCGTATTCTTCTGGGTTCGTTCCGAGTAGTTGGAAAACAGCATTTGTTCAACCAATTCCGAGAAAAAAGACGAATCCTCTTCTTCTATCTGAAATTATCGACCGATCGCACCTACACCCCTTCTGCCCAGGGTCATGGAAAAGCTTATTAATAATCAGCTTAAGAAATATCTTGAGGAACGAAAGCTTCTTAATGACCGACAGTATGGCTTTCGTAGCAATAGGGCCACCGGTGATTTGATAATTTCTTTAACCGAACAGTGGAACAAATCTTTACATCATTTCGGAGAAAGTAAAATTATTTCACTTGACATTTCAAAGGCATTTGATAAAGTCTGGCATCTTACTCTCTTATCGAAAATACGTGCTTTCGGAGTCGACGAATCCCTTCTTCGTTTGATTAGAAATTTTCTTTCGAACCGTTCAATACAAGTTGAATTGGATGGATTCAAGTCTGAAATCCACAATAAAAATGCTGGTGTGCCCATCCGTTTTGTCCCCGACACTCTTCCTCATTTATATAAATGATCTCCTGTCTACAACTTCTAGTCCAATTAATTGTTTCGCTGGCGATAGTACTCTTAGCTTTTCATATTTGTTTTCCGACTGACTCACTTCCCGAATGTGGAAGTTGCAGTTCCACAAAATATGATAAGTTCATTAAATCGAAAACGACCAAAACAGTATTGTACAATGGGGAATAAACTGCGTGGAATATAATGCTTCGAAAACTCAATGCTGTCATGTATCGTTAAAGCGTGATATACCCCCCTTGCCACTATGAGTGAGTGGCACTTGCATCAATAAAACTGAACATCTCGATATTCTCGCAGGGTTGCGAATTTTTGAATTAAGGATACAGTAAGTCATAAGTCTGTAGATGACTTGTGAATTAAAAAAATTAATTAATAAGTTAGTTACTGACTTATGATTTAAAAAAAAAATTTATTCACAACCTAGTAAGTGACTTATGAATTAAAAAAAAAATTAAGCCATAAGTAATATAGTGACTTATGATATGAATTAAAAAAAATTTAATTCGAAACTTATGAATTAAAAAAAATTATTCATAAGCTAGTTGGTAGATTAGAAATTTTTAAGCTTGTTTTGGTTACATAACTATTTAATTATTAACGAAAGCTTTTGGAGAATTTTGTGTGTTATAAAATTATCATGCTAGCTTATAAATTTGCCAATTAATAATTTTTTAATAAGAACTCATCCATTAGCTTATGAATAAATTTTTTATAATTCATAAGTCCCTTAGTAGGTTGTGAATTCGCGACCCTAGAACAACAAGGTTCTAACTTCTAAGTACACCAAAGTGTGTTTTGAGAAAAACGCATCTGAATATTTGAAGTCTTTTATTCGGATACTTTTTAAAAAAATTAAATTTTTTTTTTATAACCCGATGAATATACACACAATCTATAAAATTTCTACTTTAAAACCTAATAAAACCAGATTTTTAACCCTTAAATTTGACTTTAAAAATCATTATAGGACTTTGCTGCTCAACGATACGACACTATATTCTAGAACAATAAGGTTCTATGTAGCACTTAGAACCTTGTGAACTTAATTTTTTCGATTACGGAGGATAATTGAGATTGGATGAAATAAAAAAATTTAAATAAGTTTTCTTTATTGTGAAAGAGATGTGGAATATTATTTTGTTAATAAAAAGATAGTACATAAACAAATAATATTGTTGTTACAGCTGATAAATACACGAAAAAAAATATAATGGTCAAATTTAAATTTACTTGAAATAAATCTCAAAATCTTTTAGTTATTTTCGATTTTCTCAAAAAACCAGAAGACATAGAACCATGCGGTTTTTTGTGTTCGATTAAGAACTGATAGATACATGAAACACATGTAAGCTAATTTACAATTTCATTTCACAATTTTGAAAACAATTGGTCTAAACTTTTTTTTTCACGTTATTTTATCAAAATTTGGACTTTAAATGCGAATTTCTCAAAAACCATTGACATGAGTAATTTAATTTAAATGCAGGATTATAGAACAATCTTCTGGCTTTCAAACGCAGTATAGCACTTTATTGTAAGTGTTGCCGTTGTTTTTTAATATTTTTTTTTTTCAATTTAAACCATTTTTTCTAAAAGTGCCCCTACCTCCTAAACGGGGGGAGATAGACCCCCCCCCTCCCATAGTAAAAAGTGCTTATTTTTGACCCCTCTACAAAAATCCGTCATCAAATCTTGGCGGCCAAGTTATCGTACTCTTGCCCAAAGTTCTATCTGCATGGTTTCTTTTTTTGAATTTAGTGAAATAAAGTTCTAAGTGGAAGTTAGAACCTTTTTAAATAAATCTCAAATCGAAAATATACAGATAGAACTCTGTAGCTCTGGATATTTTGTGAAACAAGGTTCTAAGTGGCAGTTAGAACCTTATTGATTAAATCTCAAATGGAAAATATGCAGATAGAACTCTGTAGCCCTGTCTATCATGGAAATGGAAAGAGATAGAGCAAAATGGATTACGGGAATCGAAAGAGCACCCTAAATTTACCCAGATTTGATATAAAACTAATTTTTTTCAAAATTGTCGGTTAGAACCTTGTTGTTCTAAGGTCGCGAATTATTTATTTTTTTTTTAATTCATAAGTCACTTACTTGTTCATGACTTAATTTTTACTTGCAACTCCTAGGTACCATAAGGCAAGTTCTACTTTCGTAAAAAAAATCGAACTCGAAATTTTGATCAAAGTTGACATTACGATGATAGCGAAGACTTAAAAAGAGGGTCTCGCAATTCTGTCTGTCTGTCTGTCTGTTCGACTACAGCCTAAACGGCTCGGCCGATTTTCTTTAAACTTGGTAGATATCATTTTGATTTTTTCCCCCACACTTTTTTTTCAAGGCCAAAAATAACGGTATTTTTTTTTTTATCAAAACCTATTCGACAGATTCAAAAAATAAAAATAAAAAAAAATTGCATTTAGTTAAAGTTAGGTAATGGTTGAAAATTTTTTTCCGAAAAATTGTTATTGAGGGTACCCTTCATGGAACCATTTTTTTTTGTTGTTGATTTTCTCAAAAACTTTACCACCGATTTTGATCATTTTTTTTTTGCTAGAACTCCCCAAAAAATTGAATAGAATTGTGTATTCAAATTAAAAAAATTCAATTTTTTTTTTTAAAACTCAATATTTCGAAAACTCCCATGCTAGATTCTTTTTAAGCTTGATAAATGAAAGTTTCTCAATATAATCTACAAGATGTAAGAAATCATACAAATGTTAAAAAATGGTTTTCAAAAATCGTATTTTTCTCGAAAACGGCGCCTAGAATTTTGATACAATTTTTTTTCTTTCAATTAATTCTTACGATCTTTAATTTAATAAAAATAAATTTGAAATTAAGATATTACAACTTGTACCTACTATAGAACCATTTTTTCGAAGTTTGAATTACTCATTATCAACAAAACGGATTTTAATGAAATTTCTTATAGAGATGCTTCTAAAAAGTTTAAAAAACATTGCATTTCAAAACATAAAAAAAACAAATATTTTTTGAATTTTGGAAAAAAAATCATTTTTGTTTTGGAAAATTCGATATTTCAAAAACGGCTCAGTATTTTTGTAATTTAAACTTTATCTGAGCAGATCATCCCATTTCACCGTATATTAATAACATTTTCAGATATTCTTGATTAGTGTAATCCATTGTTCACAAATAATTTAAAAAAAAAAAACACTACAACTTGAATTACAAATCCAAAATGGAGTAACAAGTGAAACAACACGACGCGGACACTAGATCACGCGAGAAAGACATTTACAACCTTCAAATCATAATGCAAATCTTTACTGTTGACATTAGTTAACGGTCTTACTAATTAACTTTATCTATTTGTCTTTTTCTTAACCACAATGGCTCAGAAAAAGTTTTAATTCATTTGAATTAATTTTGTATTTAAAAATTAGTTTTTCTTTTAAATTCACTCAGTTTGTTTATTTTTTTGTCAATTTCATTTAGTATTCTTTTTAAGGAAAAAAAAATATTTTTTTATGAAAATAAACTGGGCTTTAATAATAAGCAAAAAAAATTAATACTCATTAACGTGTTTTTTTGAATAAAATGATATCAAAGTGAAAAAACAAATTAAAAAACGAAAAAACTGGGTTTGTACAAAATGTCCGCAGCAAAAAAAGTTTTAGGACAAACTAAAACTGTAATAAATTCTTGATTGGTTATAACAAAAATTTTACGAATCGGAAGTAGTTTGGCAAAGATAAAGCCAGTTAAGGCAAAAATCATAAAAACCGTTATAACTTGAAAACGGGACGAAAACGAGAAAATTCCCTCTTAAGTTTTTCGACTTAAAATGACCTCAGGAATCCATGGTTTTCATTTGGGGCGTTGACTGTGGGACACCCTGTATACATATTTACATACAAGCCCTCAAAGTCAAAGAAAAATTTATTCAAGTCGCGAACCGTATTTTCAACAAAATTTTAGATGTCTTTTACAGAAGTTCCTTAAATTAAATTCTTATAATTTATATACCATTTTGTTGATATATTTTTGGTTATCTACAAAAGAAAGAAAAAAATGATGAATTATTATAAAAGAAGCCTTCTATAAGAAGCGTCAGATATGGGTACTAACAAAAAATGGTTTTGATGAAAACTTTTTGAGTTTCAATTTTAGCTACACTTGCCTACACGTAGTGAAGTACTCCAATGTGTGCTCCATACCTTCAAGTAACAACACAGAAAAAATCAGCTGCGGATGCCTGCGGATCTGGAAGTTATGTTGAAATTTGTCTTATTGAATCGGTTTTCAAAAAACTCGGTTTTGAGGGTGGTGTATATCAAATATTTATAATTTCTTCGTAAGTTGTTAAAAATTAAAAATATAAAAATTCTTAGTTATAATATTGCTGGATTAGTAAATAAGTTCAATATACCAGATTTTATAAATTTTATTAAAGAATATGATATTTTTGAACTAGTTGAAACGCATGTACATAACAGAAGAACATAATATTTATAATAATTTTCTATTGTATTTAAATGAGTATAAACTAAAATGGATGCATGCAGAAAGATCTAGTATAAGGGGAAGAGCGAGTGGTGGAATACTTATGGGTTATAAATTAAACCTCAAGAATGTGGAGTGTTTTTTAAAAAATAGTTATGACCTGGATTATTTGGAAATCAATTTTACTCGCCATAAGCTGACATTAGTTCCAGCATATATCAATTGTAACCACTGGGAACACCAATACAACCAACTTGTCGACAGACTCAACAACAACGCATTTGGAAGTATGTATATTAATTATCGGTGACTTCAACGCTAGGACAGGCTCTGAAACCAGTGAAAATAAACTTTGGGGAAGAGATCGCAAATCTAGGGACGCCGTTGTCAACCGAGAGGGGAAAAAGCTGATTGATCTTTGTAATTCTTTTGGACTCGGAATTTGTAATGGGTGTTCTAATAGTGACAAAGATGGAGAGTTTACATTTGTTAGCCATCAAGGAAGTTCGGTTATAGATTATGGGCTTGTAGGAGGTGACTGGTGTGAACTAGTAAACGATTTCGTTGTTAAACCTCAGATATTCTCCGATCATCTCCCAATTGAAATCTCTATTCAGCCATCGAGCTCTCAAAGGACATATGGAGATCAAACAACATTCCCAATAAAATACAAATGGAAAGCTGCTTTTGCCAACAGATATAAAACTTCATTGACTGAAAACCTTACAAGTCGCGCAATCGCCAGCAACGAAGTTTTACCTGTAGAAGAGATAAACCAAATTGTATTAGATTCAATTCCCAGTGCATGTAGGTCTATAAGAAAACCTGGATCTGTCTTTAGAGAGAAATGGTTTGACAGCGAGTTGTCGGAGGCACGGAAAAGATCTTTCGTTTGGCTAAAAGTGCTAAGAAAAAATCCCCAAAATGATTGCTTCAGACTAAAATATGTACAGGCGAACGAGAATTATAAAAGATTGTGCAATGTTAAACGTCGAAATCATGCCATTGAAGTCGCTCGAAGAATTTCAGACTGTAGAAATGCATCTGATTTTTGGAAAACAGTAAGGGAAATAAATGGAAGAGTAACAAGGAACGGATTAATACCAATTGAACTTCCAATACTGCTAGACTATTTCAGTGAAATGACAAGAGACAACTACAGCATTACCTTCCAATTTGCGGTTCCCAACTTTCAAAACAACACTTTGGATGCTCCTTTTACAGTTGGTGAAGTTAAAACGGCTCTCAAAGAGTCAAAAGGACAAAGCCCCTGGATCCGATGGTGTTCCCATGGAGTTTTTTAAATTCAGCACTACAGATCTCATTGTAAAACTAACAGCTGCGCTTAACTGTTTGCTTGTGGAAGGTTCAGTTCCTGAATATTTTAACAAAGCTCTACTTAATCCTATCCTTAAAAAAGGTGAATCCAGTAACCCAGCAAACTACAGAGGCATCTCAGTACTAAACGCGTCAATGAAGATTCTCACCAAAATTCTGAGCAAAAGGTTATACACATGGATCCAGGAAAATAATCTCCTTAGTGAAAACCAGGCTGGTTTTCGTAGAGATTACTCCACGGTAGATCAAATTTATGTGCTCACGAATATTGCGGAAATGTCTATTCATAAGAAGAAAAAACTGTATGCATTCTACATCGACTTTAAGGCAGCTTTCGATACAATTGACAGAAAGGCTCTCATGATGAAACTATACAATAAAGGAATGTCCCATAAATTTGGAAAAATCATGGAAAGTCTGTATGCACATACAACGTCAAAAATAGAAAATGGAATAGAAATATCGGAGGAATTCGAAGTTGAAATTGGTCTTAGGCAAGGATGCAATTTAAGCCCACTTTTATTTGCACTGTTCATTGACGATATAAATGAGATTTGGACCGGAGGAGTGAAACTGTCAGAAACACTTGTGATAAGCCATTTAATGTTTGCTGATGACATTGTTGCACTCGCTAGACAAATCCAAAATCATGATCTTTCGCAATGCAGGAGGTAGAAACTGTCAAAATGAGAAATGGAAATTTGCTAGCCGTGACGTAGAGGTAGTAAATGAGAACAATTACCTAGGTGTTCTGATTACGAGAAATCTTAATTTAAAAAGACATATGGCAGGAAAACTCGCAAAAGCAAAGAGTGCTATAAATGCAACCTGGAGAAGCATCATGTCCAGTAAAGATGTCGATTCACCATCAAAGTATCGAGTTTTTGAGGCAACAGCAAAAGCCATAATGTGTTATGCTGCGCAAAGTTGGGGACACACAGAATTTGAAGAAGTGGAGCAACTCTTAAGATACTTCTTAAAAAGAATTTTTAAGTTACCTCAGTCAACACTAAATCATATTCTTCTTCTTGAAACTGGGTTATCTCCTTTGCACATATCAACGTTAAAAACGCAAGTTGACTATGCCATAAAAACACTTAAAATGGACGACAGAAGATTGCCAAAGAAGATAAGTATGATGGTTGTAGGAAAAGAAATTTCATGGTATGCACAGTGGAAGAGATTGGCAGAGTATTGTAATCATTCTTTAGACCTAGATAATAATAATATGGAGGCTTGGAAATCCAAGGCGTACGAGTTAATCAAGGCACTGGATTTGAGAAAAAGACAGGATTTTGAATTAAAGGCAAGGTCATCTGTACAACGAGTTATCTATGCCCAGCTCAATCACAACCTAATGAACAGGAACTATTTCAATAGCAAATACTCAACGGATGAAATATCTTTAATCATTAGAGCAAGAGCTGAAGTTATCCCATTAAATTTCATTCCATACAGAAATGACCTTTCAGATACATGTGGGCTGTGCAACATGAGGGCGAGAGAAGATGTGTACCATTTTCTGGGAAGATGTCCTATTCTGGCGGAAATACGAGTATCGGTGTTTCAAAAAAGTGTCCTGACCAATGTAGAGATGAAATGTTTAAGGCCATTATTTTTAGAAAAAATGCGCACCTTTATTTTAAAAATAAAATAAAATTCATACCTTGACCAAGGTCTGCGAAATTCGATTTTTTGCAAAACAATTTATTTCTGCCTCAAAAATTTTTCAACTTTCAACTCAATTTTCTTGGCAAAATTATGTTAAAAATTTTATTATTTTATGATAGTGAGATATATATGATAGAGCTTAATAAAAAATAAACAAAAGGATTAGGGATAATCTCACAGTTTTCTTGATTTCACGCAAAAAGTAGAGGCAGTTTTTCTCTACCTGTTCCGTTTCCTGCATAAATTGAAAACTAAAAATTTGTATTGTTGTTTTAAGTTTTATTGCTTTGTTTTTGTTGTGTATGGCACAATTTTTTATGACGTTTAAGGATTAGTAGGTAATGTCCCATAAGAATGACATCCTTGGTACCAATTCAAATGTCTATGAGGGATAATAAGGATATTATTGTGTGGAATAACGATCGACCATCCTCTGCAAGATATTGCAGAGCCATCCAATTTTCGTTTGTTAAAGAAACTGCAGAAATCATACCAGACGAGAAAGAAAGAATTAACATGGAAATCAGTAATTTATCTCAGACGATAGTTCAAATGGGAAACCGTCAGTTCACAATCAACCACGAACTCATGTTCACAGTGCTGGACGGGAAGACAGCCCAATCTGTAACAGGTACTCCTGCAGCTTCTTCCTGTTACATATGTATGTATGTGGAACTAAAAAATCGGGAATGAATAACCTGAAACAAATAAGAAAAAACCTGCAAACATGGAAGCTTTGAAGTAGGAAATGTCTCCTCTCCACGCTCGTATAAGGTTTATGGAGTGTATCCTATACATATCTACATGTTGCCTACAACTTTCTATTTAAAGCATGGAGAATTGACAATGAGACCCGCCAAATTAGAGATGCTCAGAAGAAAAAAATTCAGCAGGAGTTTCGTCAAAAACTGGGCTTCATTGTTGATGTTGTCAAACAGGGTATGGAGACAAGTAATGACGGCAACACATCCAAGAGGTTCTTTGCCAATCCAACCATGACTCCAGAAATCACTGGTGTCAATGAAGACCTAATTCGGTGGTTTTCTGTTATTCTTGAAGTAATTACATAGAATGAAAAAATAGATTTAAAAAAATATGCAGAGTACGCGTGGGAAACTGCACAACTTTTTGTAGATAATTATAAATGGTACCATATGCCAGCGACCGTACATAAGGTTTTGATCCATGAAGAAGAAATCATAAAAAATTGTGCATTTCCTGTTGGATCACTCTCCAAGGAAGCCCAAGAATACCGAAATAAGGACTATAAAATCTATCGCAGTTTTAATTCGAGAAAATGCAGTCGGATTGCGACGAATGAAGATGTGATGCACCGTAGCCTCATATCCTCAGATCCAATAATAACAGGATTGAGGCCACAGGCAAAAAAGAAAATACTACAAGTGCAGTACTATGAGTGCAGATGCTAGAAACCTCATTTGTATTTATTAATTTATTGCAAATGTTTTATTTATGTTTAAATATTATTTTTGAAGAATTTGTTTTTACGAGTATGTTTATAATATACAAACATAGTTTGTTCTACTTTATTCAAAATAAAAGGTTCATATTTAACTAAACAAAAAATTCAAAAAATATATTTCAGTAAAACATCAAAAACCCATAAATTTTAGAAAAATGTAAAGTTTAAAAAGTGCCAAATTTTTTCCGCTCTCCCATATACAATCCAAACGCACAAATTTTAGAAAAATGTCAATAACTTTTTTTTAATAATTATTTCTTAACCAAATTTGGACCACATATGTATAAGATAGATCTAAACCTGTTTGCTGAATTTCATTTAAATCCGTTAAGTAGTTTAGATTTTACAGATTTTTCCGCTTTCCCATACAAACCAAACCACTGTGCGCGCCGCGCCGCTCGCTGCTTAATGATGGCGTGCACAAATTAATTCGGAACATTTTGCACTACATTCAAAATCCCTCAGACTTTTACAACAAATCATTATCAAAAACAAATTAAAAAAATAAAACTTCAAAATAATTAAAATTTAAAAAAATTAAAAATAGAATTTATTTTTATTTTAATTTATATTTTGTTTTGTTATTAATTTAGTACTTAAAACGACAATTTTATCTAGAGCACTTGCAAGATCACAGATCAATATAGCATTTTGTAATTCTTAACTTAAGAAACATTAATTTATTTGTGTCCTTAAATAAATAGAGAGATGAAGAAAAAAAAAGTTTAAAATGATATTTACACAAAATAGCCACAATAATGATAAAAGAAATTATAATAAATATGCAATATGGCAATAAAATAATTTACAGTACGAAATAATATTCAAAAATTAAAACAAAAAGAGTATAGTGTGTTAATTCTAGCTTGAAAGATTTTTTTACGGTTTTTGGCCGAAAAAAATATATTTTCGACACCATTGCTGAATATCGTCTTCATCGTCACAGCACAAGGGATAAACAATTTCGGATTTTGTTACTTTGGCACAACGCATGCAAAGTTCCATCACATTCATGTCCATGTCACATTTTTGAAGTTTCCTTATTGTCTCGGCGCTCAGGTGGCCATTGTATTCGCTGTCGTACGTGTCTACATCGTCTGATGGTCGGCAAGTCACCAAAGCGCAAATGCAAGCAATTAATAAAAGGTAGAGGGCTTGAGAATGCATCAACTAGAAATTAAAAAGAAAATATTTTTTGTTAGTTTTATTGTTGTTTAAAAAAGAAATCAAAAGAAATGTTAGGATCTAGTATATAACACTTAATTCTGTTATTATATTCCGAGCAAGGGGTTATCAAGAAAACTTGTACAGATATTAGAATGTAGACTATAGGCTAAAGTTTGAAAACATATTGTTTGCCTTAGTTGAATTCTTTTTTCGTTCACGGAACTTAATCTCTTGTGACGCCAGTCCAGTTTACCACTATCTATAAAAATATAAGTATCGTGCAAATTGCTTCAATTGATATTCTTGCATCTTAGTTGTAGTGCGTTCGACTCTAACGCAGCAGATCCAATCCAAGAAGAATATTCCTGCCAACAACACGTACACAGGAATGGTTGAGAATTGAAAGTCAAGGACATTTGTTTGAAAATTAGTATATATTTAAACTTTTTGAGTGTTTGTTTACAAATCCGAAATTTAGGAATTCTTAGTTTTGGTAAAATTATATTTGGTTCTAACTATAAACCATCTGTTCCAATTTGAGAAAAATAAAATTATCCTTAGAGACCGAGAAGTATTTTTGATGGCACGTGCCGTTATTTAGAAAAAAGTTTCGGGAAATGCCCAAATGCTAGGTTCCAAGTTTAAAAAAGAATCACATATGCGTCTAGTCTATTAGTGAACCTAGCTTGGTGTCTAGTCCGAAAGGGGATAGTTAGATTATCTATCTTATCACGGCTGCTGAAAAAGAGGTTACCAAACGAAAGCTTTAGTCCGAAAATTTTCAAAACTCCTAACCTCAAAAACTTTTCAATGCAGCTTGCACTTTTTGGTTCTATTTTTGGAGCCACGGATTTGCTAATTATCGTCGACTTTTGCTTTCCTAATCCTTTCCAACCAAAAAACTTGTAATTCTGTCTTTATTTCAGCCATGATTGATTTATTTATTTTTGTGGCGGACGAGCAAACAACACCTATTCTATGCACAATTAAAATACGATTGAAAATTGAATAGGAACGGATAATTCCCTATCTGGAATTTCAACTCAATCTCTTACACCGCATGTAAAGCTGCAATCAACACAAATGTCAATTGAACTGTCAAATTATTTTTTCATTTATTGCCACAGAGCTCAATTTCATTAAATGATTTATCTCTTATTATTTAATTTATCTAAAGTATCGCCTGCCCTGAAAACTTAAGCTCAAGTCCAAATTCAGTGTACATTTTTGAAAATGATTAAGAAGAGAAAACAAGTTCCATTAAAATTCTGCTTTGTCTGATTTTTAACTTGCGACAACGAGATTTTGATACTTAAACGGCTTGGCCAATTTTCTTTAAAATGATTATATAATTTTTAAAATTATTAAAAATAGTTATAAATGGTACCCCCCTAGAACCTTTTTTTTTTATTTTCTTGAAAACTGTTCAACCAATTCTGATAATTTTTTTATGCTGAAGCTTCCCAAAAGTTTGGATAGTATTGTGCATTTAAATTTTCAAACAAATTTGTATATAAAAAAAAATTGAAAATTTTATTTTCAAAAGTAAATATTTTGAAAAGCAGACGCTCGATTTTTTCAAAACTGGACAATTAAAAGTTTTTTTTCTTAATACTCGTACAATCTATAAGATGTAAAAAAAAATTATTTTATCTAAAAATAACGAATTTTGAAAACTATTGCAAAACAAAAAAAAATATGATTTAAATTAAAAAAAAAATCAATTTTTTTTGAATATTCGATACTTCAAAAACGGGTCAGGATGTTTTTTTTTTGACATTGAATTTTTATTCGTATCTACAATAATAGAACCATAAGGTTGATGTAGATATGTACCAAAATTTTTTTCTCCAAAATTTTGTATACATAAATATGTATAAAAGTTTATTTTTTTTTAAGAAACCGCTACAGCGAATCATAATTTTTGTTCTTGTATAATTTCAAATTTGCTTTAGAAATCACATAGTATTCTATTTTTTGCTCCAACTACTAAAAGAGTTTAAAAACTGAATCTTATGCTTTTGAATAGTATTCTCTAATATCATTAATTTTGAAATGTCTAATCCCTTACAATAAGAGCAAGTTCGTGCGACTTAGGCGTGGATTTTATTTTTTTGAGCTTTTTTATTTTTTGACTAATTTTTAACCGAAATATAACACCGAAATTCATAATTTAAGCATATTGTATGTATGTGACTTCAAAATAATCTGCTTTAATTATCAATTCTGCTTGTCGAACAGCGTATTGCCGAACAAAATTGTGTTACGTAGGATAAGTCATCGATATCTGGACCTCCCCATGGGTGTCGATTACATTCCCATCCAACCATTCGTGGCCAAAGTTCTTTCTCGGTAAACAGTATAATCGTTGTCTTGTTGGGGTTAATGTTGAATCCCTTTTCCATTTCCTAACAGAGTGTTTCTTGAAACTTCTCCCTGAGTCTTTCTTAAATTAGTCTGCAGAATTGAGATTTTCTAATGTTACAATCCACTTGGGACAAATCGCAAATCGAAAAATCGTAATTGGAAAAAGATCGAAAAGCCCAATTGGGCAAAAGATATTGAAAAAAAAATGAAAAAGTTAGAGCCACCCTAATACTTAGTGAGTTCTACCTTTGGACTGACTCAAAAGTTAAAATAATACTAAATTAAAATTAAATTGATAACACATGTTTTGACATTGCAAATCGGAGGTCCGGGGCAATGCTTCCTTGAAATGACCCTATGGCGTTTGTTTTAAGAAATGTAATGGTAAAACAAAAATATGTGTATGTATTACTTATTTATGAAATGGGAAAAATAAGAATTTTAAATTTCTGTTGGTGACTAAAATGTAAATCACATTTCAGGATATCGGTATTTTATTTTGAAAAATAGCCTAAAGTTCATAAATGTAAACTTATACTTTATAATTGTAAGATTATTGAATTTATTCAGTTGTTGTTACAAAAGTAAATTTAAATTGATCAAATATTTGTTTTAATGTGTTATTTGACTCTTGTCATTATGAATGAAATTTACAGGCATTTTCACACCGAAATAAAATCTCGGATTTCAGCAACAAGATTACGAAATCTCGTTGAAGCGTTTGCACCGAACAGAATCAGGATTTCGTTTGACGTTTCTTTCATCTTGCCTAATTATTTATAATTTCTTGTTTATGTGAACAAGCAACAAACATACGGAATGCTATTAATATCCATTTAGGTAAACAAAAAGATATACTTGTATTTTTATTTTTTTCATTTATTTAAATATTTCAATACAACTCTATGAAATTCCTTAGCTGATTCAATATATTCTTTTAGAATGTTGTTATTGTCGGCATCCATTTCATTTAGTTTTTCTACTATTTCTTTTCTGCTTCCATTCGATTTTTCCTGCTTCCTCGGATGTAATTTATCTTCTCTCCCCACAATTCAAAGAGGGAATACTTTATCTGCCTTTTCGCTTGCTGACAATTTGCTGACAAGGCAGAATATTTCGAAAGGTTTGTTTGTTTTGACAATTTTGTGTTTTAAAGTAGATTTTGAGGAGATTTTGTCGTAATCTAGCAGATTTGGAAATCTGAAAATGTATGGGAAATCTAGTAGATTTGGATGAGATTTTGAGAATTTTGCTCGAAATCTAGATTTTGATTAGGTGTGAATAGCGTATTAACATCATGCAAATTTTCTCCACGTGCGTCGGGACTTGATTGTGAAAAGTCGATTACCAATGACTTTTCGACATATATCGGAAAATATGTATATCGATCATAACTTGAAGAACATTAATTTTCGAACAGTCTCCCTGCATAGACACGATCTTTTGCATGTCGGCACAAAAACTAATTCATTGGTGACAAATCATATAATGTTGGTGGCCAGATCACATCGCAAAATTGCCAAATAATACGACCAGGAAATTATTGTAACCATATGTCTTACACATCCATATCATCAATTTCTGAATAATCGGATTGCATTTGGCCATAGCGATGAGAATTGAAAGTGACGATAACATCTTACTCATTTTTGAAAAAGTATTGAATAATGACACTACTAGACCAAATTGCACTTTATAAATACAATGACTTATTGTGGATGTGTATTCTATAGTTACATATGGATTTGGATAGGCAATGAAAATTTAGCTTCATCGCTGATAAAATGTTGGGTAAAAAGGATAAACCTTAAACTTCATAATGTATATACAATCTCTGATGACAGGTCAGTTTGACGTATAGTAATTGAGACAGGGATGTCAAATTAAGACATACTAATGTCGTTTTTTTTTGGCAATTCGGAAGCCTTCCGGACTCTTCTGAAAGTGTTTTGATTATTGTCCACATTTGATGTTTCACATATACAAACACAAGAAACTTCAGAATCATCAGAATCTCCGGATCGGAAAGAAATTCCGGATTGCCAAATAAAAACGACATAAATGCGGGCAACTAATGTTCGATTCGCTTCATCTATTCACGTTCTCTCCCCGGCATCGAATTCTGTTAAACGTCTTTGATCGGGGATATTACTTTAGCTATCCTCATGTTAATTTTTTCAAATAATTTGAGATGAAAATTCACATTCGTATATGTATTTCAAAAATTTATTAATAGAAGGAAAACATTTTTCAATCAAATATAAGCAAATGATTATTATTGTGTTATTTTTTGAGTTCGCCAAATCAAATTCGGGGTGTAAAAAGAGAGATAGGAAGTGACATTCACAAAAGAACACAGGATATCATGGACATCCCGGATTAATCGTAAATCTTTTATATTTTGCTTTTATTAAAAATTTTTTTTTACGTTTGTTTAAAGCTTTAGGCTACATACATTATGTAAATAGGCAACAAAATCCACCTTCAGCAAACATCTGAAGCAAATATTGTCTTCCAGGTTTTTGACAGTTAAGTTTTGAATAATAATGCAAATAGAGAAAGAGGAGAAATGTGAAGCAATTTTAAGAAATTTGGGATACCAAGTGTTATAAATAATGTGTGAGGGTTGAAGGTGAAGTTATTAACAAATTATTTATTATGTTCACATAAATGTATAAATTGTTGTAATAATGTAACTTCTAAAGGACTTAATCGTTTGATCCCACAATATATTTTTGTTTTAAGAAACTTTGGTTAAGATCTTATAGATGACGCTGTAGTAAATCTTAATATTTTCGGACTAAACTGGTACGTATCCACAAAATAAAATATGGACATATAACTTCTCTTTGTATTTATATACACAGAACGTACTTATTTTATAAATCAACTGAAGACATTAACAAATATTATTGTTTTATTTTGAATGTTTATTTTAATATTTTTGTCTAGATACAACAGCACGAAAACGAAAACAAAATTGTCGATTAGAAGAACAGATCAACGCCAGCTGTGCAAGTTTGTCATAAAAGATCCTGCAAAAAAAAAGGACTCTACTTGTTCAAATTATTTGGTTTTACCATAGTAAACTGCCGCATAACGGTTTTGTTTTAAGAAATACCAACCAACAACAGTCAAAAGGGGAGCGTAACGGAATCCCGCTTTTTATAATCCCGTTTTTCAAAAATCCCACAAAAAAAGTTTTAAAATAACGTCCTCTATAATACGTTTTTTTTTTAAATACTGCTTTTTAAAATCCCCTTCTATTATAATCCCGCTTTTAAAATCCCTTCTTATACCGCTTATCCCGTTTTTTAGAGTACGTAGCTAAAACTTATTGATTTTATGTTGGGTATTTTTCAGATTCTTTAAATACTAAAGAAACTTTGCATACACCCAACCTCGCATCTACTTCACTTCACTGTTTATACGTCGTAATAGGAAAGAGGATTATGAAAACGGGATTATAAGAGATGTGAATTATAAGAGACGGGATTTTAAAAAGCGGGATTTTAAAAAACGTGATTATAAAAAGTGGGATTTTAAAAAAGCGGGATTATAAGAAACAGGATTAAAAAAACGGGACTATAAAAACGGGATTTAAAAAAACGGGATTATAAAAAGCGGGATATCGTACCCAACCCGTCAAAAGACGATAGAATGAACGAAAACGACTGAACTGTGCACGTATTTCTTGCAGCAACAAACGGAGAATGGGCACTTCACCTATACACCAGCGATTTCCACACCTGAGGTGAACGCGGGCGTCCGTCAGTTGGGCCACCTTTTCCTATGATTGGCAAAATCCTCTTGAGGAAAGGAACTGCCCTTTTGACTTACTTAGGAATTTTGACCAAACAAACGGACATATACACCAACCACTGACTCAACAAACTCATCTACCAGACGTTACAAGGAGCCACAAATGTTCCTACGGGTCTAGTAGAGTGATGATTTATCAAGTGGGATAAAGGAAAGTATCACGCCCTTAAAAGGCGTCTACCTCTTAGCAAACAGGTGATTATGTGACGATAGACATTTCTTCAATGACTTAGAAGTACCCTCCGATATTTCAGGCTATAGCTTGCTGAGACTCATCATTACCTTAACGTGCTTGAATGACACAGGATTTTCATAGGTTTCAATATATGGGAGACACAATCCCTAGGTCGAATCTTCTACATTGATCTAAGTGTGGCGATAACAATAGCCGTGTTTTTTGAAAAAGTGAATAGCCAAGTTAGCAAAATTTTAGATGCAAAACAATAAAAACATCAAGAGTGAATATAATTTGGTCAGCAATCAGAGTGAATATAGAATGAATAAAAATTGTTGATAACATATTGAGATGTAGATGGCGCTTAAATCGAGTGCAGAAAAACATTTGATTGGTACTGGGATGTGTTCTGGAATGCATCTTTTTTTCTCTAGATTTTTATTATGTCAAGACATTTGGAAAAAAAGCTTCACTTCTTTTTTAAAAAGACGTACAAAAAATCTCAAATGTCAATTGATTAAAAACTTCTGAAAAATCTTAATTTTTTCACCAAAAAATCGAAAATTTTTGGATTTTTTTTTTGTTCAAGAAAATTGCGATTTAAGGGCTTTTGGAAAGCATCTCGAAAGAAATACCTACTCTAAGTCGGTCAAAATATAGTATATTACCCATCTACCAAGCCATAAACTGTCAAATTCCATTGAAGGATGGCCGAGATCTCGATGGATTAAAAAACATCTACAAAATCTGATTTTTTTAAACGAAAAATCGATTTATTTTGCTCATTAAAATTGTAATTTAGGGGCTGGCAAGAATATGGAAAGAAATATTCTAAATACGTCAAAATAAATTTAAAATTACTCTGAAATTCGTGTCAAACTTTGAGATTAAAAGAGAGTGAATATATTCGTTTTTTTTTCGATTTTCTTTACTGAGTGGCTATCAATTTTCCATAAAACACGGCTAATATCAATTGTCAGCCCATTTAACCTAACATTAGAAAGACTCGAAGAAGTTCTTACAATCAGTGTACAAAACGTAGTTTTTACATTATTTCTGGCATTCGTTCAATTAATTGAATCTGCGAAACCTTCTTTCTCGGGTTATAAAAAATTATCATTTGACCTGTTCTGTGACCAAATCGTCTTCTTTGTCAAATTTCATAAAAATCCATCAAGCCATGAGGGATACATGTTTTCACATTTTATAAAATTAGTAAAATTAGAAGGACTTCATAATTCTGTAAAAAATGATTTGCTAGTCAGCATAGATCTTACCCTATGTACGGGTGTGCACTTGGGTGCCGACAAAAAATTCCCCGAGTTGAGGTCTGCGAAAAGCTGAATTTTTGTGCTGTATAGTTTCACGAAACACACGGCACTAGTACAGCGATGTTCTCGGCCGATCTTAGGTTCCCTTGACGTACGAGTGTTGGCTAATTAATAACCAAACCGGTCGTCTCAAATTTGGCCATCAAACCTTAAAGAGTGTACTCTGTAGGACCACCACGTCTACCGTAAAATGTACACAACGTTAACACTAATGAACACTCTTTTTTAATCAATCGTTCAATAGTGTAACTATGTAACCATGGTGATTTGGTAATTTAGTAAGTGAATAATAAATAAGAAATTTGACAGAAGATGTCATCAAAACAAAAATAACATGGTCTTTAGCAAGGTAAGATGAAGAGTTCTTTGACTTTGACTTCTGGCAGAGTTATCTTGTTCAGGTTTCTCATCCTTCTTAGTAAAAATGGAGGAAAATTCTTGAAATCACTCAAACTAGAACTGGCTGGATATCCGTACAAGAATCATTTCAAATAAACTGATATTTGTGAAAAACAACAATATTTTTGTAAACTAAAGCCGAAATACAAAAGGTTTCTCCAAATTTTGAAAACTGAAATTAACGATTTACACAGAACCCTTCTCTAAGGAAAAACAGGTCTGTAAAATTCTTCTCACACTATTATTTATGTTAATAGAAAATACTAATAGGAGCGACCGATATGAATGAACAAAAAATAGGGTGATTAAGGATTCATGCTTCACATTGAAAAAAGGGTATTTTCAAAATAAATAAATTTGATTTATAATGTTCCTGAACTTAATATTACCAAAATAAATATTGAAACTCACTTTAAATTGCATTTTGAATTTTTTTTTCAGTTAAGTAGATTTAATCGAAAAAGTTTTATAAATTTGAAAAAAAAAACTTCTGTTTATTTTCAGCAAAAAAGAAAAACAGTCTTTCGTCTTTTATCAAAAACACACAATATTAATCACTTTGCAACCGTTATGTTAAATAGATTTTAAAAATCAGTTTTCAACTGTTCACTAATGTATCTGTTTTCAAGTACGGCTTCGTAATGAAACTGAAATGCTTTCCACATTTTGATCAGTTTTATATGGCAGAATCCGGTTTTGAATATCCCCACCTTGATAAAGAAGCCTTCTCTGTCATTCAAGCACAAACGAGATAACTATACTTGTGCTCTTGATTAAAAGCTAGTATATGAAGATCTCTCTCAAGAAGCCTGATAGAGACTTAAAATAAAAATAAAACAAAATTAATCAATTAAAGTAATAAATGGGATCAAATGAAGTGTACGTGTATTGTTAATATACTCGTCTTATCACCACCCACAAGAACTTTCTTATCAGTGGTAAGTCCATATTAAAAATGAATAGGGGATTTGATTTAATTGACTCACAATTTCAGTTTTAGGCATAAATCGATAGAGCCCGAAAACCTCTTTAGTTAGATTTATCATCTTCAATTTGTGCTAAGTTCCACTGCAATAAGCTGTGTGAATGACTATCAACGTTTGTATACCCAATAGCTAAGACTGATTGAGATTAGAGCTGGCACACTGCCAAACGAGGTATCTAAGGCAGGCGCGAAACGTTCGTTGGATTCTATCGGAAAATAAAAAATATTACCTCTGTCGGTTGTGATAAGAGTCCATTCTTAATCAGTACTTCACAAAAAAGATTGCTAGTTAACTAGGAAATGTCAAAAGCTAGATTTTATCCCTTAACCTTAGTCATGACGCATGATGCCTCCCATCAACTTGCTAGGTGCATAAATCCTAAAATCTTGAACTAAGTGCGGCGTCCCCACTATCTACATTATGTCTCGTGCTAATAATGCTGCCCTGTCGATGGCTATAAACACAACAATATAATTAACATTGCCCATTAAAAAAGCATATTAATCGAATCGAAGTTCAATCTTACGAGTAATTGCCCGACCGACGACGGAGACTGATAGTGCTGATGGTGGGATGGTGTTGGGGAGAGAGCATATAATTTAAATGTTATAATAAGAAATAAACGCATGTTGCATTAAATTGTAATTTGTTTTTATTTAATTTCAACATGATAAGACATCCCATCCAGTCAAAGGTTTCGTTTATAAAAATAGTCAAAGACATTGGGTAATTATGTACGTATGTATTGCATGGCGGGAAGAGAACGTAATCAAATCATTATGCGATGTTATACTTCCTATAAATGTTTCCTTGATCTTGGGGCATGAAATATCAGTTAAATGACAATACCCTTTAGAGAAACTTGTTGAAATGATAATGTTAGTATGGGAGGTGAGATCATATTTGAATAAGTGTTATCTTTGATGGTCAAGTCTATTTTTACGAAATTTTTTGAGCCATGCTAGAAAAAATGGATGGACAAAAAAAGGCGGGTAGGTGCTTAATATCAACCAGGGTCATCTACAGTATGTAAATGCTAATCATAATCTTTGATCTCTAGATGTATGGTCATAGTCTTAATGGGACTCATTAAGGGGACACCCAATTTGCAAAACGACTTAAAGCTCAAATTTCATTTTGGTTTTTCAATTGACGCGGGTAGATTTAACCGACCTATGGCGGCCATGTTGTTTTGGTGACGTTTTTCAAATCTGTTCCTGATGCCAAATCACCATGGCAAGTTACACGTCCAAATGATAAAACTTAATTGTAAAATCAATTATTGTTCGTTAGTGCAAACGTTGGTAATCAATCAGATAACGTTTGTATACCAAAGGAAGGCGAGATCGACCGAGAAGATAGCCCCGTCCTTGAAAGTGTACAGCAGGCAGAACCCGAGGCAGTCGATTTCTTGCTGTGCACTTGTATAAGAACTCGACTTTTCACAGACTTCAACTTGGCGAAATTTGCGTCGGAGCTTACGCATACACCCGTACAAGATCCAACTGACACAGGAGCTGAAAGTTCATGACAATTAGACAACGCCGTTTGTGCACTGACTCGGCTTCAGAGTGTTAGAAGTGGATACCATCTTTAGCGGCTACCCAATGTATGCAATTATGTACAGAATATAACAAATGTCGGCCGCGGCTTTGCTGTATGGCGCGCATGCCAAACGCGTTACACTCGGCTAAAATGTTTTTCAGCTTACCTTAGCTTTGGATAGAGTTTTGTATTTAGATAAATTTATTAGGCAAATGTTCAAAAATGGTTATCAATGGAATCTTCCATTGAGATGATTATTACAACCTCAATTAATTACGTCCCAGTCGTAGACTTACTCGTAATTAAGAAATGTTTAAAAGGAGGGAGCATATACTTCCAAGAAATATTCTGCTCTTTTTTTTTAAACTTTTGTTTAATGATTGATTGTTATCAAATAACTCCAGACGATTAAAGTGCATATTGAAGCAAACACAAATTAAGTACATATTTAAAAATAATTATAATCTATGATAAGAAAACTTATTAATGATTTCACTCAAAAGTTTGTTAATAGTTCAGCACAAGCCAAACAAAATTATACGACAGCATAGTATTTATTTAGATGACTGATCATGACGAAGCACTGATCTTTTGATTAGATATTTAAACTAAAAACAAAATACCTAATCGACCGATAATTATTTATGGTACAAAAATAGAAATATTCTTAAAATTTAAAGTTTGATATCAACGCATAATTAGACCCTCTTCAACATATCCAAATTTCCCGAAATTATCTTATTGGCTTCCAAAGAACGAGGACCAATTTTATCAAACTGAGATATATATTTTTGTTCAATGAAATAGAGGGTAGTTTTTCGTGGTAAGCTTTTCAAGAGCTCTTCACGGGTGAAAACCAGAAGGTTCTGCGAGGCCTGGTTATCGAAATATGGCCACCCGAAGTGCTTTTACTGAAAATTGACCCAAATCTAAAAAAGTCATCGGATGCGGATGGAGATATTTCCGCAACCATGGCTCGTAACGGGATGCAGTTTTCAATTCTGAATAGAGAATTAACAGACCTTTCCATGGATGTACCAAACTCAAAAATTTATTTTTTCTTAAATTTTGGGAAAAATCATTAAAAACCATTATTTTTTCGAAGTTCACCAATCTCACCGATATGTACATCAAACGAAAGGTCTATCCAATACCTATACACACATGCAAGCTAAATCATCCTGCGTGGTCTGGTTACCAAAATATGGCCATCCAAAGTGATTTCACTGATTCCACAGATTTTTGAGCTTTAACTACCTAACAATGTGCTTGGGTGGCGATATTTCCGAAACCAGGCCTTGTTAAAGGTTGCGGTTCTGAATAGAGAATTAACAGACCTTTCCATGAATGTGCCAAACTCAAAAATTTATTTTTTCTTAAATTTTGGGAAAAATCATGGACTAACCACTTGTCGATGGTCCCATGCAAGACTATACTAAGTCAACTTAGTATACTTTTGAGTTATTTATGTCATTAAAACCATCGCATCGACTTCTATTTTTCATTTTTTTTTCATGCAAATCCAACAAAAGACCTTCAAGTTATAACTCAAATAGCACTTAGTATACAACCCGTTTTTAATACTTTTTCCAAGCATAATCACTTTAACTGCTCTTAGTATATTTATAGAAATTTTTATTAGTCAGTTGTATACTATGTTGACATAGTATTGTTTTACCTGGAATTTTCAAAAGTGAAACGCACTCAAGTGCCAGGTAGTATTCTTTTGTGTGTGCAAAGGATATCAAATATGACACCAAAGTAGGTGTTAGTATGTTTCATACTGTTTCTTTTTGTCTCATGTCATATTCTAAGTATCGTTACAATTTTTATGTCTGGAGGAACTTTGTATATTCTTGTTCGTGACCTAAGTTAGTGATAAAGTTTTTCTAAAAAAAAGTAATAAATTATGGCATCTAGGGCGGGAAAAATGCTTAATCTTGCAAGAAAATCCAATGAAATAAGTTAATACAAGCCTTAAATATTTGAAAACAATGTTAAAAATATAATTCAACTCAGATGAAATTATGATCTGTCCTAAGAACGAAACCGGTGATTTCAAGTTAATTGACGCGATGGATACAAGTCAATTTTCTTTTAAAAGGCAATGTTATTTAAAAAAAAGTAAACAAATTATTTGCATAGGTGTTCCTTCTTATTCTGCAGCTTGAATTTTTGAAGAGTTAGATTTTTGGGTAACTTGGTAGAAAATACTTTCTGTTCTAAGCTTATTGCTTCTTTTTATAGAGCCCTTTCAAGACAGTGGAAGCGAATATGTCCCGGACGATGAATATTCGTCTGGCTCCAGCATTTCCACGCCAGCACATAGTATTTTGACCACAAAAGAATATTGTTGATCATAATCATCAGTACGACACACCCGAAAATCTGAAAACCAAATCTGGAAGAAAGCGCCCTCCTAATCAAAACCTTTGGAAACGGAATAAAGCCAAACTTCTAAAAAATTCAGGAAAACCTTTTACTTCATCAAAAGGCTTTTCAAGAGAAGAAAAACATAATATGCTAAAAGGATGTGGAGATACCTGTAGGATGAATTGTGAAAGCAAAATTTCAGAGTCGGCTAGGTATGATCTTTTTAAAAGCTTTTATAAACCTGGATGCAGAACAAGGCAGTGGGACTTCTTGTCAAGACTTGTAGAAAATAATGATAAAAAACGAACTCTTGTTGGTGTAACTTCAAAAAGGACATGCACTGGAAAGTACAATTTAGCTTTCATTCAAGATAATAGTGAACACAAAGTGCAAGTTTGCCAAAAAATGTTCTTAAATACGTTTCCAATCTCCGCACAAACGATCCGAACAGTTTTCGAAAAGATTGCAATGAGTAATGGAATAACCCTCAGTTTTTGGACCTCATTTGGCTTTGTGAACAAAATATTATTCCTTTAACTTATCAGGAATTTTACAGGACATTAAAAACCGCATCTTTTGTTCCAGCTCCATCAGATACCGAAAATGATGACTAAATTAATATATAAGTAATTACACATAATAATTATATTATGTAAAAACTGTGAACTTGTTTTTCTTCCGTTTTTTTTTTTGTTATAAATAAAAAAAGTTGACCTTTAATCGTTCTCTTTATAATTTATCTATATATTTCTGATAAATTGAAATGCAAACGATTCAAGGTAAACAATTCTAAGTAACACTTAGGGCCTTGTGTTCTTAATATGTTGCAACCACTTTCATACTAGGTCAACTTAAAATAGATTTCAAGTATATTCTTTCCATGCAGTTATATGCTAACATCACATAGAATCGTTTAAACTAAGAGCTAAACACCAATAAGTATACCAACTCCAATTCAATCCACAAGACGCAATAAGACAGATTCAGTGTTTTATTAAAATAAAATGCACGACTGGATCGCACGAACTTGCTCTTATGTAAAAGTACTTTGGAATTTAAGATACATTTTATAAATAAAACATGGATTTAATGAGATAATAATGTGCAAATGCATAAAATTGCCGCCTGGTTTCCGGAAAAGTATGAATTTATGCAAATATAACTTAAAAAATCGTTTTATTATTAAATAAATTTTTTATATAAGAAATTTCTCTAAAATTTTTCAAGAAAAAAATGTGGGATGCGAATTTTAAGTATTTAATAGATAATATTGGTCTTAGGAAATAATTTCAAAAAATAATCGTTCATAGGTTTTGAAGATATTGATTTAAATTTTTTTTTTTTTTAAAACCCAATAAATATTTTTTCGAATATTTTTATATACAATATTATTTTTAACTTAAGGGGACTCCTGCTAAAAATGTTGGGTTAAAATCCTTAGAGCCGTTAATAAGAAAGTCGAAAATCAAAAAAACGGGTCTATGGCAGGTACCCCTAATAACATTTTGCCCCAAAATTTTGTTTGACCAAAATGTAGTTCATGTCCATAATATCACACTTAATTTTTTTTATCAAAATCGTTAGAGCCGTTTTCAAGATAAATAAGATTTTGCATTACGGGTGTATGGGGGGTACCCTTAGTTTTGGAGCTAAAAAAAAAATTTCAATTTTTCCTCTAGGGAATCACCGAAGACCCTTAACTACCGAGATTGAAAGAAATAGGTCCAAGGGTTTAGGCTGTAGTGAGAGGTACAGACATACAGACACACTGAAACATGTTTTTTGTGTACTAAATTTTCCTTAAAATTTTTATAAAAAAAATTGATATGCAAGTTGTTAGTATTTAATTAAATACATTTTAAAACGTAATTTAAAAATTTAATCTTGTATCGGTTTTCAAGATATTGAATTTTCAAAAAAAAAATTGTATTATTTTTTTAAAAATCCAAAAACTATTTTTTCGAAAAAATTTTTAGTTTATATTTTTTGAAATGCAAAGCAGCTCCTGCATAAAAATTTTGGTTAAAATCGTTAGAGCCGTTGGTGAGAAATTCGAAAATCAAAAAAACCGTTCTATGACAGGTACCCCTTATAACATTTCCCCCCAAATTTTTTTTTCACCAAAATATAGTCCATGTCCATAATATCACACTTAATTTTTTTTATCAAAATCGTTAGAGCCGTTTTCGAGATAAATAAGATTTTGCATTACGGGTGTATGGGGGGTACCCTTAGTTTTGGAGCTAAAAAAAAAATTTCAATTTTTCCTCTAGGGAATCACCGAAGACCCTTAACTACCGAGTTTGAAGAAAATACGTCAGGTAATTTAGGCTGTAGTTCGAGGTACAGACATACAGACATACAGACATACAGACAGACAGACGGAATTGTCAGACCCACTTTTTTCGTCTTCGCTATCATCGTAATGTCAACTTTGATCAAAATCTCGAGTTCGATTTTTTTTTGCAAATGCAGAACTTGCCCTATAGTACCTATATCGCAAGTAAAAAGGAGAAAAATAATAAAGTGATTGATGTATTCACTTCAGAAATCTATTAAGTAAGAAAAAAGTTATGCTCAAAAAACTTTGAACCTCTCTCCTGAAAAATAGCTTATTCGCACTTAGTATAGTTTTGCATGGGGCTGTCTTTAAAAACCATTATTTTTTCGAAGTTCACCAATCCCACCGAGATGTACATCCAACGAAAGGTCTATTCAATACCTACACACACCTGCAAGCCAGTTCACCAATCCCACCGAGATGTACATCAAACGAAACCCAAAGTTATTTAACTGAAAATTGACCCAAATCTAAAAAAGTCATCGGATGCGGATGGAGATATCGAAATATGGCCACCCAAAGTTATTTTACTGAAAATTGACCCAAATCTAAAAAAGTCGTCGGATGCGGATGGAGATATTTCCGCAACCAAAGCTCGTAATGCGTTGCAGTTTTCAGTTCTGAATAGAGAATTAACAGACATGGATGTGCCAAACTCAAAATTTTTTGTTTCAATTAATTTTGGGAAAAATCATGGACTAACCACTTGTCTATAAAAATCATTATTTTTTCGAAGTTCACCAATCCCACCGAGATGTACATCAAACGAAAGGTCTATTCAATATCTACACACACCTGCAAGCCAAATCGTCCTGCGTGGTCTGGTTAGCGAAATATGGCCATCCAAAGTGATTTCACTGATTCCACAGATTTTTGAGCTTTAACTACCTAACAATGTATTTGGGTGGCGATATTTCCAAAACCACGCCTTGTTAAAGGTTGCGGTTTTCAAAATTTCTAGTCAATTTTGTAAGAGCTATTCACGGGTGAAAACCAGAAGGTTCTGCGAGGTCTGGTTATCGAAATATGGCCACCCAAAGTTATTTTACTGAAAATTGACCCAAATCTAAGAAAGTCATCGGAGCGGATGGAGATATTTCCGCAACCAAGGCTCGTAACGCGTTGCGGTTTTCAATTCTAAATAGAGAATTAACAGACCTTTCCATGAATGTGCCAAACTCAAAAATTTATTTATTCTTAAATTTTGGGAAAAATCATGGATAACCACTTGTCTTTAAAAACCATTATTTTTTCGAAGTTCACCAATCCCACCGAGATGTACATCAAACGAAATGTCTATTCAATACCTACACACACCTGTAAGCCAAATCGTCCTGCGTGGTCTGGTTAGCGAAATATAGCCATCCAAAGTGATTTCACTGATTCCACAGATTTTTGAGCTTTAACTACCTAACAATGTGCTTGGGTGGCGATATTTCCGAAACCAGGCCTTGTAAAAGGTTGCGGTTTTCAAAATTTCTAGTCAATTTTGTAAGACCTATTCACGGGCGAAAACTAGAAGGTTCTGCGAGGCCAGGTCTGTTCAATACCTATACACACCTGTAAGCCAAATCGTCCTGCGTGGTCTGGTTAGCGAAATATAGCCATCCAAAGTGATTTCACTGATTCCACAGATTTTTGAGCTTTAACTACCTAACAATGTGCTTGGGTGGCGATATTTCCGAAACCAGGCCTTGTTAAAGTTTGTAGTTTCCAAAATTTCTAGTCAATTTTGTAAGACCTATTCACGGGTGAAAACCAGAAGGTTCTGCGAGGTATGGCCACCCAAATTTATTTTACTGAAAATTGACCCAAATCTAAAAAAGTCATCGGATGCGGATGGGGATATTTCCGCAACCAAGGCTCGTAACGCGTTGCAGTTTTCAATTCTGAATAGAGAATTAACAGACCTTTCCATGGATGTGCCAAACTCAAAATTTTTTTTTTCAATTAATTTTGGGAAAAATCATGGACTAACCACTTGTCTTTAAAAACCATTATTTTTTCGAAGTTCACCAATCCCATCGAGATGTACATCAAACGAAAGGTCTATTCAATACCTACACACACTTGTAAGCCAAATCTTCCTGCGTGGTCTGGTTAGCGAAATATAGCCATCCAAAGTGATTTCACTGATTCCACAGATTTTTGAGCTTTAACTACTTAACAATGTATTTGGGTGGCGATATTTCCAAAACCAGGCCTTGTAAAAGGTTGCGGTTTTCAAAATTTCTAGTCAATTTTGTAAGACCTATTCACGGGCGAAAACCAGAAGGTTCTGCGAGGCCTGGTTAGCTAAATATAGCCATCCAAAGTGATTTCACTGATTCCACAGATTTTTGGTTCTCAAACTCAAAATTTTTTTTTTCAATTAATTTTGGGAAAAATCATGGACTAACCACTTGTCTTTAAAAACCATTATTTTTTCGAAGTTCACCAATCCCACCGAGATGTACATCAAACGAAAGGTCTATTCAATATCTACACACACCTGTAAGCCAAATCGTCCTGCGTGGTCTGGTTAGCGAAATATGGCCATCCAAAGTGATTTCACTGATTCCACAGATTTTTGAGCTTTAACTACCTAACAATGTATTTGGGTGGCGATATTTCCAAAACCACGCCTTGTTAAAGGTTGCGGTTTTCAAAATTTCTAGTCAATTTTGTAAGAGCTATTCACGGGTGAAAACCAGAAGGTTCTGCGAGGTCTGGTTATCGAAATATGGCCACCCAAATTTATTTTACTGAAAATTGACCCAAATCTAAAAAAGTCATCGGATGCGGATGGAGATATTTCCGCAACCAAGGCTCGTAACGCGTTGCAGTTTTCAATTCTGAATAGAGAATTAAAAGACCTTTCCATGGATGTGCCAAACTCAAAAATTTATTTTTTCTTAAATTTTGGGAAAAATCATGGACTAACCACTTGTCTTTAAAAACCATTATTTTTTCGAAGTTCACCAATCCCACCGAGATGTACATCAAACGAAATGTCTATTCAATACCTACACACACCTGTAAGCCAAATCGTCCTGCGTGGTCTGGTTAGCGAAATATAGCCATCCAAAGTGATTTCACTGATTCCACAGATTTTTGAGCTTTAACTACCTAACAATGTGCTTGGGTGGCGATATTTCCGAAACCAGGCCTTGTAAAAGGTTGCGGTTTTCAAAATTTCTAGTCAATTTTGTAAGACCTATTCACGGGCGAAAACTAGAAGGTTCTGCGAGGCCAGGCCTGTTCAATACCTATACACACCTGTAAGCCAAATCGTCCTGCGTGGTCTGGTTAGCGAAATATAGCCATCCAAAGTGATTTCACTGATTCCACAGATTTTTGAGCTTTAACTACCTAACAATGTGCTTGGGTGGCGATATTTCCGAAACCAGGCCTTGTTAAAGGTTGTAGTTTCCAAAATTTCTAGTCAATTTTGTAAGACCTATTCACGGGTGAAAACCAGAAGGTTCTGCGAGGGCTGGTTATCGAAATATGGCCACCCAAAGTTATTTTACTGAAAATTGACCCAAATCTAAGAAAGTCATCGGAGCGGATGGAGATATTTCCGCAACCAAGGCTCGTAACGCGTTGCGGTTTTCAATTCTAAATAGAGAATTAACAGACCTTTCCATGAATGTGCCAAACTCAAAAATTTATTTATTCTTAAATTTTGGGAAAAATCATGGACTAACCACTTGTCTTTAAAAACCATTATTTTTTCGAAGTTCACCAATCCCACCGAGATGTACATCAAACGAAATGTCTATTCAATACCTACACACACCTGTAAGCCAAATCGTCCTGCGTGGTCTGGTTAGCGAAATATAGCCATCCAAAGTGATTTCACTGATTCCACAGATTTTTGAGCTTTAACTACCTAACAATGTGCTTGGGTGGCGATATTTCCGAAACCAGGCCTTGTAAAAGGTTGCGGTTTTCAAAATTTCTAGTCAATTTTGTAAGACCTATTCACGGGCGAAAACTAGAAGGTTCTGCGAGGCCAGGTCTGTTCAATACCTACACACACCTGTAAGCCAAATCGTCCTGCGTGGTCTGGTTAGCGAAATATAGCCATCCAAAGTGATTTCACTGATTCCACAGATTTTTGAGCTTTAACTACCTAACAATGTGCTTGGGTGGCGATATTTCCGAAACCAGGCCTTGTAAAAGGTTGCGGTTTTCAAAATTTCTAGTCAATTTTGTAAGACCTATTCACGGGCGAAAACTAGAAGGTTCTGCGAGGCCAGGCCTGTTCAATACCTATACACACCTGTAAGCCAAATCGTCCTGCGTGGTCTGGTTAGCGAAATATAGCCATCCAAAGTGATTTCACTGATTCCACAGATTTTTGAGCTTTAACTACCTAACAATGTGCTTGGGTGGCGATATTTCCGAAACCAGGCCTTGTTAAAGGTTGTAGTTTCCAAAATTTCTAGTCAATTTTGTAAGACCTATTCACGGGTGAAAACCAGAAGGTTCTGCGAGGGCTGGTTATCGAAATATGGCCACCCAAAGTTATTTTACTGAAAATTGACCCAAATCTAAAAAAGTCATCGGATGCGGATGGAGATATTTCCGCAACCAAGGCTCGTAACGCGTTGCAGTTTTCAATTCTGAATAGAGAATTAACAGACCTTTCCATGGATGTGCCAAACTCAAAAATTTATTTATTCTTAAATTTTGGGAAAAATCATGGACACCACTTGTCTTTAAAAACCATTATTTTTTCGAAGTTCACCAATCCCACCGAGATGTACATCAAACGAAATGTCTATTCAATACCTACACACACCTGTAAGCCAAATCGTCCTGCGTGGTCTGGTTAGCGAAATATAGCCATCCAAAGTGATTTCACTGATTCCACAGATTTTTGAGCTTTAACTACCTAACAATGTATTTGGGTGGCGATATTTCCAAAACCAGGCCTTGTTAAAGGTTGCGGTTTTCAAAATTTCTAGTCAATTTTGTAAGAGCTATTCACGGGTGAAAACCAGAAGGTTCTGCGAGGTCTGGTTATCGAAATATGGCCACCCAAAGTTATTTTACTGAAAATTGACCCAAATCTAAAAAAGTCATCGGATGCGGATGGGGATATTTCCGCAACCAAGGCTCGTAACGCGTTGCAGTTTTCAATTCTGAATAGAGAATTAACAGACCTTTCCATGGATGTGCCAAACTCAAAAATTTATTTATTCTTAAATTTTGGGAAAAATCATGGACACCACTTGTCTTTAAAAACCATTATTTTTTCGAAGTTCACCAATCCCACCGAGATGTACATCAAACGAAATGTCTATTCAATACCTACACACACCTGTAAGCCAAATCGTCCTGCGTGGTCTGGTTAGCGAAATATAGCCATCCAAAGTGATTTCACTGATTCCACAGATTTTTGAGCTTTAACTACCTAACAATGTGCTTGGGTGGCGATATTTCCGAAACCAGGCCTTGTAAAAGGTTGCGGCTTTCAAAATTTCTAGTCAATTTTGTAAGACCTATTCACGGGCGAAAACTAGAAGGTTCTGCGAGGCCTGGTTATCGAAATATGGCCACCCAAAATTATTTTACTGAAAATTGACCCAAATCTAAGAAAGTCATCGGATGCGGATGGAGATATTTCCGCAACCAAGGCTCGTAACGCGTTGCGGTTTTCAATTCTGAATAGAGAATTAACAGACCTTTCCATGGATGTGCCAAACTCAAAATTTATTTTTTCTTAAATTTTGGGAAAAATCATGGACTAACCACTTGTCTTTAAAAACCATTATTTTTTCGAAGTTCACCAATCCCACCGAGATGTACATCAAACGAAAGGTATATTCAATATCTACACACACCTGTAAGCCAAATCGTCCTGCGTGGTCTGGTTAGCGAAATATGGCCACCCAAATTTATTTTACTGAAAATTGACCCAAATCTAAAAAAGTCATCGGATGCGGATGGGGATATTTCCGCAACCAAGGCTCGTAACGCGTTGCAGTTTTCAATTCTGAATAGAGAATTAACAGACCTTTCCATGGATGTGCCAAACTCAAAAATTTATTTATTCTTAAATTTTGGGAAAAATCATGGACACCACTTGTCTTTAAAAACCATTATTTTTTCGAAGTTCACCAATCCCACCGAGATGTACATCAAACGAAATGTCTATTCAATACCTACACACCTGTAAGCCAAATCGTCCTGCGTGGTCTGGTTAGCGAAATATAGCCATCCAAAGTGATTTCACTGATTCCACAGATTTTTGAGCTTTAACTACCTAACAATGTGCTTGGGTGGCGATATTTCCGAAACCAGGCCTTGTAAAAGGTTGCGGCTTTCAAAATTTCTAGTCAATTTTGTAAGACCTATTCACGGGCGAAAACTAGAAGGTTCTGCGAGGCCTGGTTATCGAAATATGGCCACCCAAAGTTATTTTACTGAAAATTGACCCAAATCTAAGAAAGTCATCGGATGCGGATGGAGATATTTCCGCAACCAAGGCTCGTAACGCGTTGCGGTTTTCAATTCTGAATAGAGAATTAACAGACCTTTCCATGGATGTGCCAAACTCAAAATTTATTTTTTCTTAAATTTTGGGAAAAATCATGGACTAACCACTTGTCTTTAAAAACCATTATTTTTTCGAAGTTCACCAATCCCACCGAGATGTACATCAAACGAAAGGTCTATTCAATACCTACACACACCTGTAAGCCAAATCGTCCTGCGTTGTCTGGTTAGCGAAATATAGCCATCCAAAGTGATTTCACTGATTCCACAGATTTTTGAGCTTTAACACCTAACAATGTGCTTGGGTGGCGATATTTCCGAAACCAGGCCTTGTTAAAGGTTGTAGTTTCCAAAATTTCTAGTCAATTTTGTAAGACCTATTCACGGGTGAAAACCAGAAGGTTCTGCGAGGTCTGGTTATCGAAATATGGCCACCCAAAGTTATTTTACTGAAAATTGACCCAAATCTAAGAAAGTCATCGGAGCGGATGGAGATATTTCCGCAACCAAGGCTCGTAACGCGTTGCGGTTTTCAATTCTAAATAGAGAATTAACAGACCTTTCCATGAATGTGCCAAACTCAAAAATTTATTTATTCTTAAATTTTGGGAAAAATCATGGATAACCACTTGTCTTTAAAAACCATTATTTTTTCGAAGTTCACCAATCCCACCGAGATGTACATCAAACGAAATGTCTATTCAATACCTACACACACCTGTAAGCCAAATCGTCCTGCGTGGTCTGGTTAGCGAAATATAGCCATCCAAAGTGATTTCACTGATTCCACAGATTTTTGAGCTTTAACTACCTAACAATGTATTTGGGTGGCGATATTTCCAAAACCAGGCCTTGTTAAAGGTTGCGGTTTTCAAAATTTCTAGTCAATTTTGTAAGAGCTATTCACGGGTGAAAACCAGAAGGTTCTGCGAGGTCTGGTTATCGAAATATGGCCACCCAAAGTTATTTTACTGAAAATTGACCCAAATCTAAAAAAGTCATCGGATGCGGATGGGGATATTTCCGCAACCAAGGCTCGTAACGCGTTGCAGTTTTCAATTCTGAATAGAGAATTAACAGACCTTTCCATGGATGTGCCAAACTCAAAAATTTATTTATTCTTAAATTTTGGGAAAAATCATGGACACCACTTGTCTTTAAAAACCATTATTTTTTCGAAGTTCACCAATCCCACCGAGATGTACATCAAACGAAATGTCTATTCAATACCTACACACACCTGTAAGCCAAATCGTCCTGCGTGGTCTGGTTAGCGAAATATAGCCATCCAAAGTGATTTCACTGATTCCACAGATTTTTGAGCTTTAACTACCTAACAATGTGCTTGGGTGGCGATATTTCCGAAACCAGGCCTTGTAAAAGGTTGCGGCTTTCAAAATTTCTAGTCAATTTTGTAAGACCTATTCACGGGCGAAAACTAGAAGGTTCTGCGAGGCCTGGTTATCGAAATATGGCCACCCAAAATTATTTTACTGAAAATTGACCCAAATCTAAGAAAGTCATCGGATGCGGATGGAGATATTTCCGCAACCAAGGCTCGTAACGCGTTGCGGTTTTCAATTCTGAATAGAGAATTAACAGACCTTTCCATGGATGTGCCAAACTCAAAATTTATTTTTTCTTAAATTTTGGGAAAAATCATGGACTAACCACTTGTCTTTAAAAACCATTATTTTTTCGAAGTTCACCAATCCCACCGAGATGTACATCAAACGAAAGGTATATTCAATATCTACACACACCTGTAAGCCAAATCGTCCTGCGTGGTCTGGTTAGCGAAATATGGCCACCCAAATTTATTTTACTGAAAATTGACCCAAATCTAAAAAAGTCATCGGATGCGGATGGGGATATTTCCGCAACCAAGGCTCGTAACGCGTTGCAGTTTTCAATTCTGAATAGAGAATTAACAGACCTTTCCATGGATGTGCCAAACTCAAAAATTTATTTATTCTTAAATTTTGGGAAAAATCATGGACACCACTTGTCTTTAAAAACCATTATTTTTTCGAAGTTCACCAATCCCACCGAGATGTACATCAAACGAAATGTCTATTCAATACCTACACACCTGTAAGCCAAATCGTCCTGCGTGGTCTGGTTAGCGAAATATAGCCATCCAAAGTGATTTCACTGATTCCACAGATTTTTGAGCTTTAACTACCTAACAATGTGCTTGGGTGGCGATATTTCCGAAACCAGGCCTTGTAAAAGGTTGCGGCTTTCAAAATTTCTAGTCAATTTTGTAAGACCTATTCACGGGCGAAAACTAGAAGGTTCTGCGAGGCCTGGTTATCGAAATATGGCCACCCAAAGTTATTTTACTGAAAATTGACCCAAATCTAAGAAAGTCATCGGATGCGGATGGAGATATTTCCGCAACCAAGGCTCGTAACGCGTTGCGGTTTTCAATTCTGAATAGAGAATTAACAGACCTTTCCATGGATGTGCCAAACTCAAAATTTATTTTTTCTTAAATTTTGGGAAAAATCATGGACTAACCACTTGTCTTTAAAAACCATTATTTTTTCGAAGTTCACCAATCCCACCGAGATGTACATCAAACGAAAGGTCTATTCAATACCTACACACACCTGTAAGCCAAATCGTCCTGCGTTGTCTGGTTAGCGAAATATAGCCATCCAAAGTGATTTCACTGATTCCACAGATTTTTGAGCTTTAACACCTAACAATGTGCTTGGGTGGCGATATTTCCGAAACCAGGCCTTGTTAAAGGTTGTAGTTTCCAAAATTTCTAGTCAATTTTGTAAGACCTATTCACGGGTGAAAACCAGAAGGTTCTGCGAGGTCTGGTTATCGAAATATGGCCACCCAAAGTTATTTTACTGAAAATTGACCCAAATCTAAGAAAGTCATCGGAGCGGATGGAGATATTTCCGCAACCAAGGCTCGTAACGCGTTGCGGTTTTCAATTCTAAATAGAGAATTAACAGACCTTTCCATGAATGTGCCAAACTCAAAAATTTATTTATTCTTAAATTTTGGGAAAAATCATGGATAACCACTTGTCTTTAAAAACCATTATTTTTTCGAAGTTCACCAATCCCACCGAGATGTACATCAAACGAAATGTCTAGTCAATACCTACACACACCTGTAAGCCAAATCGTCCTGCGTGGTCTGGTTAGCGAAATATAGCCATCCAAAGTGATTTCACTGATTCCACAGATTTTTGAGCTTTAACTACCTAACAATGTGCTTGGGTGGCGATATTTCCGAAACCAGGCCTTGTAAAAGGTTGCGGTTTTCAAAATTTCTAGTCAATTTTGTAAGACCTATTCACGGGCGAAAACTAGAAGGTTCTGCGAGGCCAGGTCTGTTCAATACCTATACACACCTGTAAGCCAAATCGTCCTGCGTGGTCTGGTTAGCGAAATATAGCCATCCAAAGTGATTTCACTGATTCCACAGATTTTTGAGCTTTAACTACCTAACAATGTGCTTGGGTGGCGATATTTCCGAAACCAGGCCTTGTTAAAGTTTGTAGTTTCCAAAATTTCTAGTCAATTTTGTAAGACCTATTCACGGGTGAAAACCAGAAGGTTCTGCGAGGTCTGGTTATCGAAATATGGCCACCCAAAGTTATTTTACTGAAAATTGACCCAAATCTAAGAAAGTCATCGGATGCGGATGGAGATATTTCCGCAACCAAGGCTCGTAACGCGTTGCGGTTTTCAATTCTGAATAGAGAATTAACAGACCTTTCCATGGATGTGCCAAACTCAAAAATTTATTTTTTCTTAAATTTTGGGAAAAATCATGGACTAACCACTTGTCTTTAAAAACCATTATTTTTTCGAAGTTCACCAATCCCATCGAGATATACATCAAACGAAAGGTCTGTTCAATACCTATACACACCTGTAAGCCAAATCGTCCTGCGTGGTCTGGTTAGCGAAATATGGCCATCCAAAGTGATTTTACTGAAAATTGACCCAAATCTAAAAAAGTCATCGGATGCGGATGGAGATATTTCCGCAACCAAGGCTCGTAACGCGTTGCGGTTTTCAATTCTGAATAGAGAATTAACAGACCTTTCTATGGATGTGCCAAACTCAAAATTTTTTTTTTCAATTAATTTTGGGAAAAATCATGGACTAACCACTTGTCTATAAAAATCATTATTTTTTCGAAGTTCACCAATCCCACCGAGATGTACATCAAACGAAAGGTCTATTCAATATCTACACACACCTGTAAGCCAAATCGTCCTGCGTGGTCTGGTTAGCGAAATATGGCCATCCAAAGTGATTTCACTGATTCCACAGATTTTTGAGCTTTAACTACCTAACAATGTATTTGGGTGGCGATATTTCCAAAACCAGGCCTTGTTAAAGGTTGCGGTTTTCAAAATTTCTAGTCAATTTTGTAAGACCTATTCACGGGCGAAAACCAGAAGGTTCTGCGAGGCCTGGTTAGCGAAATATAGCCATCCAAAGTGATTTCACTGATTCCACAGATTTTTGGTTCTCAAACTCAAAATTTTTTTTTTCAATTAATTTTGGGAAAAATCATGGACTAACCACTTGTCTTTAAAAACCATTATTTTTTCGAAGTTCACCAATCCCACCGAGATGTACATCAAACGAAAGGTCTATTCAATATCTACACACACCTGTAAGCCAAATCGTCCTGCGTGGTCTGGTTAGCGAAATATGGCCATCCAAAGTGATTTCACTGATTCCACAGATTTTTGAGCTTTAACTACCTAACAATGTATTTGGGTGGCGATATTTCCAAAACCAGGCCTTGTTAAAGGTTGCGGTTTTCAAAATTTCTAGTCAATTTTGTAAGAGCTATTCACGGGTGAAAACCAGAAGGTTCTGCGAGGTCTGGTTATCGAAATATGGCCACCCAAAGTTATTTTACTGAAAATTGACCCAAATCTAAGAAAGTCATCGGAGCGGATGGAGATATTTCCGCAACCAAGGCTCGTAACGCGTTGCGGTTTTCAATTCTAAATAGAGAATTAACAGACCTTTCCATGAATGTGCCAAACTCAAAAATTTATTTATTCTTAAATTTTGGGAAAAATCATGGACTAACCACTTGTCTTTAAAAACCATTATTTTTTCGAAGTTCACCAATCCCACCGAGATGTACATCAAACGAAATGTCTATTCAATACCTACACACACCTGTAAGCCAAATCGTCCTGCGTGGTCTGGTTAGCGAAATATAGCCATCCAAAGTGATTTCACTGATTCCACAGATTTTTGAGCTTTAACTACCTAACAATGTGCTTGGGTGGCGATATTTCCGAAACCAGGCCTTGTAAAAGGTTGCGGTTTTCAAAATTTCTAGTCAATTTTGTAAGACCTATTCACGGGCGAAAACTAGAAGGTTCTGCGAGGCCAGGTCTGTTCAATACCTATACACACCTGTAAGCCAAATCGTCCTGCGTGGTCTGGTTAGCGAAATATAGCCATCCAAAGTGATTTCACTGATTCCACAGATTTTTGAGCTTTAACTACCTAACAATGTGCTTGGGTGGCGATATTTCCGAAACCAGGCCTTGTTAAAGGTTGTAGTTTCCAAAATTTCTAGTCAATTTTGTAAGACCTATTCACGGGTGAAAACCAGAAGGTTCTGCGAGGTCTGGTTATCGAAATATGGCCACCCAAAGTTATTTTACTGAAAATTGACCCAAATCTAAGAAAGTCATCGGATGCGGTTTTCAAAATTTCTAGTCAATTTTGTAAGACCTATTCACGGGCGAAAACCAGAAGGTTCTGCGAGGTCTGGTTATCGAAATATGGCCACCCAAAGTTATTTTACTGAAAATTGACCCAAATCTAAGAAAGTCATCGGATGCGGATGGAGATATTTCCGCAACCAAGGCTCGTAACGCGTTGCGGTTTTCAATTCTGAATAGAGAATTAACAGACCTTTCCATGGATGTGCCAAACTCAAAAATTTATTTTTTCTTAAATTTTGGGAAAAATCATGGACTAACCACTTGTCTTTAAAAACCATTATTTTTTCGAAGTTCACCAATCCCATCGAGATATACATCAAACGAAAGGTCTGTTCAATACCTATACACACCTGTAAGCCAAATCGTCCTGCGTGGTCTGGTTAGCGAAATATGGCCATCCAAAGTGATTTTACTGAAAATTGACCCAAATCTAAAAAAGTCATCGGATGCGGATGGAGATATTTCCGCAACCAAGGCTCGTAACGCGTTGCGGTTTTCAATTCTGAATAGAGAATTAACAGACCTTTCTATGGATGTGCCAAACTCAAAATTTTTTTTTTCAATTAATTTTGGGAAAAATCATGGACTAACCACTTGTCTATAAAAATCATTATTTTTTCGAAGTTCACCAATCCCACCGAGATGTACATCAAACGAAAGGTCTATTCAATATCTACACACACCTGTAAGCCAAATCGTCCTGCGTGGTCTGGTTAGCGAAATATGGCCATCCAAAGTGATTTCACTGATTCCACAGATTTTTGAGCTTTAACTACCTAACAATGTATTTGGGTGGCGATATTTCCAAAACCAGGCCTTGTTAAAGGTTGCGGTTTTCAAAATTTCTAGTCAATTTTGTAAGACCTATTCACGGGCGAAAACCAGAAGGTTCTGCGAGGCCTGGTTAGCGAAATATAGCCATCCAAAGTGATTTCACTGATTCCACAGATTTTTGGTTCTCAAACTCAAAATTTTTTTTTTCAATTAATTTTGGGAAAAATCATGGACGTAACCACTTGTCTTTAAAAACCATTATTTTTTCGAAGTTCACCAATCCCACCGAGATGTACATCAAACGAAAGGTCTATTCAATATCTACACACACCTGTAAGCCAAATCGTCCTGCGTGGTCTGGTTAGCGAAATATGTCCATCCAAAGTGATTTCACTGATTCCACAGATTTTTGAGCTTTAACTACCTAACAATGTATTTGGGTGGCGATATTTCCAAAACCAGGCCTTGTTAAAGGTTGCGGTTTTCAAAATTTCTAGTCAATTTTGTAAGACCTATTCACGGGCGAAAACCAGAAGGTTCTGCGAGGCCTGGTTAGCGAAATATAGCCATCCAAAGTGATTTCACTGATTCCACAGATTTTTGGTTCTCAAACTCAAAATTTTTTTTTTCAATTAATTTTGGGAAAAATCATGGACTAACCACTTGTCTTAAAAAACCATTATTTTTTCGAAGTTCACCAATCCCACCGAGATGTACATCAAACGAAAGGTCTATTCAATATCTACACACACCTGTAAGCCAAATCGTCCTGCGTGGTCTGGTTAGCGAAATATGGCCATCCAAAGTGATTTCACTGATTCCACAGATTTTTGAGCTTTAACTACCTAACAATGTATTTGGGTGGCGATATTTCCAAAACCAGGCCTTGTTAAAGGTTGCGGTTTTCAAAATTTCTAGTCAATTTTGTAAGAGCTATTCACGGGTGAAAACCAGAAGGTTCTGCGAGGTCTGGTTATCGAAATATGGCCACCCAAATTTATTTTACTGAAAATTGACCCAAATCTAAAAAAGTCATCGGATGCGGATGGAGATATTTCCGCAACGAAGGCTCGTAACGCGTTGCAGTTTTCAATTCTGAATAGAGAATTAACAGACGTTTCCATGGATGTGCCAAACTCAAAAATTTATTTTTTCTTAAATTTTGGGAAAAATCATGGACTAACCACTTGTCTTTAAAAACCATTATTTTTTCGAAGTTCACCAATCCCACCGAGATGTACATCAAACGAAAGGTCTATTCAATACCTACACACAGCTGTAAGCCAAATCGTCCTGCGTGGTCTGGTTAGCGAAATATAGCCATCCAAAGTGATTTCACTGATTCCACAGATTTTTGAGCTTTAACTACCTAACAATGTGCTTGGGTGGCGATATTTCCGAAACCAGGCCTTGTTAAAGGTTGTAGTTTCCAAAATTTCTAGTCAATTTTGTAAGACCTATTCACGGGTGAAAACCAGAAGGTTCTGCGAGGTCTGGTTATCGAAATATGGCCACCCAAAGTTATTTTACTGAAAATTGACCCAAATCTAAGAAAGTCATCGGAGCGGATGGAGATATTTCCGCAACCAAGGCTCGTAACGCGTTGCGGTTTTCAATTCTAAATAGAGAATTAACAGACCTTTCCATGAATTCTTAAATTTTGGGAAAAATCATGGACTAACCACTTGTCTTTAAAAACCATTATTTTTTCGAAGTTCACCAATCCCACCGAGATGTACATCAAACGAAAGGTCTATTCAATACCTACACACACCTGTAAGCCAAATCGTCGTGCGTGGTCTGGTTAGCGAAATATAGCCATCCAAAGTGATTTCACTGATTCCACAGATTTTTGAGCTTTAACTACCTAACAATGTGCTTGGGTGGCGATATTTCCGAAACCAGGCCTTGTAAAAGGTTGCGGCTTTCAAAATTTCTAGTCAATTTTGTAAGACCTATTCACGGGCGAAAACTAGAACGTTCTGCGAGGCCTGGTTATCGAAATATGGCCACCCAAAGTTATTTTACTGAAAATTGACCCAAATCTAAGAAAGTCATCGGATGCGGATGGAGATATTTCCGCAACCAAGGCTCGTAACGCGTTGCGGTTTTCAATTCTGAATAGAGAATTAACAGACCTTTCCATGGATGTGCCAAACTCAAAATTTATTTTTTCTTAAATTTTGGGAAAAATCATGGACTAACCACTTGTCTTTAAAAACCATTATTTTTTCGAAGTTCACCAATCCCATCGAGATATACATCAAACGAAAGGTCTGTTCAATACCTATACACACCTGTAAGCCAAATCGTCCTGCGTGGTCTGGTTAGCGAAATATGGCCATCCAAAGTTATTTTACTGAAAATTGACCCAAATCTAAAAAAGTCATCGGATGCGGATGGAGATATTTCCGCAACCAAGGCTCGTAACGCGTTGCGGTTTTCAATTCTGAATAGAGAATTAACAGACCTTTCTATGGATGTGCCAAACTCAAAATTTTTTTTTTCAATTAATTTTGGGAAAAATCATGGACTAACCACTTGTCTATAAAAATCATTATTTTTTCGAAGTTCACCAATCCCACCGAGATGTACATCAAACGAAAGGTCTATTCAATATCTACACACACCTGTAAGCCAAATCGTCCTGCGTGGTCTGGTTAGCGAAATATGGCCATCCAAAGTGATTTCACTGATTCCACAGATTTTTGAGCTTTAACTACCTAACAATGTATTTGGGTGGCGATATTTCCAAAACCAGGCCTTGTTAAAGGTTGCGGTTTTCAAAATTTCTAGTCAATTTTGTAAGACCTATTCACGGGCGAAAACCAGAAGGTTCTGCGAGGCCTGGTTAGCGAAATATAGCCATCCAAAGTGATTTCACTGATTCCACAGATTTTTGGTTCTCAAACTCAAAATTTTTTTTTTCAATTAATTTTGGGAAAAATCATGGACGTAACCACTTGTCTTTAAAAACCATTATTTTTTCGAAGTTCACCAATCCCACCGAGATGTACATCAAACGAAAGGTCTATTCAATATCTACACACACCTGTAAGCCAAATCGTCCTGCGTGGTCTGGTTAGCGAAATATGGCCATCCAAAGTGATTTCACTGATTCCACAGATTTTTGAGCTTTAACTACCTAACAATGTATTTGGGTGGCGATATTTCCAAAACCAGGCCTTGTTAAAGGTTGCGGTTTTCAAAATTTCTAGTCAATTTTGTAAGACCTATTCACGGGCGAAAACCAGAAGGTTCTGCGAGGCCTGGTTAGCGAAATATAGCCATCCAAAGTGATTTCACTGATTCCACAGATTTTTGGTTCTCAAACTCAAAATTTTTTTTTTCAATTAATTTTGGGAAAAATCATGGACTAACCACTTGTCTTAAAAAACCATTATTTTTTCGAAGTTCACCAATCCCACCGAGATGTACATCAAACGAAAGGTCTATTCAATATCTACACACACCTGTAAGCCAAATCGTCCTGCGTGGTCTGGTTAGCGAAATATGGCCATCCAAAGTGATTTCACTGATTCCACAGATTTTTGAGCTTTAACTACCTAACAATGTATTTGGGTGGCGATATTTCCAAAACCAGGCCTTGTTAAAGGTTGCGGTTTTCAAAATTTCTAGTCAATTTTGTAAGAGCTATTCACGGGTGAAAACCAGAAGGTTCTGCGAGGTCTGGTTATCGAAATATGGCCACCCAAATTTATTTTACTGAAAATTGACCCAAATCTAAAAAAGTCATCGGATGCGGATGGAGATATTTCCGCAACGAAGGCTCGTAACGCGTTGCAGTTTTCAATTCTGAATAGAGAATTAACAGACGTTTCCATGGATGTGCCAAACTCAAAAATTTATTTTTTCTTAAATTTTGGGAAAAATCATGGACTAACCACTTGTCTTTAAAAACCATTATTTTTTCGAAGTTCACCAATCCCACCGAGATGTACATCAAACGAAAGGTCTATTCAATACCTACACACAGCTGTAAGCCAAATCGTCCTGCGTGGTCTGGTTAGCGAAATATAGCCATCCAAAGTGATTTCACTGATTCCACAGATTTTTGAGCTTTAACTACCTAACAATGTGCTTGGGTGGCGATATTTCCGAAACCAGGCCTTGTTAAAGGTTGTAGTTTCCAAAATTTCTAGTCAATTTTGTAAGACCTATTCACGGGTGAAAACCAGAAGGTTCTGCGAGGTCTGGTTATCGAAATATGGCCACCCAAAGTTATTTTACTGAAAATTGACCCAAATCTAAGAAAGTCATCGGAGCGGATGGAGATATTTCCGCAACCAAGGCTCGTAACGCGTTGCGGTTTTCAATTCTAAATAGAGAATTAACAGACCTTTCCATGAATTCTTAAATTTTGGGAAAAATCATGGACTAACCACTTGTCTTTAAAAACCATTATTTTTTCGAAGTTCACCAATCCCACCGAGATGTACATCAAACGAAAGGTCTATTCAATACCTACACACACCTGTAAGCCAAATCGTCGTGCGTGGTCTGGTTAGCGAAATATAGCCATCCAAAGTGATTTCACTGATTCCACAGATTTTTGAGCTTTAACTACCTAACAATGTGCTTGGGTGGCGATATTTCCGAAACCAGGCCTTGTAAAAGGTTGCGGCTTTCAAAATTTCTAGTCAATTTTGTAAGACCTATTCACGGGCGAAAACTAGAACGTTCTGCGAGGCCTGGTTATCGAAATATGGCCACCCAAAGTTATTTTACTGAAAATTGACCCAAATCTAAGAAAGTCATCGGATGCGGATGGAGATATTTCCGCAACCAAGGCTCGTAACGCGTTGCGGTTTTCAATTCTGAATAGAGAATTAACAGACCTTTCCATGGATGTGCCAAACTCAAAATTTATTTTTTCTTAAATTTTGGGAAAAATCATGGACTAACCACTTGTCTTTAAAAACCATTATTTTTTCGAAGTTCACCAATCCCATCGAGATATACATCAAACGAAAGGTCTGTTCAATACCTATACACACCTGTAAGCCAAATCGTCCTGCGTGGTCTGGTTAGCGAAATATGGCCATCCAAAGTGATTTTACTGAAAATTGACCCAAATCTAAAAAAGTCATCGGATGCGGATGGAGATATTTCCGCAACCAAGGCTCGTAACGCGTTGCGGTTTTCAATTCTGAATAGAGAATTAACAGACCTTTCTATGGATGTGCCAAACTCAAAATTTTTTTTTTCAATTAATTTTGGGAAAAATCATGGACTAACCACTTGTCTATAAAAATCATTATTTTTTCGAAGTTCACCAATCCCACCGAGATGTACATCAAACGAAAGGTCTATTCAATATCTACACACACCTGTAAGCCAAATCGTCCTGCGTGGTCTGGTTAGCGAAATATGGCCATCCAAAGTGATTTCACTGATTCCACAGATTTTTGAGCTTTAACTACCTAACAATGTATTTGGGTGGCGATATTTCCAAAACCAGGCCTTGTTAAAGGTTGCGGTTTTCAAAATTTCTAGTCAATTTTGTAAGACCTATTCACGGGCGAAAACCAGAAGGTTCTGCGAGGCCTGGTTAGCGAAATATAGCCATCCAAAGTGATTTCACTGATTCCACAGATTTTTGGTTCTCAAACTCAAAATTTTTTTTTTCAATTAATTTTGGGAAAAATCATGGACGTAACCACTTGTCTTTAAAAACCATTATTTTTTCGAAGTTCACCAATCCCACCGAGATGTACATCAAACGAAAGGTCTATTCAATATCTACACACACCTGTAAGCCAAATCGTCCTGCGTGGTCTGGTTAGCGAAATATGGCCATCCAAAGTGATTTCACTGATTCCACAGATTTTTGAGCTTTAACTACCTAACAATGTATTTGGATGGCTATATTTCCAAAACCAGGCCTTGTTAAAGGTTGCGGTTTTCAAAATTTCTAGTCAATTTTGTAAGACCTATTCACGGGCGAAAACCAGAAGGTTCTGCGAGGCCTGGTTAGCGAAATATAGCCATCCAAAGTGATTTCACTGATTCCACAGATTTTTGGTTCTCAAACTCAAAATTTTTTTTTTCAATTAATTTTGGGAAAAATCATGGACTAACCACTTGTCTTTAAAAACCATTATTTTTTCGAAGTTCACCAATCCCACCGAGATGTACATCAAACGAAAGGTCTATTCAATATCTACACACACCTGTAAGCCAAATCGTCCTGCGTGGTCTGGTTAGCGAAATATGGCCATCCAAAGTGATTTCACTGATTCCACAGATTTTTGAGCTTTAACTACCTAACAATGTATTTGGGTGGCGATATTTCCAAAACCAGGCCTTGTTAAAGGTTGCGGTTTTCAAAATTTCTAGTCAATTTTGTAAGAGCTATTCACGGGTGAAAACCAGAAGGTTCTGCGAGGTCTGGTTATCGAAATATGGCCACCCAAATTTATTTTACTGAAAATTGACCCAAATCTAAAAAAGTCATCGGATGCGGATGGAGATATTTCCGCAACGAAGGCTCGTAACGCGTTGCAGTTTTCAATTCTGAATAGAGAATTAACAGACGTTTCCATGGATGTGCCAAACTCAAAAATTTATTTTTTCTTAAATTTTGGGAAAAATCATGGACTAACCACTTGTCTTTAAAAACCATTATTTTTTCGAAGTTCACCAATCCCACCGAGATGTACATCAAACGAAAGGTCTATTCAATACCTACACACAGCTGTAAGCCAAATCGTCCTGCGTGGTCTGGTTAGCGAAATATAGCCATCCAAAGTGATTTCACTGATTCCACAGATTTTTGAGCTTTAACTACCTAACAATGTGCTTGGGTGGCGATATTTCCGAAACCAGGCCTTGTTAAAGGTTGTAGTTTCCAAAATTTCTAGTCAATTTTGTAAGACCTATTCACGGGTGAAAACCAGAAGGTTCTGCGAGGTCTGGTTATCGAAATATGGCCACCCAAAGTTATTTTACTGAAAATTGACCCAAATCTAAGAAAGTCATCGGAGCGGATGGAGATATTTCCGCAACCAAGGCTCGTAACGCGTTGCGGTTTTCAATTCTAAATAGAGAATTAACAGACCTTTCCATGAATGTGCCAAACTCAAAAATTTATTTATTCTTAAATTTTGGGAAAAATCATGGACTAACCACTTGTCTTTAAAAACCATTATTTTTTCGAAGTTCACCAATCCCACCGAGATGTACATCAAACGAAATGTCTATTCAATACCTACACACACCTGTAAGCCAAATCGTCCTGCGTGGTCTGGTTAGCGAAATATAGCCATCCAAAGTGATTTCACTGATTCCACAGATTTTTGAGCTTTAACTACCTAACAATGTGCTTGGGTGGCGATATTTCCGAAACCAGGCCTTGTAAAAGGTTGCGGTTTTCAAAATTTCTAGTCAATTTTGTAAGACCTATTCACGTGCTAAAACTAGAAGGTTCTGCGAGGCCAGGTCTGTTCAATACCTATACACACCTGTAAGCCAAATCGTCCTGCGTGGTCTGGTTAGCGAAATATAGCCATCCAAAGTGATTTCACTGATTCCACAGATTTTTGAGCTTTAACTACCTAACAATGTGCTTGGGTGGCGATATTTCCGAAACCAGGCCTTGTTAAAGGTTGTAGTTTCCAAAATTTCTAGTCAATTTTGTAAGACCTATTCACGGGTGAAAACCAGAAGGTTCTGCGAGGTCTGGTTATCGAAATATGGCCACCCAAAGTTATTTTACTGAAAATTGACCCAAATCTAAGAAAGTCATCGGATGCGGTTTTCAAAATTTCTAGTCAATTTTGTAAGACCTATTCACGGGCGAAAACCAGAAGGTTCTGCGAGGTCTGGTTATCGAAATATGGCCACCCAAAGTTATTTTACTGAAAATTGACCCAAATCTAAGAAAGTCATCGGATGCGGATGGAGATATTTCCGCAACCAAGGCTCGTAACGCGTTGCGGTTTTCAATTCTGAATAGAGAATTAACAGACCTTTCCATGGATGTGCCAAACTCAAAAATTTATTTTTTCTTAAATTTTGGGAAAAATCATGGACTAACCACTTGTCTTTAAAAACCATTATTTTTTCGAAGTTCACCAATCCCATCGAGATATACATCAAACGAAAGGTCTGTTCAATACCTATACACACCTGTAAGCCAAATCGTCCTGCGTGGTCTGGTTAGCGAAATATGGCCATCCAAAGTGATTTTACTGAAAATTGACCCAAATCTAAGAAAGTCATCGGATGCGGATGGAGATATTTCCGCAACCAAGGCTCGTAACGCGTTGCGGTTTTCAATTCTGAATAGAGAATTAACAGACCTTTCTATGGATGTGCCAAACTCAAAATTTTTTTTTTCAATTAATTTTGGGAAAAATCATGGACTAACCACTTGTCTATAAAAATCATTATTTTTTCGAAGTTCACCAATCCCACCGAGATGTACATCAAACGAAAGGTCTATTCAATATCTACACACACCTGTAAGCCAAATCGTCCTGCGTGGTCTGGTTAGCGAAATATGGCCATCCAAAGTGATTTCACTGATTCCACAGATTTTTGAGCTTTAACTACCTAACAATGTATTTGGGTGGCGATATTTCCAAAACCAGGCCTTGTTAAAGGTTGCGGTTTTCAAAATTTCTAGTCAATTTTGTAAGACCTATTCACGGGCGAAAACCAGAAGGTTCTGCGAGGCCTGGTTAGCGAAATATAGCCATCCAAAGTGATTTCACTGATTCCACAGATTTTTGGTTCTCAAACTCAAAATTTTTTTTTTCAATTAATTTTGGGAAAAATCATGGACGTAACCACTTGTCTTTAAAAACCATTATTTTTTCGAAGTTCACCAATCCCACCGAGATGTACATCAAACGAAAGGTCTATTCAATATCTACACACACCTGTAAGCCAAATCGTCCTGCGTGGTCTGGTTAGCGAAATATGGCCATCCAAAGTGATTTCACTGATTCCACAGATTTTTGAGCTTTAACTACCTAACAATGTATTTGGGTGGCGATATTTCCAAAACCAGGCCTTGTTAAAGGTTGCGGTTTTCAAAATTTCTAGTCAATTTTGTAAGACCTATTCACGGGCGAAAACCAGAAGGTTCTGCGAGGCCTGGTTAGCGAAATATAGCCATCCAAAGTGATTTCACTGATTCCACAGATTTTTGGTTCTCAAACTCAAAATTTTTTTTTTCAATTAATTTTGGGAAAAATCATGGACTAACCACTTGTCTTAAAAAACCATTATTTTTTCGAAGTTCACCAATCCCACCGAGATGTACATCAAACGAAAGGTCTATTCAATATCTACACACACCTGTAAGCCAAATCGTCCTGCGTGGTCTGGTTAGCGAAATATGGCCATCCAAAGTGATTTCACTGATTCCACAGATTTTTGAGCTTTAACTACCTAACAATGTATTTGGGTGGCGATATTTCCAAAACCAGGCCTTGTTAAAGGTTGCGGTTTTCAAAATTTCTAGTCAATTTTGTAAGAGCTATTCACGGGTGAAAACCAGAAGGTTCTGCGAGGTCTGGTTATCGAAATATGGCCACCCAAATTTATTTTACTGAAAATTGACCCAAATCTAAAAAAGTCATCGGATGCGGATGGAGATATTTCCGCAACGAAGGCTCGTAACGCGTTGCAGTTTTCAATTCTGAATAGAGAATTAACAGACGTTTCCATGGATGTGCCAAACTCAAAAATTTATTTTTTCTTAAATTTTGGGAAAAATCATGGACTAACCACTTGTCTTTAAAAACCATTATTTTTTCGAAGTTCACCAATCCCACCGAGATGTACATCAAACGAAAGGTCTATTCAATACCTACACACAGCTGTAAGCCAAATCGTCCTGCGTGGTCTGGTTAGCGAAATATAGCCATCCAAAGTGATTTCACTGATTCCACAGATTTTTGAGCTTTAACTACCTAACAATGTGCTTGGGTGGCGATATTTCCGAAACCAGGCCTTGTTAAAGGTTGTAGTTTCCAAAATTTCTAGTCAATTTTGTAAGACCTATTCACGGGTGAAAACCAGAAGGTTCTGCGAGGTCTGGTTATCGAAATATGGCCACCCAAAGTTATTTTACTGAAAATTGACCCAAATCTAAGAAAGTCATCGGAGCGGATGGAGATATTTCCGCAACCAAGGCTCGTAACGCGTTGCGGTTTTCAATTCTAAATAGAGAATTAACAGACCTTTCCATGAATTCTTAAATTTTGGGAAAAATCATGGACTAACCACTTGTCTTTAAAAACCATTATTTTTTCGAAGTTCACCAATCCCACCGAGATGTACATCAAACGAAAGGTCTATTCAATACCTACACACACCTGTAAGCCAAATCGTCGTGCGTGGTCTGGTTAGCGAAATATAGCCATCCAAAGTGATTTCACTGATTCCACAGATTTTTGAGCTTTAACTACCTAACAATGTGCTTGGGTGGCGATATTTCCGAAACCAGGCCTTGTAAAAGGTTGCGGCTTTCAAAATTTCTAGTCAATTTTGTAAGACCTATTCACGGGCGAAAACTAGAACGTTCTGCGAGGCCTGGTTATCGAAATATGGCCACCCAAAGTTATTTTACTGAAAATTGACCCAAATCTAAGAAAGTCATCGGATGCGGATGGAGATATTTCCGCAACCAAGGCTCGTAACGCGTTGCGGTTTTCAATTCTGAATAGAGAATTAACAGACCTTTCCATGGATGTGCCAAACTCAAAATTTATTTTTTCTTAAATTTTGGGAAAAATCATGGACTAACCACTTGTCTTTAAAAACCATTATTTTTTCGAAGTTCACCAATCCCATCGAGATATACATCAAACGAAAGGTCTGTTCAATACCTATACACACCTGTAAGCCAAATCGTCCTGCGTGGTCTGGTTAGCGAAATATGGCCATCCAAAGTGATTTTACTGAAAATTGACCCAAATCTAAAAAAGTCATCGGATGCGGATGGAGATATTTCCGCAACCAAGGCTCGTAACGCGTTGCGGTTTTCAATTCTGAATAGAGAATTAACAGACCTTTCTATGGATGTGCCAAACTCAAAATTTTTTTTTTCAATTAATTTTGGGAAAAATCATGGACTAACCACTTGTCTATAAAAATCATTATTTTTTCGAAGTTCACCAATCCCACCGAGATGTACATCAAACGAAAGGTCTATTCAATATCTACACACACCTGTAAGCCAAATCGTCCTGCGTGGTCTGGTTAGCGAAATATGGCCATCCAAAGTGATTTCACTGATTCCACAGATTTTTGAGCTTTAACTACCTAACAATGTATTTGGGTGGCGATATTTCCAAAACCAGGCCTTGTTAAAGGTTGCGGTTTTCAAAATTTCTAGTCAATTTTGTAAGACCTATTCACGGGCGAAAACCAGAAGGTTCTGCGAGCCCTGGTTAGCGAAATATAGCCATCCAAAGTGATTTCACTGATTCCACAGATTTTTGGTTCTCAAACTCAAAATTTTTTTTTTCAATTAATTTTGGGAAAAATCATGGACTAACCACTTGTCTTTAAAAACCATTATTTTTTCGAAGTTCACCAATCCCACCGAGATGTACATCAAACGAAAGGTCTATTCAATATCTACACACACCTGTAAGCCAAATCGTCCTGCGTGGTCTGGTTAGCGAAATATGGCCATCCAAAGTGATTTCACTGATTCCACAGATTTTTGAGCTTTAACTACCTAACAATGTATTTGGGTGGCGATATTTCCAAAACCAGGCCTTGTTAAAGGTTGCGGTTTTCAAAATTTCTAGTCAATTTTGTAAGAGCTATTCACGGGTGAAAACCAGAAGGTTCTGCGAGGTCTGGTTATCGAAATATGGCCACCCAAATTTATTTTACTGAAAATTGACCCAAATCTAAAAAAGTCATCGGATGCGGATGGAGATATTTCCGCAACGAAGGCTCGTAACGCGTTGCAGTTTTCAATTCTGAATAGAGAATTAACAGACCTTTCCATGGATGTGCCAAACTCAAAAATTTATTTTTTCTTAAATTTTGGGAAAAATCATGGACTAACCACTTGTCTTTAAAAACCATTATTTTTTCGAAGTTCACCAATCCCACCGAGATGTACATCAAACGAAAGGTCTATTCAATACCTACACACAGCTGTAAGCCAAATCGTCCTGCGTGGTCTGGTTAGCGAAATATAGCCATCCAAAGTGATTTCACTGATTCCACAGATTTTTGAGCTTTAACTACCTAACAATGTGCTTGGGTGGCGATATTTCCGAAACCAGGCCTTGTTAAAGGTTGTAGTTTCCAAAATTTCTAGTCAATTTTGTAAGACCTATTCACGGGTGAAAACCAGAAGGTTCTGCGAGGTCTGGTTATCGAAATATGGCCACCCAAAGTTATTTTACTGAAAATTGACCCAAATCTAAGAAAGTCATCGGAGCGGATGGAGATATTTCCGCAACCAAGGCTCGTAACGCGTTGCGGTATTCAATTCTAAATAGAGAATTAACAGACCTTTCCATGAATTCTTAAATTTTGGGAAAAATCATGGACTAACCACTTGTCTTTAAAAACCATTATTTTTTCGAAGTTCACCAATCCCACCGAGATGTACATCAAACGAAAGGTCTATTCAATACCTACACACACCTGTAAGCCAAATCGTCGTGCGTGGTCTGGTTAGCGAAATATAGCCATCCAAAGTGATTTCACTGATTCCACAGATTTTTGAGCTTTAACTACCTAACAATGTGCTTGGGTGGCGATATTTCCGAAACCAGGCCTTGTAAAAGGTTGCGGCTTTCAAAATTTCTAGTCAATTTTGTAAGACCTATTCACGGGCGAAAACTAGAACGTTCTGCGAGGCCTGGTTATCGAAATATGGCCACCCAAAGTTATTTTACTGAAAATTGACCCAAATCTAAGAAAGTCATCGGATGCGGATGGAGATATTTCCGCAACCAAGGCTCGTAACGCGTTGCGGTTTTCAATTCTGAATAGAGAATTAACAGACCTTTCCATGGATGTGCCAAACTCAAAATTTATTTTTTCTTAAATTTTGGGAAAAATCATGGACTAACCACTTGTCTTTAAAAACCATTATTTTTTCGAAGTTCACCAATCCCATCGAGATATACATCAAACGAAAGGTCTGTTCAATACCTATACACACCTGTAAGCCAAATCGTCCTGCGTGGTCTGGTTAGCGAAATATGGCCATCCAAAGTGATTTTACTGAAAATTGACCCAAATCTAAAAAAGTCATCGGATGCGGATGGAGATATTTCCGCAACCAAGGCTCGTAACGCGTTGCGGTTTTCAATTCTGAATAGAGAATTAACAGACCTTTCTATGGATGTGCCAAACTCAAAATTTTTTTTTTCAATTAATTTTGGGAAAAATCATGGACTAACCACTTGTCTATAAAAATCATTATTTTTTCGAAGTTCACCAATCCCACCGAGATGTACATCAAACGAAAGGTCTATTCAATATCTACACACACCTGTAAGCCAAATCGTCCTGCGTGGTCTGGTTAGCGAAATATGGCCATCCAAAGTGATTTCACTGATTCCACAGATTTTTGAGCTTTAACTACCTAACAATGTATTTGGGTGGCGATATTTCCAAAACCAGGCCTTGTTAAAGGTTGCGGTTTTCAAAATTTCTAGTCAATTTTGTAAGACCTATTCACGGGCGAAAACCAGAAGGTTCTGCGAGGCCTGGTTAGCGAAATATAGCCATCCAAAGTGATTTCACTGATTCCACAGATTTTTGGTTCTCAAACTCAAAATTTTTTTTTTCAATTAATTTTGGGAAAAATCATGGACGTAACCACTTGTCTTTAAAAACCATTATTTTTTCGAAGTTCACCAATCCCACCGAGATGTACATCAAACGAAAGGTCTATTCAATATCTACACACACCTGTAAGCCAAATCGTCCTGCGTGGTCTGGTTAGCGAAATATGGCCATCCAAAGTGATTTCACTGATTCCACAGATTTTTGAGCTTTAACTACCTAACAATGTATTTGGGTGGCTATATTTCCAAAACCAGGCCTTGTTAAAGGTTGCGGTTTTCAAAATTTCTAGTCAATTTTGTAAGACCTATTCACGGGCGAAAACCAGAAGGTTCTGCGAGGCCTGGTTAGCGAAATATAGCCATCCAAAGTGATTTCACTGATTCCACAGATTTTTGGTTCTCAAACTCAAAATTTTTTTTTTCAATTAATTTTGGGAAAAATCATGGACTAACCACTTGTCTTTAAAAACCATTATTTTTTCGAAGTTCACCAATCCCACCGAGATGTACATCAAACGAAAGGTCTATTCAATATCTACACACACCTGTAAGCCAAATCGTCCTGCGTGGTCTGGTTAGCGAAATATGGCCATCCAAAGTGATTTCACTGATTCCACAGATTTTTGAGCTTTAACTACCTAACAATGTATTTGGGTGGCGATATTTCCAAAACCAGGCCTTGTTAAAGGTTGCGGTTTTCAAAATTTCTAGTCAATTTTGTAAGAGCTATTCACGGGTGAAAACCAGAAGGTTCTGCGAGGTCTGGTTATCGAAATATGGCCACCCAAATTTATTTTACTGAAAATTGACCCAAATCTAAAAAAGTCATCGGATGCGGATGGAGATATTTCCGCAACGAAGGCTCGTAACGCGTTGCAGTTTTCAATTCTGAATAGAGAATTAACAGACGTTTCCATGGATGTGCCAAACTCAAAAATTTATTTTTTCTTAAATTTTGGGAAAAATCATGGACTAACCACTTGTCTTTAAAAACCATTATTTTTTCGAAGTTCACCAATCCCACCGAGATGTACATCAAACGAAAGGTCTATTCAATACCTACACACAGCTGTAAGCCAAATCGTCCTGCGTGGTCTGGTTAGCGAAATATAGCCATCCAAAGTGATTTCACTGATTCCACAGATTTTTGAGCTTTAACTACCTAACAATGTGCTTGGGTGGCGATATTTCCGAAACCAGGCCTTGTTAAAGGTTGTAGTTTCCAAAATTTCTAGTCAATTTTGTAAGACCTATTCACGGGTGAAAACCAGAAGGTTCTGCGAGGTCTGGTTATCGAAATATGGCCACCCAAAGTTATTTTACTGAAAATTGACCCAAATCTAAGAAAGTCATCGGAGCGGATGGAGATATTTCCGCAACCAAGGCTCGTAACGCGTTGCGGTTTTCAATTCTAAATAGAGAATTAACAGACCTTTCCATGAATGTGCCAAACTCAAAAATTTATTTATTCTTAAATTTTGGGAAAAATCATGGACTAACCACTTGTCTTTAAAAACCATTATTTTTTCGAAGTTCACCAATCCCACCGAGATGTACATCAAACGAAATGTCTATTCAATACCTACACACACCTGTAAGCCAAATCGTCCTGCGTGGTCTGGTTAGCGAAATATAGCCATCCAAAGTGATTTCACTGATTCCACAGATTTTTGAGCTTTAACTACCTAACAATGTGCTTGGGTGGCGATATTTCCGAAACCAGGCCTTGTAAAAGGTTGCGGTTTTCAAAATTTCTAGTCAATTTTGTAAGACCTATTCACGGGCGAAAACTAGAAGGTTCTGCGAGGCCAGGTCTGTTCAATACCTATACACACCTGTAAGCCAAATCGTCCTGCGTGGTCTGGTTAGCGAAATATAGCCATCCAAAGTGATTTCACTGATTCCACAGATTTTTGAGCTTTAACTACCTAACAATGTGCTTGGGTGGCGATATTTCCGAAACCAGGCCTTGTTAAAGGTTGTAGTTTCCAAAATTTCTAGTCAATTTTGTAAGACCTATTCACGGGTGAAAACCAGAAGGTTCTGCGAGGTCTGGTTATCGAAATATGGCCACCCAAAGTTATTTTACTGAAAATTGACCCAAATCTAAGAAAGTCATCGGATGCGGTTTTCAAAATTTCTAGTCAATTTTGTAAGACCTATTCACGGGCGAAAACCAGAAGGTTCTGCGAGGTCTGGTTATCGAAATATGGCCACCCAAAGTTATTTTACTGAAAATTGACCCAAATCTAAGAAAGTCATCGGATGCGGATGGAGATATTTCCGCAACCAAGGCTCGTAACGCGTTGCGGTTTTCAATTCTGAATAGAGAATTAACAGACCTTTCCATGGATGTGCCAAACTCAAAAATTTATTTTTTCTTAAATTTTGGGAAAAATCATGGACTAACCACTTGTCTTTAAAAACCATTATTTTTTCGAAGTTCACCAATCCCATCGAGATATACATCAAACGAAAGGTCTGTTCAATACCTATACACACCTGTAAGCCAAATCGTCCTGCGTGGTCTGGTTAGCGAAATATGGCCATCCAAAGTGATTTTACTGAAAATTGACCCAAATCTAAAAAAGTCATCGGATGCGGATGGAGATATTTCCGCAACCAAGGCTCGTAACGCGTTGCGGTTTTCAATTCTGAATAGAGAATTAACAGACCTTTCTATGGATGTGCCAAACTCAAAATTTTTTTTTTCAATTAATTTTGGGAAAAATCATGGACTAACCACTTGTCTATAAAAATCATTATTTTTTCGAAGTTCACCAATCCCACCGAGATGTACATCAAACGAAAGGTCTATTCAATATCTACACACACCTGTAAGCCAAATCGTCCTGCGTGGTCTGGTTAGCGAAATATGGCCATCCAAAGTGATTTCACTGATTCCACAGATTTTTGAGCTTTAACTACCTAACAATGTATTTGGGTGGCGATATTTCCAAAACCAGGCCTTGTTAAAGGTTGCGGTTTTCAAAATTTCTAGTCAATTTTGTAAGACCTATTCACGGGCGAAAACCAGAAGGTTCTGCGAGGCCTGGTTAGCGAAATATAGCCATCCAAAGTGATTTCACTGATTCCACAGATTTTTGGTTCTCAAACTCAAAATTTTTTTTTTCAATTAATTTTGGGAAAAATCATGGACGTAACCACTTGTCTTTAAAAACCATTATTTTTTCGAAGTTCACCAATCCCACCGAGATGTACATCAAACGAAAGGTCTATTCAATATCTACACACACCTGTAAGCCAAATCGTCCTGCGTGGTCTGGTTAGCGAAATATGGCCATCCAAAGTGATTTCACTGATTCCACAGATTTTTGAGCTTTAACTACCTAACAATGTATTTGGGTGGCGATATTTCCAAAACCAGGCCTTGTTAAAGGTTGCGGTTTTCAAAATTTCTAGTCAATTTTGTAAGACCTATTCACGGGCGAAAACCAGAAGGTTCTGCGAGGCCTGGTTAGCGAAATATAGCCATCCAAAGTGATTTCACTGATTCCACAGATTTTTGGTTCTCAAACTCAAAATTTTTTTTTTCAATTAATTTTGGGAAAAATCATGGACTAACCACTTGTCTTAAAAAACCATTATTTTTTCGAAGTTCACCAATCCCACCGAGATGTACATCAAACGAAAGGTCTATTCAATATCTACACACACCTGTAAGCCAAATCGTCCTGCGTGGTCTGGTTAGCGAAATATGGCCATCCAAAGTGATTTCACTGATTCCACAGATTTTTGAGCTTTAACTACCTAACAATGTATTTGGGTGGCGATATTTCCAAAACCAGGCCTTGTTAAAGGTTGCGGTTTTCAAAATTTCTAGTCAATTTTGTAAGAGCTATTCACGGGTGAAAACCAGAAGGTTCTGCGAGGTCTGGTTATCGAAATATGGCCACCCAAATTTATTTTACTGAAAATTGACCCAAATCTAAAAAAGTCATCGGATGCGGATGGAGATATTTCCGCAACGAAGGCTCGTAACGCGTTGCAGTTTTCAATTCTGAATAGAGAATTAACAGACGTTTCCATGGATGTGCCAAACTCAAAAATTTATTTTTTCTTAAATTTTGGGAAAAATCATGGACTAACCACTTGTCTTTAAAAACCATTATTTTTTCGAAGTTCACCAATCCCACCGAGATGTACATCAAACGAAAGGTCTATTCAATACCTACACACAGCTGTAAGCCAAATCGTCCTGCGTGGTCTGGTTAGCCAAATATAGCCATCCAAAGTGATTTCACTGATTCCACAGATTTTTGAGCTTTAACTACCTAACAATGTGCTTGGGTGGCGATATTTCCGAAACCAGGCCTTGTTAAAGGTTGTAGTTTCCAAAATTTCTAGTCAATTTTGTAAGACCTATTCACGGGTGAAAACCAGAAGGTTCTGCGAGGTCTGGTTATCGAAATATGGCCACCCAAAGTTATTTTACTGAAAATTGACCCAAATCTAAGAAAGTCATCGGAGCGGATGGAGATATTTCCGCAACCAAGGCTCGTAACGCGTTGCGGTTTTCAATTCTAAATAGAGAATTAACAGACCTTTCCATGAATTCTTAAATTTTGGGAAAAATCATGGACTAACCACTTGTCTTTAAAAACCATTATTTTTTCGAAGTTCACCAATCCCACCGAGATGTACATCAAACGAAAGGTCTATTCAATACCTACACACACCTGTAAGCCAAATCGTCGTGCGTGGTCTGGTTAGCGAAATATAGCCATCCAAAGTGATTTCACTGATTCCACAGATTTTTGAGCTTTAACTACCTAACAATGTGCTTGGGTGGCGATATTTCCGAAACCAGGCCTTGTAAAAGGTTGCGGCTTTCAAAATTTCTAGTCAATTTTGTAAGACCTATTCACGGGCGAAAACTAGAACGTTCTGCGAATCCTGGTTATCGAAATATGGCCACCCAAAGTTATTTTACTGAAAATTGACCCAAATCTAAGAAAGTCATCGGATGCGGATGGAGATATTTCCGCAACCAAGGCTCGTAACGCGTTGCGGTTTTCAATTCTGAATAGAGAATTAACAGACCTTTCCATGGATGTGCCAAACTCAAAATTTATTTTTTCTTAAATTTTGGGAAAAATCATGGACTAACCACTTGTCTTTAAAAACCATTATTTTTTCGAAGTTCACCAATCCCATCGAGATATACATCAAACGAAAGGTCTGTTCAATACCTATACACACCTGTAAGCCAAATCGTCCTGCGTGGTCTGGTTAGCGAAATATGGCCATCCAAAGTGATTTTACTGAAAATTGACCCAAATCTAAAAAAGTCATCGGATGCGGATGGAGATATTTCCGCAACCAAGGCTCGTAACGCGTTGCGGTTTTCAATTCTGAATAGAGAATTAACAGACCTTTCTATGGATGTGCCAAACTCAAAATTTTTTTTTTCAATTAATTTTGGGAAAAATCATGGACTAACCACTTGTCTATAAAAATCATTATTTTTTCGAAGTTCACCAATCCCACCGAGATGTACATCAAACGAAAGGTCTATTCAATATCTACACACACCTGTAAGCCAAATCGTCCTGCGTGGTCTGGTTAGCGAAATATGGCCATCCAAAGTGATTTCACTGATTCCACAGATTTTTGAGCTTTAACTACCTAACAATGTATTTGGGTGGCGATATTTCCAAAACCAGGCCTTGTTAAAGGTTGCGGTTTTCAAAATTTCTAGTCAATTTTGTAAGACCTATTCACGGGCGAAAACCAGAAGGTTCTGCGAGGCCTGGTTAGCGAAATATAGCCATCCAAAGTGATTTCACTGATTCCACAGATTTTTGGTTCTCAAACTCAAAATTTTTTTTTTCAATTAATTTTGGGAAAAATCATGGACGTAACCACTTGTCTTTAAAAACCATTATTTTTTCGAAGTTCACCAATCCCACCGAGATGTACATCAAACGAAAGGTCTATTCAATATCTACACACACCTGTAAGCCAAATCGTCCTGCGTGGTCTGGTTAGCGAAATATGGCCATCCAAAGTGATTTCACTGATTCCACAGATTTTTGAGCTTTAACTACCTAACAATGTATTTGGGTGGCTATATTTCCAAAACCAGGCCTTGTTAAAGGTTGCGGTTTTCAAAATTTCTAGTCAATTTTGTAAGACCTATTCACGGGCGAAAACCAGAAGGTTCTGCGAGGCCTGGTTAGCGAAATATAGCCATCCAAAGTGATTTCACTGATTCCACAGATTTTTGGTTCTCAAACTCAAAATTTTTTTTTTCAATTAATTTTGGGAAAAATCATGGACTAACCACTTGTCTTTAAAAACCATTATTTTTTCGAAGTTCACCAATCCCACCGAGATGTACATCAAACGAAAGGTCTATTCAATATCTACACACACCTGTAAGCCAAATCGTCCTGCGTGGTCTGGTTAGCGAAATATGGCCATCCAAAGTGATTTCACTGATTCCACAGATTTTTGAGCTTTAACTACCTAACAATGTATTTGGGTGGCGATATTTCCAAAACCAGGCCTTGTTAAAGGTTGCGGTTTTCAAAATTTCTAGTCAATTTTGTAAGACCTATTCACGGGCGAAAACCAGAAGGTTCTGCGAGGCCTGGTTAGCGAAATATAGCCATCCAAAGTGATTTCACTGATTCCACAGATTTTTGGTTCTCAAACTCAAAATTTTTTTTTTCAATTAATTTTGGGAAAAATCATGGACGTAACCACTTGTCTTTAAAAACCATTATTTTTTCGAAGTTCACCAATCCCACCGAGATGTACATCAAACGAAAGGTCTATTCAATATCTACACACACCTGTAAGCCAAATCGTCCTGCGTGGTCTGGTTAGCGAAATATGGCCATCCAAAGTGATTTCACTGATTCCACAGATTTTTGAGCTTTAACTACCTAACAATGTATTTGGGTGGCTATATTTCCAAAACCAGGCCTTGTTAAAGGTTGCGGTTTTCAAAATTTCTAGTCAATTTTGTAAGACCTATTCACGGGCGAAAACCAGAAGGTTCTGCGAGGCCTGGTTAGCGAAATATAGCCATCCAAAGTGATTTCACTGATTCCACAGATTTTTGGTTCTCAAACTCAAAATTTTTTTTTTCAATTAATTTTGGGAAAAATCATGGACTAACCACTTGTCTTTAAAAACCATTATTTTTTCGAAGTTCACCAATCCCACCGAGATGTACATCAAACGAAAGGTCTATTCAATATCTACACACACCTGTAAGCCAAATCGTCCTGCGTGGTCTGGTTAGCGAAATATGGCCATCCAAAGTGATTTCACTGATTCCACAGATTTTTGAGCTTTAACTACCTAACAATGTATTTGGGTGGCGATATTTCCAAAACCAGGCCTTGTTAAAGGTTGCGGTTTTCAAAATTTCTAGTCAATTTTGTAAGAGCTATTCACGGGTGAAAACCAGAAGGTTCTGCGAGGTCTGGTTATCGAAATATGGCCACCCAAATTTATTTTACTGAAAATTGACCCAAATCTAAAAAAGTCATCGGATGCGGATGGAGATATTTCCGCAACGAAGGCTCGTAACGCGTTGCAGTTTTCAATTCTGAATAGAGAATTAACAGACGTTTCCATGGATGTGCCAAACTCAAAAATTTATTTTTTCTTAAATTTTGGGAAAAATCATGGACTAACCACTTGTCTTTAAAAACCATTATTTTTTCGAAGTTCACCAATCCCACCGAGATGTACATCAAACGAAAGGTCTATTCAATACCTACACACAGCTGTAAGCCAAATCGTCCTGCGTGGTCTGGTTAGCGAAATATAGCCATCCAAAGTGATTTCACTGATTCCACAGATTTTTGAGCTTTAACTACCTAACAATGTGCTTGGGTGGCGATATTTCCGAAACCAGGCCTTGTTAAAGGTTGTAGTTTCCAAAATTTCTAGTCAATTTTGTAAGACCTATTCACGGGTGAAAACCAGAAGGTTCTGCGAGGTCTGGTTATCGAAATATGGCCACCCAAAGTTATTTTACTGAAAATTGACCCAAATCTAAGAAAGTCATCGGAGCGGATGGAGATATTTCCGCAACCAAGGCTCGTAACGCGTTGCGGTTTTCAATTCTAAATAGAGAATTAACAGACCTTTCCATGAATGTGCCAAACTCAAAAATTTATTTATTCTTAAATTTTGGGAAAAATCATGGACTAACCACTTGTCTTTAAAAACCATTATTTTTTCGAAGTTCACCAATCCCACCGAGATGTACATCAAACGAAAGGTCTATTCAATACCTACACACACCTGTAAGCCAAATCGTCCTGCGTGGTCTGGTTAGCGAAATATAGCCATCCAAAGTGATTTCACTGATTCCACAGATTTTTGAGCTTTAACTACCTAACAATGTGCTTGGGTGGCGATATTTCCGAAACCAGGCCTTGTAAAAGGTTGCGGTTTTCAAAATTTCTAGTCAATTTTGTAAGACCTATTCACGGGCGAAAACTAGAAGGTTCTGCGAGGCCAGGTCTGTTCAATACCTATACACACCTGTAAGCCAAATCGTCCTGCGTGGTCTGGTTAGCGAAATATAGCCATCCAAAGTGATTTCACTGATTCCACAGATTTTTGAGCTTTAACTACCTAACAATGTGCTTGGGTGGCGATATTTCCGAAACCAGGCCTTGTTAAAGGTTGTAGTTTCCAAAATTTCTAGTCAATTTTGTAAGACCTATTCACGGGTGAAAACCAGAAGGTTCTGCGAGGTCTGGTTATCGAAATATGGCCACCCAAAGTTATTTTACTGAAAATTGACCCAAATCTAAGAAAGTCATCGGATGCGGTTTTCAAAATTTCTAGTCAATTTTGTAAGACCTATTCACGGGCGAAAACCAGAAGGTTCTGCGAGGTCTGGTTATCGAAATATGGCCACCCAAAGTTATTTTACTGAAAATTGACCCAAATCTAAGAAAGTCATCGGATGCGGATGGAGATATTTCCGCAACCAAGGCTCGTAACGCGTTGCGGTTTTCAATTCTGAATAGAGAATTAACAGACCTTTCCATGGATGTGCCAAACTCAAAAATTTATTTTTTCTTAAATTTTGGGAAAAATCATGGACTAACCACTTGTCTTTAAAAACCATTATTTTTTCGAAGTTCACCAATCCCATCGAGATATACATCAAACGAAAGGTCTGTTCAATACCTATACACACCTGTAAGCCAAATCGTCCTGCGTGGTCTGGTTAGCGAAATATGGCCATCCAAAGTGATTTTACTGAAAATTGACCCAAATCTAAAAAAGTCATCGGATGCGGATGGAGATATTTCCGCAACCAAGGCTCGTAACGCGTTGCGGTTTTCAATTCTGAATAGAGAATTAACAGACCTTTCTATGGATGTGCCAAACTCAAAATTTTTTTTTTCAATTAATTTTGGGAAAAATCATGGACTAACCACTTGTCTATAAAAATCATTATTTTTTCGAAGTTCACCAATCCCACCGAGATGTACATCAAACGAAAGGTCTATTCAATATCTACACACACCTGTAAGCCAAATCGTCCTGCGTGGTCTGGTTAGCGAAATATGGCCATCCAAAGTGATTTCACTGATTCCACAGATTTTTGAGCTTTAACTACCTAACAATGTATTTGGGTGGCGATATTTCCAAAACCAGGCCTTGTTAAAGGTTGCGGTTTTCAAAATTTCTAGTCAATTTTGTAAGACCTATTCACGGGCGAAAACCAGAAGGTTCTGCGAGGCCTGGTTAGCGAAATATAGCCATCCAAAGTGATTTCACTGATTCCACAGATTTTTGGTTCTCAAACTCAAAATTTTTTTTTTCAATTAATTTTGGGAAAAATCATGGACGTAACCACTTGTCTTTAAAAACCATTATTTTTTCGAAGTTCACCAATCCCACCGAGATGTACATCAAACGAAAGGTCTATTCAATATCTACACACACCTGTAAGCCAAATCGTCCTGCGTGGTCTGGTTAGCGAAATATGGCCATCCAAAGTGATTTCACTGATTCCACAGATTTTTGAGCTTTAACTACCTAACAATGTATTTGGGTGGCGATATTTCCAAAACCAGGCCTTGTTAAAGGTTGCGGTTTTCAAAATTTCTAGTCAATTTTGTAAGACCTATTCACGGGCGAAAACCAGAAGGTTCTGCGAGGCCTGGTTAGCGAAATATAGCCATCCAAAGTGATTTCACTGATTCCACAGATTTTTGGTTCTCAAACTCAAAATTTTTTTTTTCAATTAATTTTGGGAAAAATCATGGACTAACCACTTGTCTTAAAAAACCATTATTTTTTCGAAGTTCACCAATCCCACCGAGATGTACATCAAACGAAAGGTCTATTCAATATCTACACACACCTGTAAGCCAAATCGTCCTGCGTGGTCTGGTTAGCGAAATATGGCCATCCAAAGTGATTTCACTGATTCCACAGATTTTTGAGCTTTAACTACCTAACAATGTATTTGGGTGGCGATATTTCCAAAACCAGGCCTTGTTAAAGGTTGCGGTTTTCAAAATTTCTAGTCAATTTTGTAAGAGCTATTCACGGGTGAAAACCAGAAGGTTCTGCGAGGTCTGGTTATCGAAATATGGCCACCCAAATTTATTTTACTGAAAATTGACCCAAATCTAAAAAAGTCATCGGATGCGGATGGAGATATTTCCGCAACGAAGGCTCGTAACGCGTTGCAGTTTTCAATTCTGAATAGAGAATTAACAGACGTTTCCATGGATGTGCCAAACTCAAAAATTTATTTTTTCTTAAATTTTGGGAAAAATCATGGACTAACCACTTGTCTTTAAAAACCATTATTTTTTCGAAGTTCACCAATCCCACCGAGATGTACATCAAACGAAAGGTCTATTCAATACCTACACACAGCTGTAAGCCAAATCGTCCTGCGTGGTCTGGTTAGCGAAATATAGCCATCCAAAGTGATTTTACTGATTCCACAGATTTTTGAGCTTTAACTACCTAACAATGTGCTTGGGTGGCGATATTTCCGAAACCAGGCCTTGTTAAAGGTTGTAGTTTCCAAAATTTCTAGTCAATTTTGTAAGACCTATTCACGGGTGAAAACCAGAAGGTTCTGCGAGGTCTGGTTATCGAAATATGGCCACCCAAAGTTATTTTACTGAAAATTGACCCAAATCTAAGAAAGTCATCGGAGCGGATGGAGATATTTCCGCAACCAAGGCTCGTAACGCGTTGCGGTTTTCAATTCTAAATAGAGAATTAACAGACCTTTCCATGAATTCTTAAATTTTGGGAAAAATCATGGACTAACCACTTGTCTTTAAAAACCATTATTTTTTCGAAGTTCACCAATCCCACCGAGATGTACATCAAACGAAAGGTCTATTCAATACCTACACACACCTGTAAGCCAAATCGTCGTGCGTGGTCTGGTTAGCGAAATATAGCCATCCAAAGTGATTTCACTGATTCCACAGATTTTTGAGCTTTAACTACCTAACAATGTGCTTGGGTGGCGATATTTCCGAAACCAGGCCTTGTAAAAGGTTGCGGCTTTCAAAATTTCTAGTCAATTTTGTAAGACCTATTCACGGGCGAAAACTAGAACGTTCTGCGAATCCTGGTTATCGAAATATGGCCACCCAAAGTTATTTTACTGAAAATTGACCCAAATCTAAGAAAGTCATCGGATGCGGATGGAGATATTTCCGCAACCAAGGCTCGTAACGCGTTGCGGTTTTCAATTCTGAATAGAGAATTAACAGACCTTTCCATGGATGTGCCAAACTCAAAATTTATTTTTTCTTAAATTTTGGGAAAAATCATGGACTAACCACTTGTCTTTAAAAACCATTATTTTTTCGAAGTTCACCAATCCCATCGAGATATACATCAAACGAAAGGTCTGTTCAATACCTATACACACCTGTAAGCCAAATCGTCCTGCGTGGTCTGGTTAGCGAAATATGGCCATCCAAAGTGATTTTACTGAAAATTGACCCAAATCTAAAAAAGTCATCGGATGCGGATGGAGATATTTCCGCAACCAAGGCTCGTAACGCGTTGCGGTTTTCAATTCTGAATAGAGAATTAACAGACCTTTCTATGGATGTGCCAAACTCAAAATTTTTTTTTTCAATTAATTTTGGGAAAAATCATGGACTAACCACTTGTCTATAAAAATCATTATTTTTTCGAAGTTCACCAATCCCACCGAGATGTACATCAAACGAAAGGTCTATTCAATATCTACACACACCTGTAAGCCAAATCGTCCTGCGTGGTCTGGTTAGCGAAATATGGCCATCCAAAGTGATTTCACTGATTCCACAGATTTTTGAGCTTTAACTACCTAACAATGTATTTGGGTGGCGATATTTCCAAAACCAGGCCTTGTTAAAGGTTGCGGTTTTCAAAATTTCTAGTCAATTTTGTAAGACCTATTCACGGGCGAAAACCAGAAGGTTCTGCGAGGCCTGGTTAGCGAAATATAGCCATCCAAAGTGATTTCACTGATTCCACAGATTTTTGGTTCTCAAACTCAAAATTTTTTTTTTCAATTAATTTTGGGAAAAATCATGGACGTAACCACTTGTCTTTAAAAACCATTATTTTTTCGAAGTTCACCAATCCCACCGAGATGTACATCAAACGAAAGGTCTATTCAATATCTACACACACCTGTAAGCCAAATCGTCCTGCGTGGTCTGGTTAGCGAAATATGGCCATCCAAAGTGATTTCACTGATTCCACAGATTTTTGAGCTTTAACTACCTAACAATGTATTTGGATGGCTATATTTCCAAAACCAGGCCTTGTTAAAGGTTGCGGTTTTCAAAATTTCTAGTCAATTTTGTAAGACCTATTCACGGGCGAAAACCAGAAGGTTCTGCGAGGCCTGGTTAGCGAAATATAGCCATCCAAAGTGATTTCACTGATTCCACAGATTTTTGGTTCTCAAACTCAAAATTTTTTTTTTCAATTAATTTTGGGAAAAATCATGGACTAACCACTTGTCTTTAAAAACCATTATTTTTTCGAAGTTCACCAATCCCACCGAGATGTACATCAAACGAAAGGTCTATTCAATATCTACACACACCTGTAAGCCAAATCGTCCTGCGTGGTCTGGTTAGCGAAATATGGCCATCCAAAGTGATTTCACTGATTCCACAGATTTTTGAGCTTTAACTACCTAACAATGTATTTGGGTGGCGATATTTCCAAAACCAGGCCTTGTTAAAGGTTGCGGTTTTCAAAATTTCTAGTCAATTTTGTAAGAGCTATTCACGGGTGAAAACCAGAAGGTTCTGCGAGGTCTGGTTATCGAAATATGGCCACCCAAATTTATTTTACTGAAAATTGACCCAAATCTAAAAAAGTCATCGGATGCGGATGGAGATATTTCCGCAACGAAGGCTCGTAACGCGTTGCAGTTTTCAATTCTGAATAGAGAATTAACAGACGTTTCCATGGATGTGCCAAACTCAAAAATTTATTTTTTCTTAAATTTTGGGAAAAATCATGGACTAACCACTTGTCTTTAAAAACCATTATTTTTTCGAAGTTCACCAATCCCACCGAGATGTACATCAAACGAAAGGTCTATTCAATACCTACACACAGCTGTAAGCCAAATCGTCCTGCGTGGTCTGGTTAGCGAAATATAGCCATCCAAAGTGATTTCACTGATTCCACAGATTTTTGAGCTTTAACTACCTAACAATGTGCTTGGGTGGCGATATTTCCGAAACCAGGCCTTGTTAAAGGTTGTAGTTTCCAAAATTTCTAGTCAATTTTGTAAGACCTATTCACGGGTGAAAACCAGAAGGTTCTGCGAGGTCTGGTTATCGAAATATGGCCACCCAAAGTTATTTTACTGAAAATTGACCCAAATCTAAGAAAGTCATCGGAGCGGATGGAGATATTTCCGCAACCAAGGCTCGTAACGCGTTGCGGTTTTCAATTCTAAATAGAGAATTAACAGACCTTTCCATGAATGTGCCAAACTCAAAAATTTATTTATTCTTAAATTTTGGGAAAAATCATGGACTAACCACTTGTCTTTAAAAACCATTATTTTTTCGAAGTTCACCAATCCCACCGAGATGTACATCAAACGAAATGTCTATTCAATACCTACACACACCTGTAAGCCAAATCGTCCTGCGTGGTCTGGTTAGCGAAATATAGCCATCCAAAGTGATTTCACTGATTCCACAGATTTTTGAGCTTTAACTACCTAACAATGTGCTTGGGTGGCGATATTTCCGAAACCAGGCCTTGTAAAAGGTTGCGGTTTTCAAAATTTCTAGTCAATTTTGTAAGACCTATTCACGGGCGAAAACTAGAAGGTTCTGCGAGGCCAGGTCTGTTCAATACCTATACACACCTGTAAGCCAAATCGTCCTGCGTGGTCTGGTTAGCGAAATATAGCCATCCAAAGTGATTTCACTGATTCCACAGATTTTTGAGCTTTAACTACCTAACAATGTGCTTGGGTGGCGATATTTCCGAAACCAGGCCTTGTTAAAGGTTGTAGTTTCCAAAATTTCTAGTCAATTTTGTAAGACCTATTCACGGGTGAAAACCAGAAGGTTCTGCGAGGTCTGGTTATCGAAATATGGCCACCCAAAGTTATTTTACTGAAAATTGACCCAAATCTAAGAAAGTCATCGGATGCGGTTTTCAAAATTTCTAGTCAATTTTGTAAGACCTATTCACGGGCGAAAACCAGAAGGTTCTGCGAGGTCTGGTTATCGAAATATGGCCACCCAAAGTTATTTTACTGAAAATTGACCCAAATCTAAGAAAGTCATCGGATGCGGATGGAGATATTTCCGCAACCAAGGCTCGTAACGCGTTGCGGTTTTCAATTCTGAATAGAGAATTAACAGACCTTTCCATGGATGTGCCAAACTCAAAAATTTATTTTTTCTTAAATTTTGGGAAAAATCATGGACTAACCACTTGTCTTTAAAAACCATTATTTTTTCGAAGTTCACCAATCCCATCGAGATATACATCAAACGAAAGGTCTGTTCAATACCTATACACACCTGTAAGCCAAATCGTCCTGCGTGGTCTGGTTAGCGAAATATGGCCATCCAAGTGATTTTACTGAAAATTGACCCAAATCTAAAAAAGTCATCGGATGCGGATGGAGATATTTCCGCAACCAAGGCTCGTAACGCGTTGCGGTTTTCAATTCTGAATAGAGAATTAACAGACCTTTCTATGGATGTGCCAAACTCAAAATTTTTTTTTTCAATTAATTTTGGGAAAAATCATGGACTAACCACTTGTCTATAAAAATCATTATTTTTTCGAAGTTCACCAATCCCACCGAGATGTACATCAAACGAAAGGTCTATTCAATATCTACACACACCTGTAAGCCAAATCGTCCTGCGTGGTCTGGTTAGCGAAATATGGCCATCCAAAGTGATTTCACTGATTCCACAGATTTTTGAGCTTTAACTACCTAACAATGTATTTGGGTGGCGATATTTCCAAAACCAGGCCTTGTTAAAGGTTGCGGTTTTCAAAATTTCTAGTCAATTTTGTAAGACCTATTCACGGGCGAAAACCAGAAGGTTCTGCGAGGCCTGGTTAGCGAAATATAGCCATCCAAAGTGATTTCACTGATTCCACAGATTTTTGGTTCTCAAACTCAAAATTTTTTTTTTCAATTAATTTTGGGAAAAATCATGGACGTAACCACTTGTCTTTAAAAACCATTATTTTTTCGAAGTTCACCAATCCCACCGAGATGTACATCAAACGAAAGGTCTATTCAATATCTACACACACCTGTAAGCCAAATCGTCCTGCGTGGTCTGGTTAGCGAAATATGGCCATCCAAAGTGATTTCACTGATTCCACAGATTTTTGAGCTTTAACTACCTAACAATGTATTTGGGTGGCGATATTTCCAAAACCAGGCCTTGTTAAAGGTTGCGGTTTTCAAAATTTCTAGTCAATTTTGTAAGACCTATTCACGGGCGAAAACCAGAAGGTTCTGCGAGGCCTGGTTAGCGAAATATAGCCATCCAAAGTGATTTCACTGATTCCACAGATTTTTGGTTCTCAAACTCAAAATTTTTTTTTTCAATTAATTTTGGGAAAAATCATGGACTAACCACTTGTCTTAAAAAACCATTATTTTTTCGAAGTTCACCAATCCCACCGAGATGTACATCAAACGAAAGGTCTATTCAATATCTACACACACCTGTAAGCCAAATCGTCCTGCGTGGTCTGGTTAGCGAAATATGGCCATCCAAAGTGATTTCACTGATTCCACAGATTTTTGAGCTTTAACTACCTAACAATGTATTTGGGTGGCGATATTTCCAAAACCAGGCCTTGTTAAAGGTTGCGGTTTTCAAAATTTCTAGTCAATTTTGTAAGAGCTATTCACGGGTGAAAACCAGAAGGTTCTGCGAGGTCTGGTTATCGAAATATGGCCACCCAAATTTATTTTACTGAAAATTGACCCAAATCTAAAAAAGTCATCGGATGCGGATGGAGATATTTCCGCAACGAAGGCTCGTAACGCGTTGCAGTTTTCAATTCTGAATAGAGAATTAACAGACGTTTCCATGGATGTGCCAAACTCAAAAATTTATTTTTTCTTAAATTTTGGGAAAAATCATGGACTAACCACTTGTCTTTAAAAACCATTATTTTTTCGAAGTTCACCAATCCCACCGAGATGTACATCAAACGAAAGGTCTATTCAATACCTACACACACCTGTAAGCCAAATCGTCCTGCGTGGTCTGGTTAGCGAAATATAGCCATCCAAAGTGATTTCACTGATTCCACAGATTTTTGAGCTTTAACTACCTAACAATGTGCTTGGGTGGCGATATTTCCGAAACCAGGCCTTGTTAAAGGTTGTAGTTTCCAAAATTTCTAGTCAATTTTGTAAGACCTATTCACGGGTGAAAACCAGAAGGTTCTGCGAGGTCTGGTTATCGAAATATGGCCACCCAAAGTTATTTTACTGAAAATTGACCCAAATCTAAGAAAGTCATCGGAGCGGATGGAGATATTTCCGCAACCAAGGCTCGTAACGCGTTGCGGTTTTCAATTCTAAATAGAGAATTAACAGACCTTTCCATGAATTCTTAAATTTTGGGAAAAATCATGGACTAACCACTTGTCTTTAAAAACCATTATTTTTTCGAAGTTCACCAATCCCACCGAGATGTACATCAAACGAAAGGTCTATTCAATACCTACACACACCTGTAAGCCAAATCGTCGTGCGTGGTCTGGTTAGCGAAATATAGCCATCCAAAGTGATTTCACTGATTCCACAGATTTTTGAGCTTTAACTACCTAACAATGTGCTTGGGTGGCGATATTTCCGAAACCAGGCCTTGTAAAAGGTTGCGGCTTTCAAAATTTCTAGTCAATTTTGTAAGACCTATTCACGGGCGAAAACTAGAACGTTCTGCGAATCCGGGTTATCGAAATATGGCCACCCAAAGTTATTTTACTGAAAATTGACCCAAATCTAAGAGAGTCATCGGATGCGGATGGAGATATTTCCGCAACCAAGGCTCGTAACGCGTTGCGGTTTTCAATTCTGAATAGAGAATTAACAGACCTTTCCATGGATGTGCCAAACTCAAAATTTATTTTTTCTTAAATTTTGGGAAAAATCATGGACTAACCACTTGTCTTTAAAAACCATTATTTTTTCGAAGTTCACCAATCCCATCGAGATATACATCAAACGAAAGGTCTGTTCAATACCTATACACACCTGTAAGCCAAATCGTCCTGCGTGGTCTGGTTAGCGAAATATGGCCATCCAAAGTGATTTTACTGAAAATTGACCCAAATCTAAAAAAGTCATCGGATGCGGATGGAGATATTTCCGCAACCAAGGCTCGTAACGCGTTGCGGTTTTCAATTCTGAATAGAGAATTAACAGACCTTTCTATGGATGTGCCAAACTCAAAATTTTTTTTTTCAATTAATTTTGGGAAAAATCATGGACTAACCACTTGTCTATAAAAATCATTATTTTTTCGAAGTTCACCAATCCCACCGAGATGTACATCAAACGAAAGGTCTATTCAATATCTACACACACCTGTAAGCCAAATCGTCCTGCGTGGTCTGGTTAGCGAAATATGGCCATCCAAAGTGATTTCACTGATTCCACAGATTTTTGAGCTTTAACTACCTAACAATGTATTTGGGTGGCGATATTTCCAAAACCAGGCCTTGTTAAAGGTTGCGGTTTTCAAAATTTCTAGTCAATTTTGTAAGACCTATTCACGGGCGAAAACCAGAAGGTTCTGCGAGGCCTGGTTAGCGAAATATAGCCATCCAAAGTGATTTCACTGATTCCACAGATTTTTGGTTCTCAAACTCAAAATTTTTTTTTTCAATTAATTTTGGGAAAAATCATGGACGTAACCACTTGTCTTTAAAAACCATTATTTTTTCGAAGTTCACCAATCCCACCAAGATGTACATCAAACGAAAGGTCTATTCAATATCTACACACACCTGTAAGCCAAATCGTCCTGCGTGGTCTGGTTAGCGAAATATGGCCATCCAAAGTGATTTCACTGATTCCACAGATTTTTGAGCTTTAACTACCTAACAATGTATTTGGGTGGCTATATTTCCAAAACCAGGCCTTGTTAAAGGTTGCGGTTTTCAAAATTTCTAGTCAATTTTGTAAGACCTATTCACGGGCGAAAACCAGAAGGTTCTGCGAGGCCTGGTTAGCGAAATATAGCCATCCAAAGTGATTTCACTGATTCCACAGATTTTTGGTTCTCAAACTCAAAATTTTTTTTTTCAATTAATTTTGGGAAAAATCATGGACTAACCACTTGTCTTTAAAAACCATTATTTTTTCGAAGTTCACCAATCCCACCGAGATGTACATCAAACGAAAGGTCTATTCAATATCTACACACACCTGTAAGCCAAATCGTCCTGCGTGGTCTGGTTAGCGAAATATGGCCATCCAAAGTGATTTCACTGATTCCACAGATTTTTGAGCTTTAACTACCTAACAATGTATTTGGGTGGCGATATTTCCAAAACCAGGCCTTGTTAAAGGTTGCGGTTTTCAAAATTTCTAGTCAATTTTGTAAGAGCTATTCACGGGTGAAAACCAGAAGGTTCTGCGAGGTCTGGTTATCGAAATATGGCCACCCAAATTTATTTTACTGAAAATTGACCCAAATCTAAAAAAGTCATCGGATGCGGATGGAGATATTTCCGCAACGAAGGCTCGTAACGCGTTGCAGTTTTCAATTCTGAATAGAGAATTAACAGACGTTTCCATGGATGTGCCAAACTCAAAAATTTATTTTTTCTTAAATTTTGGGAAAAATCATGGACTAACCACTTGTCTTTAAAAACCATTATTTTTTCGAAGTTCACCAATCCCACCGAGATGTACATCAAACGAAAGGTCTATTCAATACCTACACACAGCTGTAAGCCAAATCGTCCTGCGTGGTCTGGTTAGCGAAATATAGCCATCCAAAGTGATTTCACTGATTCCACAGATTTTTGGTTCTCAAACTCAAAATTTTTTTTTTCAATTAATTTTGGGAAAAATCATGGACGTAACCACTTGTCTTTAAAAACCATTATTTTTTCGAAGTTCACCAATCCCACCGAGATGTACATCAAACGAAAGGTCTATTCAATATCTACACACACCTGTAAGCCAAATCGTCCTGCGTGGTCTGGTTAGCGAAATATGGCCATCCAAAGTGATTTCACTGATTCCACAGATTTTTGAGCTTTAACTACCTAACAATGTGCTTGGGTGGCGATATTTCCGAAACCAGGCCTTGTAAAAGGTTGCGGCTTTCAAAATTTCTAGTCAATTTTGTAAGACCTATTCACGGGCGAAAACTAGAAGGTTCTGCGAGGCCTGGTTATCGAAATATGGCCACCCAAAGTTATTTTACTGAAAATTGACCCAAATCTAAGAAAGTCATCGGATGCGGATGGAGATATTTCCGCAACCAAGTCTCGTAACGCGTTGCGGTTTTCAATTCTGAATAGAGAATTAACAGACCTTTCCATGGATGTGCCAAACTCAAAAATTTATTTTTTCTTAAATTTTGGGAAAAATTATGGACTAACCACTTGTCTTTAAAAACCATTATTTTTTCGAAGTTCACCAATCCCATCGAGATATACATCAAACGAAAGGTCTGTTCAATACCTATACACACCTGTAAGCCAAATCGTCCTGCGTGGTCTGGTTAGCGAAATATGGCCATCCAAAGTGATTTTACTGAAAATTGACCCAAATCTAAAAAAGTCATCGGATGCGGATGGAGATATTTCCGCAACCAAGGCTCGTAACGCGTTGCGGTTTTCAATTCTGAATAGAGAATTAACAGACCTTTCTATGGATGTGCCAAACTCAAAATTTTTTGGGTGGCGATATTTCCAAAACCAGGCCTTGTTAAAGGTTGCGGTTTTCAAAATTTCTAGTCAATTTTGTAAGACCTATTCACGGGCGAAAACCAGAAGGTTCTGCGAGGCCTGGTTAGCGAAATATAGCCATCCAAAGTGATTTCACTGATTCCACAGATTTTTGGTTCTCAAACTCAAAATTTTTTTTTTCAATTAATTTTGGGAAAAATCATGGACTAACCACTTGTCTATAAAAATCATTATTTTTTCGAAGTTCACCAATCCCACCGAGATGTACATCAAACGAAAGGTCTATTCAATATCTACACACACCTGTAAGCCAAATCGTCCTGCGTGGTCTGGTTAGCGAAATATAGCCATCCAAAGTGATTTCACTGATTCCACAGATTTTTGAGCTTTAACTACCTAACAATGTGCTTGGGTGGCGATATTTCCGAAACCAGGCCTTGTTAAAGGTTGTAGTTTCCAAAATTTCTACTCAATTTTGTAAGACCTATTCACGGGTGAAAACCAGAAGGTTCTGCGAGGTCTGGTTATCGAAATATGGCCACCCAAAGTTATTTTACTGAAAATTGACCCAAATCTAAGAAAGTCATCGGATGCGGTTTTCAAAATTTCTAGTCAATTTTGTAAGACCTATTCACGGTCGAAAACCAGAAGGTTCTGCGAGGCCTGGTTATCGAAATATGGCCACCCAAAGTTATTTTACTGAAAATTGACCCAAATTTAAGAAAGTCATCGGATGCGGATGGAGATATTTCCGCAACCAAGGCTCGTAACGCGTTGCAGTTTTCAATTCTGAATAGAGAATTAACAGACCTTTCCATGGATGTGCCAAACTCAAAAATTTATTTATTCTTAAATTTTGGGAAAAATCATGGACACCACTTGTCTTTAAAAACCATTATTTTTTCGAAGTTCACCAATCCCACCGAGATGTACATCAAACGAAAGGTCTATTCAATACCTACACACACCTGTAAGCCAAATCGTCCTGCGTGGTCTGGTTAGCGAAATATAGCCATCCAAAGTGATTTCACTGATTCCACAGATTTTTGAGCTTTAACTACCTAACAATGTGCTTGGGTGGCGATATTTCCGAAACCAGGCCTTGTAAAAGGTTGCGGCTTTCAAAATTTCTAGTCAATTTTGTAAGACCTATTCACGGGCGAAAACTAGAACGTTCTGCGAGGTCTGGTTATCGAAATATGGCCACCCAAAGTTATTTTACTGAAAATTGACCCAAATCTAAGAAAGTCATCGGATGCGGATGGAGATATTTCCGCAACCAAGGCTCGTAACGCGTTGCGGTTTTCAATTCTGAATAGAGAATTAACAGACCTTTCCATGGATGTGCCAAACTCAAAATTTATTTTTTCTTAAATTTTGGGAAAAATCATGGACTAACCACTTGTCTTTAAAAACCATTATTTTTTCGAAGTTCACCAATCCCACCGAGATGTACATCAAACGAAAGGTCTATTCAATACCTACACACACCTGTAAGCCAAATCGTCCTGCGTAGTCTGGTTAGCGAAATATGGCCATCCAAAGTGATTTCACTGATTCCACAGATTTTTGAGCTTTAACTACCTAACAATGTATTTGGGTGGCGATATTTCCAAAACCAGGCCTTGTTAAAGGTTGCGGTTTTCAAAATTTCTAGTCAATTTTGTAAGAGCTATTCACGGATGAAAACCAGAAGGTTCTGCGAGGTCTGGTTATCGAAATATGGCCACCCAAAGTTATTTTACTGAAAATTGACCCAAATCTAAAAAAGTCATCAGATGCGGATGGAGATATTTCCGCAACCAAGGCTCGTAACGCGTTGCAGTTTTCAATTCTGAATAGAGAATTAACAGACCTTTCCATGGATGTGCCAAACTCAAAAATTTATTTTTTCAATTAATTTTGGGAAAAATCATGGACTAACCACTTGTCTTTAAAAACCATTATTTTTTCGAAGTTCACCAATCCCACCGAGATGTACATCAAACGAAAGGTCTATTCAATACCTACACACACCTGTAAGCCAAATCGTCCTGCGTGGTCTGGTTAGCGAAATATAGCCATCCAAAGTGATTTCACTGATTCCACAGATTTTTGAGCTTTAACTACCTAACAATGTGCTTGGGTGGCGATATTTCCGAAACCAGGCCTTGTAAAAGGTTGCGGCTTTCAAAATTTCTAGTCAATTTTGTAAGACCTATTCACGGGCGAAAACTAGAAGGTTCTGCGAGGCCTGGTTATCGAAATATGGCCACCCAAAGTTATTTTACTGAAAATTGACCCAAATCTAAGAAAGTCATCGGATGCGGATGGAGATATTTCCGCAACCAAGGCTCGTAACGCGTTGCGGTTTTCAATTCTGAATAGAGAATTAACAGACCTTTCCATGGATGTGCCAAACTCAAAAATTTATTTTTTCAATTAATTTTGGGAAAAATCATGGACTAACCACTTGTCTTTAAAAACCATTATTTTTTCGAAGTTCACCAATCCCACCGAGATGTACATCAAACGAAAGGTCTGTTCAATACCTATACACACCTGTAAGCCAAATCGTCCTGCGTGGTCTGCTTAGCGAAATATGGCCATCCAAAGTGATTTTACTGAAAATTGACCCAAATCTAAAAAAGTCATCGGATGCGGATGGAGATATTTCCGCAACCAAGGCTCGTAACGCGTTGCGGTTTTCAATTCTGTATAGAGAATTAACAGACCTTTCTATGGATGTGCCAAACTCAAAATTTTTTGGGTGGCGATATTTCCAAAACCAGGCCTTGTTAAAGGTTGCGGTTTTCAAAATTTCTAGTCAATTTTGTAAGACCTATTCACGGGCGAAAACCAGAAGGTTCTGCGAGGCCTGGTTAGCGAAATATAGCCATCCAAAGTGATTTCACTGATTCCACAGATTTTTGGTTCTCAAACTCAAAATTTTTTTTTTCAATTAATTTTGGGAAAAATCATGGACTAACCACTTGTCTATAAAAATCATTATTTTTTCGAAGTTCACCAATCCCACCGAGATGTACATCAAACGAAAGGTCTATTCAATATCTACACACACCTGTAAGCCAAATCGTCCTGCGTGGTCTGGTTAGCGAAATATGGCCATCCAAAGTGATTTCACTGATTCCACAGATTTTTGAGCTTTAACTACCTAACAATGTATTTGGGTGGCGATATTTCCAAAACCAGGCCTTGTTAAAGGTTGCGGTTTTCAAAATTTCTAGTCAATTTTGTAAGAGCTATTCACGGGTGAAAACCAGAAGGTTCTGCGAGGTCTGGTTATCGAAATATGGCCACCCAAATTTATTTTACTGAAAATTGACCCAAATCTAAAAAAGTCATCGGATGCGGATGGAGATATTTCCGCAACGAAGGCTCGTAACGCGTTGCAGTTTTCAATTCTGAATAGAGAATTAACAGACGTTTCCATGGATGTGCCAAACTCAAAAAATTATTTTTTCTTAAATTTTGGGAAAAATCATGGTTAGCGAAATATAGCCATCCAAAGTGATTTCACTGATTCCACAGATTTTTGAGCTTTAACTACCTAACAATGTGCTTGGGTGGCGATATTTCCGAAACCAGGCCTTGTTAAAGGTTGTAGTTTCCAAAATTTCTACTCAATTTTGTAAGACCTATTCACGGGTGAAAACCAGAAGGTTCTGCGAGGTCTGGTTATCGAAATATGGCCACCCAAAGTTATTTTACTGAAAATTGACCCAAATCTAAGAAAGTCATCGGAGCGGATGGAGATATTTCCGCAACCAAGGCTCGTAACGCGTTGCGGTTTTCAATTCTAAATAGAGAATTAACAGACCTTTCCATGAATGTGCCAAACTCAAAAATTTATTTATTCTTAAATTTTGGGAAAAATCATGGACTAACCACTTGTCTTTAAAAACCATTATTTTTTCGAAGTTCACCAATCCCACCGAGATGTACATCAAACGAAATGTCTATTCAATACCTACACACACCTGTAAGCCAAATCGTCCTGCGTGGTCTGGTTAGCGAAATATAGCCATCCAAAGTGATTTCACTGATTCCACAGATTTTTGAGCTTTAACTACCTAACAATGTGCTTGGGTGGCGATATTTCCGAAACCAGGCCTTGTAAAAGGTTGCGGTTTTCAAAATTTCTAGTCAATTTTGTAAGACCTATTCACGGGCGAAAACTAGAAGGTTCTGCGAGGCCAGGTCTGTTCAATACCTATACACACCTGTAAGCCAAATCGTCCTGCGTGGTCTGGTTAGCGAAATATAGCCATCCAAAGTGATTTCACTGATTCCACAGATTTTTGAGCTTTAACTACCTAACAATGTGCTTGGGTGGCGATATTTCCGAAACCAGGCCTTGTTAAAGGTTGTAGTTTCCAAAATTTCTAGTCAATTTTGTAAGACCTATTCACGGGTGAAAACCAGAAGGTTCTGCGAGGTCTGGTTATCGAAATATGGCCACCCAAAGTTATTTTACTGAAAATTGACCCAAATCTAAGAAAGTCATCGGATGCGGTTTTCAAAATTTCTAGTCAATTTTGTAAGACCTATTCACGGTCGAAAACCAGAAGGTTCTGCGAGGCCTGGTTATCGAAATATGGCCACCCAAAGTTATTTTACTGAAAATTGACCCAAATTTAAGAAAGTCATCGGATGCGGATGGAGATATTTCCGCAACCAAGGCTCGTAACGCGTTGCAGTTTTCAATTCTGAATAGAGAATTAACAGACCTTTCCATGGATGTGCCAAACTCAAAAATTTATTTATTCTTAAATTTTGGGAAAAATCATGGACACCACTTGTCTTTAAAAACCATTATTTTTTCGAAGTTCACCAATCCCACCGAGATGTACATCAAACGAAAGGTCTATTCAATACCTACACACACCTGTAAGCCAAATCGTCCTGCGTAGTCTGGTTAGCGAAATATGGCCATCCAAAGTGATTTCACTGATTCCACAGATTTTTGAGCTTTAACTACCTAACAATGTATTTGGGTGGCGATATTTCCAAAACCAGGCCTTGTTAAAGGTTGCGGTTTTCAAAATTTCTAGTCAATTTTGTAAGAGCTATTCACGGGCGAAAACTAGAACGTTCTGCGAGGCCTGGTTATCGAAATATGGCCACCCAAAGTTATTTTACTGAAAATTGACCCAAATCTAAGAAAGTCATCGGATGCGGATGGAGATATTTCCGCAACCAAGGCTCGTAACGCGTTGCGGTTTTCAATTCTGAATAGAGAATTAACAGACCTTTCCATGGATGTGCCAAACTCAAAATTTATTTTTTCTTAAATTTTGGGAAAAATCATGGACACCACTTGTCTTTAAAAACCATTATTTTTTCGAAGTTCACCAATCCCACCGAGATGTACATCAAACGAAAGGTCTATTCAATACCTACACACACCTGTAAGCCAAATCGTCCTGCGTGGTCTGGTTAGCGAAATATAGCCATCCAAAGTGATTTCACTGATTCCACAGATTTTTGAGCTTTAACTACCTAACAATGTGCTTGGGTGGCGATATTTCCGAAACCAGGCCTTGTAAAAGGTTGCGGCTTTCAAAATTTCTAGTTAATTTTGTAAGACCTATTCACGGGCGAAAACTAGAAGGTTCTGCGAGGCCTGGTTATCGAAATATGGCCACCCAAAGTTATTTTACTGAAAATTGACCCAAATCTAAGAAAGTCATCGGATGCGGATGGAGATATTTCCGCAACCAAGGCTCGTAACGCGTTGCGGTTTTCAATTCTGAATAGAGAATTAACAGACCTTTCCATGGATGTGCCAAACTCAAAAATTTATTTTTTCAATTAATTTTGGGAAAAATCATGGACTAACCACTTGTCTTTAAAAACCATTATTTTTTCGAAGTTCACCAATCCCACCGAGATGTACATCAAACGAAAGGTCTATTCAATACCTACACACACCTGTAAGCCAAATCGTCCTGCGTAGTCTGGTTAGCGAAATATGGCCATCCAAAGTGATTTCACTGATTCCACAGATTTTTGAGCTTTAACTACCTAACAATGTATTTGGGTGGCGATATTTCCAAAACCAGGCCTTGTTAAAGGTTGCGGTTTTCAAAATTTCTAGTCAATTTTGTAAGAGCTATTCACGGGTGAAAACCAGAAGGTTCTGCGAGGTCTGGTTATCGAAATATGGCCACCCAAATTTATTTTACTGAAAATTGACCCAAATCTAAAAAAGTCATCGGATGCGGATGGAGATATTTCCGCAACCAAGGCTCGTAACGCGTTGCAGTTTTCAATTCTGAATAGAGAATTAACAGACCTTTCCATGGATGTGCCAAACTCAAAAATTTATTTTTTCTTAAATTTTGGGAAAAATCATGGACTAACCACTTGTCTTTAAAAACCATTATTTTTTCGAAGTTCACCAATCCCACCGAGATGTACATCAAACGAAAGGTCTATTCAATACCTACACACACCTGTAAGCCAAATCGTCCTGCGTGGTCTGGTTAGCGAAATATGGCCATCCAAAGTGATTTCACTGATTCCACAGATTTTTGAGCTTTAACTACCTAACAATGTATTTGGGTGGCGATATTTCCAAAACCAGGCCTTGTTAAAGGTTGCGGTTTTCAAAATTTCTAGTCAATTTTGTAAGAGCTATTCACGGGTGAAAACCAGAAGGTTCTGCGAGGTCTGGTTATCGAAATATGGCCACCCAAAGTTATTTTACTGAAAATTGACCCAAATCTAAGAAAGTCATCGGATGCGGATGGAGATATTTCCGCAACCAAGGCTCGTAACGCGTTGCAGTTTTCAATTCTGAATAGAGAATTAACAGACCTTTCCATGGATGTGCCAAACTCAAAAATTTATTTATTCTTAAATTTTGGGAAAAATCATGGACACCACTTGTCTTTAAAAACCATTATTTTTTCGAAGTTCACCAATCCCACCGAGATGTACATCAAACGAAAGGTCTATTCAATACCTACACACACCTGTAAGCCAAATCGTCCTGCGTGGTCTGGTTAGCGAAATATGGCCATCCAAAGTGATTTCACTGATTCCACAGATTTTTGAGCTTTAACTACCTAACAATGTGCTTGGGTGGCGATATTACCAAAACCAGGCCTTGTTAAAGGTTGTAGTTTTCAAAATTTCTAGTCAATTTTGTAAGAGCTATTCACGGGTGAAAACCAGAAGGTTCTGCGAGGTCTGGTTATCGAAATATGGCCACCCAAAGTTATTTTACTGAAAATTGACCCAAATCTAAAAAAGTCATCGGATGCGGATGGAGATATTTCCGCAACCAAGGCTCGTAACGCGTTGCAGTTTTCAATTCTGAATAGAGAATTAACAGACCTTTCCATGGATGTGCCAAACTCAAAAATTTATTTTTTCTTAAATTTTGGGAAAAATCATGGACTATAACCACTTGTCTTTAAAAACCATTATTTTTTCGAAGTTCACCAATCCCACCGAGATGTACATCAAACGAAAGGTCTATTCAATATCTACACACACCTGTAAGCCAAATCGTCCTGCGTGGTCTGGTTAGCGAAATATAGCCATCCAAAGTGATTTCACTGATTCCACAGATTTTTGAGCTTTAACTACCTAACAATGTGCTTGGGTGGCGATATTTCCGAAACCAGGCCTTGTAAAAGGTTGCGGCTTTCAAAATTTCTAGTCAATTTTGTAAGACCTATTCACGGGCGAAAACTAGAAGGTTCTGCGAGGCCTGGTTATCGAAATATGGCCACCCAAAGTTATTTTACTGAAAATTGACCCAAATCTAAGAAAGTCATCGGATGCCGATGGAGATATTTCCGCAACCAAGGCTCGTAACGCGTTGCAGTTTTCAATTATGAATAGAGAATTAACAGACCTTTCCATGGATGTGCCAAACTCAAAAATTTATTTTTTCAATTAATTTTGGGAAAAATCATGGACTAACCACTTGTCTTTAAAAACCATTATTTTTTCGAAGTTCACCAATCCCACCGATATGTACATCAAACGAAAGGTCTATTCAATACCTACACACACCTGTAAGCCAAATCGTCCTGCGTGGTCTGGTTAGCGAAATATAGCCATCCAAAGTGATTTCACTGATTCCACAGATTTTTGAGCTTTAACTACCTAACAATGTGCTTGGGTGGCGATATTTCCGAAACCAGGCCTTGTAAAAGGTTGCGGCTTTCAAAATTTCTAGTCAATTTTGTAAGACCTATTCACGGGCGAAAACTAGAAGGTTCTGCGAGGCCTGGTTATCGAAATATGGCCACCCAAAGTTATTTTACTGAAAATTGACCCAAATCTAAGAAAGTCATCGGATGCGGATGGAGATATTTCCGCAACCAAGGCTCGTAACGCGTTGCAGTTTTCAATTATGAATAGAGAATTAACAGACCTTTCCATGGATGTGCCAAACTCAAAAATTTATTTTTTCAATTAATTTTGGGAAAAATCATGGACTAACCACTTGTCTTTAAAAACCATTATTTTTTCGAAGTTCACCAATCCCACCGAGATGTACATCAAACGAAAGGTCTATTCAATACCTACACACACCTGTAAGCCAAATCGTCCTGCGTAGTCTGGTTAGCGAAATATGGCCATCCAAAGTGATTTCACTGATTCCACAGATTTTTGAGCTTTAACTACCTAACAATGTATTTGGGTGGCGATATTTCCAAAACCAGGCCTTGTTAAAGGTTGCGGTTTTCAAAATTTCTAGTCAATTTTGTAAGAGCTATTCACGGGTGAAAACCAGAAGGTTCTGCGAGGTCTGGTTATCGAAATATGGCCACCCAAAGTTATTTTACTGAAAATTGACCCAAATCTAAAAAAGTCATCGGATGCGGATGGAGATATTTCCGCAACCAAGGCTCGTAACGCGTTGCAGTTTTCAATTATGAATAGAGAATTAACAGACCTTTCCATGGATGTGCCAAACTCAAAAATTTATTTTTTCTTAAATTTTGGGAAAAATCATGGACTAACCACTTGTCTTTAAAAACCATTATTTTTTCGAAGTTCACCAATCCCACCGAGATGTACATCAAACGAAAGGTCTATTCAATATCTACACACACCTGTAAGCCAAATTGTCCTGCGTGGTCTGGTTAGCGAAATATAGCCATCCAAAGTGATTTCACTGATTCCACAGATTTTTGAGCTTTAACTACCTAACAATGTGCTTGGGTGGCGATATTTCCGAAACCAGGCCTTGTAAAAGATTGCGGTTTTCAAAATTTCTAGTCAATTTTGTAAGACCTATTCACGGGCGAAAACTAGAAGGTTCTGCGAGGCCTGGTTATCGAAATATGGCCACCCAAAGTTATTTTACTGAAAATTGACCCAAATCTAAGAAAGTCATCGGATGCGGATGGAGATATTTCCGCAACCAAGGCTCGTAACGCGTTGCAGTTTTCAATTCTGAATAGAGAATTAACAGACCTTTCCATGGATGTGCCAAACTCAAAAATTTATTTATTCTTAAATTTTGGGAAAAATCATGGACACCACTTGTCTTTAAAAACCATTATTTTTTCGAAGTTCACCAATCCCACCGAGATGTACATCAAACGAAATGTCTATTTGTTCAAACATTGAACACTAGAGTAAGAATAAGTGATAAGATAAGTGATAGACATCATGTTTGCTTAGGATATCTTATCTAGCAAACATGAGCACACATACAAATTGAGATAACAAGCAACTGATTGCTTGCGCTTGGGTTCAGAGTTTGTGTGTGTGTTTCTGTTATCACTTATCGATATCACGAACAAAATAGTATATATAAGCGTAGGTTAAGATTTTATAGTTCAGTTCGAATAAACAGTATACCCGACTTTACAACTCGGTGTTTTATTTTTAACTCGCGGTTCATAAATTTCCCCCCACCAGAGGTAAGGGAATTTGAACATTTGGTCCTTCGAGCCGGATACTTATTTTATATTTTCTCAATCGTCATTGAGGCGAAGGAAATTTAAATAAGAAGTTATAATACATTTTGATTGGTGAAATTTTCTCAATTGCTAAAAAGCAAAGAAAATATAGTTAATTACCTTTCAAAATTATTATTTTCAATAGCGTACTTTACGGCTGACAGTAAAGTAAGTGTAATCGGGACTTAGACACCGAATTAAAAGTGCAGTGTTAAAAAAAAAAAAAAGTCCAAAAATCAATTAAAAATGGACAAAAAGGATAAACTGTACAAATCCCAAAAACAAATAGGGGATGAAGTTGCGCTTATTCATAACAAACTCAAAAATAAAACAAATCGAACATCTGAGTTTGAAATAAGGAATAGACTAAGTTCTATATGGAACGAATTCCAGCTAAGCCACTCAAAAATTTTGGAAGTTGGAATCAGCACAGACAAATATTTCGAAATGAATTATTTCCAGTGCATTGAAAGTGAAGTTAGCAAAATAAATGCTTTGCTTGATGCAGCAAAAACACCGATTCAGCCAGGAGAGGATGATGATTCAGTTCCAAAGCCTTCAACTAATAATCAAGAAGATGACGCAACAACAACAGTAAGTGCTAGAACACTGCCGACATTTGCACCAACATTGGGAACATTAGAAACAAACCTCATTAAGATGTTTTACCGACGGCATGAAAACTTCAAACGTCAAATGGATAAGACGGTCGGAGCAGAAAAAATCTCATCCCGAGAAGAAAAAGACGTGGTGGAAAAATTCAATGATCTGAAATTGATGTATAATAAGATCACGGTAGACCTCGGATATTATGACAATAATATTGAGGACATCTACGAGGAATCGGCAAAGAGCGCTTCTAATGTCCAAAAAATCTTTGAAGAGGGAGCAACAAAACCCGAGATCCAGAAGAAGTCCTCCAACCTGAAGCTGGAAGAAGTTAAAATTCCAGTCTTTTATGGCGATTTAAACGAATGGATGTCCTTCCGTGATTTATTCGTGAAATTAGTTCATGAAGTAAAGCATATCTCGAATGTAGAAAAGATGTTCAGACTTAAGTCTGTAGTCAAAGGTGAAGCGGGAAAGCTCATCATGCATCTCAACGTTACTGAGACGAATTATGAAGCGGCATGGAGTATGCTCGAACAGAGATTCGAGAATCGAAGATTGCTGTTTACAACTCTGGTTGACAGATTGCTTGATCAGCCAACAATTAATGGCGAGTCAGCAAGTTCTGTTAAAAAGTTATTAGACACCACAAATGAGTGCATATTCGCACTAAAAAATCTTAAGATACCACTAAATGATGCATGTCCATTTATAGCTAGAGTGGTTATAAGGAAACTGGACAAAGATACCCTAAGGCAGTACGAGCAAGGGGTGAAAAAAAACGAAAGAAATCCAGAGCTTGGATGACGTTTTACAATTCCTGGAGCAGCAGTATCAAACACTTGAGGCAATAAAAGGAAAAGCGGGTGGAAGCAACAATGCTCAAAAGAATAACCAAAAACAACACACGTTTTTTACAGACCAGATAAAATGTTTTTATTGCCAAATGTCTGGCCACCAAACAAAAAATTGTCGAAAATTTTTACAACTTAAAGTGGCGGAACGAAGAAGTTGGACTCGGAAATCAAAAGTATGCTATGGGTGTTTAGACCACACAATAAACACAAAATGCACAAGCAAAACAGAAAAATGCCAAATTTGTAATCGTAACCACAATACGATTCTTCACGATAAAGACTTTGCTGCAGAGAAAAAAGGAGAACAACTAACAGCAACAGTGACGAAGGAAGGCGCTTCATCAGCCATTTTGCTGGCAACTGCACAAATACAAGTGAAATCAAAAACCGGTGAATTCGTGCTAATGCGAGCATTAATAGACCAAGGATCCCAAAAAACGATGATATCCGAAGAGGCCGCACAAATATTAGCCATTCACCGGACTAAAGATAGAACCGAACTTCAAGGAATTGGAAATACAACAGTGGGAATATCTAAGAGCAAAGTTTTGTTAGAACTTAAGCCACGTTTTTTGAGTACACATGTAATCAAAGTTGAGGCATTGGTGTTACCAACATTGGCTAAGGCTCAACCAAGCAGAAGCTTTGATTTTGATTTTAACCACTGGAGTAATTGTGTGCTCGCAGATCCATTATTCAACAAATCGGATAGAATAGACGTGGTAATAGGAGGTGATTTATACGGCAAGATTCTGGAAGATAAAATAATAAAAATTGATGGAGTACTGGGACAATCCACGAAATTGGGCTGGATATTGTCTGGAATAATTAAAAATGATAAACCAATTAATAAAAAACTAACAACTGCCATTACAAATCTGGAGCAATTTTGGGAAATTGAAGAAGTATCGCAGAATGACTCACATTCAAAAACTGAAGACCAATTATGCCTGGAAGCTTACGCAAATAATAAAGAAGTGGACATCGATGGAAGATATATAGTGGCTCTCCCGCTCAAAGAAGACAAAAAACTTGGAGACTCTAAAAAACAGGCCGTAGCTCGATTTCTTAATTTGGAGAAGAAATTTGAGTCTGACAAAGTTCTAAAAGAAGAATATTCAAAGTTTATGAAAGAATATTTAGAACTAGGTCATATGCAAGAAGTTGAAAAAGCTAACATGGGAAAATACTATTTACCTCATCAAGCAATAATAAGAGCGAAAAGTCTTACTACAAGGCTGCGGGTGGTCTTTGATGCGTCTGCTAAAACATCAAATGGTCGAAGCCTGAACGATATAATGATGGTAGGCCCTAGACTGCAAAAAGATATTTTTGATATCATCTTAAAGTGGAGGTTATGGAGATATGCTATAACCGGAGATATTGAAAAGATGTACCGGCAAATCAAAATAGCAAGAGATGATCAAGAATACCAACATATCCTGTGGAGAGACAACAAAAACAAGGCCTTAAAGGAGTATCGACTTACTACTGTAACCTATGGAACGGCAGCTGCACCATTCTTGGCTGTACAGACCTTAATGGACATAGCCAACAATTGCAGTAAAATAAACCGTGATACAGCTAAAATAATCCGAGAAGATTTCTACATGGATGACCTTATGACAGGGGCAGATAATATGGAAAAATGCATGGAAATTCAACAGAATGTGGCCACAGAACTTAAAAAATATGGTTTTCATTTAAGAAAATGGTTGGCAAATGATTTAAAAATAACTAACAGCATTCCTAATTGTGGCAACAATCAACTGATTGAAATTAAATATAACGAATCAGTCAAGACTCTAGGACTAAATTGGGATCCAGCACAAGACGAATTTAAATTCTATTTAAATTTATCGACTGAAGATAAAATTACGAAACGAATTGCATTATCAAATCTTGCCCGAATATTCGATCCATTGGGTTGGCTTTCACCAGTCACAGTAGTTGCAAAGCTTTTTATGCAGAAATTATGGATTCAAGAAATTTCGTGGGATAGTGAACTTGAAGAGAACTTGAAGAATGAATGGAATAGTTTCATAGAACACATATCTAGTCTTAATGAAATAAACATTCCTCGATGGCTGCAATCATCTATTGGAATGAAAATTGAGCTACACGGCTTTGCTGACGCATCCGAAAAAGCATACGCAGCGGTGGTCTATATGAAGATCAACTCATCAACTACACTGATAAGTGGGAAGAGCAAGGTAAATCCAATAAAGAACAGAAAAACACTTCCGAAATTAGAACTCTGTGCGGCACAACTATTGGCAAGACTTTTGCACAGAATTATAAAGGTCATAAATAGAGATTATGAAGTACATGCTTGGAGTGATTCAACAATAACTCTTTGTTGGATACAAAATAATAAATCCAAAGACAAATTTGTTCGAACCAGAGTCGATGAGATTAATGCACTTATTCCTGAAGCTAAATGGAGACATGTTGTCTCTAAGCAAAACCCAGCCGATGTAGCATCAAGAGGAATATATGCGAACCAGCTAAGCGAACACACACTTTGGTGGAACGGGCCGGAATGGCTTAAGGAACCTAAAGAAAAGTGGCCCAAACAGTGTGAAGAAACATATCGACCAACTGTTTTAATGATGGCGGCAGACAAAACCAATAAACACTTTTTAGATGATCTCATGACAAGATACTCCAGTTTTACAAAACTTCAAAGAATAGTAGCATTTATCATACGCTTCATTCGGAAAAAGATGCGAGTAAATGCATTTTTAAACTTTTCTCCAGTAGACGAAGTAGAATACGCTTGGAAACTCATTGTGAAACATCTTAAAAAAAGCGAATTTGAAACAGAAATAAAATGTTTAAAACAAAAGAAATACATTAATCCAAACAATAGAATTATCAATTTAAATCCGTTCTTGGATAAAGATGATATTCTAAGAGTAGGCGGCAGGTTACATTTATCCAACTTACAATACAATCAGAAGCATCCAGTCATTTTAAACAAATCAAATATAACTACAGCAATAATTGAAGACACACATCAAGCAACATTACACGGATCCATTCGCGTCATGGAAACCATTATAAGGCGAAGGTACTGGATCGTTGGATTACAAAATGCTGTAAAAAAATGCATCAGACTATGTCCAAAATGTATTAGATATCGACAATGTGTGGCAGGACAGATAATGGGAAATTTACCAGAATATCGAGTTACTGTATCACATCCATTTGAACATACTGGAATTGATTATGCTGGACCTGTACTGATGAGATGTTCGAAAGGAAGAGGACAGAAATCATTCAAAGGCTATATAAGCGTTTTCGTGTGTATGTCAACAAAGGCAATACACTTAGAAGCAGTGAGCGATATGACAAAAGAAGCTTTCATGGCAGCTTTAAGACGTTTTTTCGGCAGAAGAGGAAAGAGTGCTCATCTATACTCGGACAATGGATCCAATTTTGTTGGTGCAAGCAGACAAATGGATAAGGAATTCTTACAAGCAATCAAACAGAATTCAGACGTTAGTCAGATGCTAGAATCAGAAAGGATTCAATGGCATTTTATTCCGCCGGCAGCCCCTCACTTTGGAGGAATTTGGGAAGCTGGAGTAAAGGCAGTGAAGCATCATCTAAGGCGAGTAGTAGGAGATTCGAAATTAACCTTCGAAGAAATGTCAACTCTCTTAGCCCAAATTGAAGGAGTTTTGAATTCCCGGCCACTCTGTGCATTCAATAGCAACAATCTTGAGGATTTAGATGTACTGACTCCAGGCCATTTTTTAATTGGAAGGCCCTTGATCGATTGCCCTGAATCAGAAAGTAATCTTACAATTAATTCCACCGACAAATGGAAGCTTATTCAAAAAATGAAGAGAGATTTTTGGAACCGCTGGAAAGACGAATATTTACATACGCTTCAACAGAGGAGGAAGTGGAAAACACAACAAAATAATGTTAAAGAGAATGATATAGTCATCATCAAAGACGAAAATACACCGCCATCCAGATGGCCGTTAGGTAAAATAACGGAAGTGCACACTGGAAATGATGGAAAAGTACGAGTAGTGACTTTAAAAGTTAAAAACGGCACGTTGAAGCGGCCTATACACAAAATTCTTATATGTCCTCAAGAGTCGACAGAGTCAAAACATACTGACATAAGTAACTCTAATCTAACAATGAAATTAGTAACAATGATTCCAAAAATGAGTAAAATGGCCATTATGTTAATGCTACTACTAATGATGACCGCTGTTCTTGAAGGAGCACCGCTGGCAATAGGCACTAAAGGGACTTATCTTACACGGCTTCAGCAAAATTCCGCAATATATTTAGACAATATCGGAAAAATGGATGTTGTAAGATCAAATTGGAAATTAATCGTTTTTTACGATCTGGATCCATTCTTCAAAGAGATGCAGGGAATCAATAATCTGACAACACAGTTAGAGAGACAGTGCCATAAATTGACTTACTTCAAAGAATCCTGTGAATCCATGGTTCAATCAATGAGAAGGAAGTTTCGTATATTGGCATCAAACAATGAGCTGTTTATGATGAAGAATAGAAAAAGAAGAGCACCATTGGAATTTGTCGGATCAATCTTACATATACTCTTTGGTACGATGGACGCAGACGATAGAGAGGAAATAACGGAAAATATGAAAGCCCTGTTGGATAATCAACAAAAATTAAAACAGCTAAGTGAAAAACAGACATCTTTAATTGATTCCACAACTAACATATTAAAGAAAACAACTGAGGATGTGAATCACAACCTGGAAAGGCTAACGCAACAGCTAAACACATTCTACACGCACTCAGTCCAATTCCAGAATGCTGAAAAATTGACATTACAATTTCAGTCACTGGCAATACAAGTTAATACTATGATTGAAGAATGTGATAGCATCCAATCAGATATCATCACGTTGCTTGTTGACATGAATCATGGTCATGTAAATCCACACTTACTCAAACCATCACAACTCATGAAAGAGATAGACTTCATTGAAAGTAATCTACCAAGTGATCTCACAATGTTGGGAAAACAGGAAAGGAACATTGTTAAAGACACTTACAACTCCATGGTGGCTAAGGGTACTATTATCGGTACTCGATTAGTAATTAGAGCTGATATACCACTTATTAATTACGTACCATCAGAGGTTTACAATTTGATTCCGTTGCCAATGGAATTTAGAGGAAAGATGATAATAGCACAACCAACTGCAGAATACATGGCGTACAACCCAGTAGAATTGGTGTATACACTGATTTCGGAAACACAACTAAATACCTGCAAAAGGAGCCTGGAAGGAAGATTCTTATGTCAAATGAATTGGGTATGGAATGCAGCTACCGACAGATCCTGTGAAATGTCAGCCTTAAAGAATTCAAAACATGCTGAATGCCAATTCAAGGAAATTCCTTATCATTCATTTTGGAAAGAGTTGTCTGGAAACAACCGTTGGCTGTTCAAAACATACAACCAATCAACCTTGGACCTAAACTGTAGCGATTATGAACAAGGATTAGTGGAACTACCTTCTCAAGGTATATTGACTTTAGCACCAGGATGTAAGGCACAATTTGAAGGAATCAAAATAACATCTGGGTATCAATTAGGATCAAATGTGAAGGCTGATCCTCTTGCGATGACATGGACAACGAATATAGATCTGATAACTGAGAACCAACTAACTCTAACGAACTCATCGCTGGTAGAGACTAGGAACAGCATCCGACAATTGATATCACAAGTTCGTGACATGCGGGAATATGAGTCAAACATTAAATTAGTTAAATTTCATCAGATAAGCGGCCATGTATCCTTATTGATTACTATTGTAATAATTATTATTTTAATTATTTTGTATTTAAAAAGAAAGAATAAAAAATCTGAGATTGACTTCTCCCTGCCTGCTCTATGAGGCGGGGCAGAATGTTCAAACATTGAACACTAGAGTAAGAATAAGTGATAAGATAAGTGATAGACATCATGTTTGCTTAGGATATCTTATCTAGCAAACATGAGCACACATACAAATTGAGATAACAAGCAACTGATTGCTTGCGCTTGGGTTCAGAGTTTGTGTGTGTGTTTCTGTTATCACTTATCGATATCACGAACAAAATAGTATATATAAGCGTAGGTTAAGATTTTATAGTTCAGTTCGAATAAACAGTATACCCGACTTTACAACTCGGTGTTTTATTTTTAACTCGCGGTTCATAAATTTCCCCCCACCAGAGGTAAGGGAATTTGAACACTATTCAATACCTACACACACCTGTAAGCCAAATCGTCCTGCGTGGTCTGGTTAGCGAAATATGGCCATCCAAAGTGATTTCACTGATTCCACAGATTTTTGAGCTTTAACTACCTAACAATGTATTTGGGTGGCGATATTACCAAAACCAGGCCTTGTTAAAGGTTGCGGTTTTCAAAATTTCTAGTCAATTTTGTAAGAGCTATTCACGGGTGAAAACCAGAAGGTTCTGCGAGGTCTGGTTATCGAAATATGGCCACCCAAAGTTATTTTACTGAAAATTGACCCAAATCTAAAAAAGTCATCGGATGCGGATGGAGATATTTCCGCAACCAAGGCTCGTAACGCGTTGCAGTTTTCAATTCTGAATAGAGAATTAACAGACCTTTCCATGGATGTGCCAAACTCAAAATTTTATTTTTTCTTAAATTTTGGGAAAAATCATGGACTAACCACTTGTCTTTAAAAACCATTATTTTTTCGAAGTTCACCAATCCCACCGAGATGTACATCAAACGAAAGGTCTATTCAATATCTACACACACCTGTAAGCCAAATCGTCCTGCGTGGTCTGGTTAGCGAAATATAGCCATCCAAAGTGATTTCACTGATTCCACAGATTTTTGAGCTTTAACTACCTAACAATGTGCTTGGGTGGCGATATTTCCGAAACCAGGCCTTGTAAAAGGTTGCGGTTTTCAAAATTTCTAGTCAATTTTGTAAGACCTATTCACGGGCGAAAACTAGAAGGTTCTGCGAGGCCTGGTTATCGAAATATGGCCACCCAAAGTTATTTTACTGAAAATTAACCCAAATCTAAGAAAGTCATCGGATGCGGATGGAGATATTTCCGCAACCAAGGCTCGTAACGCGTTGCAGTTTTCAATTCTGAATAGAGAATTAACAGACCTTTCCATGGATGTGCCAAACTCAAAAATTTATTTATTCTTAAATTTTGGGAAAAATCATGGACACCACTTGTCTTTAAAAACCATTATTTTTTCGAAGTTCACCAATCCCACCGAGATGTACATCAAACGAAATGTCTATTCAATACCTACACACACCTGTAAGCCAAATCGTCCTGCGTGGTCTGGTTAGCGAAATATGGCCATCCAAAGTGATTTCACTGATTCCACAGATTTTTGAGCTTTAACTACCTAACAATGTATTTGGGTGGCGATATTACCAAAACCAGGCCTTGTTAAAGGTTGCGGTTTTCAAAATTTCTAGTCAATGTTGTAAGAGCTATTCACGGGTGAAAACCAGAAGGTTCTGCGAGGTCTGGTTATCGAAATATGGCCACCCAAAGTTATTTTACTGAAAATTGACCCAAATCTAAAAAAGTCATCGGATGCGGATGGAGATATTTCCGCAACCAAGGCTCGTAACGCGTTGCAGTTTTCAATTCTGAATAGAGAATTAACAGACCTTTCCATGGATGTGCCAAACTCAAAAATTTATTTTTTCTTAAATTTTGGGAAAAATCATGGACTAACCACTTGTCTTTAAAAACCATTATTTTTTCGAAGTTCACCAATCCCACCGAGATGTACATCAAACGAAAGGTCTATTCAATATCTACACACACCTGTAAGCCAAATCGTCCTGCGTGGTCTGGTTAGCGAAATATAGCCATCCAAAGTGATTTCACTGATTCCACAGATTTTTGAGCTTTAACTACCTAACAATGTGCTTGGGTGGCGATATTTCCGAAACCAGGCCTTGTAAAAGGTTGCGGTTTTCAAAATTTCTAGTCAATTTTGTAAGACCTATTCACGGGCGAAAACTAGAAGGTTCTGCGAGGCCTGGTTATCGAAATATGGCCACCCAAAGTTATTTTACTGAAAATTGACCCAAATCTAAGAAAGTCATCGGATGCGGATGGAGATATTTCCGCAACCAAGGCTCGTAACGCGTTGCGGTTTTCAATTCTGAATAGAGAATTAACAGACCTTTCCATGGATGTGCCAAACTAAAAATTTTTTTTTTCAATTAATTTTGGGAAAAATCATGGACTAACCACTTGTCTATAAAAATCATTATTTTTTCGAAGTTCGCCAATCCCATCGAGATGTACATCAAACGAAAGGTCTATTCAATACCTACACACACTTGTAAGCCAAATCGTCCTGCGTGGTCTGGTTAGCGAAATATAGCCATCCAAAGTGATTTCACTGATTCCACAGATTTTTGAGCTTTAACTACTTAACAATGTATTTGGGTGGCGGTATTTCCAAAACCAGGCCTTGTAAAAGGTTGCGGTTTTCAAAATTTCTAGTCAATTTTGTAAGACCTATTCACGGGCGAAAACTAGAAGGTTCTGCGAGGCCTGGTTATCGAAATATGGCCACCCAAAGTTATTTTACTGAAAATTGACCCAAATCTAAGAAAGTCATCGGATGCGGATGGAGATATTTCCGCAACCAAGGCTCGTAACGCGTTGCAGTTTTCAATTCTGAATAGAGAATTAACAGACCTTTCCATGGATGTGCCAAACTCAAAAATTTATTTATTCTTAAATTTTGGGAAAAATCATGGACACCACTTGTCTTTAAAAACCATTATTTTTTCGAAGTTCACCAATCCCACCGAGATGTACATCAAACGAAAGGTCTATTCAATACCTACACACACCTGTAAGCCAAATCGTCGTGCGTGGTCTGGTTAGCGAAATATAGCCATCCAAAGTGATTTCACTGATTCCACAGATTTTTGAGCTTTAACTACCTAACAATGTGCTTGGGTGGCGATATTTCCGAAACCAGGCCTTGTAAAAGGTTGCGGCTTTCAAAATTTCTAGTCAATTTTGTAAGACCTATTCACGGGCGAAAACTAGAAGGTTCTGCGAGGCCTGGTTATCGAAATATGGCCACCCAAAGTTATTTTACTGAAAATTGACCCAAATCTAAGAAAGTCATCGGATGCGGATGGAGATATTTCCGCAACCAAGGCTCGTAACGCATTTCGGTTTTCAATTCTGAATAGAGAATTAACAGACCTTTCCATGGATGTGCCAAACTCAAAATTTTTTTTTTCAATTAATTTTGGGAAAAATCATGGACTAACCACTTGTCTTTAAAAACCATTATTTTTTCGAAGTTCACCAATCCCATCGAGATGTACATCAAACGAAAAGTCTATTCAATACCTACACACACTTGTAAGCCAAATCGTCCTGCGTGGTCTGGTTAGCGAAATATAGCCATCCAAAGTGATTTCACTGATTCCACAGATTTTTGAGCTTTAACTACTTAACAATGTATTTGGGTGGCGGTATTTCCAAAACCAGGCCTTGTAAAAGGTTGCGGTTTTCAAAATTTCTAGTCAATTTTGTAAGACCTATTCACGGGCGAAAACTAGAAGGTTCTGCGAGGCCTGGTTATCGAAATATGGCCACCCAAAGTTATTTTCCTGAAAATTGACCCAAATCTAAGAAAGTCATCGGATGCGGATGGAGATATTTTCGCAACCAAGGCTCGTAACGCGTTGCGGTTTTCAATTCTGAATAGAGAATTAACAGACCTTTCCATGGATGTGCCAAACTCAAAATTTTTTTTTAAATTAATTTTGGGAAAAATCATGGACACCACTTGTCTTTAAAAACCATTATTTTTTCGAAGTTCACCAATCCCACCGAGATGTACATCAAACGAAAGGTCTATGCAATACCTACACACACCTGTAAGCCAAATCGTCCTGCGTGGTCTGGTTAGCGAAATATGGCCATCCAAATTGATTTCACTGATTCCACAGATTTTTGAGCTTTAACTACCTAACAATGTATTTGGGTGGCGATATTTCCAAAACCAGGCCTTGTTAAAGGTTGCAGTTTTCAAAATTTCTAGTCAATTTTGTAAGAGCTATTCACGGGTGAAAACCAGAAGGTTCTGCGAGGTCTGGTTATCGAAATATGGCCACCCAAAGTTATTTTACTGAAAATTGACCCAAATCTAAAAAAGTCATCGGATGCGGATGGAGATATTTCCGCAACCAAGGCTCGTAACGCGTTGCAGTTTTCAATTCTGAATAGAGAATTAACAGACCTTTCCATGGATGTGCCAAACTCAAAATTTTTTTTTTAATTAATTTTGGGAAAAATCATGGACTAACCACTTGTCTTTAAAAACCATTATTTTTTCGAAGTTCACCAATCCCACCGAGATGTACATCAAACGAAAGGTCTATTCAATATCTACACACACCTGTAAGCCAAATCGTCCTGCGTGGTCTGGTTAGCGAAATATAGCCATCCAAAGTGATTTCACTGATTCCACAGATTTTTGAGCTTTAACTACCTAACAATGTGCTTGGGTGGCGATATTTCCGAAACCAGGCCTTGTAAAAGGTTGCGGATTTCAAACTTTCTAGTCAATTTTGTAAGACCTATTCACGGGCGAAAACTAGAAGGTTCTGCGAGGCCTGGTTATCGAAATATGGCCACCCAAAGTTATTTTACTGAAAATTGACCCAAATCTAAGAAAGTCATCGGATGCGGATGGAGATATTTCCGCAACCAAGGCTCGTAACGCGTTGCGGTTTTCAATTCTGAATAGAGAATTAACAGACCTTTCCATGGATGTGCCAAACTCAAAAATTTATTTATTCTTAAATTTTGGGAAAAATCATGGACACCACTTGTCTTTAAAAACCATTATTTTTTCGAAGTTCACCAATCCCACCGAGATGTACATCAAACGAAATGTCTATTCAATACCTACACACACCTGTAAGCCAAATCGTCCTGCGTGGTCTGGTTAGCGAAATATGGCCATCCAAAGTGATTTCACTGATTCCACAGATTTTTGAGCTTTAACTACCTAACAATGTATTTGGGTGGCGATATTACCAAAACCAGGCCTTGTTAAAGGTTGCGGTTTTCAAAATTTCTAGTCAATTTTGTAAGAGCTATTCACGGGTGAAAACCAGAAGGTTCTGCGAGGTCTGGTTATCGAAATATGGCCACCCAAAGTTATTTTACTGAAAATTGACCCAAATCTAAAAAAGTCATCGGATGCGGATGGAGATATTTCCGCAACCAAGGCTCGTAACGCGTTGCAGTTTTCAATTCTGAATAGAGAATTAACAGACCTTTCCATGGATGTGCCAAACTCAAAAATTTATTTTTTCTTAAATTTTGGGAAAAATCATGGACTAACTGGGGGGTACACTCAATAACCATTTCTCGGAAAAAGTTTTTCAACCAATACCTAGCTACCACTTGTCTTTAAAAACCATTATTTTTTCGAAGTTCACCAATCCCACCGAGATGTACATCAAACGAAAGGTCTATTCAATATCTACACACACCTGTAAGCCAAATCGTCCTGCGTGGTCTGGTTAGCGAAATATAGCCATCCAAAGTGATTTCACTGATTCCACAGATTTTTGAGCTTTAACTACTTAACAATGTATTTGGGTGGCGGTATTTCCAAAACCAGGCCTTGTAAAAGGTTGCGGTTTTCAAAATTTCTAGTCAATTTTGTAAGACCTATTCACGGGCGAAAACTAGAAGGTTCTGCGAGGCCTGGTTATCGAAATATGGCCACCCAAAGTTATTTTACTGAAAATTGACCCAAATCTAAAAAAGTCATCGGATGCGGATGGAGATATTTCCGCAACCAAGGCTCGTAACGCGTTGCAGTTTTCAATTCTGAATAGAGAATTAACAGACCTTTCCATGGATGTGCCAAACTAAAAATTTTTTTTTTCAATTAATTTTGGGAAAAATCATGGACTAACCACTTGTCTATAAAAATCATTATTTTTTTGAAGTTCACCAATCCCATCGAGATGTACATCAAACGAAAGGTCTATTCAATACCTACACACACTTGTAAGCCAAATCGTCCTGCGTGGTCTGGTTAGCGAAATATAGCCATCCAAAGTGATTTCACTGATTCCACAGATTTTTGAGCTTTAACTACTTAACAATGTATTTGGGTGGCGGTATTTCCAAAACCAGGCCTTGTAAAAGGTTGCGGTTTTCAAAATTTCTAGTCAATTTTGTAAGACCTATTCACGGGCGAAAACTAGAAGGTTCTGCGAGGCCTGGTTATCGAAATATGGCCACCCAAAGTTATTTTACTGAAAATTGACCCAAATCTAAGAAAGTCATCGGATGCGGATGGAGATATTTCCGCAACCAAGGCTCGTAACGCGTTGCAGTTTTCAATTCTGAATAGAGAATTAACAGACCTTTCCATGGATGTGCCAAACTCAAAAATTTATTTATTCTTAAATTTTGGGAAAAATCATGGACACCACTTGTCTTTAAAAACCATTATTTTTTCGAAGTTCACCAATCCCATCGAGATGTACATCAAACGAAAGGTCTATTCAATACCTACACACACTTGTAAGCCAAATCGTCCTGCGTTGTCTGGTTAGCGAAATATAGCCATCCAAAGTGATTTCACTGATTCCACAGATTTTTGAGCTTTAACTACTTAACAATGTATTTGGGTGGCGGTATTTCCAAAACCAGGCCTTGTAAAAGGTTGCGGTTTTCAAAATTTCTAGTCAATTTTGTAAGACCTATTCACGGGCGAAAACTAGAAGGTTCTGCGAGGCCTGGTTATCGAAATATGGCCACCCAAAGTTATTTTCCTGAAAGTTGACCCAAATCTAAGAAAGTCATCGGATGCGGATGGAGATATTTTCGCAACCAAGGCTCGTAACGCGTTGCGGTTTTCAATTCTGAATAGAGAATTAACAGTCCTTTCCATGGATGTGCCAAACTCAAAATTTTTTTTTTAATTAATTTTGGGAAAAATCATGGACTAACCACTTGTCTTTAAAAACCATTATTTTTTCGAAGTTCACCAATCCCACCGAGATGTACATCAAACGAAAGGTCTATTCAATACCTACACACACCTGTAAGCCAAATCGTCCTGCGTGGTCTGGTTAGCGAAATATGGCCATCCAAATTGATTTCACTGATTCCACAGATTTTTGAGCTTTAACTACCTAACAATGTATTTGGGTGGCGATATTTCCAAAACCAGGCCTTGTTAAAGGTTGCGGTTTTCAAAATTTCTAGTCAATTTTGTAAGAGCTATTCACGGGTGAAAACCAGAAGGTTCTGCGAGGTCTGGTTATCGAAATATGGCCACCCAAAGTTATTTTACTGAAAATTGACCCAAATCTAAAAAAAGTCATCGGATGCGGATGGAGATATTTCCGCAACCAAGGCTCGTAACGCGTTGCAGTTTTCAATTCTGAATAGAGAATTAACAGACCTTTCCATGGATGTTCCAAACTCAAAAATTTATTTTTTCTTAAATTTTGGGAAAAATCATGGACTAACCACTTGTCTTTAAAAACCATTATTTTTTCGAAGTTCACCAATCCCACCGAGATGTACATCAAACGAAAGGTCTATTCAATATCTACACACACCTGTAAGCCAAATCGTCCTGCGTGGTCTGGTTAGCGAAATATAGCCATCCAAAGTGATTTCACTGATTCCACAGATTTTTGAGCTTTAACTACTTAACAATGTATTTGGGTGGCGGTATTTCCAAAACCAGGCCTTGTAAAAGGTTGCGGTTTTCAAAATTTCTAGTCAATTTTGTAAGACCTATTCACGGGCGAAAACTAGAAGGTTCTGCGAGGCCTGGTTATCGAAATATGGCCACCCAAAGTTATTTTACTGAAAATTGACCCAAATCTAAAAAAGTCATCGGATGCGGATGGAGATATTTCCGCAACCAAGGCTCGTAACGCGTTGCAGTTTTCAATTCTGAATAGAGAATTAACAGATCTTTCCATGGATGTGCCAAACTAAAAATTTTTTTTTTTCAATTAATTTTGGGAAAAATCATGGACTAACCACTTGTCTATAAAAATCATTATTTTTTTGAAGTTCACCAATCCCATCGAGATGTACATCAAACGAAAGGTCTATTCAATACCTACACACACTTGTAAGCCAAATCGTCCTGCGTGGTCTGGTTAGCGAAATATGGCCATCCAAAGTGATTTCACTGATTCCACAGATTTTTGAGCTTTAACTACCTAACAATGTATTTGGGTGGCGATATTTCCAAAACCAGGCCTTGTTAAAGGTTGCGGTTTTCAAAATTTCTAGTCAATTTTGTAAGAGCTATTCACGGGCGAAAACTAGAAGGTTCTGCGAGGCCTGGTTATCGAAATATGGCCACCCAAAGTTATTTTACTGAAAATTGACCCAAATCTAAGAAAGTCATCGGATGCGGATGGAGATATTTCCGCAACCAAGGCTCGTAACGCGTTGCAGTTTTCAATTCTGAATAGAGAATTAACAGACCTTTCCATGGATGTGCCAAACTCAAAAATTTATTTATTCTTAAATTTTGGGAAAAATCATGGACACCACTTGTCTTTAAAAACCATTATTTTTTCGAAGTTCACCAATCCCATCGAGATGTACATCAAACGAAAGGTCTATTCAATACCTACACACACTTGTAAGCCAAATCGTCCTGCGTTGTCTGGTTAGCGAAATATAGCCATCCAAAGTGATTTCACTGATTCCACAGATTTTTGAGCTTTAACTACTTAACAATGTATTTGGGTGGCGGTATTTCCAAAACCAGGCCTTGTAAAAGGTTGCGGTTTTCAAAATTTCTAGTCAATTTTGTAAGACCTATTCACGGGCGAAAACTAGAAGGTTCTGCGAGGCCTGGTTATCGAAATATGGCCACCCAAAGTTATTTTCCTGAAAGTTGACCCAAATCTAAGAAAGTCATCGGATGCGGATGGAGATATTTTCGCAACCAAGGCTCGTAACGCGTTGCGGTTTTCAATTCTGAATAGAGAATTAACAGTCCTTTCCATGGATGTGCCAAACTCAAAATTTTTTTTTTAATTAATTTTGGGAAAAATCATGGACTAACCACTTGTCTTTAAAAACCATTATTTTTTCGAAGTTCACCAATCCCACCGAGATGTACATCAAACGAAAGGTCTATTCAATACCTACACACACCTGTAAGCCAAATCGTCCTGCGTGGTCTGGTTAGCGAAATATGGCCATCCAAATTGATTTCACTGATTCCACAGATTTTTGAGCTTTAACTACCTAACAATGTATTTGGGTGGCGATATTTCCAAAACCAGGCCTTGTTAAAGGTTGCGGTTTTCAAAATTTCTAGTCAATTTTGTAAGAGCTATTCACGGGTGAAAACCAGAAGGTTCTGCGAGGTCTGGTTATCGAAATATGGCCACCCAAAGTTATTTTACTGAAAATTGACCCAAATCTAAAAAAGTCATCGGATGCGGATGGAGATATTTCCGCAACCAAGGCTCGTAACGCGTTGCAGTTTTCAATTCTGAATAGAGAATTAACAGACCTTTCCATGGATGTGCCAAACTCAAAAATTTATTTTTTCTTAAATTTTGGGAAAAATCATGGACTAACCACTTGTCTTTAAAAACCATTATTTTTTCGAAGTTCACCAATCCCACCGAGATGTACATCAAACGAAAGGTCTATTCAATATCTACACACACCTGTAAGCCAAATCGTCCTGCGTGGTCTGGTTAGCGAAATATAGCCATCCAAAGTGATTTCACTGATTCCACAGATTTTTGAGCTTTAACTACTTAACAATGTATTTGGGTGGCGGTATTTCCAAAACCAGGCCTTGTAAAAGGTTGCGGTTTTCAAAATTTCTAGACAATTTTGTAAGACCTATTCACGGGCGAAAACTAGAAGGTTCTGCGAGGCCTGGTTATCGAAATATGGCCACCCAAAGTTATTTTACTGAAAATTGACCCAAATCTAAAAAAGTCATCGGATGCGGATGGAGATATTTCCGCAACCAAGGCTCGTAACGCGTTGCAGTTTTCAATTCTGAATAGAGAATTAACAGATCTTTCCATGGATGTGCCAAACTAAAAATTTTTTTTTTTCAATTAATTTTGGGAAAAATCATGGACTAACCACTTGTCTATAAAAATCATTATTTTTTTGAAGTTCACCAATCCCATCGAGATGTACATCAAACGAAAGGTCTATTCAATACCTACACACACTTGTAAGCCAAATCGTCCTGCGTGGTCTGGTTAGCGAAATATAGCCATCCAAAGTGATTTCACTGATTCCACAGATTTTTGAGCTTTAACTACTTAACAATGTGCTTGGGTGGCGATATTTCCGAAACCAGGCCTTGTAAAAGGTTGCGGTTTTCAAAATTTCTAGTCAATTTTGTAAGACCTATTCACGGGCGAAAACTAGAAGGTTCTGCGAGGCCTGGTTATCGAAATATGGCCACCCAAAGTTATTTTACTGAAAATTGACCCAAATCTAAGAAAGTCATCGGATGCGGATGGAGATATTTCCGCAACCAAGGCTCGTAACGCGTTGCGGTTTTCAATTCTGAATAGAGAATTAACAGACCTTTCCATGGATGGAAACAGACCTTTCCATGGATGGTAAGCCAAATCGTCCTGCGTGGTCTGGTTAGCGAAATATGGCCATCCAAAGTGATTTCACTGATTCCACAGATTTTTGAGCTTTAACTACCTAACAATGTATTTGGGTGGCGATATTTCCAAAACCAGGCCTTGTTAAAGGTTGCGGTTTTCAAAATTTCTAGTCAATTTTGTAAGAGCTATTCACGGGTGAAAACCAGAAGGTTCTGCGAGGTCTGGTTATCGAAATATGGCCACCCAAAGTTATTTTACTGAAAATTGACCCAAATCTAAAAAAGTCATCGGATGCGGATGGAGATATTTCCGCAACCAAGGCTCGTAACGCGTTGCGGTTTTCAATTCTGAATAGAGAATTAACAGACCTTTCCATGGATGTGCCAAACTCAAAATTTATTTTTACTTAAATTTTGGGAAAAATCATGGACTAACCACTTGTCTTTAAAAACCATTATTTTTTCGAAGTTCACCAATCCCACCGAGATGTACATCAAACGAAAGGTCTATTCAATACCTACACACACCTGTAAGCCAAATCGTCCTGCGTGGTCTGGTTAGCGAAATATGGCCATCCAAAGTGATTTCACTGATTCCACAGATTTTTGAGCTTTAACTACCTAACAATGTATTTGGGTGGCGATATTTCCAAAACCAGGCCTTGTTAAAGGTTGCGGTTTTCAAAATTTCTAGTCAATTTTGTAAGAGCTATTCACGGGTGAAAACCAGAAGGTTCTGCGAGGTCTGGTTATCGAAATATGGCCACCCAAAGTTATTTTACTGAAAATTGACCCAAATCTAAAAAAGTCATCGGATGCGGATGGAGATATTTCCGCAACCAAGGCTCGTAACGCGTTGCAGTTTTCAATTCTGAATAGAGAATTAACAGACCTTTCCATGGATGTGCCAAACTCAAAAATTTATTTATTCTTAAATTTTGGGAAAAATCATGGACTAACCACTTGTCTTTAAAAACCATTATTTTTTCGAAGTTCACCAATCCCACCGAGATGTACATCAAACGAAAGGTCTATTCAATATCTACACACACCTGTAAGCCAAATCGTCCTGCGTGGTCTGGTTAGCGAAATATAGCCATCCAAAGTGATTTCACTGATTCCACAGATTTTTGAGCTTTAACTACCTAACAATGTGCTTGGGTGGCGATATTTCCGAAACCAGGCCTTGTAAAAGGTTGCGGTTTTCAAAATTTCTAGTCAATTTTGTAAGACCTATTCACGGGCGAAAACTAGAAGGTTCTGCGAGGCCTGGTTATCGAAATATGGCCACCCAAAGTTATTTTACTGAAAATTGACCCAAATCTAAGAAAGTCATCGGATGCGGATGGAGATATTTCCGCAACCAAGGCTCGTAACGCGTTGCGGTTTTCAATTCTGAATAGAGAATTAACAGACCTTTCCATGGATGGAAACAGACCTTTCCATGGATGGTAAGCCAAATCGTCCTGCGTGGTCTGGTTAGCGAAATATGGCCATCCAAAGTGATTTCACTGATTCCACAGATTTTTGAGCTTTAACTACCTAACAATGTATTTGGGTGGCGATATTTCCAAAACCAGGCCTTGTTAAAGGTTGCGGTTTTCAAAATTTCTAGTCAATTTTGTAAGAGCTATTCACGGGTGAAAACCAGAAGGTTCTGCGAGGTCTGGTTATCGAAATATGGCCACCCAAAGTTATTTTACTGAAAATTGACCCAAATCTAAAAAAGTCATCGGATGCGGATGGAGATATTTCCACAACCAAGGCTCGTAACGCGTTGCAGTTTTCAATTCTGAATAGAGAATTAACAGACCTTTCCTAACCACTTGTCTTTAAAAACCATTATTTTTTCGAAGTTCACCAATCCCACCGAGATGTACATCAAACGAAAGGTCTATTCAATATCTACACACACCTGTAAGCCAAATCGTCCTGCGTGGTCTGGTTAGCGAAATAATAGCCATCCAAAGTGATTTCACTGATTCCACAGATTTTTGAGCTTTAACTACTTAACAATGTATTTGGGTGGCGGTATTTCCAAAACCAGGCCTTGTAAAAGGTTGCGGTTTTCAAAATTTCTAGTCAATTTTGTAAGACCTATTCACGGGCGAAAACTAGAAGGTTCTGCGAGGCCTGGTTATCGAAATATGGCCACCCAAAGTTATTTTACTGAAAATTGACCCAAATCTAAGAAAGTCATCGGATGCGGATGGAGATATTTCCGCAACCAAGGCTCGTAACGCGTTGCGGTTTTCAATTCTGAATAGCGAATTAACAGACCTTTCCATGGATGGAAACAGACCTTTCCATGGATGGTAAGCCAAATCGTCCTGCGTGGTCTGGTTAGCGAAATATGGCCATCCAAAGTGATTTCACTGATTCCACAGATTTTTGAGCTTTAACTACCTAACAATGTATTTGGGTGGCGATATTTCCGAAGCCAGGCCTTGTAAAAGGTTGCGGTTTTCAAAATTTCTAGTCAATTTTGTAAGACCTATTCACGGGCGAAAACTAGAAGGTTCTGCGAGGCCTGGTTATCGAAATATGGCCACCCAAAGTTATTTTACTGAAAATTGACCCAAATCTAAGAAAGAAAGGATGCGGATGGAGATATTTCCGCAACCAAGGCTCGTAACGCGTTGCGGTTTTCAATTCTGAATAGAGAATTAACAGACCTTTCCATGGATGTGCCAAACTCAAAATTTTTTTTTTCAATTAATTTTGGGAAAAATCATGGACTAACCACTTGTCTTTAAAAACCATTATTTTTTCGAAGTTCACCAATCCCATCGAGATGTACATCAAACGAAAGGTCTATTCAATACCTACACACACTTGTAAGCCAAATCGTCCTGCGTGGTCTGGTTAGCGAAATATAGCCATCCAAAGTGATTTCACTGATTCCACAGATTTTTGAGCTTTAACTACTTAACAATGTATTTAGGTGGCGGTATTTCCAAAACCAGGCCTTGTAAAAGGTTGCGGTTTTCAAAATTTCTAGTCAATTTTGTAAGACCTATTCACGGGCGAAAACTAGAAGGTTCTGCGAGGCCTGGTTATCGAAATATGGCCACCCAAAGTTATTTTACTGAAAATTGACCCAAATCTAAAAAAGTCATCGGATGCGGATGGAGATATTTCCGCAACCAAGGCTCGTAACGCGTTGCAGTTTTCAATTCTGAATAGAGAATTAACAGACCTTTCCATGGATGTGCCAAACTCAAAAATTTATTTTTTCTTAAATTTTGGGAAAAATCATGGACTAACCACTTGTCTTTAAAAACCATTATTTTTTCGAAGTTCACCAATCCCACCGAGATGTACATCAAACGAAAGGTCTATTCAATATCTACACACACCTGTAAGCCAAATCGTCCTGCGTGGTCTGGTTAGCGAAATATAGCCATCCAAAGTGATTTCACTGATTCCACAGATTTTTGAGCTTTAACTACCTAACAATGTGCTTGGGTGGCGATATTTCCGAAACCAGGCCTTGTAAAAGGTTGCGGTTTTCAAAATTTCTAGTCAATTTTGTAAGACCTATTCACGGGCGAAAACTAGAAGGTTCTGCGAGGTCTGGTTATCGAAATATGGCCACCCAAAGTTATTTTACTGAAAATTGACCCAAATCTAAGAAAGTCATCGGATGCGGATGGAGATATTTCCGCAACCAAGGCTCGTAACGCGTTGCGGTTTTCAATTCTGAATAGAGAATTAACAGACCTTTCCATGGATGTGCCAAACTCAAAAATTTATTTATTCTTAAATTTTGGGAAAAATCATGGACACCACTTGTCTTTAAAAACCATTATTTTTTCGAAGTTCACCAATCCCACCGAGATGTACATCAAACGAAATGTCTATTCAATACCTACACACACCTGTAAGCCAAATCGTCCTGCGTGGTCTGGTTAGCGAAATATAGCCATCCAAAGTGATTTCACTGATTCCACAGATTTTTGAGCTTTAACTACCTAACAATGTGCTTGGGTGGCGATATTTCCGAAACCAGGCCTTGTAAAAGGTTGCGGTTTTCAAAATTTCTAGTCAATTTTGTAAGAGCTATTCGCGGGTGAAAACCAGAAGGTTCTGCGAGGTCTGGTTATCGAAATATGGCCACCCAAAGTTATTTTACTGAAAATTGACCCAAATCTAAAAAAGTCATCGGATGCGGATGGAGATATTTCCGCAACGCTCGTAACGCGTTGCAGTTTTCAATTCTGAATAGAGAATTAACAGACCTTTCCATGGATGTGCCAAACTCAAAAATTTATTTTTTCTTAAATTTTGGGAAAAATCATGGACACCACTTGTCTTTAAAAACCATTATTTTTTCGAAGTTCACCAATCCCACCGAGATGTACATCAAACGAAAGGTCTATTCAATACCTACACACACCTGTAAGCCAAATCGTCCTGCGTGGTCTGGTTAGCGAAATATGGCCATCCAAAGTGATTTCACTGATTCCACAGATTTTTGAGCTTTAACTACCTAACAATGTATTTGGGTGGCGATATTTCAAAAACCAGGCCTTGTTAAAGGTTGCGGTTTTCAAAATTTCTAGTCAATTTTGTAAGAGCTATTCACGGGTGAAAACCAGAAGGTTCTGCGAGGTCTGGTTATCGAAATATGGCCACCCAAAGTTATTTTACTGAAAATTGACCCAAATCTAAAAAAGTCATCGGATGCGGATGGAGATATTTCCGCAACCAAGGCTCGTAACGCGTTGCAGTTTTCAATTCTGAATAGAGAATTAACAGACCTTTCCATGGATGTGCCAAACTCAAAAATTTATTTATTCTTAAATTTTGGGAAAAATCATGGACACCACTTGTCTTTAAAAACCATTATTTTTTCGAAGTTCACCAATCCCACCGAGATGTACATCAAACGAAATGTCTATTCAATACCTACACACACCTGTAAGCCAAATCGTCCTGCGTGGTCTGGTTAGCGAAATATAGCCATCCAAAGTGATTTCACTGATTCCACAGATTTTTGAGCTTTAACTACCTAACAATGTGCTTGGGTGGCGATATTTCCGAAACCAGGCCTTGTAAAAGGTTGCGGCTTTCAAAATTTCTAGTCAATTTTGTAAGACCTATTCACGGGCGAAAACTAGAAGGTTCTGCGAGGCCTGGTTATCGAAATATGGCCACCCAAAGTTATTTTACTGAAAATTGACCCAAATCTAAGGAAGTCATCGGATGCGGATGGAGATATTTCCGCAACCAAGGCTCGTAACGCGTTGCGGTTTTCAATTCTGAATAGAGAATTAACAGACCTTTCCATGGATGTGCCAAACTCAAAATTTATTTTTTCTTAAATTTTGGGAAAAATCATGGACTTACCACTTGTCTTTAAAAACCATTATTTTTTCGAAGTTCACCAATCCCACCGAGATGTACATCAAACGAAAGGTCTATTCAATACCTACACACACCTGTAAGCCAAATCGTCCTGCGTGGTCTGGTTAGCGAAATATGGCCATCCAAAGTGATTTCACTGATTCCACAGATTTTTGAGCTTTAACTACCTAACAATGTATTTGGGTGGCGATATTTCCAAAACCAGGCCTTGTTAAAGGTTGCGGTTTTCAAAATTTCTAGTCAATTTTGTAAGACCTATTCACGGATGAAAACCAGAAGGTTCTGCGAGGTCTGGTTATCGAAATATGGCCACCCAAAGTTATTTTACTGAAAATTGACCCAAATCTAAAAAAGTCATCGGATGCGGATGGAGATATTTCCGCAACCAAGGCTCGTAACGCGTTGCAGTTTTCAATTCTGAATAGAGAATTAACAGACCTTTCCATGGATGTGCCAAACTCAAAAATTTATTTTTTCTTAAATTTTGGGAAAAATCATGGACTAACCACTTGTCTTTAAAAACCATTATTTTTTCGAAGTTCACCAATCCCACCGAGATGTACATCAAACGAAAGGTCTATTCAATACCTACACACACCTGTAAGCCGAATCGTCCTGCGTGGTCTGGTTAGCGAAATATGGCCATCCAAAGTGATTTCACTGATTCCACAGATTTTTGAGCTTTAACTACCTAACAATGTATTTGGGTGGCGATATTTCCAAAACCAGGCCTTGTTAAAGGTTGCGGTTTTCAAAATTTCTAGTCAATTTTGTAAGAGCTATTCACGGGTGAAAACCAGAAGGTTCTGCGAGGTCTGGTTATCGAAATATGGCCACCCAAAGTTATTTTACTGAAAATTGACCCAAATCTAAAAAAGTCATCGGATGCGGATGGAGATATTTCCGCAACCAAGGCTCGTAACGCGTTGCGGTTTTCAATTCTGAATAGAGAATTAACAGACCTTTCCATGGATGTGCCAAACTCAAAAATTTATTTTTTCTTAAATTTTGGGAAAAATCATGGACTAACCACTTGTCTTTAAAAACCATTATTTTTTCGAAGTTCACCATCCCACCGAGATGTACATCAAACGAAAGGTCTATTCAATATCTACATACACCTGTAAGCCAAATTGTCCTGCGTGGTCTGGTTAGCGAAATATAGCCATCCAAAGTGATTTCACTGATTCCACAGATTTTTGAGCTTTAACTACCTAACAATGTGCTTGGGTGGCGATATTTCCGAAACCAGGCCTTGTAAAAGGTTGCGGTTTTCAAAATTTCTAGTCAATTTTGTAAGACCTATTCACGGGCGAAAACTAGAAGGTTCTGCGAGGCCTGGTTATCGAAATATGGCCACCCAAAGTTATTTTACTGAAAATTGACCCAAATCTAAGAAAGTCATCGGATGCGGATGGAGATATTTCCGCAACCAAGGCTCGTAACGCGTTGCAGTTTTCAATTCTGAATAGAGAATTAACAGACCTTTCCATGGATGTGCCAAACTCAAAAATTTATTTTTTCTTAAATTTTGGGAAAAATCATGGACTAACCACTTGTCTTTAAAAACCATTATTTTTTCGAAGTTCACCAATCCCACCGAGATGTACATCAAACGAAAGGTCTATTCAATACCTACACACACCTGCAAGCCAAATCGTCCTGCGTGGTCTGGTTAGCGAAATATGGCCATCCAAAGTGATTTCACTGATTCCACAGATTTTTGAGCTTTAACTACCTAACAATGTATTTGGGTGGCGATATTTCCAAAACCAGGCCCTGTTAAAGGTTGCGGTTTTCAAAATTTCTAGTCAATTTTGTAAGAGCTATTCACGGGTGAAAACCAGAAGGTTCTGCGAGGTCTGGTTATCGAAATATGGCCACCCAAAGTTATTTTACTGAAAATTGACCCAAATCTAAAAAAGTCATCGGATGCGGATGGAGATATTTCCGCAACCAAGGCTCGTAACGCGTTGCAGTTTTCAATTCTGAATAGAGAATTAACAGACCTTTCCATGGATGTGCCAAACTCAAAAATTTATTTTTTCTTAAATTTTGGGAAAAATCATGGACTAACCACTTGTCTTTAAAAACCATTATTTTTTCGAAGTTCACCAATCCCACCGAGATGTACATCAAACGAAAGGTCTAATCAATACCTACACACACCTGTAAGCCAAATCGTTCTGCGTGGTCTGGTTAGCGAAATATGGCCATCCAAAGTGATTTCACTGATTCCACAGATTTTTGAGCTTTAACTACCTAACAATGTATTTGGGTGGCCATATTTCCAAAACCAGGCCTTGTTAAAGGTTGCGGTTTTCAAAATTTCTAGTCAATTTTGTAAGAGCTATTCACGGGTGAAAACCAGAAGGTTCTGCGAGGTCTGGTTATCGAAATATGGCCACCCAAAGTTATTTTACTGAAAATTGACCCAAATCTAAAAAAGTCATCGGATGCGGATGGAGATATTTCCGCAACCAAGGCTCGTAACGCGTTGCAGTTTTCAATTCTGAATAGAGAATTAACAGACCTTTCCATGGATGTGCCAAACTCAAAAATTTATTTTTTCTTAAATTTTGGGAAAAATCATGGACTAACCACTTGTCTTTAAAAACCATTATTTTTTCGAAGTTCACCAATCCCACCGAGATGTACATCAAACGAAAGGTCTAATCAATACCTACACACACCTGTAAGCCAAATCGTTCTGCGTGGTCTGGTTAGCGAAATATGGCCATCCAAAGTGATTTCACTGATTCCACAGATTTTTGAGCTTTAACTACCTAACAATGTATTTGGGTGGCTATATTTCCAAAACCAGGCCTTGTTAAAGGTTGCGGTTTTCAAAATTTCTAGTCAATTTTGTAAGAGCTATTCACGGGTGAAAACCAGAAGGTTCTGCGAGGTCTGGTTATCGAAATATGGCCACCCAAAGTTATTTTACTGAAAATTGACCCAAATCTAAAAAAGTCATCGGATGCGGATGGAGATATTTCCGCAACCAAGGCTCGTAACGCGTTGCAGTTTTCAATTCTGAATAGAGAATTAACAGACCTTTCCATGGATGTGCCAAACTCAAAAATTTATTTTTTCTTAAATTTTGGGAAAAATCATGGACTAACCACTTGTCTTTAAAAACCATTATTTTTTCGAAGTTCACCAATCCCACCGAGATGTACATCAAACGAAAGGTCTATTCAATATCTACACACACCTGTAAGCCAAATCGTCCTGCGTGGTCTGGTTAGCGAAATATAGCCATCCAAAGTGATTTCACTGATTCCACAGATTTTTGAGCTTTAACTACTTAACAATGTATTTGGGTGGCGGTATTTCCAAAACCAGGCCTTGTAAAAGGTTGCGGTTTTCAAAATTTCTAGTCAATTTTGTAAGACCTATTCACGGGCGAAAACTAGAAGGTTCTGCGAGGTCTGGTTATCGAAATATGGCCACCCAAAGTTATTTTACTGAAAATTGACCCAAATCTAAGAAAGTCATCGGATGCGGATGGAGATATTTCCGCAACCAAGGCTCGTAACGCGTTGCGGTTTTCAATTCTGAATAGAGAATTAACAGACCTTTCCATGGATGTGCCAAACTCAAAAATTTATTTATTCTTAAATTTTGGGAAAAATCATGGACACCACTTGTCTTTAAAAACCATTATTTTTTCGAAGTTCACCAATCCAACCGAGATGTACATCAAACGAAATGTCTATTCAATACCTACACACACCTGTAAGCCAAATCGTCCTGCGTGGTCTGGTTAGCGAAATATAGCCATCCAAAGTGATTTCACTGATTCCACAGATTTTTGAGCTTTAACTACCTAACAATGTGCTTGGGTGGCGATATTTCCGAAACCAGGCCTTGTAAAAGGTTGCGGTTTTCAAAATTTCTAGTCAATTTTGTAAGACCTATTCACGGGCGAAAACTAGAAGGTTCTGCGAGGCCTGGTTATCGAAATATGGCCACCCAAAGTTATTTTACTGAAAATTGACCCAAATCTAAGAAAGTCATCGGATGCGGATGGAGATATTTCCGCAACCAAGGCTCGTAACGCGTTGCAGTTTTCAATTCTGAATAGAGAATTAACAGACCTTTCCATGGATGTGCCAAACTCAAAATTTTTTTTTTCAATTAATTTTGGGAAAAATCATGGACTAACCACTTGTCTTTAAAAACCATTATTTTTTCGAAGTTCACCAATCCCATCGAGATGTACATCAAACGAAAGGTCTATTCAATACCTACACACACTTGTAAGCCAAATCGTCCTGCGTGGTCTGGTTAGCGAAATATAGCCATCCAAAGTGATTTCACTGATTCCACAGATTTTTGAGCTTTAACTACTTAACAATGTATTTGGGTGGCGGTATTTCCAAAACCAGGCCTTGTAAAAGGTTGCGGTTTTCAAAATTTCTAGTCAATTTTGTAAGACCTATTCACGGGCGAAAACTAGAAGGTTCTGCGAGGCCTGGTTATCGAAATATGGCCACCCAAAGTTATTTTACTGAAAATTGACCCAAATCTAAGAAAGTCATCGGATGCGGATGGAGATATTTCCGCAACCAAGGCTCGTAACGCGTTGCGGTTTTCAATTCTAAATAGAGAATTAACAGACCTTTCCATGGATGTGCCAAACTCAAAATTTTTTTTTTTCAATTAATTTTGGGAAAAATCATGGACTAACCACTTGTCTATAAAAATCATTATTTTTTCGAAGTTCACCAATCCCATCGAGATGTACATCAAACGAAAGGTCTATTCAATACCTACACACACTTGTAAGCCAAATCGTCCTGCGTGGTCTGGTTAGCGAAATATAGCCATCCAAAGTGATTTCACTGATTCCACAGATTTTTGAGCTTTAACTACTTAACAATGTATTTGGGTGGCGGTATTTCCAAAACCAGGCCTTGTAAAAGGTTGCGGTTTTCAAAATTTCTAGTCAATTTTGTAAGACCTATTCACGGGCGAAAACTAGAAGGTTCTGCGAGGCCTGGTTATCGAAATATGGCCACCCAAAGTTATTTTACTGAAAATTGACCCAAATCTAAGAAAGTCATCGGATGCGGATGGAGATATTTCCGCAACCAAGGCTCGTAACGCGTTGCGGTTTTCAATTCTGAATAGAGAATTAACAGACCTTTCCATGGATGTGCCAAACTCAAAATTTTTTTTTCAATTAATTTTGGGAAAAATCATGGACTAACCACTTGTCTATAAAAATCATTATTTTTTCGAAGTTCACCAATCCCATCGAGATGTACATCAAACGAAAGGTCTATTCAATACCTACACACACTTGTAAGCCAAATCGTCCTGCGTGGTCTGGTTAGCGAAATATAGCCATCCAAAGTGATTTCACTGATTCCACAGATTTTTGAGCTTTAACTACTTAACAATGTATTTGGGTGGCGGTATTTCCAAAACCAGGCCTTGTAAAAGGTTGCGGTTTTCAAAATTTCTAGTCAATTTTGTAAGACCTATTCACGGGCGAAAACTAGAAGGTTCTGCGAGGCCTGGTTATCGAAATATGGCCACCCAAAGTTATTTTACTGAAAATTGACCCAAATCTAAGAAAGTCATCGGATGCGGATGGAGATATTTCCGCAACCAAGGCTCGTAACGCGTTGCAGTTTTCAATTCTGAATAGAGAATTAACAGACCTTTCCATGGATGTGCCAAACTCAAAATTTTTTTTTTCAATTAATTTTGGGAAAAATCATGGACTAACCACTTGTCTATAAAAATCATTATTTTTTCGAAGTTCACCAATCCCATCGAGATGTACATCAAACGAAAGGTCTATTCAATACCTACACACACTTGTAAGCCAAATCGTCCTGCGTGGTCTGGTTAGCGAAATATAGCCATCCAAATTGATTTCACTGATTCCACAGATTTTTGAGCTTTAACTACTTAACAATGTATTTGGGTGGCGGTATTTCGAAAACCAGGCCCTGTAAAAGGTTGCGGTTTTCAAAATTTCTAGTCAATTTTGTAAGACCTATTCACGGGCGAAAACTAGAAGGTTCTGCGAGGCCTGGTTATCGAAATATGGCCACCCAAAGTTATTTTACTGAAAATTGACCCAAATCTAAGAAAGTCATCGGATGCGGATGGAGATATTTCCGCAACCAAGGCTCGTAACGCGTTGCAGTTTTCAATTCTGAATAGAGAATTAACAGACCTTTCCATGGATGTGCCAAACTCAAAAATTTTTTTTTTCAATTAATTTTGGGAAAAATCATGGACTAACCACTTGTCTATAAAAATCATTATTTTTTCGAAGTTCACCAATCCCACCGAGATGTACATCAAACGAAAGGTCTATTCAATACCTACACACACCTGTAAGCCAAATCGCCCTGCGTGGTCTGGTTAGCGAAATATAGCCATCCAAAGTGATTTCACTGATTCCACAGATTTTTGAGCTTTAACTACCTAACAATGTGCTTGGGTGGCGATATTTCCGAAACCAGGCCTTGTAAAAGGTTGCGGTTTTCAAAATTTCTAGTCAATTTTGTAAGACCTATTCACGGGCGAAAACTAGAAGGTTCTGCGAGGCCTGGTTATCGAAATATGGCCACCCAAAGTTATTTTACTGAAAATTGACCCAAATCTAAGAAAGTCATCGGATGCGGATGGAGATATTTCCGCAACCAAGGCTCGTAACGCGTTGCGGTTTTCAATTCTGAATAGAGAATTAACAGACCTTTCCATGGATGTGCCAAACTCAAAATTTTTTTTTTCAATTAATTTTGGGAAAAATCATGGACTAACTAACCACTTGTCTTTAAAAACCATTATTTTTTCGAAGTTCACCAATCCCATCGAGATGTACATCAAACGAAAGGTCTATTCAATACCTACACACACTTGTAAGCCAAATCGTCCTGCGTGGTCTGGTTAGCGAAATATAGCCATCCAAAGTGATTTCACTGATTCCACAGATTTTTGAGCTTTAACTACTTAACAATGTATTTGGGTGGCGGTATTTCCAAAACCAGGCCTTGTAAAAGGTTGCGGTTTTCAAAATTTCTAGTCAATTTTGTAAGACCTATTCACGGGCGAAAACTAGAAGGTTCTGCGAGGCCTGGTTATCGAAATATGGCCACCCAAAGTTATTTTACTGAAAATTGACCCAAATCTAAGAAAGTCATCGGATGCGGATGAAGATATTTCCGCAACCAAGGCTCGTAACGCGTTGCGGTTTTCAATTCTGAATAGAGAATTAACAGACCTTTCCATGGATGTGCCAAACTGAAAATTTTTTTTTTCAATTAATTTTGGGAAAAATCATGGACTAACCACTTGTCTATAAAAATCATTATTTTTTCGAAGTTCACCAATCCCACCGAGATGTACATCAAACGAAAGGTCTATTCAATACCTACACACACCTGTAAGCCAAATCGTCCTGCGTGGTCTGGTTAGCGAAGTTCACCAATCCCATCGAGATGTACATCAAACGAAAGGTCTATTCAATACCTACACACACTTGTAAGCCAAATCGTCCTGCGTGGTCTGGTTAGCGAAATATAGCCATCCAAAGTGATTTCACTGATTCCACAGATTTTTGAGCTTTAACTACTTAACAATGTATTTGGGTGGCGGTATTTCCAAAACCAGGCCTTGTAAAAGGTTGCGGTTTTCAAAATTTCTAGTCAATTTTGTAAGACCTATTCACGGGCGAAAACTAGAAGGTTCTGCGAGGCCTGGTTATCGAAATATGGCCACCCAAAGTTATTTTACTGAAAATTGACCCAAATCTAAGAAAGTCATCGGATGCGGATGGAGATATTTCCGCAACCAAGGCTCGTAACGCGTTGCAGTTTTCAATTCTGAATAGAGAATTAACAGACCTTTCCATGGATGTGCCAAACTCAAAAATTTTTTTTTTCAATTAATTTTGGGAAAAATCATGGACTAACCACTTGTCTATAAAAATCATTATTTTTTCGAAGTTCACCAATCCCACCGAGATGTACATCAAACGAAAGGTCTATTCAATACCTACACACACCTGTAAGCCAAATCGCCCTGCGTGGTCTGGTTAGCGAAATATAGCCATCCAAAGTGATTTCACTGATTCCACAGATTTTTGAGCTTTAACTACCTAACAATGTGCTTGGGTGGCGATATTTCCGAAACCAGGCCTTGTAAAAGGTTGCGGTTTTCAAAATTTCTAGTCAATTTTGTAAGACCTATTCACGGGCGAAAACTAGAAGGTTCTGCGAGGCCTGGTTATCGAAATATGGCCACCCAAAGTTATTTTACTGAAAATTGACCCAAATCTAAGAAAGTCATCGGATGCGGATGGAGATATTTCCGCAACCAAGGCTCGTAACGCGTTGCGGTTTTCAATTCTGAATAGAGAATTAACAGACCTTTCCATGGATGTGCCAAACTCAAAATTTTTTTTTTCAATTAATTTTGGGAAAAATCATGGACTAACTAACCACTTGTCTTTAAAAACCATTATTTTTTCGAAGTTCACCAATCCCATCGAGATGTACATCAAACGAAAGGTCTATTCAATACCTACACACACTTGTAAGCCAAATCGTCCTGCGTGGTCTGGTTAGCGAAATATAGCCATCCAAAGTGATTTCACTGATTCCACAGATTTTTGAGCTTTAACTACTTAACAATGTATTTGGGTGGCGGTATTTCCAAAACCAGGCCTTGTAAAAGGTTGCGGTTTTCAAAATTTCTAGTCAATTTTGTAAGACCTATTCACGGGCGAAAACTAGAAGGTTCTGCGAGGCCTGGTTATCGAAATATGGCCACCCAAAGTTATTTTACTGAAAATTGACCCAAATCTAAGAAAGTCATCGGATGCGGATGAAGATATTTCCGCAACCAAGGCTCGTAACGCGTTGCGGTTTTCAATTCTGAATAGAGAATTAACAGACCTTTCCATGGATGTGCCAAACTCAAAATTTTTTTTTTCAATTAATTTTGGGAAAAATCATGGACTAACCACTTGTCTATAAAAATCATTATTTTTTCGAAGTTCACCAATCCCACCGAGATGTACATCAAACGAAAGGTCTATTCAATACCTACACACACCTGTAAGCCAAATCGTCCTGCGTGGTCTGGTTAGCGAAGTTCACCAATCCCATCGAGATGTACATCAAACGAAAGGTCTATTCAATACCTACACACACTTGTAAGCCAAATCGTCCTGCGTGGTCTGGTTAGCGAAATATAGCCATCCAAATTGATTTCACTGATTCCACAGATTTTTGAGCTTTAACTACTTAACAATGTATTTGGGTGGCGGTATTTCCAAAACCAGGCCTTGTAAAAGGTTGCGGTTTTCAAAATTTCTAGTCAATTTTGTAAGACCTATTCACGGGCGAAAACTAGAAGGTTCTGCGAGGCCTGGTTATCGAAATATGGCCACCCAAAGTTATTTTACTGAAAATTGACCCAAATCTAAGAAAGTCATCGGATGCGGATGGAGATATTTCCGCAACCAAGGCTCGTAACGCGTTGCGGTTTTCAATTCTGAATAGAGAATTAACAGACCTTTCCATGGATGTGCCAAACTCAAAATTTTTTTTTCAATTAATTTTGGGAAAAATCATGGACTAACCACTTGTCTATAAAAATCATTATTTTTTCGAAGTTCACCAATCCCATCGAGATGTACATCAAACGAAAGGTCTATTCAATACCTACACACACTTGTAAGCCAAATCGTCCTGCGTGGTCTGGTTAGCGAAATATAGCCATCCAAAGTGATTTCACTGATTCCACAGATTTTTGAGCTTTAACTACTTAACAATGTATTTGGGTGGCGGTATTTCCAAAACCAGGCCTTGTAAAAGGTTGCGGTTTTCAAAATTTCTAGTCAATTTTGTAAGACCTATTCACGGGCGAAAACTAGAAGGTTCTGCGAGGCCTGGTTATCGAAATATGGCCACCCAAAGTTATTTTACTGAAAATTGACCCAAATCTAAGAAAGTCATCGGATGCGGATGGAGATATTTCCGCAACCAAGGCTCGTAACGCGTTGCGGTTTTCAATTCTAAATAGAGAATTAACAGACCTTTCCATGGATGTGCCAAACTCAAAATTTTTTTTTTTCAATTAATTTTGGGAAAAATCATGGACTAACCACTTGTCTATAAAAATCATTATTTTTTCGAAGTTCACCAATCCCATCGAGATGTACATCAAACGAAAGGTCTATTCAATACCTACACACACTTGTAAGCCAAATCGTCCTGCGTGGTCTGGTTAGCGAAATATAGCCATCCAAAGTGATTTCACTGATTCCACAGATTTTTGAGCTTTAACTACTTAACAATGTATTTGGGTGGCGGTATTTCCAAAACCAGGCCTTGTAAAAGGTTGCGGTTTTCAAAATTTCTAGTCAATTTTGTAAGACCTATTCACGGGCGAAAACTAGAAGGTTCTGCGAGGCCTGGTTATCGAAATATGGCCACCCAAAGTTATTTTACTGAAAATTGACCCAAATCTAAGAAAGTCATCGGATGCGGATGGAGATATTTCCGCAACCAAGGCTCGTAACGCGTTGCAGTTTTCAATTCTGAATAGAGAATTAACAGACCTTTCCATGGATGTGCCAAACTCAAAATTTTTTTTTTCAATTAATTTTGGGAAAAATCATGGACTAACCACTTGTCTATAAAAATCATTATTTTTTCGAAGTTCACCAATCCCATCGAGATGTACATCAAACGAAAGGTCTATTCAATACCTACACACACTTGTAAGCCAAATCGTCCTGCGTGGTCTGGTTAGCGAAATATAGCCATCCAAATTGATTTCACTGATTCCACAGATTTTTGAGCTTTAACTACTTAACAATGTATTTGGGTGGCGGTATTTCGAAAACCAGGCCCTGTAAAAGGTTGCGGTTTTCAAAATTTCTAGTCAATTTTGTAAGACCTATTCACGGGCGAAAACTAGAAGGTTCTGCGAGGCCTGGTTATCGAAATATGGCCACCCAAAGTTATTTTACTGAAAATTGACCCAAATCTAAGAAAGTCATCGGATGCGGATGGAGATATTTCCGCAACCAAGGCTCGTAACGCGTTGCGGTTTTCAATTCTGAATAGAGAATTAACAGACCTTTCCATGGATGTGCCAAACACAAAATTTTTTTTTCAATTAATTTTGGGAAAAATCATGGACTAACCACTTGTCTTTAAAAACCATTATTTTTTCGAAGTTCACCAATCCCATCGAGATGTACATCAAACGAAAGGTCTATTCAATACCTACACACACTTGTAAGCCAAATCGTCCTGCGTGGTCTGGTTAGCGAAATATAGCCATCCAAAGTGATTTCACTGATTCCACAGATTTTTGAGCTTTAACTACTTAACAATTTTTTTTTTTTTTTTTTTTTTTATAATTAGCGCGTACACAAGGGGTTATTACTACCCTTAAAATGATTTACACAGTACGAGCATTAGGAAAATAAGGAGGGGTTTAAAAGGAGATACCGATGCACATTAGTTTTAAATTTTTGAACATTACAATGGGAAGGAAAAATAGAGCTGGGTAAAGCATTCCACATTCGTGTAGTCCTGCTAAAGAAAGAATCTCTGTATTTCACAGTACGTCCGAAGGTGGACTTAAGGGTAAACTGATGAGCATTCCTAGAAGCGCGAGTATTGCGGTTAAATTGTTTAAGGGGAGGAATGCAACTGGCTATTTCGCTAGAGCATTGTCTATAGAAGTAACGGTAAAATAATGAAAGACAAGAAACATTGCGACGGTGCTCGAGAGATTCAAATGTTTCTGTTATACTTCTATCACCTATCATTTTTAAAGCTCTTTTTTGGATTCTATCCAAGAGACTCAAGTGTGTTATTGGAGCACCTGCCCAAATATGGGAATTGTACTCGAGCTTTGGACGAATATAAGCCTTATAGATTACAGCCAGATCAGAAGGGGTAAAAAATTTCTTGCAACGTCGAAGGAAACCTAAACACTTGGCAGCGTTTTTGGCAACGTCGAATATGTGGTCATTCCACACAAGATGGTCTGTGATGCACATACCGAGCACAGAGAGTTGTTCAGTTTCCTCAACGCAAGTGCCACTCATGGATAGCGGCATAGGGGGTGGGTTCTGCTTTAACGACAGGAGACAGCATTGAGTTTTCGAAGCATTAAATTCTACACGGTTTTTTATTCCCCAATGGACAATGCTGTCAAGATCAGAATTTAATGAGCTTATCATACGCTGCCGTTCAAGTTCCACTTCCGAAGAACAAGGAAGTGAATCTTTGAACGAATATGAAAAGCTGAGGGTACTATCATCAGCAAAACAATTTAGTGGATTAGAAGTTTCAGATAAGAGATCGTTGATAAACATAAGGAAGAGAGTCGGAGACAAAACGGTGGCGGTATTTCCAAAACCAGGCCTTGTAAAAGGTTGCGGTTTTCAAAATTTCTAGTCAATTTTGTAAGACCTATTCACGGGCGAAAACTAGAAGGTTCTGCGAGGCCTGGTTATCGAAATATGGCCACCCAAAGTTATTTTACTGAAAATTGACCCAAATCTAAGAAAGTCATCGGATGCGGATGGAGATATTTCCGCAACCAAGGCTCGTAACGCGTTGCGGTTTTCAATTCTGAATAGAGAATTAACAGACCTTTCCATGGATGTGCCAAACTCAAAATTTTTTTTTTCAATTAATTTTGGGAAAAATCATGGACTAACCACTTGTCTATAAAAATCATTATTTTTTCGAAGTTCACCAATCCCATCGAGATGTACATCAAACGAAAGGTCTATTCAATACCTACACACACCTGTAAGCCAAATCGTCCTGCGTGGTCTGGTTAGCGAAATATAGCCATCCAAAGTGATTTCACTGATTCCACAGATTTTTGAGCTTTAACTACCTAACAATGTGCTTGGGTGGCGATATTTCCGAAACCAGGCCTTGTAAAAGGTTGCGGTTTTCGAAATTTCTAGTCAATTTTGTAAGAGCTATTCACGGGTGAAAACCAGAAGGTTCTGTGAGGTCTTGTTATCGAAATATGGCCACCCAAAGTTATTTTACTGAAAATTGACCCAAATCTAAGAAAGTCATCGGATGCGGATGGAGATATTTCCGCAACCAAGGCTCGTAACGCGTTGCAGTTTTCAATTCTGAATAGAGAATTAACAGACCTTTCCATGGATGTGCCAAACTCAAAAATTTATTTATTCTTAAATTTTGGGAAAAATCATGGACACCACTTGTCTTTAAAAACCATTATTTTTTCGAAGTTCACCAATCCCATCGAGATATACATCAAACGAAAGGTCTGTTCAATACCTATACACACCTGTAAGCCAAATCGTCCTGCGTGGTCTGGTTAGCGAAATATGGCCATCCAAAGTGATTTTACTGAAAATTGACCCAAATCTAAAAAAGTCATCGGATGCGGATGGAGATATTTCCGCAACCAAGGCTCGTAACGCGTTGCAGTTTTCAATTCTGAATAGAGAATTAACAGACCTTTCCATGGATGTGCCAAACTCAAAATTTTTTTTTTCAATTAATTTTGGGAAAAATCATGGACTAACCACTTGTCTATAAAAATCATTATTTTTTCGAAGTTCACCAATCCCATCGAGATGTACATCAAACGAAAGGTCTATTCAATACCTACACACACTTGTAAGCCAAATCGTCCTGCGTGGTCTGGTTAGCGAAATATAGCCATCCAAATTGATTTCACTGATTCCACAGATTTTTGAGCTTTAACTACTTAACAATGTATTTGGGTGGCGGTATTTCGAAAACCAGGCCCTGTAAAAGGTTGCGGTTTTCAAAATTTCTAGTCAATTTTGTAAGACCTATTCACGGGCGAAAACTAGAAGGTTCTGCGAGGCCTGGTTATCGAAATATGGCCACCCAAAGTTATTTTACTGAAAATTGACCCAAATCTAAGAAAGTCATCGGATGCGGATGGAGATATTTCCGCAACCAAGGCTCGTAACGCGTTGCGGTTTTCAATTCTGAATAGAGAATTAACAGACCTTTCCATGGATGTGCCAAACTCAAAATTTTTTTTTCAAATAATTTTGGGAAAAATCATGGACTAACCACTTGTCTATAAAAATCATTATTTTTTCGAAGTTCACCAATCCCACCGAGATGTACATCAAACGAAAGGTCTATTCAATACCTACACACACCTGTAAGCCAAATCGTCCTGCGTGGTCTGGTTAGCGAAATATAGCCATCCAAAGTGATTTCACTGATTCCACAGATTTTTGAGCTTTAACTACCTAACAATGAGCTTGGGTGGCGATATTTCCGAAACCAGGCCTTGTAAAAGGTTGCGGTTTTCAAAATTTCTAGTCAATTTTGTAAGACCTATTCACGGGCGAAAACTAGAAGGTTCTGCGAGGCCTGGTTATCGAAATATGGCCACCCAAAGTTATTTTACTGAAAATTGACCCAAATCTAAGAAAGTCATCGGATGCGGATGGAGATATTTCCGCAACCAAGGCTCGTAACGCGTTGCGGTTTTCAATTCTGAATAGAGAATTAACAGACCTTTCCATGGATGTGCCAAACACAAAATTTTTTTTTCAATTAATTTTGGGAAAAATCATGGACTAACCACTTGTCTTTAAAAACCATTATTTTTTCGAAGTTCACCAATCCCATCGAGATGTACATCAAACGAAAGGTCTATTCAATACCTACACACACTTGTAAGCCAAATCGTCCTGCGTGGTCTGGTTAGCGAAATATAGCCATCCAAAGTGATTTCACTGATTCCACAGATTTTTGAGCTTTAACTACTTAACAATTTTTTTTTTTTTTTTTTTTTTATAATTAGCGCGTACACAAGGGGTTATTACTACCCTTAAAATGATTTACACAGTACGAGCATTAGGAAAATAAGGAGGGGTTTAAAAGGAGATACCGATGCACATTAGTTTTAAATTTTTGAACATTACAATGGGAAGGAAAAATAGAGCTGGGTAAAGCATTCCACATTCGTGTAGTCCTGCTAAAGAAAGAATCTCTGTATTTCACAGTACGTCCGAAGGTGGACTTAAGGGTAAACTGATGAGCATTCCTAGAAGCGCGAGTATTGCGGTTAAATTGTTTAAGGGGAGGAATGCAACTGGCTATTTCGCTAGAGCATTGTCTATAGAAGTAACGGTAAAATAATGAAAGACAAGAAACATTGCGACGGTGCTCGAGAGATTCAAATGTTTCTGTTATACTTCTATCACCTATCATTTTTAAAGCTCTTTTTTGGATTCTATCCAAGAGACTCAAGTGTGTTATTGGAGCACCTGCCCAAATATGGGAATTGTACTCGAGCTTTGGACGAATATAAGCCTTATAGATTACAGCCAGATCAGAAGGGGTAAAAAATTTCTTGCAACGTCGAAGGAAACCTAAACACTTGGCAGCGTTTTTGGCAACGTCGAATATGTGGTCATTCCACACAAGATGGTCTGTGATGCACATACCGAGCACAGAGAGTTGTTCAGTTTCCTCAACGCAAGTGCCACTCATGGATAGCGGCATAGGGGGTGGGTTCTGCTTTAACGACAGGAGACAGCATTGAGTTTTCGAAGCATTAAATTCTACACGGTTTTTTATTCCCCAATGGACAATGCTGTCAAGATCAGAATTTAATGAGCTTATCATACGCTGCCGTTCAAGTTCCACTTCCGAAGAACAAGGAAGTGAATCTTTGAACGAATATGAAAAGCTGAGGGTACTATCATCAGCAAAACAATTTAGTGGATTAGAAGTTTCAGATAAGAGATCGTTGATAAACATAAGGAAGAGAGTCGGAGACAAAACGGTGGCGGTATTTCCAAAACCAGGCCTTGTAAAAGGTTGCGGTTTTCAAAATTTCTAGTCAATTTTGTAAGACCTATTCACGGGCGAAAACTAGAAGGTTCTGCGAGGCCTGGTTATCGAAATATGGCCACCCAAAGTTATTTTACTGAAAATTGACCCAAATCTAAGAAAGTCATCGGATGCGGATGGAGATATTTCCGCAACCAAGGCTCGTAACGCGTTGCGGTTTTCAATTCTGAATAGAGAATTAACAGACCTTTCCATGGATGTGCCAAACTCAAAATTTTTTTTTTCAATTAATTTTGGGAAAAATCATGGACTAACCACTTGTCTATAAAAATCATTATTTTTTCGAAGTTCACCAATCCCATCGAGATGTACATCAAACGAAAGGTCTATTCAATACCTACACACACCTGTAAGCCAAATCGTCCTGCGTGGTCTGGTTAGCGAAATATAGCCATCCAAAGTGATTTCACTGATTCCACAGATTTTTGAGCTTTAACTACCTAACAATGTGCTTGGGTGGCGATATTTCCGAAACCAGGCCTTGTAAAAGGTTGCGGTTTTCGAAATTTCTAGTCAATTTTGTAAGAGCTATTCACGGGTGAAAACCAGAAGGTTCTGTGAGGTCTTGTTATCGAAATATGGCCACCCAAAATTATTTTACTGAAAATTGACCCAAATCTAAGAAAGTCATCGGATGCGGATGGAGATATTTCCGCAACCAAGGCTCGTAACGCGTTGCAGTTTTCAATTCTGAATAGAGAATTAACAGACCTTTCCATGGATGTGCCAAACTCAAAAATTTATTTATTCTTAAATTTTGGGAAAAATCATGGACACCACTTGTCTTTAAAAACCATTATTTTTTCGAAGTTCACCAATCCCATCGAGATATACATCAAACGAAAGGTCTGTTCAATACCTATACACACCTGTAAGCCAAATCGTCCTGCGTGGTCTGGTTAGCGAAATATGGCCATCCAAAGTGATTTTACTGAAAATTGACCCAAATCTAAAAAAGTCATCGGATGCGGATGGAGATATTTCCGCAACCAAGGCTCGTAACGCGTTGCAGTTTTCAATTCTGAATAGAGAATTAACAGACCTTTCAATGGATGTGCCAAACTCAAAAATTTATTTATTCTTAAATTTTGGGAAAAATCATGGACACCACTTGTCTTTAAAAACCATTATTTTTTCGAAGTTCACCAATCCCACCGAGATGTACATCAAACGAAAGGTCTATTCAATACCTACACACACCTGTAAGCCAAATCGTCCTGCGTGGTCTGGTTAGCGAAATATAGCCATCCAAAGTGATTTCACTGATTCCACAGATTTTTGAGCTTTAACTACTTAACAATGTATTTGGGTGGCGGTATTTCCGAAACCAGGCCTTGTAAAAGGTTGCGGCTTTCAAAATTTCTAGTCAATTTTGTAAGACCTATTCACGGGCGAAAACTAGAAGGGTCTGCGAGGCCTGGTTATCGAAATATGGCCACCCAAAGTTATTTTACTGAAAATTGACCCAAATCTAAGAAAGTCATCGGATGCGGATGGAGATATTTCCGCAACCAAGGCTCGTAACGCGTTGCGGTTTTCAATTCTGAATAGAGAATTAACAGACCTTTCCATGGATGTGCCAAACTCAAATTTTTTTTTTTCAATTAATTTTGGGAAAAATCATGGACTAACCACTTGTCTATAAAAATCATTATTTTTTCGAAGTTCACCAATCCCATCGAGATGTACATCAAACGAAAGGTCTATTCAATACCTACACACACTTGTAAGCCAAATCGTCCTGCGTGGTCTGGTTAGCGAAATATAGCCATCCAAAGTGATTGCACTGATTCCACAGATTTTTGAGCTTTAACTACCTAACAATGTGCTTGGGTGGCGATATTTCCGAAATCAGGCCTTGTAAGAGGTTGCGGTTTTCAAAATTTCTAGTCAATTTTGTAAGACCTATTCACGGGCGAAAACTAGAAGGTTCTGCGAGGCCTGGTTATCGAAATATGGCCACCCAAAGTTATTTTACTGAAAATTGACCCAAATCTAAGAAAGTCATCGGATGCGGATGGAGATATTTCCGCAACCAAGGCTCGTAACGCGTTGCAGTTTTCAATTCTGAATAGAGAATTAACAGACCTTTCCATGGATGTGCCAAACTCAAAAATTTATTTATTCTTAAATTTTGGGAAAAATCATGGACACCACTTGTCTTTAAAAACCATTATTTTTTCGAAGTTCACCAATCCCACCGAGATGTACATCAAACGAAATGTCTATTCAATACCTACACACACCTGTAAGCCAAATCGTCCTGCGTGGTCTGGTTAGCGAAATATAGCCATCCAAAGTGATTTCACTGATTCCACAGATTTTTGAGCTTTAACTACCTAACAATGTGCTTGGGTGGCGATATTTCCGAAACCAGGCCTTGTAAAAGGTTGCGGTTTTCAAAATTTCTAGTCAATTTTGTAAGAGCTATTCACGGGTGAAAACCAGAAGGTTCTGCGAGGTCTGGTTATCGAAATATGGCCACCCAAAGTTATTTTACTGAAAATTGACCCAAATCTAAAAAAGTCATCGGATGCGGATGGAGATATTTCCGCAACCAAGGCTCGTAACGCGTTGCAGTTTTCAATTCTGAATAGAGAATTAACAGACCTTTCCATGGATGTGCCAAACTCAAAAATTTATTTTTTCTTAAATTATGGGAAAAATCATGGACTAACCACTTGTCTTTAAAAACCATTATTTTTTCGAAGTTCACCAATCCCACCGAGATGTACATCAAACGAAAGGTCTATTCAATACCTACACACACCTGTAAGCCAAATCGTCCTGCGTGGTCTGGTTAGCGAAATATAGCCATCCAAAGTGATTTCACTGATTCCACAGATTTTTGAGCTTTAACCACCTAACAATGTGCTTGGGTGGCGATATTTCCGAAACCAGGCCTTGTAAAAGGTTGCGGCTTTCAAAATTTCTAGTCAATTTTGTAAGACCTATTCACGGGCGAAAACTAGAAGGTTCTGCGAGGCCTGGTTATCGAAATATGGCCACCCAAAGTTATTTTACTGAAAATTGACCCAAATCTAAGAAAGTCATCGGATGCGGATGGAGATATTTCCGCAACCAAGGCTCGTAACGCGTTGCGGTTTTCAATTCTGAAAAGAGAATTAACAGACCTGTCCATGGATGTGCCAAACTCAAAATTTTTTTTTCAATTAATTTTGGGAAAAATCATGGACTTGTCTTTAAAAACCATTATTTTTTCGAAGTTCACCAATCCCATCGAGATATACATCAAACGAAAGGTCTGTTCAATACCTATACACACTTGTAAGCCAAATCGTCCTGCGTGGTCTGGTTAGCGAAATATGGCCATCCAAAGTGATTTCACTGATTCCACAGATTTTTGAGCTTTAACTACCTAACAATGTGCTTGGGTGGCGATATTTCCGAAACCAGGCCTTGTAAAAGGTTGCGGTTTTCAAAATTTCTAGTCAATTTTGTAAGACCTATTCACGGGCGAAAACTAGAAGGTTCTGCGAGGCCTGGTTATCGAAATATGGCCACCCAAAGTTATTTTACTGAAAATTGACCCAAATCTAAGAAAGTCATCGGATGCGGATGGAGATATTTCCGCAACCAAGGCTCGTAACGCGTTGCAGTTTTCAATTCTGAATAGAGAATTAACAGACCTTTCCATGGATGTGCCAAACTCAAAAATTTATTTATTCTTAAATTTTGGGAAAAATCATGGACACCACTTGTCTTTAAAAACCATTATTTTTTCGAAGTTCACCAATCCCATCGAGATGTACATCAAACGAAAGGTCTATTCAATACCTACACACACCTGTAAGCCAAATCGTCCTGCGTGGTCTGGTTAGCGAAATATAGCCATCCAAAGTGATTTCACTGATTCCACAGATTTTTGAGCTTTAACTACCTAACAATGTGCTTGGGTGGCGATATTTCCGAAACCAGGCCTTGTAAAAGGTTGCGGTTTTCAAAATTTCTAGTCAATTTTGTAAGACCTATTCACGGGCGAAAACTAGAAGGTTCTGCGAGGCCTGGTTATCGAAATATGGCCACCCAAAGTTATTTTACTGAAAATTGACCCAAATCTAAGAAAGTCATCGGATGCGGATGGAGATATTTTCGCAACCAAGGCTCGTAACGCGTTGCGGTTTTCAATTCTGAATAGAGAATTAACAGACCTTTCCATGGATGTGCCAAACTCAAAAATTGATTTTTTCTTAAATTTTGGGAAAAATCATGGACTAACCACTTGTCTTTAAAAACCATTATTTTTTCGAAGTTCACCAATCCCACCGAGATGTACATCAAACGAAAGGTCTATTCAATACCTACACACACCTGTAAGCCAAATCGTCCTGCGTGGTCTGGTTAGCGAAATATAGCCATCCAAAGTGATTTCACTGATTCCACAGATTTTTGAGCTTTAACTACTTAACAATGTATTTGGGTGGCGGTATTTCCAAAACCAGGCCTTGTAAAAGGTTGCGGTTTTCAAAATTTCTAGTCAATTTTGTAAGACCTATTCACGGGCGAAAACTAGAAGGTTCTGCGAGGCCTGGTTATCGAAATATGGCCACCCAAAGTTATTTTACTGAAAATTGACCCAAATCTAAGAAAGTCATCGGATGCGGATGGAGATATTTTCGCAACCAAGGCTCGTAACGCGTTGCGGTTTTCAATTCTGAATAGAGAATTAACAGACCTTTCCATGGATGTGCCAAACTCAAAATTTTTTTTTTCAATTAATTTTGGGAAAAATCATGGATTAACCACTTGTCTATAAAAATCATTATTTTTTCGAAGTTCACCAATCCCATCGAGATGTACATCAAACGAAAGGTCTATTCAATACCTACACACACTTGTAAGCCAACTCGTCCTGCGTGGTCTGGTTAGCGAAATATAGCCATCCAAAGTGATTTCACTGATTCCACAGATTTTTGAGCTTTAACTACTTAACAATGTATTTGGGTGGCGGTATTTCCAAAACCAGGCCTTGTAAAAGGTTGCGGTTTTCAAAATTTCTAGTCAATTTTGTAAGACCTATTCACGGGCGAAAACTAGAAGGTTCTGCGAGGCCTGGTTATCGAAATATGGCCACCCAAAGTTATTTTACTGAAAATTGACCCAAATCTAAGAAAGTCATCGGATGCGGATGGAGATATTTCCGCAACCAAGGCTCGTAACGCGTTGCAGTTTTTAATTCTGAATAGAGAATTAACAGACCTTTCCATGGATATGCCAAACTCAAAAATTTATTTATTCTTAAATTTTGGGAAAAATCATGGACACCACTTGTCTTTAAAAACCATTATTTTTTCGAAGTTCACCAATCCCACCGAGATGTACATCAAACGAAATGTCTATTCAATACCTACACACACCTGTAAGCCAAATCGTCCTGCGTGGTCTGGTTAGCGAAATATAGCCATCCAAAGTGATTTCACTGATTCCACAGATTTTTGAGCTTTAACTACTTAACAATGTATTTGGGTGGCGGTATTTCCAAAACCAGGCCTTGTAAAAGGTTGCGGTTTTCAAAATTTCTAGTCAATTTTGTAAGACCTATTCACGGGCGAAAACTAGAAGGTTCTGCGAGGCCTGGTTATCGAAATATGGCCACCCAAAGTTATTTTACTGAAAATTGACCCAAATCTAAGAAAGTCATCGGATGCGGATGGAGATATTTTCGCAACCAAGGCTCGTAACGCGTTGCGGTTTTCAATTCTGAATAGAGAATTAACAGACCTTTCCATGGATGTGCCAAACTCAAAATTTTTTTTTTTCAATTAATTTTGGGAAAAATCATGGACTAACCACTTGTCTATAAAAATCATTATTTTTTCGAAGTTCACCAATCCCATCGAGATGTACATCAAACGAAAGGTCTATTCAATACCTACACACACTTGTAAGCCAAATCGTCCTGCGTGGTCTGGTTAGCGAAATATGGCCATCCAAAGTGATTTCACTGATTCCACAGATTTTTGAGCTTTAACTACCTAACAATGTGCTTGGGTGGCGATATTTCCGAAACCAGGCCTTGTAAAAGGTTGCGGTTTTCAAAATTTCTAGTCAATTTTGTAAGACCTATTCACGGGCGAAAACTAGAAGGTTCTGCGAGGCCTGGTTATCGAAATATGGCCACCCAAAGTTATTTTACTGAAAATTGACCCAAATCTAAGAAAGTCATCGGATGCGGATGGAGATATTTCCGCAACCAAGGCTCGTAACGCGTTGCAGTTTTCAATTCTGAATAGAGAATTAACAGACCTTTCCATGGATGTGCCAAACTCAAAAATTTATTTATTCTTAAATTTTGGGAAAAATCATGGACACCACTTGTCTTTAAAAACCATTATTTTTTCGAAGTTCACCAATCCCACCGAGATGTACATCAAACGAAATGTCTATTCAATACCTACACACACCTGTAAGCCAAATCGTCCTGCGTGGTCTGGTTAGCGAAATATAGCCATCCAAAGTGATTTCACTGATTCCACAGATTTTTGAGCTTTAACTACCTAACAATGTGCTTGGGTGGCGATATTTCCGAAACCAGGCCTTGTAAAAGGTTGCGGTTTTCAAAATTTCTAGTCAATTTTGTAAGAGCTATTCACGGGTGAAAACCAGAAGGTTCTGCGAGGTCTGGTTATCGAAATATGGCCACCCAAAGTTATTTTACTGAAAATTGACCCAAATCTAAAAAAGTCATCGGATGCGGATGGAGATATTTCCGCAACCAAGGCTCGTAACGCGTTGCGGTTTTCAATTCTGAATAGAGAATTAACAGACCTTTCCATGGATGTGCCAAACTCAAAATTTTTTTTTTCAATTAATTTTGGGAAAAATCATGGACTAACCACTTGTCTATAAAAATCATTATTTTTTCGAAGTTCACCAATCCCATCGAGATGTACATCAAACGAAAGGTCTATTCAATACCTACACACACTTGTAAGCCAAATCGTCCTGCGTGGTCTGGTTAGCGAAATATAGCCATCCAAAGTGATTTCACTGATTCCACAGATTTTTGAACTTTAACTACCTAACAATGTGCTTGGGTGGCGATATTTCCGAAACCAGGCCTTGTAAAAGGTTGCGGTTTTCAAAATTTCTAGTCAATTTTGTAAGACCTATTCACGGGCGAAAACTAGAAGGTTCTGCGAGGCCTGGTTATCGAAATATGGCCACCCAAAGTTATTTTACTGAAAATTGACCCAAATCTAAGAAAGTCATCGGATGCGGATGGAGATATTTCCGCAACCAAGGCTCGTAACGCGTTGCAGTTTTCAATTCTGAATAGAGAATTAACAGACCTTTCCATGGATGTGCCAAACTCAAAAATTTAATTATTCTTAAATTTTGGGAAAAATCATGGACACCACTTGTCTTTAAAAACCATTATTTTTTCGAAGTTCACCAATCCCACCGAGATGTACATCAAACGAAATGTCTATTCAATACCTACACACACCTGTAAGCCAAATCGTCCTGCGTGGTCTGGTTAGCGAAATATAGCCATCCAAAGTGATTTCACTGATTCCACAGATTTTTGAGCTTTAACTACCTAACAATGTGTTTGGGTGGCGATATTTCCGAAACCAGGCCTTGTAAAAGGTTGCGGTTTTCAAAATTTCTAGTCAATTTTGTAAGAGCTATTCACGGGTGAAAACCAGAAGGTTCTGCGAGGTCTGGTTATCGAAATATGGCCACCCAAAGTTATTTTACTGAAAATTGACCCAAATCTAAAAAAGTCATCGGATGCGGATGGAGATATTTCCGCAACCAAGGCTCGTAACGCGTTGCAGTTTTCAATTCTGAATAGAGAATTAACAGACCTTTCCATGGATGTGCCAAACTCAAAATTTTTTTTTTCAATTAATTTTGGGAAAAATCATGGACTAACCACTTGTCTATAAAAATCATTATTTTTTCGAAGTTCACCAATCCCATCGAGATGTACATCAAACGAAAGGTCTATTCAATACCTACACACACTTGTAAGCCAAATCGTCCTGCGTGGTCTGGTTAGCGAAATATAGCCATCCAAAGTGATTTCACTGATTCCACAGATTTTTGAGCTTTAACTACCTAACAATGTGCTTGGGTGGCGATATTTCCGAAACCAGGCCTTGTAAAAGGTTGCGGTTTTCAAAATTTCTAGTCAATTTTGTAAGAGCTATTCACGGGTGAAAACCAGAAGGTTCTGCGAGGTCTGGTTATCGAAATATGGCCACCCAAAGTTATTTTACTGAAAATTGACCCAAATCTAAAAAAGTCATCGGATGCGGATGGAGATATTTCCGCAACCAAGGCTCGTAACGCGTTGCAGTTTTCAATTCTGAATAGAGAATTAACAGACCTTTCCATGGATGTGCCAAACTCAAAATTTTTTTTTTCAATTAATTTTGGGAAAAATCATGGACTAACCACTTGTCTATAAAAATCATTATTTTTTCGAAGTTCACCAATCCCATCGAGATGTACATCAAACGAAAGGTCTATTCAATACCTACACACACTTGTAAGCCAAATCGTCCTGCGTGGTCTGGTTAGCGAAATATAGCCATCCAAAGTGATTTCACTGATTCCACAGATTTTTGAGCTTTAACTACCTAACAATGTGCTTGGGTGGCGATATTTCCGAAACCAGGCCTTGTAAAAGGTTGCGGTTTTCAAAATTTCTAGTCAATTTTGTAAGACCTATTCACGGGCGAAAACTAGAAGGTTCTGCGAGGCCTGGTTATCGAAATATGGCCACCCAAAGTTATTTTACTGAAAATTGACCCAAATCTAAGAAAGTCATCGGATGCGGATGGAGATATTTCCGCAACCAAGGCTCGTAACGCGTTGCAGTTTTCAATTCTGAATAGAGAATTAACAGACCTTTCCATGGATGTGCCAAACTCAAAATTTTTTTTTTCAATTAATTTTGGGAAAAATCATGGACTAACCACTTGGCTTTAAAAACCATTATTTTTTCGAAGTTCACCAATCCCATCGAGATATACATCAAACGAAAGGTCTGTTCAATACCTATACACACCTGTAAGCCAAATCGTCCTGCGTGGTCTGGTTAGCGAAATATGGCCACCCAAAGTTATTTTACTGAAAATTGACCCAAATCTAAAAAAGTCATCGGATGCGGATGGAGATATTTCCGCAACCAAGGCTCGTAACGCGTTGCAGTTTTCAATTCTGAATAGAGAATTAACAGACCTTTCCATGGATGTGCCAAACTCAAAAATTTATTTTTTCTTAAATTATGGGAAAAATCATGGACTAACCACTTGTCTTTAAAAACCATTATTTTTTCGAAGTTCACCAATCCCACCGAGATGTACATCAAACGAAAGGTCTATTCAATATCTACACACACCTGTAAGCCAAATCGTCCTGAGTGGTCTGGTTAGCGAAATATGGCCATCCAAAGTGATTTCACTGATTCCACAGATTTTTGAGCTTTAACTACCTAACAATGTGTTTGGGTGGCGATATTTCCGAGACCAGGCCTTGCAAAAGGTTGCGGTTTTCAAAATTTCTGTTCAATTTTGTAAGACCTATTCACGGGTGAAAACCGGAAGGTTCTGCGAGGTCTGGTTATCGAAATATGGCCACCCGAAGTGCTTTTACTGAAAATTGACCCAAATCTAAAAAAGTCATCGGAAGCGGATTGAGATATTTCCGCAACCATGGCTTGTAACGGGATGCAGTTTTCAATTCTGAATAGAGAATTAACAGACCTTTCCATGGATGGGCCAAACTCAAATTTTTTTTTTCAATTAATTTTGGGAAAAATCATGGACTAACCACTTGTCTTTAAAAATCACTAAATTTCCGAAGTTCACCAATCCCACCGAGATATACATCAAACGAAAGGTCTATTCAATACCTACACACACCTGTAAGCCAAATCGTCCTGCGTGGTCTGGTTATCGAAATATACCCATCCAAAGAGATTTCACTGATTCCACAGATTTTTGAGCTTTAACTGCGTAACAATGTGTTTGGGTGGCGATATTTCCGAGACCAGGCCTTGCAAAAGGTTGCGGTTTTCAAAATTTCTGTTCAATTTTGTAAGACCTATTCACGGGTGAAAACCGGAAGGTTCTGCGAGGTCTGGTTATCGAAATATGGCCACCCGAAGTGCTTTTATTGAAAATTGATCCAAATCTGAAAAAGTCATCGGATGCGGATGGAGATATTTCCGCAACCATGGCTTGTAACGGGATGCAGTTTTCAATTCTGAATAGAGAATTAACAGACCTTTCCATGGATGTGCCAAACTCAAAAATTTATTTTTTTATTAATTTTGGGAAAAATCATGGACTAACCACTTGTCTTTAAAAATCACTTAATTTCCGAAGTTCACCAATCCCACCGAGATATACATCAAACGAAAGGTCTATTCAATACCTACACACACATGCAAGCTAAATTGTCCTGCGTATTTCAAACAAACCAACAAATCATTGATACCTCACACACAACTTTTTGTTTGATTGTCTTCTGTTTTATTTGTTTCTGCACTAACTTCTTTCATTGTTGGGTGAGGTTAGTAAGAAAGATTCTAACTTTGTACAAAAATGTACACTTTGTGATACTCACAATTCCCTTGACTGACAACCTTCCAACAATGTATTCATTTACTGTCACTTCCAAGGCGTTCCAACATTCCAAATCCAAGAATTCAATCAATTTGTGCACTTTTTTGACAGGTGATTTGTGTAACATGTAATGCTAAATGTCACTTATATTGCTATCACTCCCCCAAAGCATGTCCCTATCAAGCAGCACACCTTGCCGTAAAATACCAAACTAACTTCTCATTCAATGCAAATGTCTAACATGGAATTCATGTAAGCATGCAAATAAAATTCCCATTTACACAAGCCACACTAGAAATTGCGTTTTCCAGGCTCATAATTAAAGCGCCATTTTATTATGCACGTCAGTTCTGTAAATAAAGCGCCTCCGCATTTATTCACGAATTGCGTCTATTTCAAGCGCCACATTTTTGTTATTCTTCTTTTAACAATTTTCAGTCAACAACAAATTCGAAAGTCATTGCAATCAATCGTCATAAGTTGCTGTGTTTGTAAAACGTAAGCCAGCTTACAACTATAGAATGAAATTGCAATACGATAAACAAAAATTTGATTTTAATTGCGCATACGCCCGAGTAGCCCAGACAGGCTTTTCGATCGTAGAATATTCATTCATCCGGAAAAGGCGTCAGAATTAAGTTGTAAACGCTGTCGTTGCATGCAAGTTATATCACTTCCTTTATATGTATGAAGTATACGTTTGATGTTTTATTTTTAATTCAATATTACAAGACTCGTGCGATGAATTGGAGCCAGATCAATGATCTTTTCATTTACTTATTGGGAATTCGTTGGTTCTGAAGGCTAACCTTAGTCGATTGAAGTATTTTTTTTTTTTTTTATTTTTCATGCAATAAGTTCGATTATTACATAGTTGTGAGGTTGAGAGAGTGGAGAATCATAGGAAATAGCTTTATCACGTGCTTAGAATTTCATCATCATAGTAAGGGGGTCTTATGAATTTCGAATAGCATTTGAGGGATTAGTAGTATAGGTCTCACTTCTACACGATTTGTATGTTAAATATCTGGTGTAGTTTTTTGTTTTTGTTAATTTATACGAAAATAAACTTAAGTTTTTCTTTAAACTTTAGGAATTTATAAAGTATATCTACCAGCGTATTTATAACACTTTTTTTAAAACATGTCTCAGCTTCCTTTAGAAAAAAATAGTAGGTAATTAACTAAAAGGAAATCGGGTTAAGAAATCAAACACTTCAATGGGGTTGAGACCTATAGCGGAAGAAAAAAGTAAAACAAGAAGAGGATGCAAGTGGATCCAAGAACTGGAGAGTACTTCCAAAGCTAAGGCTAAACTACTATTACTATCCTAACTGGACACTGCAAACTCAGAAGATACCTAGGTTTACTTGGTGTCGTAAGCAGTGCCACATGTAGATTCTGGAACATGCACGAGGAAACAGCGGATCACGTACAAGAAAATGTCGTCCACTCATGCACCAAACGAAAAATTATCTCGGACAATACCAGGTAGATGAAAGGGACCTAAAAAAAATGCCCTTAAGACTTAGATTCCTAAGTGCGATAGATTTAGAGAAAGAACTGTAAGAAGACTAAGCTTATCCAGATTCAGGAGGGATAGCAGTAGATCTCTAGGTCGCAGTGCAATTCCCCCAAATACATAATTTCAAGTACACACAGTTCATTTCTCTGGTCCACTCTCTGTTCCATTCTGTTTGCACAGTTAGGCGTTTTACTGCCGGTTATGCCTCTTAATTTACATATACAATATTAAGTCTTGTTAAATGTATTTAATTAATGAAGTTAATTAGTTAATTAAGCTTTAAGTAAAGATACTTAAATTCTTATCCTATGATCGATTTTCCATTTGCAATTAACTCAGCGTTGCTATTACTCTTACTAACATAACATTAACTCATTTATAGACTTTTGAAATCTATAAATCTACACTACCGATTTTGTGTTCGCTGTCATTTTTGCTAGCATACAGTTCTTATTTAATCATTAAATTAAATTGAGTGATAGAAGTCAACTGTCAAAAGAAAATTTTATTTTTGTCAAATTTAAATCGTAACAAAACGCAAACGGAGAACGGGGTTGGTTGACTGGCTGATTGGGGGATGTCATCAGACAAATGTTGAACGCATTTTCTCACAAAATAATTTTTATAAAACCAAACGTACAAACAAATTGCAAGCAGTCCCAATGATAGGAATTCTTCTTTGCAAAAAATATAAAAAAAAACTAACCACAAAACTGTACTGGGGGATCATTCCGTAACTAGATTATCGTCATACGATATCGTTTGAACGATAGCGTTGCTTTTTTTTAATTCACGTAAGTCGATAATCGTCAAAACGAAAGCGTTTGGACGATATCTAAATTTGTACCGTCTTGCATTAATTTTGAAGTTTGTATGTAACATTAGTAGATTGATTGAGTTTCCATTGTAAATTGACATCATGTATTGTTATCTATTGAATTGACAAATTGAGTTTAAAATGTTTCGGTGAAGCAAATCCCTTAACCCTTCAAACTCATATGCATAGAGTATATAAACATGTATAGTATATTTACTCTTTTATCGTAAAAATCATTAATTGTAATAATTTATTTATTCTAGATTTGTTCAACGCTTTCGAGTATCAAAGGAAGTATTCGTGATGGTACTCGAAATGATTAACTAGTCAAACGGGCTTCGTTCAACTTACATATATACCTCCAATAATCGGCACCAAACACAAAACAAAAAATTTAAAAATGCATTTATTAGCAATTATTCAATTAAAATGTCCTCATAAATCCAACTTTTAGTATCCTGGAACCTTCTTCTTCTTCTTCCTTTGTTTCGGCGCTGTTATGATCTCGATGTCGAGGGGATCATAACTCTCCCACGTATCTGCTTCACACTAGTGATCCGCCTGTGGGGTTCACCGGGTTGACCTCAGAAATCGGCGGCAAGCCTCCCGGTTTTGTATTGTTCCATTTCTGAGGCCATTTGTTTGTACCAGGAGTGTTTAGGCCTACCTTTCGTTTTATTCCGAATTGGAACGTTGTATGATATTGCCTTTTTGACGGGGTTCTCAGGATCTCTCCTTTGAACATGGCAATACCAACTGAGTCGGTCGTGTTCAATTTTTTGGGAAATGGTATTCTTAACATGAAGGCTTCCTCGGATCTACGTACTTCTAAAGCGATCAAGCTTTGTAACTCCTGCTGTCATACGAAGCATCTTCATCTCAGCTGCCGTTAGCTTACTCTCATACTTTTTGTACATTGTCCAACATTGTGAACCGTATGTGAGTGCTGGACGCACAACTGAAGTGTAGAGCTTTCCTTTCAGCTTAGGGGGCATTTTTCGGTCACAGAAGATAGCAGAATTTTCCCGCCACTTCATCCACCCTACGCTTACGCGATGATTGATATCGTGTTTAAGGTTTAAAGTTGATACAACTATTTTTACCGATTGTCCAAAAATGAGGTGTGTTGTTGGTTCAGGAATGAGTCTCTTAACATGTGGATCTAGGGTGTAGAAGAATGCTTGTTGAAATGTCACATGTAACTAGACGACTCTCTGAGTAAGCAGAGTCCCAAGCCAGTCACAAGCTTGGTATATTTTAGTCAAACTATCTGCTAGGGGGTCGTTCAAAAATTTCTCAAATCAAACCTATTTTCGACCATAGGTAAAACGAATTGTGGCAACAAAACGACTCACTTTAGCTGTAATTGGGTCAAGGAGCTGGGCCATTTTTTGGATGTTTTTTAAAGGGAGCTGTCCATATGAAATAATGGATCAAAAAAGTAGGACAGACATATTTGAAGTTTTTGTGAAAATATTAAGGTTCGAACTACCAAAAGAATAATTATGGAAAAACATCGGGATTCTTTGGAGGATTTGCATGTCGTATTGGTTGATTTTGAAAAAGCATTCGATCGGCAACCACGAGATCTAATATGGGTGGCCCTCAGGCAACGAGGAGTTCCAGAAACCTATGTGCGGATAATTATGGACATGTATGATGGAGCAGTTACTAAAGTAAGATGCGCAGCTGGAGTCACCGAAGAATTCGAAATCCACAGTAGGTGTACACCAGGGAAGTGTCTTGAGTCCCCTGCTCTTTATTACAGTTCTTGATTACCTGCTTGAAGGCAAAGTGACGGATCCAAAAGTGCATCAGTTATTCTTTGCTGACGATGGAGCCATCATAAGTGAAGACCCGATATCCCTACAACGAGCACTTGACGTATGGGTGGATGTTCTAGAAGGAAGTGGGTACCGCATAAGCGCGAAAAAGACAGAATACCTATGCTGCCCATTTTCTGATCCACACAGGCCTATTCCAGACATTTATTTGAATGGAGTAGTGCTTCCCAAGTGTGAAAAGTTTAAATATCTGGGGTCTATGATAAATAACGAAGCTACTTGTGATGACGATATCAATCATCGCGTAAGCGTAGGGTGGATGAAGTGGCGGGAAAATTCTGCTATCTTCTGTGACCGAAAAATGCCCCCTAAGCTGAAAGGAAAGCTCTACACTTCAGTTGTGCGTCCAGCACTCACATACGGTTCACAATGTTGGACAATGTACAAAAAGTATGAGAGTAAGCTAACGGCAGCTGAGATGAAGATGCTTCGTATGACAGCAGGAGTTACAAAGCTTGATCGAATTAGAAGTACGAAGATCCGAGGAAGCCTTCATGTTAAGAATACCATTTCCCAAAAAATTGAACACGACCGACTCAGTTGGAATTGCCATGTTCAAAGAATATCATCAATATCATACAACGTTCCAATTCGGAATAAAAAGAAAGGTAGGCCTAAACACTCCTGGTACAAACAAATGCAAAAACACCAGCATTCAGTTGGCCTCGGAAATGGAACAATACAAAACCGGGAGGCTTGCCGCCGATTTCTGAGGTCAACCCGGCGAACCCCACAGGCGGATCACTAGTGTGAAGCAGATACGTGGGAGAGTTATGATCCCCTCGACATCGAGATCATAACAGCGCCGAAGCAAAGGAAGAAGAAGGAGAAGAACTACCAAAAGCCTTAAAAACACAGGATCTACCAAGTAAAACGTAATTGTTGAAATAGGGCTCAGATCATTAGACAACTTTGATGACATATGAATGGACTTTATTGAATTCTAATCATTGATTGAGCTAGAATTCCTTACGATCTTAAAAAACAGCCAAACCAAAAAATTTAGCTATGAACATGAAAGGTTGAATAGCCGATATTAAGAAGGACATTTATGATTTCAAATGAATAATAAAAATAACAGATAACATTTTTGACACACATATTTGTTTATTACAAAATTTTATTTTTACAAAGTTGAATCTTATCAAAAGCCATCTGAATAAGGTCTTAAGCTCAACAAAATATTTGTTAGGCATTTAAATTTATAGAAAACACCTACACTCCATTAAATTTAGCTTCTGGACTCTAGACTCTCTAGACTGAGGCAATTTAACATTATTTTTGGTGATAAAACAATTCATCAACAAAAGCGTACATTTTTGGTTTTGAGCTTATCTCTAGACTAATGTGGGTGATTTGTTATATTAATTTATTTTGTAAGAATCTTGTGATTTTTATTTGAATGCATTAAGAGTAAAATAAGTTGAAATTCATTCAAACATTCGGTAAGTACACACAAGAACAGAACATACATACATAATGTAAGTCGTTTACCCGGATTTATTTTTATTTTTCAAAAATAAGATATGCATATTTTTAATTATAATAAACATTCATCTGTCGGTATAGTACCTGAAGATGTAAGGGCCTCGGGACAGAATCAACTGGGGGCCTCCTAAGAAAAATAAGTACATTATGTACATATTACAAAATTGTTTCGATTTTTAATACTTAAAAACTTTCTAAAATAAAATGCACGACTGGGTCGCAAGAACTTGCTTTTATGTAAACGACTAAGATTTTCAAAAATGAATGTTATTGAAAATTTTGGTAAGTAATTTAAAGTTTTTATTATTTTTCAAATAAAAATTAAATTTACAAACAAAAATATTAAGCCGTTTCTGAGATATCAAATTTTGTAAAAAAAAACAGATTGTTTTTTCCAAAAACTCAAAAATTATTTTTTTTTAAGTTTTGAAATGCAATGATTTTTAAACTTTTTAGAAGCTTCTCTATAAAAAATTTCATTAAAAACCGTTTTGTCGATAATGAGAAATTCTAAATTTGAAAAAATGTTTCTATGGTAGGTACAGTCAGTAATATCTTGATTTCAAATTTTTTCTTATCTTAAAAATTAATCAAAAGACAAAATTTTAGCAAAATTCTCGGAACCATTTTCAAGAAAAATACGATTTTCGAAAACCATTTTTTAACATTTGTATGGAGAGTAGCGTTATTTTTAGGTCAAATAAACCTTTTTTGTTACATCTTATAAACTATATTAAAAAACTTTTATTTATCAAGTTTTAAAAAATTGAGCATAGGGTTTTCGAAATATTGAGTTTTCAAAAAAAAAAATTTATTTTTTTAAAAAATCCGAAAAAATTTGTTTTGAAAATTTGAACCCACAATAATATTGAAACTGCTGGAAAGCCTTAACATACAAAAAATTATCAAAATCGGTGGTACCGTTTTTGAAAAAATCAAAAGGGTACCAAAAAATAACCATGTTTTGGAAAGTTTTTTTTCAACCATTACCTAGCTTTAACTAAATGAAATTTTTTGAATTTTTTTTTTAATCTGTGGGACAGTTTTTGAGAAAAACAATATTTATAAAATTTGGAATAAGTTTGTATGGCAGGTACCGTTATTTTTGATCTTAGAAAAAAAAATAGAAAAAAACGTGTGGGGGGAAAAATCAAAACCCATATCTATCAAGTTTGAAGAAAATCAACCGAGCCGTTTAGGCTGTATTCGAACCAACAGACAGACAGAATTGCGAGACCCACTTTTTTGGTCTTCGCTATCATTGTAATGTCAACTTTGATCAAAATCTCGAGTTCGATTTTTTTACGAATGCATAACATGCCTTCTAATACCTATAAGTCGCAAGTAAAAATGTAAACGCTGTCTGAAATACTAGATAATAGTTGTGACTTCCTTGTAGTCACATGTTTCGTTGTCTTAATGATTGATATTTTTTTAGCAATAACTTTCACAACTAGATCAAACTAACTGATACTTGTGGTTCAAAGCTGTAATGCAGCTATAGTTAGATATGGAAGGTGTATACCTAAAAATAACACAATTATAAGCCAGGTTCCAAAAATCTAGTGAAATCGAATTTCCAAATCGAGTGAATTTGTTTTCACTGTTCTACATTTGACTCGCATTCATAATTTCGAAGGCATTTTTAAATCACATTAAGTGAAATTGAAAACAGATGTCATCTGTCACTTTTCAGTTGGCATATACAAAACTATGAGAATAAAATGAGTCAAAGTTGAACTCAACTTGAAATGACAAATGAAGAGGCCTGAAAATCTAAATTTATTTTTTGGAAAAATATAATATTCCTGAAGTTATAGAATGCGTTGGATATTTTCCATTTTATTTTTGTGAAAATTTCACGATAAATTCACAGAACTAGATTTGATCAAAATCTAGAAAACGGAAATTCAGATCAATTTTACTTCAAAAAAAAAAAAAATTAAATCGATATCGGTAAAGCTGGTATTATACACCGAATTTTATTTTGTGTCGATTTCAGTTCCATTTCGAGTGAAAGTGAAATGTAGAAAACCTGGCTGTTTGTAGTGATGATATTAAATATTTTGTTTTATTTTATTTTGACTACAAACACAATTATTTGTACAATAACGTTTAAACTATTAAAAAGGGTATACATCCAGAATTATAACAAAATCGGTGAAGGAATTTACGAGATATTGGGGAATAATCCTAAAATAAGTCAATTTTCTACATAAAATAAAACGTCAAACCATTCTGTTCTTGTGTGAACGTTTTGGCAAAAAAACGTTATATTATTTTAAATAGTTACACTTGTTTTAAAAAATCCAAAGTTCGCCATTTGTGTTTTTTGTGCTCAAATTCTGCCGAATCTATGCGGAAGTCATCGAAAATTGTACCATTTGGATCCGTACCACTATAAGAAGCCGAGGCTGGTACACAGATAATTGATGTCATATAAAATAAGAATTTGTGTGTGAACACAGCTTGTGTTATTCTAATCTTAAAAATCTACCCACCCTTATTCAAAAACCCTTTAGAATGAAAAATTGAAGGTTTTTATTAAAATCGGATGAAATTTTATAGGTAGATATCGAATTCTATAATCATCTCACGAGCTAAAAATTTCACATTCGTCAAGTGTGGATATAGCAGAAATCTCAACAAATATTTTAAATAATATCTCCGATTTGAAGTTAGCCCTAAAGGTAAACGGATTGGAATTCCATTTTGTTTTTGATCATATATTATTGTGCTATCCGTATGGAAATCTGGAAACGAATATAAAAAAACTCATGATATTTTCGTCTTCTAGTACGAAATATTAAAGTGAATTTTAAGTTTCAGAGGAGAGATCATTAAAAAAGCTAATAAAAGAATAGGACATATACCAGAGCCTTGTGACCACACTGACAAATCCAAGCAATTCGAGATTTATCGTTACCAAATTGCAAAATTGTGTACTGAAAAATGTTTGCATATTTCCATAAACAATGTACCTTATTAATTCATATAAACAATTAAAAAAAAAAAGAAAATGTTTCTTCTGAGAAAAAAAATTAAGAAAACCTTTAATGCAACATAATGCTTCCCTATGTACATACACATATATGAGCATGTATTTTCAAAAACGAATCCTGGGAAACCACACCTTTCAGTGGTTTTAAGCCACACCACCACAATATTTACCACATTTATATGGGTTCTTTAATAATAATCTAGAGAAGGAAAGAAAACACTTACCCAAGGAATTTAAAATCGTGCTTCGACCGTCGAGCAGAAAATTCAAACTACATGAGATAAAGTTCAAACAAATATAATAATAAAATATTCTGTGATTGAAGTTCAATTGTTCAAAGCTTTATTTTATAACACTTTGAAAGTCTAAGTCCAAACCATTCGATATCTGTTATAAAATTGAGATATTTCAGGCACAAACCATAACAACCAGGTCTTACTTGTTATAAAAACTTAAAGGGACCCATCGACTGTTAGTTTAGATACAAACAAAATTTATTTAAAAGGCGTTCATATATAAAATAAAATTATATATAGAATTTTAGTATTGTATTATCAGTTTCATGTTTCCTCCGGTTGGATTATGTATATTTCACTTTTGAATTTAAAACAAACAACTACAAGCAACTCCCGTTCACTATGGAGCGAACTCTGTACTTAGAGAATTATACTCGTATTTACTTATATTTTTTGTGAGTATGAGAAGTTTGCGAACTCCTCCTGAGTTAGAAAATCTCACTGCTTTTTTGATATATGTACATCCCAGGGACGAAGCGTCCATATATTGAGTGGAATGAGTGCTTCCGTTGAACCATTTGAAAAAATCGTACCTAGCAAGGAATTAACTTTAAAATTCCAAATTGTATTAATTATTTATTTGTATCATTTACTCTGTAAATTACATTCCAACATCATTAACATTATCATCTTTTACTAAAATTACTAAAGGAAATCAAATCTCTCTCCTGTTATTACAACTTAAAATGCCACACTGCAAACCAACTGAGAATGCTCAACATCACTCCATTATTTATAATGCTCAATCTCATGAAAGTTCTTGCTAAAATGCTTAACAGCTAAATGCATTCCTTATTATCGCCTTCTTAACTCAATTTCAAAATACCCTTCCACTCCAAGTCAACTGAAAATATACCTACAACAGCACTCACCATTTCACCAATATTCACAAAATGCTCAAACAACAATGATTCTCAAACAATATATAGAATGCACAACAGCTGGGCATTCCATTATTTCGTATACTTAACTTAGATCTCAACCCAAAGTCAAAATAATTTTGTCTCGTTTCTTGTCTTTTGCCCAATGTGTGAAGAATGAGTTGAGTGAATGCATTACGAGAATTTCCTACAAGAGATAGATAGAAAAACAAAGATGTATCTATTGAGTTGCTTATTGTCTCAATGGGTTTAATTTCATAATGAGTTTAATTGAACCGCTGAGAAGAAAAAGGAAAACATTCCACTAATCATAGTTTTTGGAAAATCGAATAAAACTGTTTATTTCTGAAACTGAAAGTTATTCTTCAAAACATTCTGAAGGACAAATGTAAAGCTAGTAAAGAAGAGTAACATACCAAACAATTGAAATTAAAAACTTTAAGCTATGGCTTAAAAATTCCTGTTAAAGTGAGTGGAATGTTTTCCTTTTTCCACTAATTGAAAAAAAAAATCAAATAAATTATTTTAAATTAAGTTTTTTTTATTCAAATAATATAAATAATGGGTTCAAAACATTTTATTTCTTTAATATTAAATAATTCTGCAAAATGAGAACTTAAACAATATTTTAATAATAATTCAAGGGAATAAAAATAAACAGAAATAAAATGCACGACTGGATCGCACGAACTCGCTTTTATGTTAGAGTACTTTGGAATTTAAAATACATTTTATAAATATAAAACATGGATTTAATGAGATAAAAATGTTCAAATGTATCGAATTGCCATCTGATTAATCTTTTTAATAATTAAGTAATTTTTTATATAACAAATTTCCTTAAAATTTTTCGAGAACAAAATTTGGGATGCCAAATTTTAAGTATTTAGTGGTATAGATTTTAGAAATAGTTTCAAAAAATAATCGTTCAGACGTTTTAAAGATATTGGTTTTTCAAAAAAAAACTTGGAATTTTTTTTTTTTTTAATTATTCCAAAACAAATTTGTTCGAATATTTTTATATACAATATTATTTTAAATTTAAGGGGCCTCCTGCTGAAAATTTTTGGTTAAAATCGTTAAAGCCGTTGATGAGAAAGGCAAAAAATCAAAAAACCGTTCTATGATAGGTACCGTTAATAACATTTTACCCCAAAAAGGAAAGGAAAAAGGAAAATATTCCTGGAATGTTTTCCTTTTTCCACTCAATGATATTTTATAATCGCATTTAAAAAATAGGTTTACATAGAATTTTTTCGTTTTTAGGCTTATAATGTGCGCTATAAAAATAGCTACGCTTTTGCATCATTACTTCAATTTCCCATTTTTGTGGAATGTTTTCCTTTTTCTTCTCAGCGGTTCAATTTCATGGAAAAAAGGGGTAGAAAAGTTTTATTTTAATGTGTGTGCAAATTTAGGTGCAATTCATAACTATCAGAAAATAAACAAATATGAATTTAAAAGGTGGTAGTTTTTTAATTATTTTCGTGGCGATAAATACAATCCACCTGTTTTCTGTTTATTTTTTGTTATTATAAAAAAAAGTGGTCAAAAATAGTTATTCTAATATTCATATCTGAGGTTTCTTGACATTCCAGCAGAAATATAGCTAAAGGTTATTTTCAATTATGAGATTTTAAATCAAAAGAAACTTTAAGGAATCTTAAGATTTTTAATATCCCGTAAAATAATGGCATCTGTAGAGAGATCATAATCATATTCATGTTTTAAGAGAATTAAATATTTTTTTTAGAAATAAATGTGGACAAGAAAGGTTAGTTTCTCATCAAATCGTACTTAGATAATTTTGCCGTAAAAGAAAAAGGATAAATCTTTTCGCAAGGCATCAAGCTCTCTTTTTTTAATTAGACTTTACTGTAATATATTATTTATGTATATTATTTTATGTGTATTATCATTAAGTGGAATTTAAAAGTTTGGATCTCAAAGGTCTTTAATTTTTGGTTTTATGTTCAGTGCTTCCGCTATCGAAAAAGTCACGCCTCGTGCCTGGTACATCCCATAGTTTGAAAAAAAAAATACAGTTTGAAAAACTTTAACTGTTTAAGAACTTCATTCAATTTTAACTCTACGAAAGTTTCTCAAACTGTCAACGTTTCTTAATCAGAATGAAAGTGATATAATTTTCCAAAATGAACGATTTTACAAAATTGTTCTCAAACTTCATGAATATGATGAAATTCTTAACCTTTGCAGAGCTTTTAATTTTTAGCTTCTCAAACTTTAAGTAATTTTATTTTATATTTCCAGTAATAGAATGTAATTTAACACATCCTACTTTGGAGTTCCATTTAAAAAAAAATTAATAAAGAAATTGAAGAGAATGGCACCTATCATCATACGTGCGTTTATCTAATTTTTAACTAATTTGCCCAGAATCAACAAACTCTTCGCTTCTTCTCACATCATCAACCATGAAAGTCTATATATATTTAAGCTATAGAAAGGATAACGTTAAACATTCTTTACAATGAAATTTTGTATTATATCTGCGAAAACAAAATTAAATTTCACAACTCGAAACGCGTAAGATCATCAGCAAATAAAGGTCTGCTTCTGACACTTTGAGAATCTCTCCCCTGCTGGTGCACTTCTGCAATGTTCGAAAAATTTCATTTCTAATTTCTGAGTGAACAGAATAAGTCCTGAGCAGTGTGTTCGGAAATAAGAATGTACTCGTAATAATAAAACACACTTGACCAAAAACTGTTATATGATTAGTTTAATTTATCTCATCCTCATTCACCATTTTAATTTATTTTGGCTTTTTTTATTTCCCGAGTGTCAAAAGTGACGTTTTCAGAACGAATTCCATCTGCTCTGTTTTCACATTTGAAACTCATAGAGAATTTTCTGAACATGTATTCTGCAAATTTGAATACTTTCTCTAATAATTTATTAAAGTTAAAATGATCAAATAGGTATTTTATTTTTTTAAGTATCGTGTTAACTTCATATGAATCTTTGACATTTATAAACGTCATTTTTTTTGCACGCACTGACATCGTTCAGAAACAATTTCTTGAAAAAATAGTCTTAGCACGATACTAGTTACAAAATGAAAATGTTTAAAACTAAGAATGAGTAAGGCCCATTTGCTGATACGGAACATAAGTACTTATGTTCCACATAAACTCTTATGTGACAGTTTACGTAGAGGAAAAAGTAGAACATAAAGCGCTTAAGTTGAACATAAATATTTAAGTTTCGTATCAGCAAATGGCCCTAAGTAAACTACTTTAAAGATAGCAAAATTATATATTTTTTTGAAAAGATGTGTTATACATAACATATTGTTATACTTTTAATTTATGATTATTTAATTCAAGAACATTTTCAGAAGAAACACTTGACACAAATTGTGTACAATGACTAAAAAACTGTGAATTTTCTTGGAATCTAAACTATATTATTTAAAGTTAGACAATATAAACAGGTTTTTATATTATTCTATTTAAAATAGAGAAATAAGAGTAAAATCTTAAAGAATATTCCTCCCCGATGAATAGAATAGGGCTGATAGAATGCATTTTGATTTTTTTTCTGTAATTCTAAAATACGGTCAAGTGCATACTTTTCCTGTTAACTCGAATATAAATGTCATAGCTTCAAAGTTATCGCGTAGTAACATAAAGATAACGTAACGTAAAGATAATTTCTTTTATTAATTTACTAACAATATCCGAACATTTATCGGCTCCACTCTTTTCTGTTTAATTAAAATTGTGACGTGACTTCCCACAATTCCCATTCAACTTTTTCTTTATAAAAGGAACAAATTTCTGACAACGAAATTCAACTGTTTTGACCTTGAAAACAGTCTAGATCGTGTTTATTATTTTGTTTAGTATCTACTTGGCAAAAGCCACGGTACTATGCGCCAACGTCAAACAAACTCTTAGGACCCTATTATGACTGGCGAACGTTCGGACGATTTGGCGAATAACCATTGTCTTGGTATTATGAATATCGAACTTTAACGTTCGCCTTTGAAAACAATTCTGCCAATGTCAAAAAGTGGATACGAAATGTCATTAATAAGTGAAACTTCAAATTCAATCAAAAATATTTGTCGATGGAATAGTGTTCACTGTTAAAAAAAAAAAAATAAATAAATAAAATAAAATATGAGGATGAAAACGAGAGATATGTAGAATGAGAAGAAGTTTACGAGATAGCTCCAACCCACTTCAAATTCCAGATAATTTGTAAGAACAATATCTATTAATAAATATTTTTCAGTTCAACAATTATTCTTTTTATAATTTTGAATAGCCCAAATGTATTGTTCGGTGGGTTCACAGCCTGTTGAAGACTGAGTAACCCATCCACAGCTTTTCCAAAGGGTAAAAATTTTAATTTGAAGTCTAGCCAAACTTTTGAAGATAATTTTTAATAATTTTTGTTTACATACCTTATTACACTCTTTTCTTTTGGGGTGAGTTGGTCCTTAGGAGTTGAGGAAAATATCAAACTGATTCACATATTGTTTGATTTTCCTTGAACTACCTTTTTATATTTTAACTCATTTTAAAAAACAAAAACTGCAATTTTATTCAAAGTCACCAACACACGAATTACAGTTCGACCCATTTTGACAAATTGTAATAGAACGACATTTGAATTCGCCAAATTTTTGACATTTAAGGCTGTAGGTGATTTGCAAACGTAAAGGACTATTCACACGAGAGCGACCAACGACCGACGAATGAACGAACATTCGCCCATTTTGACATTTCTTTCACATGCATTTTTTTTTATTCGTCGCGAATGGTGTTTAATTAGACAACTTAGAACAATTTTGAGGTTAGTCACGCGCGAACAATTCTGTATAACGCGATTGAGAAGAAACCCGAAATTGTAACCCGAAAAAGAAGAAACTCACGTTGTACACAAATATCTTATTTTTAAATAAAACACAAAGAAATTTAATTGGGCAAAACATTCGAAAAAACAAAATATTTATTTATGTCGACAAACTAGCTAGCCGACTTGCCACCGCCGTGAGAGCTGAATAAAGACTGCCTAAAATAAATTTCTTTCTAACAAAGGAAGACGCATTTTCTTTTGTATGCGCTTTCGTATAAAGAGTAAATATAGAATATGAATGTGGATGTTTGCTGATTTGTTGATATTGGTAATTTGAGACTCGTGCGCCTGCGTTCAATAAACATAAATTCATTCGTTTCAGTGTGGATGGTATGTGGAAAGCGAATAGTGTTTGACAGTTCGTAGCAATCATATTGCAATTCGCGACGAACAATTTATTTTCTGAAATTTCTTTCATTTTAGCAATTACAACGCAAATTTTAATATGTTATCATTAAATTAAACTAGATTTCTACTCGTTTGTAAAGTTTTTGTCAAGAATTTAGGCTTTGTTTTTTGTATTCGTTATTCGTTGGTCGCTCTCATGTGAATAGTCCTTAAATGCACAACAGTCACATTCACCTACGGAAAGTTCGAAAAGTTCTCAAACTGTGCAGTTACAAACACTGAGGAAAATGTTGGGTGCTTCCCAAATTATTGGAGTAACATATGTCAAGAGGTTTTCAAACGTAGCGTAGCTTAGATTCTCCAAACGCAAATTGCAAAAACCAACTTTTCGAAAACCAAAATCGAAATATTTATATAAAAGCATTATTTTCGATAACACAGTTTGCTACACTTATATGTTCGATAACATCATTTGCGGGGTAACTCTGCAGTAAAGAAATAGAGTTGACGAAAAAAATATTAATAAGCTAGGGAGCGTGTTCGAAAACGTCAAATGCAAGAAAATTAACTGAAGTTGATCAAATTGATTTGCCAGCAAGACGATTGCATATTTGACGATAACAATATCTGCCTCAAAATATGACGATCAATTTGACAGTGATTTGACGTGTTCGTAAACTGTCATAGGCTGTACTTTAACTTATTATAGTTAGGTTAAGAGTAATGGGTCCAAAGTTTAGTACGTTTGGTTCTTTTCAATAATATAGTTTTCCTACAATATGTCGACCTTCTCCAGAAAAGTAGCACTTTTTTTACGAGCCCAAACGCAAAATATTTGGACTACCTACTATGATAAAAAACAAAAATATTCTGATTCTTAAATTCCATCGGAAATAAAATCAATATTTTGGTATTTTTCTTAAGATATATTTATTTTGAATAGGAATAAGTAACAAAAACAAAATGACTTCAATTAAATAACGGTATAGAGCAATCTTACAAAATAAAATAACGATTTAAACATTTTTTTAAGTGCAAAATAGTTGGCCTATGGCTATTAATTTTTATTTTACCATGGTGTTACGTCGCCTTTGGCCTTGATAACTGCTTTTATGCGTCGTGGCATTGTGTCAACTAATTTTTGACATTCTTCATACCAAAAGACTCCCAAATATTTATGATTTTAGCTTTAAGGCCTTGAAGAGTCCGTCATGGTTCTTTTTGCAGTTTTTGATTCATTTTATGCCAGCCAGTTTCAATTGGTGAAAGATCAGGGCTGCTGGAAGGCCATTCCAGAAAAGAAATAGCTTCAGCAGATAACCACGCCATTGTAGACCTTGCAGTATGACAAGAAGCTCCATCCTGTTGGAAAATATAGTCTCCATCACTAGTTTGAAGTCGTGGTATTGATGGGAGAAGCTCATTTTCCAAAATATCCTGTACTTGGCAGCATTGACAATTCCATTTACAAAATGTAAATTGCCCAAACCCCACCCCGACATGCATCCCCATATCATTAGAGATGCTGGAAACTTGACCGTTTTTTTAAGGCAATCTTTGTGAAAAACCTCTTGAATTTCTAATGACTCGTTTTCGTTCGTCGCCCACGCAAACTTCAAACCTGGACTCATCACTCCAAATAACGGACCGCCATTGACTTAAAGTCCAGTTTTTACGTTGTTTGGCCCACTCTAGCCGCTTTTTCTTTTGTTTAGGTGTTAAAAGTGGTTTTTCTTTGGCCTATGTTTTTAACGAATTAAAATTGCTCTTATTTAAATAAATCTAAAACAAACCTTATAAAATTTGTATCCAATTTTTTTCATAGTCCGTTTGCAAGTGTCGACCTAAACACTTTTTTTATTCTTTCCCTCCATTGAACAGTTATTGCAGCGGCCGTTTGACGTCGATTTTCTTTTATTATTTTTTTTTAAAACTCGGCAATCTCGAGGTTTTCCAATTGGTGGGCGTCCCGTTTTTTAACCGATCTCCACATTTCCACTATTTTTGAACTTTGAGATAATGTTTCGAATTGATGAGCGCGGTAAATTGAACTGTTTTGCGACTGTATAGCTCGATAATCCCGTTTCGAAGGCTTTATTTATGGATTCCCTAGGGTCTCTTGATAATGCAACGCCACGCACCATGGTTGACATTAAACTGTTGCTGGCTTGCATAAAACAGGAGATCAATAAACAACAAAACAAGTGCATGTCATTTTTTTAATAACGGTTAACTGAAAATCTATTTAAATCTTCGTAGGCCAACTATTTTGCATCCCAAAAAGAGTAGTCCAACTATTATGCACTATCTTTGTTTGAGAGAATGCAAACTGGAGCCATATGTGCTTTCTCGAATTTAGTTCTGTTTGGTCTAATTTACTTATTAAATGTAATTTATTACATCGACAAAAAAAAAATTAAAAAACAACTGCTTGGGGATCAGAAAATATAGGCACATAAAAAATGTTAATTTGTTAATTGATGAGTAGGCCAACTATTTTGCGTTTGGGTCGTAATATCTCACGATATACAAAAACGTATGTGCTTGCGATGTATAAAAAATCTCTCCACAACAAATCAGCTTGGACGGAATTCTTTGAGAATGAAAGTTTGTAGACCTTAGTTATTTTTGTGGATAAATTAAAACTAATCATCAATTTTGCAATATTTTCAAGTTCTAATATAATTTATTCCTTTGTTCGTTTTATTTATAATAATATTTTCCATTTTGTTTTTGCTCATTTTTATAAGTTATGTTTATTTTTTTTAATATTACAATTATCATTTTTAATAATATGTTAATTGTTAAATATAATATGTATATATAAATAATGTTGAATATAATATATGTATATAGCATCTAATATATTGTAATAAATATCTTGCAAATATTGTATATGTATATTTAAAACACATATGAATTCAATATTCATACTTTAACATTGTAATATCATTAATAATAGTAATTTATAAATTCAAATTAATAATATAATAATAATATAGTTAATTTATAATGCTTATTAAAAAACCATGATCAAATAAATTTTAAAAAATTTTATTTAACATGAAAACGCGATAGCTGATTTGAAATTATAACAAATTTGATTCCTTTTTTAAATAAAAATGAAGCGCATAGCTTGGTAATGTATAACTTTTTAATGTTTATAATCAAGAGATTCTTTCTAATGCTAAATAAAATAGTAATTTTTTGCCTGTTAGTTTTTTTTTTTTTTTTTAATTTTATTTTTAAACTTAAGTAGACTTGTTTGATAAGTTTTAAACATTTTTATTTTTAGTCTTTTATTGGTAAAATTCCATTATTTAAAATTTATTTTACTAATATTCGTATCTAAGACTAAAAACTCTACATAATATTTTCCGTATTTTAGTGGTTTTCGAGATTTAATTCTTATTATTTTTGTAATGGTGTGAATCTATTTTATGACTGGCTTGAAATTACAAAAAAGAAAAAACGCTTCTATTGCGAATTTGATTTTTGTCTTATTTTAAAATTGTATAAGGTCTTAATGCTATTTTTATTTCTGTTTTTAACTTTATTTGTTGTGTTTTTGTTTAATGCTTTAATTTTAATTATTTTTTGTTTGTGTTATAAAATGCCTGCGATTTAAATCTTTTTGTTTGATTAAGTTTATTTTTAATATTTTTGTTTTTTGTTTTGCATAATTGCTAAGTACTTTATTTTAAGAAAATAATAACTTTAACTTATCTATGGATTTTGCGTATTCAAATTCCATTGAGCAAATTGCTCTTGCCATTGATTATTCGCATTTGCCTGGAAAACAAAAAGAAATTTAAATATTATTTTATTTTCGTAAACAAAAAATATTGATGGGGTTTTAAGTTTAATAAAAAAAAAAGAAAATTTTTTTACAAAGGTGTAAATTTTTGAATTTGAATAAATGTTTGTTTTTAAGCAACGCTTATGGACTCTTACGACAATTTGAGTGCGAAAAACCATTTGTCCCATAGAACAATTCTTTTTCAAAACATTGTGCAGCAAACTGTACTTCATTCAAATTCGCTTTTTCCTTCGAGCTGACAAGAGGCTTGTTAATATAAAAGAGTTTTGGAACAGATAACGAAGAAGAGTTTATAATATTTTTTCCAAATGACCAAATATTTTTACTAGGCTTTTGGATGTTGTAGTGTCTTTTGATGTAGGTTTTGGTCGTGTAAGATATTTTGTTCTTCCAATTGGAGGTATATCTGGCTTGCCTGTACTTATTCCGTATTTTGTTACTGTTTTTTTTTTAGCTTCGGAAGCTTTACTATCCCACACTGATATTCTCTTCTCAGCCATAGCCGTACCAAGAATTCGTTTTGGAACTTACTACTTTAGTTCAATCAGGGGTGAAAGTTTTCATTATATTGAATTTATTGATTTATGCCTGTTACTATACAAGCACTATCAAGGAAACATTCTATACTTTATCCGACAAAAGTTGTCAGACCTTATGGGGGAGCCTTTTTCAATTCAGTAGCGCCAGAATATACTGAAATAAAAGAAAACCCTGCGTAAAATATTTATACCTGTCAATGCAAATATAATGACCGATATTCTATAATGTCAAGGGCAGACTGGATTGGTTGATAGTCATTAATGAGGCTCAAAAAAGAGATAGTTTATTGAAAGCCATTACAGTCGAATTGAGAAGCATATACCCTACAACAAAATATAGTAATGTATTTATTAGGATCAGATATAAGTCTGGTCAGAAAAGTTTGCAGATACAGATAACATAATTCCAGCAGCAGAGCTACAAGGGAATTCAGATTAAAATCTACCAATTCTAGAAACACTCTTCCACACTTGCTAAAACCTGGTTCATATTCCTCTGCTATGGAGAGAAGTTTATGTTGTGTTCATACCCAAAGCCTTTAAATATTCCTAAGTAAACCCTCACCTATAGTAGTCTATCATCATTCCATCTTAAAACACTTGATATATTGGTATCCATTTAGGTACAAGCATCGATACGAGACTTCTGTCTTCGGCGCAACATGCTTACTGCAAAGGAAGATCGGTAGATACTGAATAAGGTTCGCTAGTACGAACTAGTGAAAATTCCATCCACCATAAGAATTAAACTATGGTTGCGATTCTAAAAATTGAAGGCTTTTAACAACGCCTCTGCACTGTCATATCTTAAGGTAGATGCGTCGCTTGGTGAACTGATTAACCAAATGCTGATTATCAATTCAAAATAAGGCGGCTTTTCTGTTAGAATATCTGTCAGTAGAAGTCCGCAGCAAGGCGTTGTTCTTTCTCCCCTTCTCTGGAACTTGGTAGTAAATTAGCTGCTAACATGCCTGCAAACGAAGAGCTATAGAGTGATTGCTTATGCGGACGATGCTATTTTCGTATCAGGGAAGTATCCTTACACTTTAAGAAACTGGGCAGAGCGATGTGCCCTGGAAATCAACTCTCACAAAAGGAAAAAGTTGCGTGATCTCCCGTTTTGGTGATTTGATATGGCCAGCAAGATCGCTCGATTTAACTATCCCAGACTTCTTTTTTTGGGGCTAATTAAGGTCGAAAGCTAACAAGCAGTCTGTAAGGAGAATATTCTACGGGAATGCGAACAGTTCTCACAGGAAATCTCGAGGAAAGTCATGGTACATGGGATAAAACGAGCACAAATGCCTATCAGAACTCGCGACAGCCACTTGACGGATATCATCTTTTCCTCTTAACAAAAAAAAAAGTGTAAAGGTCCAAATAAAGATTTTCATCAATAAAAATCATTTTTTGTTATTTAGTAAAAAGTAAAAAAGCTATTCAAAAACAAAAGTGGATGATTAATTTTGCGCCACCATGTACAAGAAAGTGTCCAAAAGGCTAGATCCGCACTCTTCTCATACAAATATGCTATTGGGAACAAATAAGACCTCCAACTCTTCATTACTCACTGGCTATATACTTCAGTGATGAGGCCGATCCTTACTTATGGTGTAGCAGTTTGAGGGACCGCTCTAGGAAAGGCTGTAAATTGCGACGAGCTAAGCAAATAAAGGACTAAGAAAGCACTAAGAAAGGACCTCTTCTGCTGCTCTAAACGTTCAACGATATTTGCTGCAAACAGATGACGGGGAGCACAGCTGACCGCCTTAAAGATTCTTCACAATGGACCAATAACTAAATTGGCCATTCTATAATTCTGAACTCATTCGGATAACTTTCAATTTACATTGTTTACACTGTCCTGAAACTACAGTTCGACAAACACTTCCAAGTCACCATTCCTTAAAAATCTCTCTGGGAGGATATGAAGTTCTTGGAAGATGATTCTATCCATTTTTATACCGACGAATCGAAAATTGATGATGGGGTTATGTACCTCTTTTTTTTCGTATTACAAATCACAGATACGTGTTCCAGTCGGAACTTATTACGATTAAAGAAGTCCTGTTTTGGCTCAAAGAGTTATCAACTACTTACGAGTATATCCGCATCTTCTCTGATAGTCAAGCAGCTATTAAATCTTTCGTCTCGATCTTCGATCTCTACTAACTCTATAACAGCTCTTTACTGCCGTTCATATCTTATGGAGATGACACAGAACTTCAATATTCACCTCTGTTGGGTGCCAGGTCATAGGGACATTCCTGTGAACTATAAGACTGACGAACTCGCCAAAATTCGTACAAAGATCAAGCAAGATGCTATAGAGATGACACACCTAAGACGGAACAATTTAACCACCTGTCTAATGAAAAAACAGATCTGGCCGATGCTTGATCTGAAATAGTAGTGTTTGTTATCCTTAAGAACATGGCATATCATAACCGGACACTGTCTTATAAAAAACGATTTTTGCAGAAGCTGTATGGACGAAAACGAGGTAGAATCAGATCCTCATCTTTTATGTACATGCCATGCTCTATCCTATAGACATACGAGTAGGTTCCACCTTGGAGAGTTTTTCTTCGAGGAACCTATTGATCTATTAAATATAGACTTTCGCAGTATCTCTCGCTAAGCTTCAAATGCTTCAACGAATAGGGAGAAAATATTTAGATTCATGCGGTATTAAAAGCGACCAACACTGGTCTAAATGTGTCGGCTGTGACGCTGGCAGCTACCTCAACTTAACCTAACCTGGACAGAAAAGCAAAATCCAAAAAGAGTTATGAACAATGAAATCGTCCGTAGCAAACATTTTGGCTCGGGGGGAAATCCGCATCAATTCTTCGTGTGGAAATCAGATAGCACATCAAGTTCTTTAGAACTGAAATTGCTTTCTAAGCTGGGGCTCCTATAATTAAAACAAACGTGGATGATGTGCGTACTAACAGAAATTTTAAGTCATATACAATTGATGATGTAGACGCAGCAAGGAAATTCTTTCTTTAACCATGAATGAATGAGTCTGAATTAGTTGCATAAAATTGGCCATTAGTTCGTAATGAAAAGCTTATCGAAGTCAAACGATCAAATTGTATGTGCGTTAGCGGTGCACTTCCCCGCTGCAATCGACAATTTGTTTCCATACATTTACCAGACGAGTGACTGACAGCACATCTTTTTCCTTTAAAAGTTAATTGTTCGTTGCCCTTGCGAATTGAAGTGTCGTCTCCAACAAAATAACAAAAAGCTTTTAAAAAACACATACCAGGAAAAATTTTCACTGAAATTTCCTAAATTTGCAGAATTCACAGCAATTTTAGGGTGTGATTGATAACAAAAAATAAATAGCATAATTAGATAGGCCTTTTATAGTTATTTATGAATGTGATCGTCTTGCATACTCTAGTGGGCGCAATAGTGCACTATAGTGCATTATAGTATGCAGTTCTTTCCAAATTCTAAAAAATTAGGATACAAAATTTGAAATAACTTCAAAATGAACAGCTAAGTGCCCTGATTGCAAATATCGAGGTCCAAGACGTTTTAAAGGTGGCCTTCTTAGAGCAAGAAGTAGCCTATTCTTATCGCGTCTGGCAGGCAGAAGGCTGTCTGTAAAACGTCTTGGACCTCGATATTTTCAATCAGGGGGCTTAACTCTACATTTTGGCAAAGTTTTTATCACAATTATTTGGACTTGGAAAGAACTGCATACTTGATGCACTATTGCTCCCACTAGAGTATGCAAGACTTTCATATTTGTAAATAACTATAAAAGGCCTATCTAATTATGCTAATTGTTTATTGTAATCAATCACACCCAAACATTTCTGTGGGCTCTTAGTCTATTTTGTAATGAAAGAAACATCGAAAACAAACACGAATTAAACTCAAAAATAATTCTGTGCGAAAATCGAACAGAGACTTCACCAAATATTCACTGTCAATTTCAATTTGTCAAAAACAACATATACTACGTAATGAAAAGTGGAAGGAAATATTCCTAATTGTTCCTAATTGTTTTTTCTTTGAACGATTTAAGGTTTAAAAAAAACTGTATGTTTCAATTATTTAATTAAAAATAAAATAAAAAAACATTTGCTCTCATGACGAATGTCAATAAGCAATTGACAATTGATTAATATTGAAATTTGGTATTTTAAAACACAAATTATTAAAAACACTGAAACAATGCTTAGCATTTATCAATTGGTTTGTTAAATGTCAATTTTCAATATAAGTCAATTGATAATTGACAATCGTGAAAGGATTTTGTCATTTAATGTCAAATACTACTTCATGCATTTTATAGTTCACCTTTTCATTCCAGTCTGGATTATACGATTGTGATTCATCAAAATCTGTAATGGCATATTGATATAGTATTGAGTATTTGTAAGTAATTCATTCAATACCAACTCAAATTAAAAAAAAATGTGTATATATAGTTTTTCTTCAACTCTAAGGTGAAATTATGTTTTTTATTCGAAAGTCGAAGACACACTTTACAACCAAACTAAAATTTAACCTTAAAAAGTTTTATTTTTCTGAAATAAATCTGCAATTTGGACAAGAAATTTGATTTCATTAATTTTTTTCAGAACCCAATAATCGGTAGTGTGTCATCACTTTTTTTTAAAAAAAATAATAAAGACTAATTTATATTGTAGATGCTAATAAACAAGTATGCTGAGACCTTTAATATTAATTTGTTTTAGCTGGAACAAAAAGCTGTTAAATTTTCAAAATGCAGCTCAAAAAGGGACAATACACACAGCTTATTTCGGACAAGTACAATGTTTCAACACGATTTCTAAGGAGCTGCAAAGCCAAAGCCTAACACACAAATGATTTCTTAAAAAATGAATGTTTGAAAGTGATCAAAAGAAACTGGAGGTAATTTGAGACTGAAAATAGATTTATAACAAGCTTATGAGATTTTATGAAAGAACTAGACAATCATGTTTGTTTGATATCTATTCCAAGCGTTAAATAGGTTTGTTGTTGATTGCTGACTAACACAAACTTAGGACCATGACTTTTCAATAATATGAACACTTAATGAAATAATTGATAAAATTTCTTTTTTTTTTTTACACGCATATTTATTTAGCAATGAAAAACAGGAAATCCGGAAAGTTCAACTTTCTAGATTCTAGGTACTATCATGTTAACTTATGGTGGATCGGGCTAGAATGTTCGAAACAACATAGAACAAGCAGTTGAAATACTTTCCCATGTCTCGGACTGCAGCATAATAACATTCACCCATATTCTGAAACTCGTATTTATGACTCGTATTCGACTACAGTCTTATGTGGTTATCACAGGAGTCGAACATCCGACTTCACTTGTACTGATATTGGGAAACGAAAAACATCGCATACGACTGTTCCTACGACTATAGTCGAATACGAGTCATAAATACGAGTTTCAGAATATGGGTGATTACCTGTTACCACCACGCTGGAATTTTTCTTGTCCAACATAAAACCATCAACGCGAAATCTTTTAACACCTTTTCTACTTGAAGGATTTAGAAAAAGGAATTTATAACTCTACAAGATCAGAAGTATTGATACATATGGCCTTTGTAGAAAATTTAACAATGTATGATTTACCCTATGATTTAGACTCAGTTCATCTAGCGATTTATTCTATTTAAGCATATTTAGATTAACCTTCCCATGCTTCGCAGTGTCAACTGTTCAACAATGTTCAGACAACTTTCTAAGCTTGTTGTTCAGGGCATATTCATTTAAGAATTTGAAGTTTCTATAGGTATAGATTCTATAGAAGAAGTCGGAGAGATACCAGTCGCATTCCCAAATCCACAAGCCATAAATTTGAAGTATAAATAGCTTCATTACAAAACATTCTTCACGTATTAACTACCGAAAGAACTCAAATACAGTTAAAGTGGGCGTGCCAGTTGGTGTAAGAAACATCAATGTCTACAGTAAAGTTGAATGATACAAACTAATTGAACTACAAAACAAGTAGAAAAGCCCAAGCCCCATCCACGATTACTTTTAGCTAACAAAACACCTCAGTTCGAAGTGAAAAACTTTTGACGAAATACCAGACCAAATTTTCGGTACATGCGATGCACCTACTCACTCTGGATATCACCTGACATAAGAGAAATAACTTCCTTTCGCATGCATATAAATCGGTATTGAAACAATGAGAACTTGATTTAAAAAATTCAGCCACACAAGGTCTTCGAAAAAACTGATCAGAGAGTCATCATTAAATTCGTCAAGGAGACTTCTAAGTCTAGAAAGTTTTGATACAATGAAGAACACTCTGAAAGCAAATGACATTAAGTGGTAAGCTGATGGATATAAGGTACTGGTGTGGGAATTTGTGGGTCGATACCAAATACGATTGGAAAGTCTTCTTTTCAAGTCGAGATAAAGGGGATTTCAAGGGCGGGTAGATATTGAAACGGAATATAACATGCTGTGTAAGATATTAACAAAATTGTTTTTTTAATTGAAAGGACCATGTGCTGGAATATGACATCGTTGAAATTCCCGACTCGGCTTCTTATGGTGGCACGGATCCGCCGGAAAATTCGTGAAGTTGAAGTCAGCGAAAGGCCCAGTTCTTGAGCACAGTGGGCACAGCCAATGCAGTGCAGTCAATCCCAATGTAAAACTATTCCTTTACTGGATTTTTTAAATTCGATCGCCATTGACCTTTATGTGACCAAAGTCTCATCTTTGTTGAAATGAGGTAGGTAAATATAACATTTATAGTACACTTTAACTCAATCCTGACAAAAATGTTTAAAACATTTTTTAAAAAAAAAACTTATCCGTTATCCTGTGTGATAGCTCAAAACATTTTGTCAACGATCTGATCGGCACATGTCGTTGTGGTTTTAGGACAAGCAATTAACCGTGTGCCGATGAAAAGTTCACACTCTGGCAGATTTTGAAAGAGTTTTTGGAATTCCAGATCGAAACACAAAACCATTTATTTGATTTTAAAGTCACATATGATAGCGCTGAATAATACAGGGGTGCCAGCACGTAACTTGATACAATCAAGTCTAGTCGATGTAATCGAGTATAGGGAGTTCCTTATTTGATTCAATCGAATCGAAAACAATCGGCTGATCATAAGAAAGAACTGCCTGTTCTCGATTGTATCGACCTAACTCTATCGTAACAAGTTACGTGCTAGGGCCCCTGATCCATGCCGCATTTTGGCATCCCTGCCAATTTCACCCGCTTGCGCAGGATACCGACGAAGAAATTTCGGTGCATCGTCAAAGTTGGTAAGCACACCACCGAACCCTTTGATGTTGGGAAAGGTCTGTGGCTTCTTAAATATTGTTCTTTAAGCAATTACGAGTATACGTAACTCACAATATTAACAACAGAGTTTTGAAGTGAAGACAAGACTATGTATTTGTTTGCCATCGAGAAAAAAAATCCCAAAATCCTGTACTCAACTCAAAACGACACGAGGGATAGAGGGAACCCAAAGTCCTTGTCTCCATGTGCTAAACTATTTCCTTTGAAAATGACATCAATGCATAGATCGGGCTTAGAAGGAATTTAAGTACCCAGAAGACTATACAAGACTTTAATATTCCGGTCCTTCTCTATGGCGAAGAAGCATGCACATTGCAAAAATCAGATGAAAATTAGTGTGTATCGAAGAAGTGTGGTGGAGAAAATTCATCGACGAGTTTTATGGGCTGAAATGGGTAGGAAACTTGATGCATATGGCATATCAACGCAAAGCCCAACGAATTTTCTGACCCTGATGGTGTCCCCCGAAGAGGAAGATTGTCAACCACCTTGGCTGTCAGCGCCATCTTAAGTAAGTAAGATGACGATTTGCTTTAAATACTGTGGTACAAGGATAATTGGCGGAAATAGGTTTCGGTGGTCTGTGGTGGCCATGTTGTTTTGGTGACATCTCTTGTTTATTATTCAGTTACTGATGCCAAGTTAGACTCTTGAACAGCACGTTCAAATGAGTGTTCGTTAGTGCAAACGTTGTGCCCATCTTGCCAAATTTGAGACGACCGGTTCGGTAGTTAGTCAACCAACATTCGTTGGTCAAAGAAACAGAAGATCGGCCAAAAACATCGCCGCGATCCGTAAAAGTGTACAGCAGAACCCGAGACAGTAAATTCTTGACCGTGCACAAGAACTCGCCTTTTCGTAGCCGTTTGTTCGCTGACTGCTGACTTCGGAGCTTTTGAAAGTCGACCCTAATTTTGACCGAAACATCATCTTAAGCGAAAAGCCGCTTTATTGGTTGAACATTTGTGTTGCTCAAATTCAACCAGATTTATTCGGGAGAGTCATTGAAAATTGGCCCCTTGGATGCATGACATTGTAAGAAGTCTAATGCTAGATACACACGAGGCAACCGTTGCAGCAACACAGCCATGTTGAAGCAACCGTTGCTTCGCGTGTAGCTGTGTTGCAAATTGATTTTGTGTTACTACAACCGTTGCCAGAAATATAAAAAAATTTTGATATTTTCGGTCGGTTGCTCGAACAGCACTGTGGTTGCGCCAACAGCTGCCACGTGTGTAGTGAACAAACGAAACACGTTACTGCAACACGTTGCTGCTACGGTTGCCTTGTGTGTATCTAGCAATCCAGGACCATTATTTGAAGCAGTTCTGCCGTCAGCATGTTTGATATAGTGACTAAAATTCATACTGTTTAAGAACTTTCTCAACCACATACTTTTTGATGTTAATAGCACAATGAAGTTAGCTTTTTAATATCTAGAAAAATACAGTGTCGAATCTCGTCCGTGGCTGGCAAAAAAAAATAGTTATTTGATCGAACCAATTCATTTTAGTTGATTAGTCCCAAAATCTCGTGTCTTAAGGTATACATTTTTCTATTTTAACAGTTTTATGTTATTCTGATCAAAAGGAGATATTTGTTCAGTTAAATTTTCATTTCTTGCTTTCATTAATATCACACCGAGGAATAGATTGTCAGGGTGTCTGAAATAATGACAATGGCCTAAAGATACATTGCCAAGGAATATGGCGTGAGTTTGGGAGCTGTTAAAAAAAAACGGAAGTCGACTCTACTGGACGAAACGTTTCTTCTGCGAGAAAGCAAACTGAATCCCAGAAAAAAACTCGAGCGAGACCTAAGCAAATCTGGTGTGAACATTTTGGAGATTACGTTGCGTAAACGTCTATTGGAAGTAGAAAAAAAGCCAATAAGTCACAGAAGAAGCAATCAAAGTTTATCTGTAAGATTGCAAATGAAAACCATACTTCAGTCAAAGAACAGAGCACCCTGCCAACAAGATGTACTCGGGCTTCTTTTCTTACTTTGCTCCAGGTGCGCTAATTCCAGTTGAAGATAAATAGAGAAAAATACAAAACAATGCTACCCCAAGAGTTTAAGAAAAGTTCAGGAAACTGGATTAAGCTCTGTCTCATGTCTCCCGGACAATGATGAAATATTCCCGGGAGAAAAAGATAGATATTTTGGTTTGGCCAGGAAACTCACCACATCTGAGTCCTATTGAAAATGTATTGGGCTATCTGCAAGTCAAATTTGAAAAAAATAAAATGCACGACTGGATCGCACGAACTTGCTCTTATGTAAAAGTACTTTGGAATTTAAAATGTAGGTATGTATAAATAAATATAAAACAGGGATTTAATAAATATAAAACAGGGATTTAATAAGATAAAAATGTTCAAATAAATAAAATTGCCGTCTGAGTTCTAGAAAAGTATGAATTTATGCAAACAAAGCTTAAAAATCGTTTTATTATGAAATTAGTTTTTTATATAACAAATCTCTTTAAAATTTTTCAAGAAAAATATTTGGGATACCAATTGTAAGTATTTCGTAATGTAGATTAGAAAATAATTTAAAAAAATAATCGTTCAAACGGTTTTTTTTTTTTTTTTTTTTTTAAACTCAAAAAATATTTTTGAGAATTTTTTTATAAACAATATTATTTTAAACTTAAGAGGGCTCCTGCTTAAAAATTTTGGTTAAAATCGTTCGAGCTGTTGATGAGAAATTTGAAAATAAAAAAAAAAGATTTTATGGCAGGTACCGATAATAACATTTTTTCCAAATTTTTTTGCCCGAAATGTAGCCCATGTCCAAAATAGCACACCTAATTTTTTTATCGAAATCGTTAGAGCCGTTTTCGATATAAATAAGATTTTGCATTACGGGTGTATGGGGTGTATGTTAGTTTTGGAGCTAAAACAAATTTCCATTTCAAGAAAATACCTCCAGTAAGTTAAGCTGTAGATTGACGTACAGGCATACAGACAGACGAAATGGCCGGACCCACGTTTTTCGTCTTCGCTATCATCGTAATGTCAACTTTGCTCAAAATCTCGAGTTCGATTTTTTTTTTCAAGTGCAGAACTTACCCTATAGTACCTACATTATATCGCAATCAAAAATATATTCTACAGCAAAAAACAAAAATGGTCGAAGCTCTAATTGAGGTATGGTTTCGACAAGAGGCAGTCAAAGGTAATTGCAAAAATTGGATTCCATGTCAAAAGGAAAAAACAGATATGCAATCAAACAGTGCTATTTCCTATTTAATTTTCTAATCCCAATAAGTAAAACAATTTTAAAGGTTAAACAGTCCTTTGAGCATTTTTGTAGACGAACAGATCTGTTTAGCATTAGGATGATTAGAAAAGCTATAACATATGCTCAACTAAATTATATTTCCACTTCGTCCTTTCTTCTTTCTGTATTTTAGAAAGTGCAAAGGATCAATAAAGATTCGAATTAGATCATGAACGCAGCTATTTCGATAATACCTAACATAAAAAGGGTGAAGTAAAAGGTAGATTTATCCAGATTGATGACTTTCTCCAACGTAGCAGTCAAACTGATATATAAATACTCGTAACTATGGTTCAAAATTTAATCAGACCTTAAATTGGATCATTTATAATTTTAGTCTCATATTTTGTTTATTAAAAGTTTATAAATATATTTTAATTTTTTAATTAAAAAAAAAATTAAAAAAATTTGTAATATGTTCCCCATTATAATAAGATAATAATTTTAAAATAAAAACATAAAAAAATTTCAAAATGAATTTATGAAAAAGACAGTATACGACAGGTAGAGGAAATTTTTTGTTTTTATGTAATAAACTTCGAAATATAGGGGTTGCTGGTGTTCAAAGAAAAAAAAACAAAGAAACTAATGCATTCTAACATACTCAAAGATGGGATTTGCGTTTTTCAAACATGTTTTTCTTTTTTTTTTTAATTTAGTTTTTGAATTATGAAAGTATAGTTTACATACATGATAACAAATAATGCTCGTCACAAAGTGTGTGTGTTTAGATGAAGAACATAGAACGCATATATAAGATTCAATGTTTAAAATTCTTGTTTTTTTTTATTTATTTAAATTAAATTGAAGTGCCGTTGAAACAACTACATTTTTTTAACTTATTTTCATATATATATAAGTGAGTGTTTGATTTTGTATAGCATATAGCGATATAAATATTTTCTTTTTAATTTTAAGATAATTAAAAATATGTCCATATTTTTTTTCAAACATAATAACTTTAAATATTTTGTAAGTGCTGCATTAAAAAAAATAAATACAAATATAAAATTCAAAAATATAATATAACATTTATATATTAAGTTTGTATAAATTTACCTTTTAAAATTTGAATTGTTACTTTTATTTTATTTTTTTCTTGCCAAGCATTCACGTTAGCAATTTATACAATACTTCAAAATGTGGGCATACATTATAAGATGCATGTCATCAATAGTTTCGCCAATCTCATGGATCTCGGGAAAATCATCAGCTTTTTTTTTTGTTTGTTTGTTTTATAGATAATTTTTCAAGAAAGAATTTTTGGTTTTTGAGGGATGCACATGTTTTAAGAGGTAAGGACAGATAGATAGCCGGAAGCCAATCATTTGGTATACATAAAAAAATAAATTAAACTTTCTTTTTTCTGTTCTTTCTATTTGGATAATAGTCTAAAAATGAAACACAGATTGTAGAAAAATAAAAAAAGAGTAAAATAATAAATTAGGAACGAGCTAACGTTTTTTTTTTTTTTTTTTTTTTGTGCGTTTGTGACTTTTAGGTTTTGTTTTTGTTTTTACGATTACTTAAAGGACATAATTCGATAGCATTTTTAAAGCTTTCAATAATTTTGACTTACCAAGAGGTTTAATAAATATTGCTCCCGTTTCCTTTTTGGGTGGACTTTCTGAATGATAATAATTCACTAAAATCATAACATTAATAATAATAGTAAAAATAATTTGTGTGTTTGTTTTGTTTTTGGTGTATAACAAAGTACAGAGGAGGTTGGTAGACGAATTTGTTGAGTTACATTTTGCACACGAAATAATACATTGTTTATTCACTTATATGATTTTTAAGTGATGGTTTCGAAAATTTCGCAATTCACTGCGAGAAACGAATTAAATTTTAAACAAATGTTTCCAGTTAAACATTTTAAGAATTAAGGTATTTTGATCAAGTCATATACGGTTTAAACGAAGAATTTTAAACGCTTTATTAGGAAAGTATGAAAACAAAACAAAAGAGCTTACGTACGAACTCATTTTAAAGAATCATTTTTTTGGATTTTATTTTGTTTTGAATAGCCTAGTATCGTATCCCCCAGTTTCATAGGGGAAGTTTAAACTTAAGTTCAGCTGAACCGAGTTTGACTGTAGTTTAAAATTTAGGTTCATCTTGCCGGGTTTCACAGTCCACTTTGAACTTTAGTTCGATTGAACGTAGTTTAACTAAATTGTATGAATACAAATTGAAAGTATTGTACGTAGTTACGTAATGTTAACAGTTGTTTTCTCTTTCTATCTGAATCTAAGAACAAACAGACTCAATAGAATATAAGTGATGTAAAAAAGAGAGCAAAAATGTCATTTTTTATCACGGTGAAGTTCATGAGCGGATTAAGTGGTGCAATTTACTTCTATTTATTTTGTATGTATTCTTTTCATTTAAGTATTTTATTTTTGTGAAATTTATTTTTTATTTAAATTTTCAAAATTATAAAAATTTGGTTGTATTAACTTAAAAAAAAAAGAAGTTATTTCTCTATACCTATCCATGTGTCTGAATTTACTTTAAACTTCGAGTAATATGAATTACCTACACTGATGTTATTATTTTAAACGGTACCATATGTGCTTTTGCAGGTTTAAGATGATTTCGTTTGATTTTTGTAAAGTTTTATTTCTTCTACTACACTTTATCTTAAAAAAGCAAATAAATAAATCATTGGCGCAACAGCTAGTCTTTACATTCTTAAACATTTCTATGTGTGTTAGTCGGTATTTATAGAGCGGACCTACAATTTCCAGCCAAATCCAGCAAAAATGAAAAGAACTTCATAAATACCATAAATCTTTTTGGATGATAAGTCCCTTCCTCACAAGAGGTAGTTGTAATAGTACGAGAGCTAGCAACTTCGAAAAAAAAACCTTCATTTTTATATGGCTGATTTTATATATATTTATAATTATATTTTGTTATTTTATTTTCTATATATATTTATATATTTTTTCTCTCAATCTCTTGATTTGAATGCGGGTAGTCTGGCAGTTAGGAGACTTTGCGTTTTCGCGTACGCTTTTTTCATTGCGTCCACGAAACCAATATATTCCATCTAGACCAAGTAAAAATACGTATTCTTGATATTGAATAAAATATTTTCTTCAAAGTAAAGCATTTCTTGCATTCCTTGATATTTCACAACAATCGATAACTTGAAATGAGTTGCTATTTACCTTAAACAAAAGAGCTGATATGCGAACTCGAAAATAAATAAAAAAGAAAATAAACTCTACTGCAGTTTAAGCAATTTCCAAATTCGGAAGCAATTAAAATGAGGCATGAAAATTATTATTCCATTTCCAACGAAAAAGTGATCACTAATTGGAATTACATTATACACGATCATATGGCCACGAACTGAAGATTCCAATAATAGTACAGTCAATTTAAAATTTTCACATCCCAATAATTTGTAACGGGATGGACTTCCATCTACTTATTCCTCAAATTGTAAAGTAGAACTAAATAAAAATAGCATATTAATTCTATTTTCCAAATCAATTAAATTCAATTCATATTGGTGGGAGGATAAAGTATGTACCCATCAAATATTCACCTTGTAATTTTGAACATTTTTTGCCATAGGTCCCATTCTCTGTAGTTTTAAGCGATAGAGGGCGGACAATTTTCTAAACAATAGTTTCCTCGTGTCCTGACTTGAGTAATTTTTCAAACTCAATATGTTTCAAAACGTTGCATTTATCGGTGCCTGGTCCACTTCCCCTATTTTGTGGCTCAGATGAGCAGGGGGACTAGTGTTTATGTTTACAACATGGGTCCTCAATGTAAATTTTCTGTACAATTTTCTCTTTACAATGTAACATTTTAGATTTGTGTAGATAGTTTTTGACAACTTAAGAGTTTATCAAACGAATTTCATATTATTTCGTATGCATTTAAGCTTAAAATCCACTAACCATCTATACCCTGTACCTGTAATTTATGTATTTATATTAATTTGTGTTTATTTAAAAAAAAAAATACAAATAAAACAGACATCAAAACATCCATTTAGCTTTAATGTGTGTGTTTGTATGTATTATTTTATAATAAATTAAAAACCATTAAATATATAGCTAGCGCAACAACGGAAAAATAAATCAATAAAACATCGCCAACAAGTAACAATAATATAAAAAAAAATATCAAAACATCGATATTTGTGCGCGTAAGAGGAGAACATTCAATTATTTAATTAAGGCTTGAAAGATGATTTGAAATTAATACTAAAAAATAATATCTTCCCTTTTCAATATTTTATGAAAAAAAAAAATAAAAAAATTATATCTGAAACTGATTTGAAACCAAAAAAAAAAAAAAAATTACTCTATTAACTAACAAAACCCGATTTACCTGAATTTAGTTCACGGACTAATGAAGACATTGCCGATGAGACGGTATCAGCTGCATAGTATAAGTCTTTGGTGGGATCATCATCTGATTATTTATATTGATTGCAGATTCAATATTGTTGCATTTGGTTTTTGATTGATTTGAGGATTTTATTTTTATAATTTATAGTTGATTTTAATAGATACGATTTAAATAGGAATAAATTTAACATAAATTATAAAATTATTTAAATAGATTTTATATAATTTGGTTTTGTTTATATTTTTGGTAATAGAACAAAAAACACACACAAATTCTATTTAAGTCTAAGATCTTATTAGAATTTTTAAATGCACAAGTCACTTTAGGAAAACGTTAGGATGAGGATCATATGATAGGATTGTCAATCATTTCTTTTACTATAGGAATTTGATATTTTCTTTCTTCTGTTATATGCTTCCATGTTATTTCATAATATTTGTACGCGATAATTTCAGAAAACTTACAGCCACATTTCTTTGATTTTAGCAGACTTGGAATTTTCGAGATGGCAATGTTCAACAACTGTCATTGCGATGACTTTTAAAGAGTTATCGATACGAATCTCTACGACTTACGGCTTAACACAATGACAACTGGAATAGCTGTCAAAATATAAAATACACATAAATAGAATATTACAAACAGACACAGGTGCAAGATTTGGCCGGGTTTTACTTTTGCGTCCAGCATTATTGACGTTTAAAAATCGGATCAAGATTCAAATAAAGTTGAAGCTAGCTTCAAAGTCTCTTCAAATCCTTTCAATATTTCTACCACCTGACCCAAAAAATGAGATCAAGTATAAAATGATACAATATCTGCACTTCTAATAAGATCCACGTACTACACTTTTTGACAGCTTATCTACGTGCAGCTCCAGTTGAAGCAATACACTGTGTTCAGCAAGTAAATATCATTTCTTTTTGTCTGTTTATAATACAAACAAAAACTGAAACAGGAATACCCAAAAATAAAAGTGAAACAACCTGTTGATCCACATCGGGTGACAGTTTGGAGAGTTTTTTGAGCTTAATGACGCCATTTATCCATATTTTTTCTAAAATATAATGGCGACCGTTTCATGGAATGGATTGCGTCACCTATAGATGTTGACTGACCTGATTTTGGGTGAAATTGATGCTATGGGAGTGGACAATGTTTGTAGTGAAAAGGATGGCTGTTCTGTAAAATGCCAAAAAAAACCACAGTGTGAACTTGGTATTACCTTTATATATAAAACTTATAGAACGCTCATGAAGACGAACGATTGGGGCGACATCTTAAGCATAGCGAAAGTACTTGTTAGATTTGAGAAGACCGCTGGAATTCATGGAGGAAAACTTCCAACTGCAGAACAGAATGTATACATAGGATGGAAGTCAGTGAATTTGAGCAGTTCATTAAGAGCCATAAGGCGACCATAAAACATTAAAAGAATGTCAAGAAGCGGGTGAAGACAGGAAGTTTGATTTAGGCAAGTCGAAATAATTAATCAGCTACTGTTTTGGTGCATTATATTGCGAAATTTTAGGGCGAAAGAAATGCTGTGTTTTTTTCGCTCGTTAACATACGGAGTAGCTGGCACCTGGACCGTTTGATAACTTTTCTTATTAATAAACATGACTATGATATGGCGATATCATTCAAGTCTGTACCACTAAATCCTCTGAAGCTCTTCATCAAATTCTGGGATGATTCTAATCCACAGGTAAAATACATGTACTAATTTATTATATCTATATTTGTAGATGCAAAGGATTCTATCAATTGTCTGATTGTGTGTGTTAAAAATCAACTTTTAGGAGTTTAATCACACACTACTTACTAGAATAACAAATGATCAAGTGTTAACTCACTGTTGTTCGTCGGTTATTAATAGGCAGACACAGTTTTAATAGAAGAGGGTTGTCAAAACACCAAGTACCAGCAGGAATGGGATCATATACACACGCCGTTAAATTCTGAATTTTTCTTCAAATACATTGATCACAGAAGCTAGAAAATTTCAAATTCTCCATTCCTTAAAAAAAAAAAACCTTCAAAAATTAATATTTCATTCACAGGATACACAGACAGTTTTAGGAAACATCTTTGGATAAAATTTAGAAAACAACAATTAAAAAAAAAAACAAAAATGTTAAATAGAAAAAAACTTCTTTCATTCCTATCCCTCTCAGATCCCTTCTTAACTATCCAGCAACCCCCTTCAACGCATTCTTTGTTGCCCCAAAACCAATCTTAAATAATATCATCCAGTACTTAAAAAGTTTGATACTCACTCGAAGTTCCATTGGAATGGAAGGCGGCTCGTACTTCGTTCAATTGATTCAGGGTTTGTTGTTCCAATGAACTCACATTATTGTGCATTGATTGGGCCTGACAATTGGGCGGAATCTGGTGATGCTGTTGCTGTTGTGATGCTGATGATCGAAGCAACTGCTGCTGCTGTTGTTGTTGTTGTTGCTGAACGGAGTTTTGCTGATTGCCGGGCATCGGTGGAGATTTACCCGATCGTGGACTAGAATTGGGTGTGGAACGTGGACTTGCAGTCTGTTGGTTCTTCAGCATTCGCATCAGGCCCTCGAGCTGATCCATAAGTTGGCGACGGGAGTCTTGAAGAGCTCCCAAATGCCCTTCGAGTTCACCTTTGCGCTGCCTCAATGCTCGCAGTTCGTTTATAAGGGCCGGATTTTCGGGAGTCATTTGTTCGGCTTCTTGTTGTCTGCGTAGGCGGGCGATCTCACGCATGATTTCTTTGTTTTTCGACTCCAGCTGGGCGATCAGCTCACGTTGGGCACGGGAGTTGTCCGTGGTAATAGTGGAATTTTCAGTCGGCATTCCGGAGGGCTGGAAAAAATAACTCAACATTAATAACTTCAACTGAAAAGTGGTCAAATTTAAAAATCAATTTACTGCTCTGTTTTCTTGTGCAAGCCGGGCTGCATATCTGGCGATCAAACGATGTTCCTCGTCGTTAGCTGACGCAGCTGCTACCCGCGATATCGACGTTCCACCAGCACTATCCAAGCTCCTTCCTGTGGCTCTGGAGTCTAATGTGCTGCTTCGGTCATAGCCGTGCAACAAGCTCGGATCGGAGAAGCCATTATGCGATGGCAATGGCGAGGGCGGCACTATATGCGACAGATTCAATGTCTTCTCCGGCTGTTCGGGGAATCGTGGCAACACTTGTGCAGTCTTTTCAGGCACACATCGAAAGCTCTTCCTTAACGAATGTCCGATCTGTTTGCTGGGAGACTTATAGCTCGAGTATTCCTTGACTTCGTGATCGTTTTGGTGATTCAGTGATGTCTTGCCATGCCAAAAGCACTCCTGACACAACTGGTAGGCGTGACATCGCTGACATCGATAACGAAATCCGGTAAAATTTTCCTTATGACAAACAGAACAGATAGTCGGATGGACGATTGTCTCGACCGTGGCCAAGCGATGCAGCAATGGCAGCCAGACGAGACACGATGGTCCTGGTTCAGACATAAGTATTGCCATAAAATCATTGACTGTAACTTTCGTATCAGCCGGAAAAATCTCCTCTTCGAGACCTTCTTTATAATGGAATGTGGGTGATTCATAAACCGCAGCGGGTAGCGCCAATACTTCCCGAAGAAATTCGCCAAGTTTCCATGGGACTAGTTGACCGGCACCATCCGATATTTGAGAGAAAATATCTAAAAAGAATAGAAAAATAGTTTTGAAGATAAATTATTTGTCGATCGAATGGAAATACTTACATCGCAATTTATCAACAAGTTTGCCTGAACACATGGTGGCCAGAGCGACTTTTATGGAGAAGACTCGAATTTTACCTGAGTTATCACTGTAAATACAATGCAAAAAGATTCTTTTATAGCCTTCAGAGAATTGCAACATTATTTTAAATATAATAAAACAAGCAGTATTTGTTCAACTTTTTAAATTAGATTTTAAAGACTTACAGCATTCTAATGGACTAAAAATCACACGGTTGTTTTATAAGAAACCAAGTAACAGACTGCTGGTCTTAAAACTGGAAAGTAGGCTCTTAGAAACACCGAAGGTAACCTACTCACTGAATCCCAGGGATATATGCCAACAGCATTTTAAACAGCTAATAAATGGACATCATGTGGAGCGAGTGAAAGATCAAGACAATAATCTAGTTCTAGTCACTGAAACCATAGTTCCACAATCGAGTAGAGGAGAAGTGGACTTAGCTATAAAAATGTTTAAGAACAACAAGGCCAATAGATCAGAAGCAGATCAGCAGAGCTCTTCAAACACGGAGGTGATGATGTTCTAGAGTGCATCCATTAAATGTTCAACTTTATATGCCCTAACTACAAAATGGCAACCTTTTATTCTCTAAATACTATCAATGCATATCTCTAATAAACGTCTTAGAAAATATGCTATCTAACTTACTTACGTCAAGCTTCTGCAAACTGTTTCAAACCTGCACAGGGTTTCAGTTAGAAAATGCGCTATTATGGAAATTAATCAATCATGTTCTGGAGCAAATGGTACACTAGGTAGGCGTTAACTACGCGGTCACTATGACTTGTAAATATTTGCAAATCATGTCTAACAACCGGGAAAACCTTAGAGGTCACTATATTCAACAGATCTGTCTAGCTAGGAATATACGGGTGATATCATCAACCGTTCCCAACTTTCCACAACAAAGTTCTTTACGGTACGACTGAAGAACAGGATAAACTTGTATGTCTTGGAGTAAAAGAGGATGAAAACCAAGTGCATCTACTTTTTCGGTTTGGCGAAACAAATGGGTTCAAAATACTTCAAGCGTGAGAGAAAGTGTACGGTCTAGAAAACCATCCCACTCTCTGTCCTTCTTCACGGCACCGCTTCCAGTCAAGCTAACCAACAATTCAAAATTACATTAACTTAGTCGGGACTTAGTCTTATCTTAACTAAGTCAATCTGCCGAATCAAAGTAAGTTATTCTCTCATTCACTTTTTCCCCAATTAGAGTTGGCATTCAGTTATCAACAAGTCAACCGTCACAAGCTGCTATTCTTCGAGGGATATTTGGCTCTGTGTGCGAGGAGGGCGTTTTTCTCATAAAAATTATTGCACATTATAACCATGGGGTTTTCACTGGAAAATCGACTTCCATAGATCTTTTGATTTTCAATAATGATTTTGTGTTGTTCTCAATGAGATCTTATTAACACAGATTTCTCCAGTTTCTCCAGTCTTCTATTGAATAAATAAAATAAATAAATTTGGTGGTGCAACAGCTCGAAGTGAACCAGGACCTAGTGACTTACAACTCTCAACCATTCCTGTGTGCGTGTTACCAGGAATGGAGGGGACCTACAATTTTCTGCCGATTCCGAACGGCTAATGAGCAGCACTTTCCATGACAAGAGATACTCTTGGAGGATTTGTCAACTTCTCGCAAGAGGCAGTACACCCCTGAAAAAAACTTTCTTGCAGCGGCTGAGAATCGAACTCGAGACCTTCCGCATGACAGTCCAACGCACTAACCATTATACCAAGGGGTACTACAGTCTTCTATTGAACCCATCACAAAATTCCGATACAAGTTGAAAGGTTTGGGTTTCAATTCAAATTAGCAAAATTGGTCTTAGTGTTTTATATTCAATATGTTGAAATAAATGATGTTAAATCACATCAAATTCATGTTTCCCTGCAGTTCCTCAAGGGAACTACTTGGGTCCTATATTGTTTTTATTGAAATTAAAATGATATTCCAATCCAAATCTGGGTTTTGCAAGACTTAAAAAGACCTCTCTCACAATGCATTCTCTTCCAAGACTTGGCGAATGGTATCAGGAAAATGTTTTGTTTCTGAATGCTTGAAAATTTCAAGTTCTGTCATTTTAACATTTGATGATGAATTGATGAATTATCTCTTTTAAGAATATAAATATCTTGCGCTAAAGCAACTTCTTCATTTTAGAATATTGTTCCGTAATATAGAGTCCTTTTTATACAACAAATTCCCAATGGATTAAAACTATTCAAAAAGTTTCACAAGACTTCTTTGAAGTTTATCATTTCCATTGGAATGCCCTTGCATGCTTTTCCTTCTTAGTAATTTACTTAAGTACTTCAGTCAACGAATTGAGAAAAGCCTTCACCTCAAAATATTTTTAAAAGTTTTCAAACTTGGCACACAGTCTCTTCGTTTCTAGTAACTTATCGCCGCCTTACTCCTTGAAGGATGTAGTTTAGCTAAGATTTAAATAAGCCACTCATGAAGCAAATACGTCTACAATGGTACAGCACAGTGGGGCTCCAACCAACTGTCAGAAAATACCTTTTTTTTAATTTCAATAAATACATATTGACGAATAAGGATTTGTATTTATTGGGCTGGAGATGCAGATTTGGTATTTATTGTTTCCTGCTCTGCGATTTCCATTTTGTGATGATATTTTGTTTGTTTATGTTTCGCGCCATATTTTGAATGCAATCAAAGATGTTTGGTATTGCAAATTGTTACAGTATGTTTCACAAATGCATGGAACTTTCCCAATAGCCAGATTTCATAAAATAAAATGCACCACTTGTTCTTATGTAAAAGTACTTTGGAATTCAAAAATTATTTATAAACATAAAAGCATGGATTTAATTAGAGAAAAATGTTCAAATTCATAAAAATTTCCGTCTGATTTCTAGAAAAGTATGAATTAATGCAAACAAAGTTTAAAAATCGTTTTATTATTAAAAACATTTTTTATGTCCTAAAATTTTTCCAGAAAAAATTTGGGATGCCAATTTTAAGTATTCCATTATATAGATTTTAGTAAATAATTTCAAAAACTAATCGTTCACACGTTATCAAGATATTAATTTTTCAAAAAAAAAAAAAAATTTAGAATTGTTTTTTTTTTTTACTCAAAAAATATTTTTTCGAATATTTTTATAAACAATATTATTTTAAATTTGAAGGAGCTCCTGTACAAAAATTTTGGTAAAAGTTGTTAGAGCAGTAAATTAGAAAGTCAAAAATCAAAAAAAAAAAAAAGGTTGTATGACAGGTACCGTTAGTAAAATTGTTTTCCAATTTTTTTGTTGACCAAAATTTAGTCTATGCCTATAATAGTACACTTAATTTTCTTTATCAAAATCGTTAGAGCCGTTTTCGAGATATATAAGATTTTGCATAAAGACGGAGGTACGACTTTCCTCTAGGGAATCACCGTGGACCTTAAAATATAGAGTTTGAAGAAAATAGCTCAAGTGGTTTAGGCTGTAGGTTGAGGTACACATACTGAAACATGTTTTTCATAAATTAAATTTTCACATTTAAGGATACAAGTTCAATTAATCGTGTACCCGTTTTCAAGATATTGAATTTTCAAAAAAAAAAAATGTAATAATTTTTTTTTTAATCCAAAAACTATTTTTTTGAAAATTTTGGGAAAAATAATATTTTAAATTCCTGTATAAATTTTTTGGTTAAGATCGTTGGAGCCGTTAATGAGAAGGTCGAAAATCATAAAACAAAAAAAAAACCGTTCGATGACAGGTACCGTTAAAATCATTGTTTCTTAAAATTTAATAGGCAGAATCGCATAGCTTTTTTACAGCATATGATAAAAAATAAACTAAAAGGTAACTGCAGGTATATGTATGTAATTGTCTACATTTTAAGAGGGCGAAGTCAAAAGATTGTGTATTCAGAAAAGAATAGATCGCTTCTCTAGATATGAAAAATTGAAATATGGTGGAGAAGATCTGAAAGTTGTCAAATCGTACAAGGAGCTAGGAGTTCCAATAAATTATGAGTTTTCATTTAAAAAACGAACTGGCAGAGTCGCAAAATGCCATAAATTCAACGTGAAGAAATCTGATATCGAATTCTGGGGTTGGAACACCATCAATAATAAATTTCTGCTACAGTACCCAAGTTAAAGACGTATTGCACCTTTAGCGTTTCTTTGATAAAACTTTTGCAGCTACCATCTTCTACGCCAAATTATATGCTTCTAAATGAAAGTGGTAGGTCGCCCCATTTTCTTTTTACCCTCCAACTAAGCATGAGCTTTGTGTCGAAAACTTTAAACAAGGAAGACGTTTCACATCTGATCAAGGTTCTCGTCATATAATACTCTCGCTGTCTATGTAATACTGACGAAAACGAAGATCTTCTATGTGTTTTATTTGCATTTGTCAAATTCAATTTTATATGCCAAGCGACTTGGATCGCCTTTTCTTAGTTTGAGCGAAACTTAACGAATTGCAGCTGGACGCCATTTTGATTTATTATTGATTAGGATTTGTGTGTACTCGCTCGATCACTTATGCACACATATGCTAGCTTATGTGTATTACGGTTGGGTGTTTAGTGCATAGGAAGGCCGAGAAATCTGCACCAAAATTAAATTTACTCTAAAAACACTTAGAAATTATTCTGTAAAAACGTAGCCAATAGTATTTTGCGATCATAAGTGCAATGTTCCATGGTTCATTGACGTGTTTTCCTAATCTTTATTAATGTTATGTTAAGTTATGAAAACGAAACTAACAGTTGTCGCCATTTTTAATTGATAAATTGTAAGCAATCAACCTTTGCTTTAGAAATAAAAATACTTCGCCACACAAATAAAACAACGTCTTTCCACTTCCACGGATCTACAACAACTGATTATATCTTTATTCTGTCAGCCTAACCGGTAGTCTCCTTCTATTTAATACAGTCATTATATCTTTCTTGTATTTGGACATTCATTTTGTTTTCTTTATTCTTTCTTTTGAAAGTGTTGCCACAATATCATCTTTCTATAGGCTGACACATTTCGAGGAACCCTGTTTGTAAAATGCTGTTGATGTAAATGCAAATACGTCGTGAAAAGCTAGAAAATCAATGTCTACAGATATTTGCCTTCATAATTTCGATTTTCATGTACGGCTTTCGCAGCAATCGTTCCATTGGTGATCTGATGGAATTTCTCACCGACACGAGTCGAAAAGATTTCTACATTGTCTTGGATAAGGTTTGGCAACAGGCACACTTGTCGAAAATGTGTGAGTTTGGTATCAACGAAACACTTATCCTTTGTATTAGAAATTAAACATGTTGCATTGGACGGTTTCAAGCCTGATCTTCACACAAAAAAAAATGCTGGTGTTCCTCAGGGCTCCGTTTTGTCTCCGAATCTCTTCCTCATTTTTATAAATGATCTCTTGTCTGAAACTTCTGAGGAGCACATTAGCTGGCTTTGTTAAAAAACAAAATAGTCACTATTGGGACACTGATACACCAAAGACCATTGCAACCTCGTGGAGTAAGTGTATGGTGCGCCATATTCCTTCGGGAATGCCATATGTACATATTGTTCTGGTGAATGCTATCGGGACATGTTGGAAAACTTTTTTGTGCCTAAATTGTATATCAATTGGGCCCATAGAACATTTGGTCCCAACACACAGCTCATGCTTGGGTGCGAATCTAACGAGAAATTTTTCTCGACTAAATAATGGCAAAAAGTGGTGATATCGACTGGCCACCACGATCCCCTGATTTGACGCCTCCCGATTTTTTCTTATGGGGGTACTTGGAGGGAAAGGTGTACCAAAATAAACCGATCATAACCTCGATGCTTAAGGACAAAATTAAAAAGGAAATAAGGAGAGAGGTCTGTGAAATTGTTATGCTTAAATTTGCATCAAGGCCCGAGGCGCCCACTTGACCGACATCATATTCCATACACAATGTTAAAGACCATAAATTCAATTGATAAAATATAAATAACAAAATTTTATTTCATTTTAAAGTTACAATAAAAAACAATATACAAACGCATTCTGTATAATCAACCTTAAGGTACTTATTAGTACCTGTTTAGGTACTTCTGAAAAGTCGCTGGGAGATATTAGTATGAAGTGAATTTTTTTATACTTTTCTCAATCGCTGCGTTTCATACTTAAACTCAAACTATAATTAAGGAATCCCAATTTTTAGTGCGAAATAACTTTATATTAATACGAGATACGAACAACTTTCTCATAATTAATTTTGTGTCAAATTCGAAGAATTTGTTCAAGATCAATTTTTAATAGCACAACTAATTTACACGATAAACACGAATATCCGAAAGTATGACATGTTTCACGTCAATGGTGCTAGAGCTTATCGGGGATTCACACGGAATTTTTTTTTTTACAAATCATCTCCAGTTCAATTTTTAAAGCCCTACATATTGTTTGATGTGAAAACCTTCATTGACTGGACTATAGCCTCTATTAACATTTGTAGAGAATTTATGAAGTTCATAAGGCCATAAGTAGGTGACATGGAACTTATATCCTTCGGATACACATTAAAAATTGCTATGTCCAATAAATTTCTTCGTTTAACCATTATGTCTAGATTGGTCGGAAGTTTCGAAATTATTTTTTTTTTTTTAAATCGAATCCATAACTTATCCTATTACTTCTAATTACTACTGAAACACACAAGTAGAAAAAAAAAAAAAACTTAAATAGCTCTGTCTTCAAGTTTGTTAATTAATTTTTTTTTCAGAGCAATTAACCCACGAAAAGAAGAGAGAAATTAGTTTTCTACCTCAACCCCTTTTCAATTGAAGCCGCATCACATCTTAAACGTATATTTAAGCTCATTAACGACGATAACGATGAAAAATTATCGACCCTTGTCAATGAAGTTCAATTAATTTTTTTTTGTTTTTCTCTTCTACGAAAATTGAATCACTGATGTAGGAAAAACTATTTATTGTAAATCGTAACTCTTTTTTGACGTTTAATATTTTTTCAGTTTTTTTTTCTGCTTGAATTTGAAGGATGATTTAAATAAATTCTGGTACTGAACTTGAAGATTAGGTTTCACGGTTTAATTGTGAAACCTAATTACTGAGAAAATCAGGACTTTCCTACGAAATCCTCCGGCATTTGGGAAAATTCAGCTGTCAAGCAAAAACTAATCGAAGACTTTAGTCCCAGCCATCAAGGTAAAATCAATAAGTTATTGTTGACAAATGGAGCTGGGCGGTAAAACAAAACCCTCACGTTTGCTGGAAAAGATGCGAAACTTGTCTGGTGAAACTGTGGACGACAAATTTCTTGCAATACTAGGTGGCCATCACTTTGAAGCAAACTTTATCTCCTTGGAACGAAGAACTACTGGACAAAGTAAAGAAGATGTGGTATCAGTGTGCACCACCAGTGGCACAGTCACAGATCACGATCTTACAACAAATCTTCGATCGAAAAATTATCTGTGAAAATGGACATCTCAAAACGTTTGCAGATGATAGAACAGTGAAATCGTCGTGACCGAACGGCTGTACGTGTCAAAAATCTACGACAACTTGCCAATTTGAACGAGATGTGCTAGTATCATAAAAGCTTTTCCGAGGAAACAATGAAATGTAGAGCACCATGCATGTTCACTCCAGTCAGAAAACTAAGTAGCTGGGCTCAGTCGAAGGCGACAGAGCTTGGCGCTACCTCCGGTTGCCTTTTTATATACGACGAAACAACTGGCCGTAACTTTCTCACGTGCAGACGTTTCAATTATTTTATCAACAAGGAGCATACGGAACTACGATAAAAAGAAGACCAAAGTAAACATTTATGACGCTAACAGGTCTCAGATCAAAGCCTATGAGTAAGAACGACTAGTTTTATCGCTTGGTTTCCAAAAAAGTTCTCTTGGCACTTCACCGTAGCAGATTTTCTCAGTTTTTATAATTTATCAGCCGACTGGCGCCGTCGAAAACTTGTTGACAATTCAACAGAAGTTTATCAAGCTGGCATCGTTAATTGTCCTGACGCTCTGCATATAACAATTATAGATCAAAATATTCCGTTCGCATCTATTTTAAAGGCGCACGATCAGCCAGTAAGAAAACACACTGTATTCTGATAAAAGGCCCCAGTTACGGCGAGTCCAAGACGCTGCCCGCCTGAAAAACAAGCTGAGGCAAAATTTGAATTTCAAGAGCTAGTGTCACTTGGAATCTGTAGGCCCTCCAAAAGCAACTGGGACTCGTCGCTAAATGGTACCAAAAAATATGCTACTTGGCGGGCATGTGGCGAATATAGGCGCCTCAATGCAGCAACTGTACCGGACAAATAATACCTGGTTGACGACTTCACCCAAATGGTGCATGGCCGAAGTGTGTTCAGCACAATTGACTTGAAGAAGGCTTATCACCAAGTCCCACTTGCGCCAAGCCGCATCCCGAAAACGGAAATATATCCCCTTTTGGGTTTTTTGAGTTCTTGTTTATAACATAGGAAATGCAGCACAGATGATGTTCCAAAGGCTGATTAAGTTACGAGGTTCGTCGAGGTCTGGATTTTGCTGGTCGCTTTTGAGACGTTCGCAGAGCATAAACACCACCTGCGTGTCATCCTTTAGCGACCTCAAGACAATGGCTTAGTCTTCAATCTGTCCAAGTGCTATTGCGGAATATTCGAAGTCAAGTTCTTTGGCCATGTGGTCTTACCTTGAGGTGAGGAATTACACCTTTGGCATCCAGAGTAGCCGCAATACAGGAATTCAAGAAGCCCGTGTCGTAGCCAAACCCTTTCGAAGATTTTTAGCTTTGATCAATTTTTACAGAAGATTCATCCCCAACTCCATTGCAATTCAAGATCAACTCCAAGTTTTAAGGACAACCGTAAAATACCGTGCACTTCTGATGCCGAATCTACTTTTGAAGAGCACAAAGCAGCACTTTGCAGCACTTTGCTAGCTAATTCAGCGAGGGATGCCGAAACTTCAATAGCTGTAGTTGCCTCAGACTTTGGCATTGGTGCCGTGGTACAACTAACGGTGAACGGTATATTTTTTTCTAGAAGAAGCTTCCTATATCACAGAAATAACAAACAGAAATAAGTTGCTGGCTATTTACGAAGAAGGAAGAGACTTTGCTATACGAGTAAACACTGGCCATAAGCCATTGGTTTTTGAATTACGATAGAAAGCAGATAAGGCTTCACCCAAGAATGCATGCCGTTTGGATTTCATCAGCCAGTTTTCGACCGATATAAGTCAAGTCGTCGCTGGAAAAGATATCATAGTCCCTGACATGCTGCAGGTGGGGGTGATAGCGTGCTTGGTAGTTTAAGGCATGTCCGGGGCTCTGTGAACTCTGCTGGTATTGCTACGGATGCACAAACCATGCACTAACGTGTATGGGTGCTGAAGTGGTAATGCTGTTTTGTAGTTCTAATGGGCTCGTCCACTGATTTATCGGTGAGCCGGTATTGCTACCTATGCACAACTCTATCACTCCGGTTTCCTATCGACCTCCTCGTGGTGCCTGTGTATAGGTTACACAGGCGGATAGTGAGGTTGAGCTGTCGCGTGCGTGCGGTCATTCTTCATACTATCTATGAGGTAGGCCCCCTTGTGGGTTTGGTTTATTCCGAATGCGGAGACACATGGTTTCCAGGCGTGCCTGGATTCAAGAGGTGCTAGATAGAACTCGCCTCCAGGCAAGAGGTGTGCACATACCTGCAACATGTCACAGCTTTGCGACTGAGATGGCTTCGGCTATGTCAAGGTTAATGGTCAGGACCCAATCTGACTCCGATGAAGGTAGGCCTTCCGTGGGATTAAGCCGTAACTGGCAGGTGCTCACGTAAAACCAAACATAATGTAGGTTCTGTCCCTGACATGCTCTCTAAGATCGAAGCAGTAGAAGCCAAAGACAACATAGACCTCGACTAGCTGGAAGCAGATCAAAAGGTCGATCCGGAGTTTCAGGCTTTGTGGAGCGACAACAAAATGTCACTTGTGTTAAAAGCAGTCAAAGATGCAAAATCCTCAAACAACATTATTTGTGACGTATCAGATAAGTGCATTGATCTTTCCTTACTAGAAAAGATTCCATAGCTTGGTACATGTGGGCACAAGAGCGACAACAAAGCTCATTCAACAACTATTTGTTTGACCAAAAATGCGACAAGACTGCAGAAAATTTGTCAAGGAATGTCAGAGGGCAAAAATTCAAAGACATAATCGGACTTCATTGTAGGAACGACGAACCACCCGAACGTTTTGACCATATTCATATACATCTGGTGGTTCCTTAAGTACCTTCTAATGGCTCTTTATACCTGCCTACCATCATCGGCAGGGCAGCTCGTGGCCGGATGCAATCACAATCAGCGACATTATGTAACTGCAGAAAGTGTAGCAAAAACGTTTATAAAAGGCTGGATATGGCGTTTCGCTGTTCTACCTCGTATCACTTTAGGCAGAGGACGGAAGTTTGAAACTTTGCGAACTACCACTTACCATCCTCAAGCGAATGGGACGCTAGAACGGTGGAACCGTTAGTTAAAAGCTGCGTTTAAAGCAAAGCTGACACCCAACTGGACAAACGATCTGCTTCTGATATTGCTCGGCCATCAAGTAGCATGGAAAGATGACTTCAAAGCAACACCCGCCAAAATGTTGTACGGTAAAACTCTTAAAATACGTGGTCAAATTTGTGCTTATCTGTACTGTGATAGCGATTTCGTCCGCCAGTTTTTCGTTCAATCTGATTTAGACACTTGCATCGATGTTTTCGTCAGGGTAGATGCAGTCTGTAAACCTCTCCAGTCGGAGACAACGGATCCGTCAAGGTTGAGAGGCGGTATCAAAAAATACTTCAAGGTCAACATCAATGAAACTATGCAAAAGGTTTTCATAAGACAGCCTTCATTGTAGTTGCTGGAGATACCATCACTTCTAGCTGAACACCAATAGCTCCAACCCGAAAGACATATATACTCGTACAATTCGAGCAGGTAGGCTTGTGAAACAGTGAACATGAAAGTTTCTCAGTGTAGAGGGAAACCCGTGTAGCACAAAACTTGACTCTGCACCAGCCAAGTGAAAACTTCTGGTGTGTTCGAAAAAGTGTGAAAAGTGACCAAAAGCAATTTTTTTTTTTTATAATTTCAAATGAAAATATAGAGGAACGTGTGGTTTCAACTTACCTAGTATATGCAGCCAAAAGCCAATTCAATAAAAGTCCAGCTTTCGAATCGACAGGAACTTGCTGTGCAGTTGGAAGACGCTTATTAAGATTATGATACAGCGACGATACGAGTGTCTCTAGCCTTGCCACACTAACTTCGCTCTGTGGTTCCAACGTATTGAGGCCATTTTCACGAAATGCCTCAATCACATTCCATATATCGACAAGATGAAGATTTGTTGATTTCTGAATGTAGCGAAGCTTCGATGCAGTTCGATATGAAGCAAAACGTATCGAATCAAAAGTCTGTAATCGTAGATCTTGAAGTATGGCAACTCGCGGTTCTAGTTCCATCATGTTTGCTCTTAATAAAAACTATAAGAGCGGGTATTGTGCCGGTCTTTCGCAAAGAAGTATATCTGCAAAAAATAACAAAAAACATAAAGCCATTGGTTAATTACCAAAAACTAAATAAATCATCATCATATAAATAAAACGGTACATTTAATTTCGGATATAATAAAACCACCAAACAAATCACAAAATAACACTTCAACACGCCAAGCTAAATATGTATATATAGGTTCTCGTACAAGCTTACCGCCATCAAAGGATACCAGGAGTTAAGTGTCTGCTATGGCAGAGCTCCTCTGGAGCACATCGCAATAAAACCCAACAATAACATTTATAATAACTTTCAGAATTAACCATTAGAAGATAATGGGCGGAGACGTCGGAGTCGGAGTCGTCGGTCGACGAGACGCACGGACTTAAAGAAAAACACCAATAAAACCAGCTTCTTTGCCGAAGGGGGTAATGAAATCCAGAACTGTATGAGAGGACGGGAACACAATAATCACATTTCTTTTTTTGGATATTCGTGTCGAAATAAAGGCAGCGCCTTTGACCATTGGGTATAGAGGGAATCATGTAAAAATAGAAAATTCTTGAAAAGGTCTTTTCCAATGTTTCCTTATTTTACCTTATACTGCAAGGGAAGCGAGCTGAAAATTAAATAAATTTGTTCGGGCGTGATTTTGTTCATTTCCCCTCGAAAACTAAACAAGGTACACTTGAAAAACACAAAAATGTGATAGGCATTTTCGTGGAACGAAATTGGGAAAACTGAAAAAGAGCTATTGGAAAAGCTTAAGGGCAGGTTTCGGGGATGTCACGGTCGAATATTGGAAGACTAAAATTCTATACTAGCAGGGCTCAGGAGTCAAAATTCAACCAACGAAAACTGACACACACAAAACCTCGTTCTTATTCCATTTTATAGAATGCGGTGATGAATTATGTTCTTACATGTCCTTCAGTATTCAATATAAGAGAGTTCTAATAGTCCGAGAGCCGACAGCAAAAATTTGGTTTGAAATAAAATGTCGAATACAAAATTCTGCTATCTTTTATTTTTCGCCATTGGTGTGGCTGAAGGGATAAAAATAGCTACTTTTCTTATTTTTGTGTTTTTGTGTCAGGGGTATAACGACTTCAATTCCTTTATTAAAAACAGTATGCTCTGTCATTTATGCTCTTGTTAATCGGACCGTCAAGATAAAAGTGTTTGGCTAAGGGAAGATGACAAATCAAAAGAATTGAAGTCGATATACATACTTCTGACGCAAAAATAGGAAAACCTGCTCAAATTTTGATAAATTGTATAAAAATAAAAATAAAAAAAAAAAAATGCACGACTTGGTCTCACGAACTTGCTCTTATGTAAAAGAATTAGAATTTCAAAAATGTGTTATTAGAGAAAAACTGTTCATAAGCATAAAATTCATTTTTTAAGTGACTAAAACAACTCCTTTAGTAGTTGGAGCTAAGCACAGGATACAATGTGTTTTAAGCAAATATTAGTTTATGCAAGAACGAAATTATATTGCTTATAATTATTTCTTAAAAAATAAGCTTTTATACATATACAAAATTTTGAAAACATTTTTAAGAAAAAATGTTGGTACGCCAATTTTTTTATTATTTTTACTACTAGTTTTTTATTTACTAGTTTTTTATTTACTAGTTTTTTATTTACTAGTTTTTGTTCGAATAAAAATTAAATTTCCAAAAAAAATATTTAGCTGTTTTTGAGATATTGAATTTTCCAACAAAACAAATAGATTTTTTTTTTAAATTCAAAAAATATTGTTTTCAAAGTATTGAAATGCGATGTTTTTTAAACTTTTTGGAAGCTTCTCTAAAAAATCCGTTATGCCAATGATGAGAAATTCAAAAAAAAATAAAAAAAAAAAAAAACGCGTGGGGGAAAAATTAAAAACGATGCCTACCAAGTTTTGAAGAAAATCGACCATGACGTTTAGGCTGTAGTCGAACAGACAGACAGAATTGCGAGACCCACTTTTTTCGTCTTCGCTATCATACTTTGATCATACTCGAGTTCGATTTTTTTTACGAATGCATAACTTGCCTTATAGTACTCGTACCTGCATATAAGTCGCAGGTAAAAAGAAATTGTTAAAAACTGTTAAAAAAAATTGATGAATTTGTATTATTTGCACATATGCTTTATATCAAAAACTACACGCAGGATCAAAAAAGTAAATATACAGTTAAGACATAGGTAACGAGTACCCTAAGAAAGTTTTCATTTTGGCGGCACCAAAACCACTGTAGACGTGGTCGAGGAACAGACATACATATATACAGAATTGCAGGGCACACTTTTTTCGTGTTCTCTATCATCGCAATGTCAAATTTGATCAAATCATCGAGTTCGAACTTGCCCCATGGTACCTATATTCCAAGTCAAGATAGTAACTTCACATTGTACTACGAGTATATTAGGAAAATCAGAAGCGTGTCGATATTGTATAGGTATAACGAACGCTGGACCTTGTCGTACACCTGAATCAATATAAAGGATAAGAAACTGCGGCTAATCGGCATACAAATATGTATAAAGGACATTGAAACAATATCATTTCACTATATGTCAGACAGAATAAAAGGCCTTGTGGCGACGTCTTAACCTTCGTGACAAGATTAATAATTATTTATATATTTTTGAATTTCTATTACTCCTTTTGCTAAATTTGACATTTTTCTTTCATTTATTTTTTTCTATTTAAATATTAATTGTATAAAAAGTACGCACTTTTTTTCATTATCCAAATAATTTTTCTTTTATCATCAACAGAAATTGTAATACAGAATTTTGGATTTACAGAATTTTGTTTTTTAACACACTTGGACAACAACACTTGCAATCGGTTATATGCATATATGTTATTTTTTACATTCTAGAAAATGTTTTAAGATATTTCAGAAATACATAAGTACGACCGAATTCCTAGTTTAGTCTATTCATGCTTAAATTTGAAACTCCTTTTTTTTAACAGAACATATAGGTTTAGTTTGTGTGAAGAATTGTCGTGGAAAATGTTTTTTGTCACCGAAATTCCCTATCTTCCTAACTTATGTATTGCGTTTAGTCATTAAAAAAAAATAAGAACGGTGCACTATGGGACACTAATTTGTAAAATCTATTTAAAAATTCTAAAATTTCAAAATTATATATCAACAAGAACTTCTCTTCAGAAGTGTGTTTCTACGAAATTCAACAATTTTTTATTTTAATTTGTTAAAATTGTATTTTGCTATAATTAGTTGATAGTTTTTTTTTTGATATCCAAAAAAAAAACAACAATCAATTAAAATCGATTCAGACTTTCTAGAATTTTGAAGTTTGGCTGCCATTATACATAAATTAAATTGAATCTGAATTGATTGTCTGTAAAAAGGTTTCTCGTTTAACGTTGATGACGCACAACTATTAAAAACTTTACCGATACAGTTCATTTGGATATTTAAACTGTGCATTAGAGTGGGCCTTATTTTAGAAATCCAGTGGTAGCCTACTTTAAAAATGAACCCCTAATCATTGGAGCCAAATTGAATTAGGGCTACCCGTACTGCGAAAGTGCAATATACCACGTAATGAAATTTATCTTAGATACCGGCGAAAAATTATGCAGAACTTCAGTGCGCATTATTTGGCAGAGTTAACATTTGTAGATAGTTAGTTCTTCTATAACGGGCTTTGGAATTACAACACGTGTATTACTGAAATAACTCAACGCCTTAACAACAACATAAACTGGCAATTACTTTACCTTTTCATCCGATGTAAAATTGAGTTCACAGAGGGCGCTATAATGTGACTCACGGTACATAAATCTACTATTGTGCAGTGTGCTCCTTGGCACTTTTTTTAATGGCATCATATTTGCGGATTACGAGGGCGGTCCGATAAGTACTTAGCCTACAAAAGAAAAACTAAAAATTTTGGAAAAGTATCGATTTATTTCTCAATATAATCTCCTCTTAGCGCGATGCACTTGATCCAGCGATGCTCCAACTACTTTCATCATCATCATCGGCTCGACAACCGGGTTCCGGTCCTGGCCTCTTTCAACAAGTCTCTCCACCTATCCCGGTCTCTAGCCGACGCCATCCAGTTGCGCACCCCAAGGCTTCGGGCGTCCTGGTCTACGCCATCTCTCCAGCGCAAGCATGGTCTACCACGCTGTCGTCTACCATAGAATGTACCACAAAGAACTTTCCGAGCAGGTTCCTCTTCGCTCATGCGAGCTAGGTGCCCTGCCCACCGGAGTCTACCGAGCTTAATTTTTGTCACGATATCTGCTTCAAGGTAGATTGCGTACAGTTCATGATTGTACCGTCTCCGGAATCGTCCTTCCTCACATACGGGGCCAACAATTCTCCTTAAGACTTTTCTCTCGAACGCAGCTAAGAGGTCGGAGTGCCTTTTGCTAAGCACCCAAGTCTCGGATCCATATGTGAGTACTGGCAGGACCATGGTCCTGTACAGCAGTAGTTTTGAAGTTATGGTGAGATTTCTGGATTTGAAGAGCTTTGACAGACTATAGTAGGCTCTGTTGGATTTGAGAAGCCGCCCGCGTATTTCTTCTTCTATATTGTTATCGGCTGCTACTATTGACCCAAGGTATTTAAAGGATTGCACCACTTCAAATTCGTGCTCCGCAACCTTGATTGTTTGACCAACTGTTCCTCTCGCATTCGACGCCACCATGTACTTTGTTTTACCTTCACTAATGTGCAGCCCCAGATTTTGTGCCGCCTGCTCGATCTGGATGAAGGAATCGTGTACAGCTTGTTCGGTTCTTCCGATGATGTCGATGTCGTCTGCGTAAGCCAGTAACTGGCTGGACCTGTTGACGATGGTCCCTCTTGTTGCCGTGCCAGAGTCACGGATTGCTTTCTCCAACGCCAGGTTGAAGAGGAGGCAGGCCAAACCGTCCCCTTGTCGGAGTCCATTAAAGATGTTGATTGGTCTGGATAGCAATCCGGCTATTTTTACTTGGCTTGTTACGTTGGTCATGGTCAACCTACATAGTCGTGTCAATTTATTTGGGATGCCGAATTCTCTCATGGCTTTGTAAAGTTCTACCCTGGCTATGCTATCATAGGCGGCCTTAAAGTCTATAAACAGATGGTATGTTGGGATGTTAAATTCTAGACATTTTTCCATCGCCTGCCTAAGGGTAAATATCTGATCAGTTGTTGATTTGCCTGGAATGAAACCACACTGATATTGTCCGATAACGGTTTTAGCGTATGGGGTTATCCGGTCTTGTAGGATAGAGGAGAGTATCTTATAGGCGGTACTCAACAACGTGATACCTCTATAATTGCTGCACGTTGTGACATCTCCCTTCTTATGTATGGGGCATATTAAACCTTTTCGCCAGTCTTCTGGCATTTCTTCCTGCTCCCATACGTGTACTATAATATTATGAATTGCTTGACGTAAGGCTGGCCCGCCGTGATGGAATAATTCGGCTGGTATGCCATCGGCTCCCGGGGCTTTGTTCTGTTTAAGCCGGCCTATAGCCTTCTCAACCTCTTCTATGCTTGGTGGCGGCAACATAGAGTATTCTTCTTGAAGTAGTGGAGCCTCCACTTCTGCAGTGAGCTGACCATTTAGCAATTCATTAAAGTACACTTCCCATCGCTCCAGTATGCTTTCAGGATCGGTGATCAGATTTCCCTCTCCGTCCTTGCAGTATGTGCAGCGTGGTGTGTACTGCGTCATGTTTCGGACGGATTGGTAGAACTTCCGCGCCTGGTGCGGACCTCGCTCTCGGCTATTTTCAATTTCACAGATTAGGTTCTTCTCCCAGGCTGATTTTTTTTGTCTGTGTAGCCGTTTTTCTATTCTTCTGAGCTCTTTATATTCCTCTTCGCGTGCCCGCGTTCTATGAGATTGTTGCATTGCTCGGTACGCAAAATTCTTACGTTCAGTCGCTAGCTTGCATTCATCATCAAACCAGTCGTTCCGATTTTTACGACTGCTGCCTAAGATGGAGTTGGCAGTACTAATGACAATATTCTTAAGGCGTGTCCACTTCTCATTTACGCCCAGCATACTGGCTCCAGGACTTACTCTCCCTAAATCAAGTGATTCTAGGGCGAGTCCTAACGCATTACCAAAGGTGTTACTGGTGTTTTCATTGCGCAGGGCAGCCGTGTTGATTCGAACCTGATCGGCGGATGCAATGCGTCTTCGCAAGGCAATCCGCCCTCGGAAAACCATACCAACTTTAACCCATCCGAAAAATAGGTTTTCTCGAGGTCTGCAAGGTAGGCCTCCGTGGCAGCGATGACCTCCTCATTCGACTCAAATTTCTGCCCGGTGAGTGATTTTTTCAGGTTTGCAAACAAAAAAAAGTCGCCACGGGCCCAAATCTGGAGAACACGTTGGAAGGGGCAGCAGTTCGTAGTGCGATTCCACCAATTTGGGCTTTAGTCTTAAGGTTGCGCTTCTGGTCCGGAGTGAGCAAACCCACCAGCCATCGCGCCGACAGCTTTCTCATGTCCAAAATTTCATGGAGGATATGACCCACGCGGTCTTCTGAGATACCTACTGTTTCAGCTATCTCGCGCACCTTCAATCGGCGGTCTACCAATGTGAGTTCGTGGATTTTTGAAACGTAATTCTCCGTGGAAGCCACTTTCGGGGCACCTGGCCGATCTTGTTGAAACTCGTTATACTCTTTGATTTCGCTGCGCGATTTCCCTTCCAAAAACAAGAATCAAATCATTGACCGATAGTGCTCTTTCTCCATTTTTTTAAAATTCGCGGACAAGCTGGCTTCTACATGTGTTCAAAACAAAACTAAGAGTCTAAGAGAATGTACTATACGATAGTAGATCTCTCTTGCGATACTGGCACCATCGGGCGGTGAGGCTTAGTACTTATCGGACTGGCCTCGTACTTTGCGCAAAGATTGCTTATAAGCAATTTTTTTCGCAAGATAAATTATCTTCTAAGAGACAAGTGTTGAAAGTTTTATTTTACTATTTGAGAGTCGTGAATCTAAATTTGCAACGACTGTGTTTTGGGGAAAATCAAGAATCCCGATTCAAAGTGAACACAATTCTATACCCAGACAAGCGAAGAAGAAGTTTGTAGTATTGATATGAGCAAGCCGAACAATCTAACATTAAAACAGGTGAAGTAGTTTTGAAGTCGAGGTAGTTAACAAATTGCTTTAGACAAGTGTAAGTTAGTGATCGCGAAGTTATGCACCTCATTTCTGCAGTAGCAGATGGCTTAGGGCACCATGTAAATCATTTAGTGCTGATCACTTCAAGAAGTTCATCGTCATTTCTGATAGATAAAAGCTGAGTATGCAGTAATCCCTCGTTAACAGGACATGAAACAATTGACCGACTTCTGATAATCATTATCAATGGTGATATACTCGTAGAATAGATTCTCCACGTTCCATCATTGGAAAGTGGTTCATGAGAACTGAAAGCGGAAGCTGTCTTCAACGTTCTTTGTGACTATGGCTTGCAAAGTACAGTATAAGCTTGTTGTTTTGAAACGACTGAACAAATACTAGTGCATAGAATGGGGCTTGTGAAAGCTTCTATATCATATTACGAGTAGTGAAATACTTTTAAGAATTGACAGACTTATTAGGAGCCAGATTCTCTTATGTTCCATGATTTAAAAGATTTCAAGATGCTTGGCCAAACGTCACCTAAAAGAAAAATTGTTCCTGGAATTGAAGAAAAAAACGTCGCTCAAATTTTCAATGAATAAAAATATTTGAAAATTTTGAAAGAGTTTACACCAACTGATGTTAAAGAATTCGCTGATTTATGCTTGAATTTCTTAGGAGAACTCCAAAGGAAAAATGTAAGTTTTTATTATCCGGAGGCGATGATGCATCACGCTCCCTGGATGTCCAATTGTATTTATTCTTAAAGATTTATCTATTTAGAATTGACTTTAAAATGAAGTCCACAACAAAGAAATCACTATGCGACTTTTATATTTTTATTCTCAAAATTTACATGTAACATTGAAACATATCAGATGGCAAAAAAACTGTTGTTACTAAACGCGTTCTATTAGCTCTGACATTTGACATAGGCTAGTCTGTCAGTTTGTGATATTATTTCTATTTCCTATTCACAAATTGAACTGTGCAAGGATGAAATTTCTATATTCATATCCTTTCAGCTTTATTTCCGCATCAACTAAATTATCCCTTCGTTCTATATTTAGAGACCATCACATTATCATTAACCCAGATATTTTCCCTTAAAGATATAAGGGTCCTGCCCACCTATAACAGAGTTGTATATGTTCTATATGCAAATGACCTGTAATTTGGAAAAAAAGGCCTTGAGTTTCTATCGCATTTGAAATGGGCAAACGCTCATGGGCAATGAACGAGTTAATTTTGTGTTGATGAACATCAATGATTTTTTTTTTTGTTTTTAGGACATAATATCCGGGCGATTCACTTCCACTTGAACATGTCTTCGAAGTAAGATACATACATATAAAAGTAGGTATATGTATATTACATATAGGTAAAAGATCCTGGAAAGACTACACTAGAACACTATGCTTCAACCTCGAAAAATGAGGCCATTCATCTGAATGAGGGTGTTACCTTATTCGTAATATACAAAACTTTAATATCCTTCTTCATAAGTAAGGCAGTAAGTACTGGAGCAGCTTAAATTTATGGTTAATAAGTTTTCACAATTTGTGGATTGTGAAGGCAGAGAATTACAAGATTTTTTTTTTTTGGCAAATTGAGAAACCCTCAGCCAGTTTTGGGAGTAGATATTAGCTGGAAAAAAAATCATTTTTGTTTTTAAGAAATTACAAGGAAGACCTTTTAGTTTTGAGTTTAAAAATTCAACTTTTCAGTAAATCTCTTTTGTATAAACAAATTAACCTGTTTCATCCATCAGCCGAACATGGAATACAGCTACAGCCCCGGAGAAAGCTGTATCTCTCTTTGTTATCTTATAACCAAGTTTAATCTTTGGAAATATTTAAAAATACAAAAACTATTGTAGGTATATACAAAAGGAAGATTTATTTTCTTTTAACCTTTCTCTTTCAGGTTAACGATATCTTGATATGAAGTCCGAATTGCATTTTATGGTATGGTATAAGGTACAATAATTGTTAATTAAACTAAATAGTAGATGTTGGTTTGGGCCATAGACTCCTTCCAGCGCCTGATGGAATAGTTCCAATTATACTTTAAAGCTCTCAAGACTTAATTGTTCCAATTCAGGTGGAAATATTTAGAGGGTTCTTGAAAATAATATCCATAAATGGCATATAGTTGGAAAGAAGAAATTTTTTATTTTTATTCTGAAAGCCGGGAAACCCACCCACACTGAGCCGAAATCTAAAAATTTTTGTTGTTCTTTCTTTCAAAGCCGTAAGAAAGACTAATATAATCCTACATTCTTTTTAAATTGAATGACTAAGTGCTTAAAATACTGACGGTCATCAAAATAATCATTCGACACGTTGGACTTTAAATTTAACTGCAGAACGTTGTTTTTTCACAAATTCTTTAAATAATCTCGCAACATGTATGGAAGAGATGTAGGTAAAAATGGTGGCCACGACCAGTCTTGCTCAATTAACGCTGGAGTGCGCAGCCGTTTTGATACCACAAATCTTTTCACCTATAGATTTAATGGGATATGATTAGGGATTCATAAGGTCCACTCTGCCTGAAGGTCACTAGCCTGATATCTTAAGATCGAGGAGCAGCCATATTACTGAATTCGTCGAGGTTCTTCTCAGAGCCACTTCGTTCCCAATAGTTGGGCTCTAATTCTAGACAGAGCAGGACATTTATAGAAGAAACTGCGACACTGAGTATTGTAATGATTGCCCAGCTTCGCAGCATATTTCTCTACTGGCCAGTGCCTAGTGCATGTTGCAACTCCCTTGGCTATGTCGTTTTTGGGTCTGCATATTAAGTCATTTTTTTGTAGGTGGGCCAAATCTTACTAGATATAATGCATTGGTAAAACTGCTCCATCTAACGGTTAAACTCTGTGAGAAAAGTTGAGAAGATTTTGTCCTTCATAACTCGAAGAGGAATGTTAACTCTTTCCGCAAGGGAGCTATGAAGTGCTCATTCTTGCCTGGCAAGGTTATCAGACCGGTCATTTCCTTCTATTCTCTTGTGATCCGGAACCCAGATTGAGAGCAACATTTAGGTTAATGTTCAGGCTCGTAGGATCATCCCGGGATTACTTAAAAAATTTAGAAGATGAAAAAGCCAATTTGACTTCTGGTCATCAAAGGAATCTTGATTACATTTAGAATAAGCGTAGCTGAAATCGTAATAAAGACCTCAGAAAAATGTGTTCCACAAATAGCACTAGGCAAACTTATTTGGGCCATTACAGCTGAGAACTTAATGTCAAATCGTTCAAGACAGAACTGGTTTAGTTTATGAGAAATATTATTGAAGTAAAATATTTAGGTTGAGTACTTTATCGTTAATTAAACTGGAAGGAAAACATTTTAAGAAGAAAGAAAAAGCTTCAAAAGTTTTTTTCATTTGCGGAAGAATCTTAGGAAGAGTAACAGACAATCTTGATGTTCATTTTCTTAGTTGAATTCACCTTTAACAATTCAATCATAATACTCGCGCTTTTAGAAATGTTCATCAGTTAACCCTTGAGCTCAAATTCGGACGATGCACACTGTCAAGTACAGATATTGTTGTTTCTGCCGCACAACACGAATGTGTAATGGACTACCTAGATCTATTTTTCCCTCCAATTGAAGTCTAATGGGCACCTGCACGTCCTATCGAAACCTTACCTGTATCCCAAACGCACGCTGTGATTGTCCTTTGAAGGGTAGTAAGAACCTATTGAGTGCGCGCATATTTAAAAAAACAGAACATACTCGTATCTAGGCAACATCAACATTTTGCCAATTTGTGTAGATCGACATTGGTGATGATTGATGAATAATCTTGAGTAAGTGTAGAGGCTTCGATCATCAGCGCCAATCAAATTTTGTTGACCCGAACCCAGCGCGATTCAAATTGGATTTGTTTTGTCTGCGGACAGTGCATTATTTTCATTTTTGGAATGTTTTATTGCATTGTATTTTGTTTTTTTAAATTATTTTCAGCTCCAAAATAATACAGTCGATGCCGCTTTTTTGGAATACTAAAATTGCAGATCTTTTGCTTTAGTTAAGCCGAGCTATACGTTAACCGAATTTCGGATAACTGAAACAAGTTTCGAAAAGAATATACTGAAATCAAATAAATAAAATGCACGACTAGGTCGCACGAACTTGCTCCTATGTAATAGACTAGGAATTTTAAAAACTAATGTTATTAGGGAAAACTGTTCATAAGGATAAAAATAATTTTTTAAATTGGTTTAGTAGTAAGAGACAAAAACAGAATGCTATGCAAATATGAATTTATGCAAGAACAAAAATTATAAGTTCTTGTAGTGGTTTCTTAACAAAAAGCTTTTAGGTATATACAAAATTTTTAAAAGATTTCTAAGAAAAAAACTTGATATGCTAACTTTAAGCTTTTATTACTGTACGAATGAAAATTAAATTTCCAAAAAAATATTGAGAAGTTTTTGAAATATCGAATTTTCCAAAATTCAAAAAATATTTTTTTCTAAAGTTTTCAAATGCAATGGATTTTAGACTTTTTAGAAGCATCTCTTCAAAAAAACTTCATTAAAATCCGTTATGTCGATAATGTAATGAGTAATTCAAAATTTAAAAAAATGATTCTATGGTAGGTACAAGCTGTAATATCTTAATTTCAATTTTTTTTATTAAATTAAAGATCGTTAAAATTAATTGAAACAAAAAAAATTTTATAAAAATTCTAGGCTCCGTTTTCGAGAAAAATACGATTTTTGAAAGTCATTTTTTGACATTTGTATGGTGGGTACCTTTAATTTTAGGTAAAATGAAACTTTTTTTCATACATCTTGTAGATTATGTTGAAAAACTTTTATTTATCAAGTTTGAAAAAAATCTAATATAAGGTTTTCAAAATATGTATTGAGTTTTGGAAAAAAAAAGATTTCAAATTTTTTTTAAGAATCCAAAAATTTTTTTTTTTTCAAAATTTGAATAAACAATTCTATTTGAATTTTTGGGGAGCTTTAGCAAATAAAAATTGATCAAAATCCGTTGTACGATTTTGGAGAAAATCAAAAACTAAAAAAAATAGTTCTTTAGGGGGTACCCTCAATAACCATTTTTCGGAAAATTTTTTTCAACCAGTACCCAGCTTTAATTAAATAAAATTTTCTTGTATCTTTTTTTTTTTAAATCTGTCGAGCAGTTTTTGAGAAAAAAAAATATTTACAAAATTTCGAAAAAAAATTCGTATGGCAGGTACCGTTATTTTTGGTCTTAAGAAAAAAAGGAACAAAACGTGTGGGGGGGGGAAGGAAATTAAAAATGATATATACCAAGTTTGAAAAAAATCGGCCCAGCCGTTTAGGCTGTAGTCGAACCGACAGACAGACAGACAGAATTGCGAGACCCACTTTTTTAGTCTTCGCTATCATCGTAATGTCAACTTTGATCAAAATCTCGAGTTCGATTTTTTTTACGAATGCATAACTTGCTAGTACCTATAAATCGCAAGTAAAAATGTTGATAAGCAGGTACATATGTATCTTTGGCTAAATGCCTGCAATTATGAAATTAATTTATTTTCCAATATATTGCGTCAGCCATTCGTCTGGCAAAAACGGTTCATCACTTTATCACCGAGGAAGACCACTCAAGCAAGAAAAAAGTAAAAATCTCCATGTTTTCCTCAAAACCACAAACGACAGAAGATCAAGCCTATCGCAACTTGTTCAGTTTCGAGAAACATTTGTCCGGATCTTTTGGAGTAAAAAAAAACAGACTATTTACTTAACTTAAGAATTGAGATTGAATTGGGAGCAAGATGTCATCACTCTTTCCAATCTTATCAAACCTAAATCAATAAGTTTTTTTTTTGCAGACAAAGACGTAGACAGGAGTCAAAATTGCGAGGACCCTTTGCATAATTTCTAACAGCATTTAAAATGGAAATTTTAGGTAACTGCGAAAAGTTCAATTTTTACCAACATTTTCATCTTTCATAGTCAAAACTTGCCAAGGCGTAAATCCTTGTCCTTACATTTTAGTTCATAATATATAGTTTCTCGTATTTACATAAACACTGTTTTTCTTTCGTGTCGTAAGGATGTTGCAAACTTAATTATTCTATCGCAAGCCCTAACCATCACCATAACTATATACCCATTTGAAAACCGCTGATAACATTATAAGAAAATATTTATCCTTTCTTAAAGCTTGAAGGTAGAAGCTTATGAAAGAGTAATCAAAAGAGCTAGTCTTCTTCTCAAATTACTCTTCTTCATAAATTTAAAAATAAGATAAAAGAAATAACAATTCGCTTGTGTGTATGTACGAGTATGGGCTATAAAATATGCAACTTAGGTAGGTACTCTCGACGACCGAAGCACAGTGGGGTTATTGTTGATTGCTCACTTTAAATGGTTGTGTGTTGTAGGAACCGAGAAATAACAGACTAGCCATTTCCAGTGACGCAACGAGTCTTTATTTGTGACTGTTTTGCCTTCAAATATTAGATATTTATCGCGATCTGTTCGTCCTTCCGAACTAGACAAAAAAAAGCATTTATGTCGGAAATGAATGACTATCTCTTCATCGACTTGAAAACCGCATGTGATAGCATTGATCTCCATAAGATGGCGAAACTAGGAATTCCGAGAAAACTGACCGAGCTGTGTGCTCGCGGTGTAATGGCGATTTATGGAAAAGTGCCTTTGAACAATTCCAAACATGCACAGGTTTTTGGCAAAGTGATACGCCATCATGTGATTTCTCTAATCTCGTTCAGGATCAGATAGTACCCAGAGTAGGCTTTTACATTGAAGGCACTATCTTTGGCAGATTTCTCCAACTACGGGTTATCCGAACAACTTTGAAATTATCCCAAACATCTGGGTTGTGTCTATCTGCAGCCGAGAACTTCATAGTTGTGAGACAATTTATGCAAGCGAATGACACTTAAGTGGAGATCTGGCGAAGAATTAACCTAGGAATAACCTCTGCTTAATTAGTTTCCCTAAATAAATGGGTTTGAAATTTCTCACTTAGTGACTTAGTGCAAACAGTTCCAAACTCTACCAGTCCTGCTTAAGATGAAGCGCCGATTGCTGAACTGTAAGTAGAAAAGGGCTTTTTAGAAAGTACATTTGTTCGACGGATATTTGGTCTAGTGGGCGAGAAGGATAATGGAGAAATCGATAGGTCCACGAACTCACTGAACTGTAACAATATTTGGATGTACTCGAAAAGCTAAGGCACGCGAAGAGAATTCAAGCCCGATAACTTCAAAGAACGAATGACCGCCTCGGATTGTTACGGATCACAGTGTTCCAATTTTTAAAGACACTTATCCAATAGATCCAGCTGAATTTGAGCGATGGCATGTTTTATGTTTACCTTAAGGGCATCAATTGATTGTGGTTTATTCAGGAGACCTACGACTTTAGGAAACCCTACAAGAAAAAATCAAGCGGGCACAAATCGCATGTCTTTCGTGGAGAATTCACGTCACTTCTGTAAGAGATTACCTAAAAACCGTTAATGCAGAATGTCATTTCTTGCGTCCGTTGTGAAATACGTAGCGCCATCCTGCTGGAACCACATATCATAAAAATAGTTATCAACTTTCTGTAGTCCTCGCCATTGACAATGACCGCCTCACTAACGTCGTTTTCGAAAAAGTACGTACCAATGACTCCGTCGGCCCAAAATCCACACCAAACCGTAACTTTTGAAGATGATTCGTCACCTGGTTTACCTCTTCCCATATACTTTGCTTGCTAACACAGCCATTACTCAAAAAATGCACCACGTCGCTAAAGATGATTGTTCGTTCCGAAAGCTCAGTTAACGAACAAACGGTGTTGTCTATAGTCATGAACTTTTAACAGCTGGGAGATTTGGACCTTCTAAGGGTGTAGGCTCAAGTTCCGACGTAAAATTCGCCAAGTTGAAGTCAGCCAAAGGCCGAGATCATGTGCACGACGAAGAATCGACTGCCTTGGGTTCTGCTGCACACTTTCACGGCCCGCGGTGATGTTCTCGAGCGATCTTGTGTTGCTTTGGCGTGGGAATGTTGAAATACCGAACCCTGGTCCTCTTTAATTTGGCCAACCAAAGTTGAAGAGTCGACTGTGAATGGCCATCACGTTTACAGTTACAAACACTCATTTTGATTGATTTATAAAAGTTTATCATTTGGACGTGCTGTTCAATCGTTTAACTTGCCTTGGTGATTTGAAAACAGTAACTAAATAATGAACAACAGATTTGACAGATGTCACCAAAACAAAATTTCAATCTAAACTTTTTTTTATTTTTCTCCAATTATGCCTTATAGACTGCCCCACTGTTCAGCAGTGTTGGTCGGTAGCTACCCTAGAAACACAAATGGCCGACTACTATCATGATAACGGTGTATGGCAATGGTTGGCATACTTTATCCCCAAGTGCAGCTTTTCTCTGAAGAGCATCCTGCATCAACACACTCACACACACACGTATACAGAATTCCCTATACCAACAAGTAGTGCTACAACGAATTAGGTTCTATAAATATTTGCAAGAAGATAAAATGGAGAGGGAACCCTTTCCGGCACGGCACAGCAAAGCCCAGCACAGCTCGGCCGGCGAATACTCTCGATATATAGCGCAAGTGGACCTGGTTTACATTTCTTGTGCTTCACGTTTAAGGATGGCACACGATACAGTTATAGAAACGGCAACAACGTCAGTTATTCCATATGTGGGTAACCGAACTATGAAGTGTAGAGTGTATTGCTGCTGCCGCTGTCGATGCAGATATTTTGCAGCAGGGAAAAAAAATCAATCCCCGAATATGGGTTGCATTTAAGGAGCCGAGCAGGACGAGAGTGGGGCTGCTTCCTTCCTCGTTTCCATTTAATATCATATGTGTCATCTTTTCATCATCGCACATCGTTCAGCTGCTGCAGTCGACGACGACGACCGACGAACGTCTTTTGCTGTCGTTGACAGTCAAAGTCGCAGTCTCCCTCTTCGGTCCAATCCAAAAAGGTAAGTGCACATCCTTAAAGGATAACTCGACTACGGCTATTCCTTTTTGGATGCCGTTGAATCCGTAAGATGGATATTATAAAATGAAGAAATTAAGATGACGGAAATGGAAAGAAAATTTCAATATTGAGAGCATGTACTCAAGTGGTTGGGTTGGTTGTTGGTCGTATTTATGTTGAGTGATGGCGAAATGCCTCTGGTCCTTTTGCTTGATGGGCTAGATTTGGAGATGCGCCCAAAGGATATGCTGCGACAGAAAATAGATGAGTTTTTTCCTTATTTTTTTTGTTCATAAAATTTGTTGTATTTTGAAATTACATCAGTGTAGACTTGGTTTTCTCAAGTTGATGTGACTGGGAATTGAGAGGCATGAGCGAGGGTAAGGCCCGTGTTGTTTTTGGTTAATGAACTGTGGATTCAAAGTTGTATACGCCATGACGGAAAGGCGTGATGTTCTGGGAATCTTGTTTAAGTAAAAAGTATTTTCGGAAAATCAAATTAGTGCGAAGAACTTTATTATGTCCCAAATGTGGTGTTTGCCATCCAGGGGAGTTTTTTTTTTGTTTTAATAATAAACAAAAACATCAAACAAAAAATTATAGTCGTTGACAAGAAATGAGTGCTGAGAATAATGCGGGTTGGAAACTTATGACATATGATTCCAAGGCAAAAAGAAGACCTGACATGAATTCGAAAGGACAATAGCGGTGTTTTAATTTAAAGCTTGGTAATGTTTTACAAAATTTAGTTCACGTTTTTTTTTTTAAAGCGGGGATACAGGTGGCTTCCAGTATGAATATTTTATGAACTCTTTACGTTAAAAGAGTAAAGGGTTTTCTAATAGGGAACTTTGACAGGTGATATAGCCATATTGTCGAACCTATGTATATCCGTCAAGTCAGCTTTCATTTATTTAGTCTGTTGTTGCCAAATCAACATGGAGAGTTATAGCGTCCAACAACATGTGGAAATAAATTAATTCTTTAATGAAAGTCGGTCTTCTGTTCAAGCAACATTCCGCACATTTCGCCCATTTCAGTCCAAAAATTATATTTAGCGTCGAAACCCATATCTCGATGGATGAGTTCGTCAAGAAGCAGAATTGTCGAATTAAATACGATCACAATTCACACAAGATCCACTTAATGGCAATGTACCCACAGACAGTCACTGTTTTGTGTGGAAATTGGTGCAGGCGGCATCATCGGTCAAAACTTTTTTGTAAATGACGTTGGCCAGCCCATCACCATCAACGATCGCTATCGGTCGATGATAACCAATTTTTTAGCCCGAATTTGATGATATGAACACCGATTGCACATGGTTTCCACAGAATGGTACTACGTGCCACACAGCAGTGCCAAAGTGAAGACCGTGTTCGGACACGGTCATCTGAAGAAAAAGCGATGTGAATTGGCCACCGAGATCGTTCGATTTGACCCCTCAAAACTTCTTCTTGTGGGGTTTTCTATGTATCTATGCCAATAAACCATAAACCATTACTACCCTGAAATCCAACATAATCAATGCCATTGGTCAAATTTAACCTGATTTATGGAATAGTGGACTTTTCTATTGCACGCCATCGCCACCCAGCGAAGATCCCCCTTTTTTGTACTATTGACGCGCTCTCAGGGGTTTATGACTACCCTTTAAATATTTTAACACAGTGTAAGTGTTTAAGAAGACGAGGGAGTAGGAGATTACATTTACTTTCTGAAAAAAACTAAGAGTGGCGTCATCAGCGAAAAAGTTTATTGGATTGGTAGTTTCACACAAGGGAAAATAAGAAATAGCATAGGAGACAATACTGAACCTTGGGGCATACCAGAAGCGTTCATTTTGAGAACTAAAGACTTACATATAACGGCAAAACCAACTTGGATTAAACGTGTGGAAAGGCAATAACTAATCCAGAGAAGGAGTGATACATTGATTCCAAAAGCATGCATTTAAAAAGATGTAATGGCTGATTCCACTTTTCAGTGAGAAATCCATCAAATAACCTGTGGTTCTTTTACAACGATAGCCGTAATGTCAGTTATTAAGAAGTTTTCGTTTTTCAAGATATTTCATAAGCTGACGATTGATTCGCGCTTCTACGACCTTGGAAAGAAGGAATTGCAGGGTATCAGCTGGTAATTTTAGACCGATTGTGAATATCTACCTATCAAAAAGTTCATTGTGAATGACTTTTGTTTATTTCGTCCGACGCTTCTCGTTTGAAATATTTATTTGTTTTTTGTCGGCCACGAAAAGGAAAATTCTTTGTGCGTAAATGCAAGTTTTTCTTATAAAAAAATTCATCATAACTCGTCAACAAATAATTCAAATTCAAAATTCTTTTTAACTTTGTTCGCTTTTAAAATACCCGAATAAATTTTTATGTTTACGTTTCAATCAAGAATTTGTTGTCGATAAGAAAATTGATGTGTATTTATTTTGTTGATATCCGTAATACTATGTTTATCAAAAAAATCATTCACAGTAATGATAAAATCTAATAAAATTCACAGTCGATAAAAAATGTTGACAGTTGATAGTCATAATACCAACTCATTCAATTTGTTGATATGTATCAAGTATCTAGTTGATGGTTGATAGCTATAATAGAGGAAGAAATCGACAGGATTTTTAAACAAAAAAAGAGCTAAGTATTCTATTTTTGTTTTTAGTGAGTCCTTTGGTTTTATTGAATTGCGTTTAATTGAGTCTTCGATCGGAGCGTTATTTTAAATATACAATCCCGCGTGTAAAATCTTAAGGATTTTTGAGAGTATATTTCTGAATACACTTGAAATAATGCTGACTTATTTATGGTAGTCTTGTAAAATTGCTTAGCAGCGTGTGCAAACATATTCTCCTCACTTTTTTACTTGCGACTTATAGGTACTATATAGTACTATAGTTATGCATTCGGAAAAAAAATCGAACTCGAGATTTTGATCAAAGTTGACATTACGATGACAGCAAAGACTAAAAAAAGTGGGTCTCGCAATTCTGTCTGTCTGTCTGTCTTTTCGACTACAGCCTAAGCTGTAGTAGATAATTAATAATTTTTTCCCCCGCACGTTTTTTTTTTTTTTTTTTAAGACCGAAAATAACGGTATCTACCATATGATTTTTTTCGAAGTTTATAAATATTTGTTTTCTCAAAAACTAAGTATGCCACAGATTTAAAACAAAAAATTTCATTAAGTTAAAGCTAGGAAATAGTTAAAAAAAAATCCAAAACATAATTATTTTTGATACCCCCTTGGAACCATTTGTTTGGTTTTTGATTTTCTCAAAAATGGTACAACCGATTTTGATAATTTTTTTATGCTAAAGCTCCCCAGCAGTTTAAATGTTATTGTATTTTTTTTTCAAAACTCAATATCTCAAAAACCCCATGCTCGATTTTTTTAAAACTTGATAAATAAAAGTTTCTTTATACAAATTACAAGATTTGAGAAAAAAAAATTATTTTACCTAAAAATAACGGTACCCTCCATACAAATGTTAAAAAAATTGTTTTCGAAAATCGTATTTTCCTCGAAAACTGTTCCGAGAATTTTTCTAAATTTTTTTTTGTTTTGATAATTTTAACGATCTATGTAGATATGTATAATTTAATAAAAATAATTTGAAATCAAGATATTACTGACTGTATCTACCATAGAACGATTTTTTCAAAATAAGAATTTTTTATTATGGACATAACGGATTTTAATGAATTTTTTTTAAAAAGAAGCTCCTAAAAAGTTTAAAAAACATTGCATTTCAAAACTGTAAAAAAAAAAATATTTTTTTGAATTTTAAAAAAGAAATCTATTTTTTTTTTTTTTTTGAAAATATGATTTCTCTGAAACGGCTCAAATTTTTTTTTTGTAAATTTAATTTTTATTCGAACAATAATAAAAAAAAATTAAATTGGCGTAGCAAATTTTTTCTTAAAAATATTTTAATTTTTTTTATATAAAAGCTTATTTTTTCAAGAAACCAGTACAGACTTATAATTTTTCTTGTTGCATAAGCTAATATTTGCTTGAATCACATGGCATCCTGTTTTTGGCTCCAACTACTAAAGGAGTTGTTTAGTTGTTTTTGTCATTAAAAACATTAATTTTATGCTTTAGAACAGTTTTTCTCTAATAATATTAATTTTTGAAATTCTTAGTCGTTTATATAAGAACAAGTTCATGCGACCCAGTCGTGCATTTTTTTTTTTTTTTTTAAATCACTATAAAACATTGAACTATTCTTCTTTAAGTTTGGCAACTTCTCCTGAGTTTCCTACGCTTAGTTTGAAAATAATCAAACTTTTTGCGAATCTTTCAGAATTGGAAAAAAAAAAACTCCTACAGTTTAAAAAGTTTAAAAAGTGCGACAAGCTCCGCAGTTTGGAAAGCTACCGACAAATTGGGGGACTCCTAAAGTTTAAAATTAAATACATTTTGTGAAGCGTCTTAATTTTGGCAACCTCGCTACAGTTAGAAAACCTACTACAGTTTGGGGAATACACATTAGGGGCTATCGTGAACAAAATTTCCCTGGGAATTTTCCCCATATTCGAAAATTGAAAAGGTCAATACTTCTGCACTGTTCATTGAGAGCCAAAGTCACTATAAAAATTAATTCCCAATATCAATAAATACCAAGGGAAACTTTCGACATTATTCGAGATGACAATTTTGAAAGTTGGAAATAATTCCCAGGGAAATTTTATTCACGATAGGCCCCATTGTTTATTTAGAAATCCCATGTACGCCAATTTGACAAATGTATTTTCAGTCGCTGACGAAAAATTTTTCTCACCAAAGAAGTACAGAATGAAATATTGAACAAGTTTTCTTAGGTGCATATTTTTCATAAGTTGAAAATGGGGGATTTATTTAATAAAAACGAATTCAGTTTACAATCAAAATGGCGTCCACTTGACGGTCAAAAGTGCATACTTAATATTCCATATGAAATGTTTTTTTCGTTAAAAAATAACCCTATTGAATTTTTTTCAATTTTAAAACTTTTTTTGTGTAAATTCCGATTGGGCTACACACTTTCAAACTAAATACAATTTCATTATAAAAACTAATCTGTTTTTAAATGATTAATATATTTTGATAACAAATATGAATTGATTGGGAGGGTTTCGGGAGTTTCAATTTAGAAACGAAAAACTTTTGAGCTAATCGAGCTTGGTGAATAAATTTTTCACAAATGTTTCCAAAGCATCAGCACCTTTAACTATATATTTATAGAATATTTTTCACTTCGGCAAAAGATTTTAAACAAAATGTAAGACCCATTTCATTATTCTTTCACTTAACTAAGTTCAATTCTGGCACAATTATTACCCTTGATTAAAACAAAAACAAAACAAATAACCCTTTAAGATTGATTTCCATTGCTCAGCACATTGCAATCCAACTTAACCTTAGAACGATAACCGCACATTCAATTAATTTCCGACCTCATTTATTTTCCACTCTTCTTCAAATCCATTGTAATTAAAATGCTGGCTGGGGGGAAAAAATCACATTCAAGTTGTGTCTACTGCTGCTCGAATCCTTTTCGATTTAAAGCCACATAATCACAATTTTCCATCTTCTATTCATTAATCTTCGTCGCGAATTTATCGATTTCATTTCGCAACCATGTGCTTTTCTCCCACACCAAGGTGCCACCCACAGTCTTTTCCACCATCACTGTTTCGACTGCTAGCGTAACGTAACCTTCCTCTGGAAGACAAATGATAGACTCTAGACTGATTGCCTTGACGTATTCTATAAAGTTATCTCTGACCTTTCAATACAGGCCCGGATTAAAGATAGGCTGGGGTTGTTTAAACTTAGGTTTTCATGGTCAAAGGTTAAAAGTCTTACAAATTGGTTGCAAAGTTCAGGCAACTGGCGGACTTGAGCTAATTACTCCGAATACTTATTGAAAAAAAAAACTTTTTTTGACATTCCATCGTTTATTTCCCCAAAGGTCCTTGAGCAATCTCACATCGGGCTTGCGTTGCGGCGGCAATAGTCACCTTAACCAAATGAATACGCAGTCAGTGTTTTGCCAAAGCTATATTGCTTGTTAATTACTATTTATTTAAAAATTAAAAGAACAAAAATAGTACATTCTTGGCAACCGATAGTAGAAGAAAGAAGGAACACAGATGCGTGTCCTTGTTGGCAAACAGACACATCACTATGACGCCAATTCTTGCTCTTGTTAGACAGATATTCTATATCAGGAGTATTTTCTATGTCCAAGTTAGACCAATGTCCAGTAAAGTATAGTGCGAAAAAGGACACCGCTAGTGATGGCGATAGCACTGGTGTCCTTATACACTATGCAATTTAATTGGATCCTTTGTTGGACATGATAACGACCCTCACCGGTATTCATATTATCTTATATTCCCAGTACATGTTTTCAGAATTTTATAATGACGATGAGCAATCCTTTGACGACGACAATGATAGTCTTTTGAGCAATTGGGTCGTTTGGAAATTTATTTGAAAAAAAAGGAAAAAACTTTCACTGTACTTTCCCCCTCAAATAAGGAAGACGATATAATTAAAACTTTTATTGCAATACGTGGTGGAATTTTTAACACACGATAAACTGAAATAGTAGTACAGCAAGTAGTTCATAGCTGATAGGGCCTTGCCAGATGCCTACGAACAAATCTTTCTATTAAATTTTTTTGTAAGATCTAGGAGGTTAAATAATTGATTATTTCTAATTTTGACTTGCTTTGAATGCATCTCGCGCTTTTGATCAGTCTTGATATTATGCTGATAGGGAAAACTAAAATATGAGTCTAAAAATTATGTCTGTCTATGTTTTTTTAATTGACGCGCACTTAAGGGGTTATGACTACCCTTGAAAATGATTTAACACAGTGCAAGTGTTTCGGAAAAGGAGGAAGAATTGAGTCTTAAATCTCTGGATATAGAAATGGGCAGGAAAAACAGAGTTGGATAAGGAATTCCACATTCATGCGGTTCGACTAAAAAAAGAATCTCTATACTTGACAGTAAGTCCAGAGGGACTCCATAAGCTAGCATCCTTTCTTCGCTGTTCTCGACATTCGTGATGAACGCGGTTGTTATGAGATTTGAATACATCGGGGTCCAAGTAATTGCATACGGTAATGACCAACCATTTCTAGCGACATGAGTACATGGACTAAGAACTAAGGTCTTGCGGTTAACCCGCAAAAAACCGAACTGGTCCATTTTACAAACAAAAGGAAATTACCGACTTTTAAAATTCCCTTAATTGAAGAGACCCAACTCAGAATCTCAGATCATACGAAATATCTTGGCGTAATCCTGGATAAGAAATGAACTGGAGTCTCAAACATTAACGAAAGAATGAATGAGAGAATAATTGATAAAACCTGGGGGCCAAGCCCAAGAATTATCAAGTGAATGCACACGGCCATAGTTTGACCTGTACTCACATAAGGTAACGTAGTCTGCTAGAATACATTGGATAAACTTACCAACCTAAAAATCATGACCAAGGCACAAAGAACAAAATTACCAGGGCAATGAGGTTTAAGCCCACATCGGGTGTGGAAGCTATACTCAACTTAAAACCCGTAGATCTATTTAAACAATAATCGGCAGTCAATAGCGCTCCAGGCTTAGCCAAACTGGTAGCTAGAGAAATAGTGCCAAAGGTCATGCGCAGATTGTCCAGAAATACACGAGGAATAGAGGTTGTTCTGAGTACATAACACTCCGTTTAGACTTTTAAAAGCCGTTCAAGACCACCTTTCCTAGCAGAGAGGACTGGCAATCAACGAGCCATCAAGCTGCGAATTGATGATAGCAATATGTACCGAGGGCTTCAAGATGGAAACTGGTGTTGGTGCAGAGTTCTTTGGGCTAGCGAGCTCATTCAGACTTCCTTATTACAGCAGCGCCTTTCAAGCTGAGGTCCTGGAACTGACGAAAGCTACTAGGTAAGTCTTAATGATGGCAATACCACAAACTGATATCACCATTTTCACTGATAGCCAAGTGGCAATAAATGCGATTTCTGCCATTGAAATCTAATCGAAGATTGTAACTTGCTGTCGCGAAGACCTAAGGGTTGTTGGTACACAGTACAACATAAGGCTCTGTTGGGTTTAGAAGGAGCGTCATTCGAGGAAACCTAGGCATTTTAGCAATATCTGATATGTGTTGCCGTTCCACAAAAGTTGTCCAGTAACGCACATACCAAGAAACGAAAGCTTTTTGGTTTTGCAAGTTCTATTCATAAGTTCAACATACATATTCTGCCATTGCAACTCGACATTCGAAGAAGAGGGAAGTGAGTCAGGAGGAGAGTATGACAAACTAAGGATGCTGTCATCAGTGAAACAGTCAAGTGGATAAGCAGTTTCAGACAGCACATCGTTTATAAAAATATGAAATAGTGTTGGACACAATACGGAGCCTTGGGGCACACTAACATTTATTTCATAAACATCACATCCCCTATCAAAACAATTGAACAACGTGATCATCATGAAGTAAAGCAATCTATTTCTGATTTGCAAAAGGGCTTCAAAAGAAAGTACCTCAACTATTTCAATATGCAGAGAAACAAAAATAAAATATTTTGTCAAAATAAAAGAGCTGATATTGGAAAAGTGAAGAGCTCGAAGAAAATAGCAAACTATTTTAACAATGAACTAAAAAAAATCAGTGAATTCAAAAATGAAAGATTCCCGAAAAGATTTACGATGGATGCTTCTACCGAATACTCCGTATGGAAAGCAACCAAAGGCTGACATCTTCGTTGATATTCTTGCGAATGTCTTCAAGCCATTCTCAACAAACACAGCTTAAGATGACTAACAGTTTTTGGATAGAAGCGACGAATGCGAAAATCCCATTATCACGCTCAAAGATGTAAGAAGCATGTATGGACATAAGTTATCTAAAAAAAAAATCACCAGTATACGATCCAATAACTGATCAGGTTTTGAAAAAAAAATGCCTTCAATAGCCTTCAATAGCCTTCAAAAACTCCAATTTATAATAAACACAAGCTTAGATAAATTCCACTTAATTGGAAAATTATAGAAGTCATTGTTTTACCCAAGCCACCAACAGAAGAAACATAATACACACCTATATTGCTTATACCAATCATGGCAAAAGTTTGCGAAAAACGGCTCCTGAAAAGATTTAGCAAATTAACAGTAGGAAGAAGACTAATCCCAAAACATCAGTTTGGGTTTAGAAGTGCATAGAATTGTGGATGTTGTAGAAAAACCACTTCAGGAAAAACAAGTTTGTTCAGCTCTATTCTTAAGTATTGATCAGGTATTTGATAAGATTTGGCATTTGGGACTAAAGTATAAACTGCATAGGGACCTTTTCAGGCAGTACTACGAAATACTAAAATCCTACATTACGAACCGATTCTTTAGAGTACGGTACAACCAAAATTACTAGAAATTAAAATAAAATTGAAACCGGTATACCCCAAGGAAGTGTCCTAGGACCAACCCTTTTTTTTATACTATGGATATCCCAGTGGACATCAACACTATCATGGCCACCTTTGTTGAAGTAACTGCGATATTGGTGCCTGATAAATCTGTTACGAAGGCTACAAAAAAAACTGCAAAATGCAGTGGATAAAGTATGAAATTGGACACAACGATGGCGTGTCAAATTAAGCCAAACGAAATCGACACATAGAAATTTTGCAAACAAAAAATAAATTACTCGTATATTAAAATTTTTATTAACGGCAAAGCTGTACCTTATCTTTCATAGATTGGATCTGATCCCGGAGGTTTTGGTACGGTAAGAGTACAACACTACTTGTTACGGTATCGAATATTACTGAGTATCTTTTGAAGATTTCCACGAACAAACAAAAAAAATAAGTTTTGCAATTAATTTTTAACAATTTCATATACATAAAAGCAGGTGTAACTTAGTCGAGCAATCATTTGATATTTAGTTCAAGTCAGTCCTTGTTAAATGTGTGTCAGTAGTTAGCAGTGAAGCACTTAGCTAAAAAACCCTTCATTTCCCCTCGAATAAGTTGTAATGAAAATCACAAAAAAATCTGGCACATCACATAATCATCATAAAAATTAAAATGATATTAAAGCCACATTGCGTTGAAGTGGCAACTCAATTTCATGTCGATGCACATGTTAAAAATTATTTTGTTTATTAATTTAAATACAAATTTGAGTATGTCTCCATAAATGCGTTCACTCACTCACAAGTTCAAAATAAATACACAAAAAAAAAAAAAAAAAAAAATACTAATTAAATCACTGATTCACGTGGCTAACCAGGTGAGTAGTGCGGCCAAATTCAGCCAACAATAATGCACGATGGCATATCTCAACCACACACCACCGCCGCCGTCGCCGCCTCTTAGCCAATGCATTGCGATTGCACCTTTGGGTTTATGAATGGTAAATCCACTGTTGCATTCCAAAATTTAATTAAAAAGTCATAATTTTGCTGAATTTATTTTCAATGAGCAATTTAAAAACAATGCATTTTTTATTTCAGTCTTTTTTTTTTTGCTCCAACTAAAATAAGTAAAAAGAAAAAAGATATGGCTATGATTACTTCTTGATAAAACTTTAATATTTTAACAATGACGCACAGTGGGACAACTTATATGACAGAATAAGTCCAATAATAAAAAAAAATAATAAAATATGCTCAACTGGATCGCATGAACCTGTCCTTGTAAAGATCTTACCCATACAAATTTTGAGAATAGGCCGTAAGGCCTCTTATCATTCACTTTACCAGAGAAGATTATTTTAAATCATTTTTAATTTCTGCTACAGATGGTTCGATTGAACTTGCGATCCTATAATCAATTCTGATAATCGATTAGCACGTCAGAACTGTTTCGGTCTTCCATCAGGTTTTCCCCTGATTTCAACCTGATCAAGTTAGGTTCACCATCTTTCGAGTCTTGCTCAAGGGACGCTCTTGTAATACAAGCAAGGTATTAAGTGTACTACTAATCTACATATCTCTATCTCGCAATGTTTAGGGAAAGCCAATTGGGATGGTTTAAATAACCTTTTTTCGAAACTTTAACTGGTCACTTTGTTTCCTCGAGAGTGACATAGATTCCAGTGCTGATATGATGACAGGCATTATCCCTGACAGGACAAAAGCAACTAATTCCAAAGTAAATACTTGGTATGACTATGGCTGTAAAGAGGTTATCAGGTTAAGAAAGTTAACCTTCCGATGCTACAAAACAAAGCCCACTGAAAAAAAAAAACGGAAAAATTACAGACAATCGAGGAATGCATGCAATGCTCATATTCGAAAAGCAAAGTTCTTACATGACCAAAATATACGTCAAAAAATACTTCAATGTCCCATAGGAAGTACAAATTTTTGGTCTTTTATAAAAAAAATGTTAAAAACTCTTTCAAGTCATAGGTTCCAACACTCGTTCACAACAACACTCCTTTTGTCAGCACGCAAGAAAAAGCCAATTTGCTTGCAATGCAGTTTGCTGTTAATTCGACTTTGACTTATAGTGTTATGACTCCTACTGTATTTGAGAGCGTAAATGGTTCTATGGGAAAAATCTTCTTTCGCACCCGTACAGTAGCAAGAGTGCTCAGAGATCTTGAAATACATAAATCGGCTGGTCCAGATTGTATTATCCCTTAAATTCTGAAGAGGTGTTCTTCTACACTGGCAAAACCATTGTGTAAGTTTTTCTATCTTTCATACTCTTTGGGTATTTTTCCGAGTAGATGGAAAACAGCACAGAACCAGTCGGTCCCTAAAAAAGTGAATCCTTCTACCGCTTCAATTACCAACCAATTGCCCTTAGGTCCCTTCTTTCTAAGGTCATGGAAACGCTGATAAACAATCAGTTTAAGAAATACCTCGAAGAACGAAAGCTCTTAAATGACCGTCAGTACGGCTTTCGTAGCAAAAGGTCCACTGGTGATCTGATGGCTTATCTCACCGAAAAGTGGAACCAATCCTAACATCATTTTGGAGAAACAAAGGTAATTGCACTTGATATTTCTAAAGCATTTCAAAGGGTTTGGCACGAAGCTATTTTATCGAAAATGCATGCATTTGGTATCGAACAGTCTCTTCTTCGTTATCTCCGACACTCTTCCTTATCTTCATAAATGATATTTTATCCGAAACTTCTAATCAACTTCATGGTTTGGCTGACGACAGTACCCTCAGCTTAACGAAATATAGCACCCTTGCCATTATCCATTTATGGCACTTGTATTAAAGAAACCGAAAAGCTTTCTATCGTCAGTATGTACATATATTGCTGACTATTTATACTATGGAATTATCATATATTCGAAGTTGCCAAAAACGCAGCGAAATGCTTAAGTTTTCTTACAAGATGCAAGACATTTTTTCCCCCTCTGATCTGGCTACCATCTATAAGGCATATATCCCCCCAAAACTTGAGTATAACTCTCAAATCGGGATTTTAATAATATTCGTAGGAACAACTTGAATATGACATCTTACAAATATACAATGGCAACTATTATATTTAACTTCTTCTGTCAATAAACAAATATTCTTTTTGCAAAACTCGATTCAAAATTTGTTTGACAAACATGTACCACTCAAAAAAACGGTTTCAAAAATCAAAACAGTTCGTGGTTTACAGCAGAAATTCTGGAATTGATTAGAAAAAGAGATATTGCTTATAAGCAATGGAAGCGCTTTAGACTTTTCGAACTGCGTAATACTTTTCGAATCCTTCGTAATGAAGTTACTTCAAAAATTCGACAAGCAAAAATACAAACTTACTCTAAGCTACTAAGTACAGATCTTCCATCGAAAGCTCTTTGGAAAAATATTCGGGAACTTGGTATTGGGCGTCAACAAATTATGTGCCCTGTTGAAACAAACCCAGATGATCTTAACACTAATTTCGCCAAAATTCAAACTGCGTCGCAGGATCCCGTTGAAAGACCTGAAGATATCCCTCGGTTAAATAACTTAAACCATAGTTTTCATTTCCAAGGTATAGATCAAGCGGACGTAGTTTTAAACATCCTTAAAATAAAGTCAAAAGCTACTGGTTTTGATGAATTGCATCCTGTGTTTATAAAAATAATTTTGCCACATATACTACCCTCTTTAACACACATTTTCAACACCATCATAATGACATCCACTTTTCCTAATAAATGGAAAGACGCCAAGGTAATTCCTGTCCCTAAAAAAACAAAATTCTCGCTCTCCACATGAATATAGGCCTATTTCCATCCTTCCTTTTTTATCTAAAGTCTTAGAAAAAATACTTCATGCACAAATCTTAGCTTTCCTTAAACAAAATAATCTTCTATGTATTAACCAATCTGGGTATAGAAACAATCACAGCTGTGTATCTGCTTTACTCAAAGTTACTGATGATCTACGTTGCGCTATTGATGGACCATGTGTCTTTCTTGGGATTATTAGATTTTTCAAAAGCCTTCGATACAGTGAACCACAAAATATTAATTTCTAAAATAAAACATTTTTTTAACTTTTCAGACTCTTCAGCTAAGCTCATATTTTCATACCTCTCTGAAAGGCGACAAGCTGTTGTTGTTGGCAATCGTGTATCAAGTTTTGTGAACCTTTTCATGGGCGTTCCTCAAGGATCAATTCTTGGCCCGTTGCTATTTTCGATGTACATTAACGATTTGCCTTCTCAAGTTGGGCATAGTTCTATTGACCTATATGCTGATGATGTACAGATTCGGTTAAGTTGCAAGTTAGGATTAATTGAAAATGGTGCTGTATTACTGAACAGCGATCTAAATAAAATCATGTCTTGGTCAGAAAAAAACTGTTTAAAATTGAACCCGTTAAAATCTAAATGTATAATTATTTATAAAAACGAGCTTGATTTAAGTTATTTCCCTTCAATTCGCATAGGTAATACAAATATTGAGTATGTTGATAGAATTAAAAACTTGGGAATCTGGTTCAATTCCACATTAAGCTGGGACTACCATATCCAAAGTATAATTGGAAAAATTTACGGTAGCCTCCGGAGTTTGTCTTATTCGAAACAATTCACTCCGCAAAATATACGATTCCGGCTAGCAAAAACTCTGATTATTCCAATAATCACATACGGTGCTCAAATTTTCTGTTGCCTAAGCTCAGAAAAGAAAAGGAATTTAAATGTCGCTTTTAATAAAATCATACGTTACGTTTACAATCTCAAACGTTTTGACCATGTTTCTGAATATAAAGAAAATTTACTAGGATGTACTTTAAACGCATACTTGAATTACATAACTTTAAAAACTCTGAATAATGTTGTCACTAAAAAAGATCCACTTTACTTATACAACAAGTTAATTTTTTCAAATTCAAATAGATCGTTTACTTTTATTCAACCAACACATATGTACATGTTTAGCAACTAAACGACAATTCTTTGTGTGTGCTGTTAGACTATGGAATTCTCTACCATTAGACATTAGAAAACTACGAGGTACTTTAAATTTTGATAAAATGCTCTTTAGGTATTTGGCTAACAATCCTGATAATTCTTAAATAAAATTAAAATAAAATAAATAGGTATTTTTTTTTTCTCTCTCATGTAAATTGTATTATTATAAAATTGTAAAATAATAATTAGTTTGTTGTATTGTTAAAATAATTTATAAATTGGTTTAACTTTTGCTTTTTTAAGACTTAAGTGTGTTGTAAAAGATACTTGAATAAATAAATGAAATGAAATGAAAATGAAATCTGGACTGGTGCCCCGATTACTTATTTGAACCTGTTAGATGGAATTCAGAAAAGAGCCATAAAACTTATAGGAGACAGATCAATTACGGAAAGTTTTGTTTCTCTCGAACACCGCCGAAATGTTTCCTGTCTTTCATTGTTTTATCGCTTTTTCTATCAACAATGTTCAATTGATATAGCCAGTTGCATTCCTCCCCTTAAGCAATTCCACCGTTATACTCGACTAGCTATGAATGCACATCAGTTTACGCTTGAGCCTAACTTCGGACGTAGTGTCATATATAGAAGTTCTTTCTTAAGTCGTACGTGATATACTTTGCATTTCTCGATTTTTCCCCCTAATTGTGATGTACAAGCTTTCAAAACCAATGTGCATCGATATCTCCCATTGAAACCTCTCCAGTTTTCCTAACCGCTCGCTCTGTGTTACAACATAACATTATAAGGGTAATCAACCCCTTGAGTGCGTGCAAATTATAAAAAAAAAATGTCTATGATTTACTTTTATAAAATTGGTTTTTGTTGAAAAATTTTGGGATGGAATATTTCATATTTCAAATTTCAGAAATGTTTCGCGAGGGTCCAGACCAAAATAAACATTTCAGAAACATTTAAGAAACATTTCATAAATGTTTCTCTGTTTCTGAACTGTTTTTTAAATGTTTCTGAAGTATTTCAGAAATGTTTCAAAAATGTTTCTGTGGTGTGGACACACCTTAAGATATTGGATTTTCCGGTTCATTTGCAAACAAAACAAATTCGGGTCATGTGTGCTGATGGTGATGATTTCTAGACAAAGCGGAATACAGTTCTATTCGTAGCTGCGCCAGAAATTCTGATCAATCTATTTGTCGTTCTGAAAAGACGGAAAGTATTGGAGATAGGGAAATACATGTACATCATTAATCCCCAAGGAAGATTCTGATACTGGTGTAAATGCTAGTATCGCTTAGTTATCAATTGTTCGGGGTTCGCAACTTTAAGCGTTTCTTATGGTTTCCTTTTGAATCTAAAGTATTTTTCAATTGTCGCGGGCAAATATTGGCGGCCTTGTTGTTTTGTTGACAAATGTCAAATACGTTGTTTTTTATGCAGTTACCGATGGCAAATCACCATGATAATTTACTCTGGGCGTGGTGGCGCTTCACAGTCGACTCTGCAAGGTTTGGTTGCCAAATTTGAGACGACCGGTTCGGTAATGAATCAGCAAACATTCGTGATTCAAAGGAACGCAAGATCGGCCGCTGCGGTCTGTGAAAATATACAGCAGAACACGATGCAGTCGGTTTGTCGTTCTGGACAAGAACTCGTCTTTTGGCAGACTTCAACTTGGCAAATTTTGCGGTGAGATTTGTGTCTACATCCGTACAACATTAAACTTACCCAGAAGCTCAAAGTACATGACCATAGATAACGACGTTTGTTCGCAGCCTGGGCTTTAGAGGGTTTAAAAGAGGACCCCAATTTTGACCAACAAATCATCTTTAACAACGAGGCGCATTTTTGGATGAATGGCTGTCTTAACCAAAATTACCACACTTGAAATGACACTAACCTACACGAGGCTCACCAGCTGATAATACATTCTCAAGAAGTTACCGTTTCATGTGGATTTTGTGCCGTCGTTTTTTTTTTTTTTTTTAAACAACATTGGTGAGGCGGTCACGGTCAGTGGCAAGCGCTAAAGAATGATGATAACCAATTTTGTATGGCCTAAATTAAACCATATTGACCTAGACGATATGTGGTTCCAGCAAGACGGCGGCGGCGCTACGTGTCACACAGCAGGTGCCATGATTGACATTCTGCATGAACGATATGAGGGTTAGCTTAATTCTCGTAGAGGTGATGTGAATTCCCCACTAAGGTCATGCGATTTGACCAAACTATACTTTTTTCTTGTGTGGTTAATCAAGTCTCTCGAATAGATGACAAACGACCTTTATCTTTAAAGTGAACATAAGACAAGCCATCGCTCAAGTTTAGCCTCATTTTTTTTTTTTTTTATAATTCAGACGCGCTCAAGGGTATGTAAAGAGACCCTTATAATGTAAAACACAGCACGGGCGATGGGGAAATTAGGGGGGGGGGAGGTGTCGATGAACATTGGTTCTGAATGTTTGCAAATTGAAATGGCAAGGAAAAACCGTGCCCGGTAAGTTATTCCATAATCGTGCTGTGCGACTAAAAAACGAATCTCTATATTTTACGATACGGAAAAATTGTTGACAATTTGACCGCTCGGTTTTGTGCCACGGTAAGAAGCCGATGCGAGCAATTGAACGATGAAAAAGTGGCCTTATTGAAAAACCCATTATGTAATTGTAAAATGTTTTGCAATAGACACATCAGGTAGGTTGTTCTGGATCACTTTTAAGCGGGCGGGTACGTCAACAAACTAAAATGAATAAGCACCAATTTATATTCGATATCATGACGCATTCATACTCATATTTTGGTTATACCTCCCAATCAAAAATTTGTCTCTTAGACTATGTATTCTTTTGTTGAACCCGGGAAACATTTGTAGTTGCGTTGCCAAAAACTTATCAATCTTTCAAAGATCGTGATTTTCTCTCCTTGGTTGAAAAAGGTCAATTAACTTTCACGCAAAAACTGCGCATCGTAATGGACAATGTTTATGGGCCTTGTTAAATATGAAGGATGCTTTTGATAACACCTTTTATGAGGCTGTAAACATGACACTTGTAAAGAAATGTGTACCCATTACCATTATCAGATGGATAACTGAAATTTTAAGCACAAGAACTGTCGAAGCATACGCAGGACAAAGTGTTCAAAAGATCATCTCAACAAGACGCTTTCCTAAAGGAGGTGTTAAATCACCTTTACTGTAAAGTCTTGTAGTGAATAACTTACTAGAAAGTCTTAGATTTCAAGGTTTTGCGGTTTTGCTGATGATAACAGTTCTAAGTAAGTTTGAAAAAACTCTGTGATATATTCCAAAGAGGACTGGCAATTACTAGTAAATGAAGTCTATCAGTCTATCGGGCTTATACATCAATCCTGCTCTTTACTTGAGCAATGAGAATTCGCCCTACTGCATCAATGGAGGTTATCCTTCAAAACACCACATGTGGTACTAGGAAAGGCCGCAAAGGGAAGAGTACTAGGAGGGGTAGATTAATAGTACTTAGAGAGAGAGAGAGAGACTTCATTTCCAGGTCTTCAGTATCAAGTTAAACTAGACATCCCTAAGGATGAAATGATTCGAAATATAACTTCCTAACGGAGTTAAGCAGCAAGATAGAGTTGGTAGGAGAAACATTGAACTACTCTCTCAATGCAAATACCATCAAAGGGGACATTGAATTTTTCGTTAATTCGAGAGGAACTATAGTAACCAAATTTTTGCCAATATATCATAGATAGTCACGCAGCACTTAAAGCATTAAATTCCTATGATACTAGTTCTAAGCTGGTATGGATGTTTTTGTACAGACTGAATGACCTCAGCAAGAAAAATAATGTTACACTTCATTTGGTAGCAAGACATGTAGGGTTCATGGGAAATGAAGAGGTAGATTTTTTGGCAAAAAAAAAGGACCAGATGTGATTAAAAGTAAGATCAAAACAAATGAAGAGGCTATTAGGACAAAATTTTGGAAAGAACTTGCAAAACTGAGACAGGTGAAAATCCTTCTTGGGAGCTACAACACAAGAACGCTGTATATCCTGCATCGGTTTAAGTAGCAACAACCTCCGAATAATCACGGGTTTTCTTACTGGCCACTGGAAACTGAGAAGAATTCTTGATATTCTTAGCCTAGTGAGCAGTACCATATGCAGATTCTCCAATACTCACCGGACCATGAATAAGGCAGATATACTCGTATGATGCTCTAATTCTTCAACGACATAGATATCTAGGACATCACCAGATAGAAGAGAACAAAACTACGATCTCTGAAACCACTGAATATACATACTTACAAAAATATTTAAGGAAACTAATCTGTAAGATCAGGCGATCACATTTAGCTCTAAACGGAGACACAGTAGATCTATAGAGCACAGTGTCATAAGACCCCATATTTATTCATTCATTCATTCATTCAATGGACAATGCACCATTATTCATGGTGTTCTAAGTGACCTACTCCAAATCACCCAAGTCCAAAGTAAGTTTATAATATTAAGTTGTTTTTTTTTACCGAGCAGGTGGGAAGTTAAGTAACCAAATAACAAATCAGTGTTAACAATGTTTTTTTTTTAATTTTTACACCGGAAATAGGTATACTCGTAACTATGACAACTTGGTTTTGGTTCAATTTGCTTAACAACCATGTCCCACTTTAAACTACGATGTAGAGAGGAGAAGCAATGCCAGTCATGACTTCGACTTGCAAAGAATATAAATTCATCTTTCATCCTTTTGGACGGGGCCAAATGGTGCTTAATTAAATTTTCCCTTTCCTAGAAGTATGCAATCTTGCGCTAGTTCTCAAGAGAATTTAAGTAAAATGCGTGTTCTTTTCAACTTTCATCATTTTTTTTTTATGTTTTGCTCTTTTGATTTTCCTTTTTTTTTTTTATTATTATTTTGTTGTTGGTGGGAATTTTCAGTTTTATGGCTCTTCGCGTGCAAAACTACACCGTAGTTTATGCATAGCAGAGGCAGATGTAGAAATAAAAAACAAGCAAATCGGTCTTATAGTTTTGAGTTCTGGGATTTTGTTCTTCAAAAATTTCTATTCAAATGAAAAGTATGAAAAAATGAAAATTAAAAAAAAAATATACATACATAAAATACTCAGTTTAATTTGGGAGCTACCTTTTTACTGACTTTTTTCGTTCAAAGCTTTCTTGTATTTTTTTATATTTCGAAAACAATAAACAAAAAATCATACCTTGGGCCTGGATCCGTACGCATTTCAACTGACCCAGGAATTAACGAACACAGATAAAGACTTGTGTTCGCTAACTGGGCAGTTGGAAGTTGACCCAAATTTAGATCGAAAAATTATATTCAGCGACGAGACTTATTTATGGATGAATAGGTTCGTCAACAAGAAAAATTGTTGAATTAGGTACGATCTAAACCCACATTGGCCAGCCCATCACCTTGAACAGCGAGCGCTTTTGGTCGATGATAAGTAATTTTTTTTGGCCCAAATTGGATGACATGGACACCGAAGGCATGTGGTTTCCTCAGGACTACCTACGTGCCATACAGCCCATGCCACAATAGACATTTCACCCGAGCGATTTCCCAACACACTTATCTCACACAGAGGCGATTTGAATTGGCCACCGAGATCGTGCGATTTGACTCCGTAAGATTTCTTCATGTGGTGTTTTTTAAGTCACAGGTCTTTGCCAATAAACCACAAACCACCACTGCTATGAAAGCAAAAATAATAAAGGCCACTGGTCAAATTCAGCCTTATTCACGCGCCAGAGTTTTGGCATTTTGGAAGTTTCTGATGCACACCGCTCAGCGAAACTGCGGCGGACATTTGAATAATAATATCTCACTCACAGTTTGTTCTTTTCAAATTTAGAGATCGGAAAGTCTTACTCCTTTATTTTCCAAAAATAACTACGAATATATCTAGTTTTTTTGACATCATATTTTCAACCCTAATCACTCGCTACACTTCAAAATTTTTTTCAGCATCAGAAGAGCAAACAAAATTTACCTTAATTGGCGCCCGAGCAGGGACCCGGATTCGTATTAAGAATATATGGATATTTCGTTCGAAGACGGTGTCTCGTAAATACAAAACGAAGAGCCAAGTGATGTCAAGAAGCTCACGTGGCTTCATTAATTTTTCATTTGAAAGGTATGGTCGCTTTCCATCCTGTGCAGTCTCGATCACGCTGCATCCAGTCATCTAGGCTAAGTGCTCTGGCATCCGCCTCCGCTTGGTCTTTTAACCAGAGATTCGCTCTTCCTTGTCGCCTCGAATCTGGGGGCTGGGATTCGAAGACTCTCTTAGCTGGAGAATTTTCGCCGACCCAATGTAGTCGACAAGTTTTGGCTTTCTGGACTACGTCCACATCTTGGTTATGCCTTCCCCTCGCACACAGGATCAAATATCGGTCGAAGAATTTTTCTTTCGAAAGAGCCCAGTATCATCTCTCCCTTTATGCTAATAATCCAGCACTCGGCGCCGCCGTAAAGCAGGACCGGTAGTATAAGGATTTTGCTGAGCGTGCAGTTCGTCTTAATAAGACTGACGAACTTTAAACCCATTCGTTTCGCTAAACCGAAGAAGCTGCGGTTTCTTGTGGTAACTCTTGGCCGGATCTCCACTAAGGTGTCGAATATTAATTCCGAGGTAGATGAACTTTTTAGCTACCTCGAAGTATTTGCTATCAATAATAACGTATCAATTTTAACGTTGAATATAGTGCCCTCCGTGTAAACGCCTGCCCTTCGTACCATCTGATCAAGAACGAGATTGCAGAAATCACATGACAGTGCATTTCCTTTCCGAAACCCTGTGCATGTTTGGAATAATTCAGAGTTGATCCCTAGTTGCCTATTGCACGGCATATTTTCCAGAGTCACACAATACAGTTGAATCAGTTTTCCCAAGCTCCCGAGTTCCTGAAGATGAACGCTATCTGCTATCATATGCGACTTTGAAATCGATAAGAAGATGGTGAGTCTCGAGTTAAATTCGTTGGTCTTTTCCACGATTTTCTTCAATTGGAATATGGTCTATGTGTTTGGTCTATTGTCGACTAAATTACTACAGAACGTTTAAGACGTACACATAGCACGTTGGATTGGATCTTATATGCGGCATTTAGTAGGGATATGCCTCGATAGTTTTTGCAAGGCATTGGATCACCTCTTTTGTAGGTGGAGAATATGGAGCTGATGATCCAGCCATCGGGCATACTCCATTGGTTGATAGTTTGATTCATGCACCTTACCAAAACATCAAACATTCCTTTAGTATTTGAAGGACTCTGTCGGTACGCCATCAGACCTTGCGGACTTCTTGTTCTTAAGCTTATTTATAGATAAGGCTACCTCTTCTATACATCATTTTGAACCTTTCATTATAAATCTGCATTCCAAGACTCAGAAGATCTAACAACTTATGAAAAAAGAACAAAAGTAGCGGCCTGAAATAACAACCTTGCTTTATCCCACCATTAACAATATTAGTTATTTTCCGTTGTTGATCAAATTAAGAACTACATTGAATCAGATGAAAAAAAAAATATTTTTCGCCTTTATTTTGCTTAAGTGTTCGACTCAGCGAAATATCGCTGGAAATTTGGGATAAAATTAAGGTAATATATTTTAAATCTTTTTACCTTTCATAAAACTAGGCATATCAGTTCTTAACACTTTCCATTCTTTTATCTATATTTTAACACATGAACATGTATTTTTTCGGTTTCTATTTTACTGACTTAACGAAAACATATTTTCATTTGTTTTCCGTTTGAAAGGGACAGACGGTGCCTCTACTACAAATCAAAGAGCGAATGCTTTAAGAGTAAGTTGTGCATGTGACAGATTTGTTGGGTCATAGTAGTACAACCAATAACAGTACTGATAAAAGATTATGAATTGAATATCAGGGTTGAAGATATAAAAGCAAATATGAAATCTCAAAAAAGTTATACGTATTCATAATCGTATTTCATATCAGTCGAAATGTGACTACTTAAAAGAACGCAGATATTAGTCACAAGGTCTACAAAATATGCTCGGCCCAAAAACTTTTCACCTTAATAGCTTACCACTAGGTATCAATTTTTATTGCTGAAGATATCCTCCTCGAAAATCTCTAATAAAAAACATCGGTTTACGAAACAAATCAGTGTTGTAAGAGTCCCGTATTTATAGGGGACTTCAACATAACTTATAGCCTATTATGTTCAGGCAATTTTATTAACTCTTCTCTTTTATAGAGTATCGAAAAGGAAAGAAAAAAGACTGAAATCCCTTTAATTCAAAAACACAATAAACTTATACATCTTCATCACATTGATCAAACGCACCCATATTTGACTTAAATTACCTCATTTGGCTTTTCAATGATCCAAATTCAATCCCATAGCATCATTGTTAAGACGCCCCCAAAATAGGCATTTATTACTCTCGCACACAATCCATTGAAAAGTTAACAAACAACAACAGCCCTAATGGTAGCTTGGTCTTCCTCCTATAATCATCATAACCACACACAACGGATACGCATTTAAATTGAGTTTTAGGTTTGATTGGGATTGAGTTTATCTTTCTGTTGATAAGTCTGAAAAGACATTACATATCGAGGCAGAACAAATCCTCGCTGCTTTTTGTGGTTCTAATATAAAGAAGATACTGATATATGCGGAATATACACTACGCGTCATTTGATAGAGGTCAAAGTATTAAGAGAAACTTGCAAGAATAATCAAAGGGCACGGTAGTGCCCAGCCAAGTTCTGGCACTACACCCTTTTTACAGGAACAAACTCAGGCGATTTTTGACCCCTTCCTATCTTTAGTACCAATGAAGTCAGAAACTTAAAACTCCGAATATATGCTAAGCTATTCAGGCACAGGCGCTTCACCAAATATCAATTTTCTGGCATAAGCGGTTCCTGAGATATAAGACCTCAAAAATCACAAAAACCGTAACTGACTGACTGACTGACTGACTGACTGACTGACTGACTGACTGACTGACAGATCATCAAAATTATGGAGCACTTCCCGACATCGTAGAATCTTGTAATTTTGCACAACGGTAGGTCTTGTCATGCAACCAGAGGAAAAAATCGAAAATTTGAAATTTTCCATTCAGGGGGCGTGGGATCCGCCCACTTTCTCCGAATATGTGTTGGTTGAATGGAGCACTTCCGACTGCTGAAAAATGATAAAATTTGGTGAACCGGTAGGGCTTATATTACATATAAAGAACCAAAAATAAACACCAAGGTTTTCCTTTCAGGGGGCGTGGTATCCGCCCACGTTCTCCAAATTGGTATTGGTTGAATGGAGCACTTCCGACTGTTCTAAAACAATGAAATTTGGTAAAGTGGTAGGGCTTAAATTGCATACAAAGACAAAAATATAAAATTAGCGGTTTTCCATTTAGGGGCGTGGTATCCACCCACTTCCTCAGAACTGATCTAAATTATATATGGCGCACTTCCGATTGGAGTAAAACAATGAAATTTGGTGGAAAAGTAGGGCTTAAATCGCATATAAGGGACCAAAAATAAAAATCCAGGTTTTCCATTCAGGGGCGTGGTATCCGCCCACTTTCTCCGAATTGGTGTTGGTTGAATGGAGCACTTCCGACTGCTGTAAAACGATGAAATATGGTGAACCGGTAGGGCTTATATTGCATATAAAGAACCAAAAATAAACACTAAGGTTTTCCTTTCAGGGGGCGTGGTATCCGCCCACTTTCTCCGAATTGATGTAAATTATATATGGCGCTTTTCCGATTGGAGTAGAACAATGAAATTTGGTAGAACGGTAGGGCTCAAATCGCATATAAAGGACCAAAAATAAAAATCGAGGTTTTCCATTCAGGGGCGTGGTATCCGCCCACTTTCTGAGAAAATGTTTAATCTATATGGAACACTTCCGATTGCTGTAATTAATTTAGGTTTGTTAGTGTTAGGTATCTTGCCAGGATAAGAAGAAATAATTAAAGCGCAAATCAAAACAACCATTAACAAAAAGAAAATATACCAAAAGAAATAGGAAGCTATAAACTAAGTTGATTTTAGTAGGTAGGGTCCACCCTTCTATCCTTCCGTATCTTTCGAGATTTCGACATTGCAAAATATTAAAATCTTTGCAAAAAGGAGTGAGATCAGACCAAAAAACATAAATGTTAAAAAAAGAGCCAAGTTCTTCTATACAAAAAACTTTGTGTAACAAGTCAGCCGTGAAAAGTACTGAGATCTAAAAGTACGCCAAGTTCATATTACTTCATGAAGGTTTAACACCGAATATTTAAAGTAGAATAATATTGAAACAGCTACAATGTAATAGAGAAATTTTATTATTTAATGACTACTGACTAAAATTTGATGGGCTTACTTGGCAAGTTTTTTCTTATGCCAAATTCAAAAGGTTTTGAAAACTTGACCAGTAAGCCCATGAAATTTTAGTCAGTAGTCATTAAATAATAAAATTTTTCTATTACATTGTAGCTGTTTCAATATTATTCTACTTTAAATATTCGGTGTTAAACCTTCATGAAGTAATAAGAACTTGGCGTACTTTTAGATCTCAGTACTTTTCACGGCTGACTTGTTACACAAAGTTTTTTGTATAGAAGAACTTGGCTCTTTTTTTAACATTTATGTTTTTTGGTCTGATACAATTTTCGAAAACAATATGTTGAAAAACTGAATTTTGAAAGAAGAATTTAGAAACACTAAGTTTGAAAAGAGAAATTTGAGAAAGAACTTTAACACATGAACGTATTTCAACGAGGCTAGGATATCGTTGATCTAAATGTTGAGGGAAACGAGAAGCTCTAAGCTTTAGGCATACAAGTCACATGGACATCAAAAAATTAGTGCAATACTGAGATGTGTACTGGTAGAGTTTACAATTCAAGTTAGACCGAATTTATTTTTTGAACACGCTACGTGAGCATGTACCCCTTGGCATAATAGTTATAGGGCTTTGGACTGTCATACAGAAGATCTTGAGTTCGTTTCTCAGCCGCTGCAAAAAGTTTTTCAGGGGTGTAATGCCTCTTGCGAGGAATTCACAAATCCTCTAAGAGTATCTCTTGTCATGAAAAATGCTGCACATTAGCCTATCGGAATCGGCAGAAAATTGTAGGTCCCCTCCATTCCTGCTGGCAAACACGCACACAGGAATGGTTGAGAGTTGTAAGTTCACAAGGTCCTGATTCACTTCGAGCTGTTGTTTAATGTAGTTCGCATATTTTCCTAATTTTTTTAGCCAAAATGTAGTCCATGCTTATAATAATAGCATACCTAATTTTTTTTTTGTTTTATCAAAATCGTTAGAGCCGTTTTTGAGATAAATCAAATTTTGCATTGTATGGGGTTACCATTAGTTTTGGAGCTAAAAAAAAAAGTTCAATTTATCCTCTAGGAAATAACCGAAGACCCTTAAGTACCGAGTTTGAAAAAAATACCTCCAGTATATTAGGCTGTAGATCGAGGTACAGACATACAGACAGACAGACGGAATTGCCGGACCCACTTTTTTCTTCTTCGCTATCATCGTAATGTCAACTTTGATCAAAATCTCGAGTTCGATTTATTTTCTACATTTATCGCAAGTAAAAATGGATTTAGGGACTCGGAGATAGGTTAGGTTAGTGGGCTGACAGTTGATATTGTTACCGTCACACTTAGATCAATGTAGATCCGTTGTGATACCCTAGGGTTTGTGACCCCTAGTATCGAAACCTATGATAATCTTATGTTGATCAAGCCCGTTAACAGTGTACAGCAAGTGGGTTACAGCAAGCTATATCCTGAAATGTCAGAGGGTACTTCTAAATTATTGAAATTTCTGTTGTCACATAATATAACTTGGCTAGGGAGAGGTAGACGCCATCTTAGGGCGTATTGCTTTCCTTTACCTTCACTTGAGAAATTATCGCCCCACCAGGCCTGTAGGAGCATGTGGCTCCTTGCAACGTCTGATAGATGAGTTTGATACGAGTATGTCAGTTTTTGGTGTATATGTTCGTTTGTTTGGTCAGTAATCGCACTAATTAAGTCGAAGAGGCTGTCTTCATACCAAACAGGATTTTACCAATCTTAGATAGAGGTGGCCTCATCAACCCACTGATGCTCGTGTTCAACGTAGGAGTGGCAATCGCATGTGTATAGGCGAGGTGCCCATTCTCCGTTGGTGCTGCTCCTAAAGGAATACGTGCATCGTTAAATCTTTTTCGTTCGTACTACACTATCGTACTTTCAGAGTTTAGGAATTCTCAAGCCATTTGGTATCGTTAACGAATTTTAACATGATTTTGCTTAGAATGTCAGAGAGCTCCTCCAAGTCGCTGAAAAAGTGTCTCCCTAGGTGTCTGTTTCTCAGATTATATAGCGCAGGGCAGTGACACATGTAGCGAGGAGTGTCCTCATGTATCTCCTCGTCAGCGTCACCGCATCCTCTGCATAAGTCGTCCATACTGAGTTTCATCTTTTTCTTGTAGTAACCGAGTTGGTTGTGACCGATGATGATGCTCACGAGAAGAGATTCGCAGATGAAAAAACTCACAATTACAGTAGGAATTATGACACTATATGGCAGCGTCGAATAAACAGCAAGCCTATATTATGTACATACATATATAGCGAGCTCATGGTGAGGAGAAAATAGAGGCACCAATCTATAGCCAGGTAGGCAGAATTTCATGTGATCAGAATTTTCACCCACCTGGGTTTCGCTAAGTTCCGAAGCTGCTAGCCTGTTGTTTTTTCAGTATAAACATGTGTAGGTATACAGCACCGAAATTTTTCCTAAGACCCCGAATGTTGCTACAATTGAATTCACTTCACATAACTCGTACATTACAAAAAGAATCATAAGAAAACAAATAAACTATATTAGTTCGGGTTTCAGCCTTAATAGTAAATGTATTGATCCGCTCCTGAATTCCAAAACAAATAACAGCAATTTTTGGTTCATCAGTTACACACAATGAATGGCGTGGCGTGCCCTAAACAATGTATGCAACGGCAAAACCAAGGCAAGCTTTGGATAGTTTTAGTAAATTGATTTCTTTTTCCATTGGTGCATTTTTTTGTTCTTGTGAATTGCACTCACACTGAAAGATACTTTTTTCTGTGTGCCACAACTCAACCGATCCCTGTAACTTGAAGATGAGACTGGTAAACTGTATAGAAATCCATATAAAATCTCGTCAGTATAAAATTCAATTTCTATAAACTGATCGGCCATTTTGGAATAACAAAAATTTGTTTGATCGATTTCTAAAAACAAGAGCGACGATTTTTCACGTCGGTAATACAGTTCTTATCTGAAGGGTGGTCTAATCACAATGCACGATGTTAATTGTGAGTCACACCTTAACGTCAAATTTTTTGCCCAACTTAATTTAACATTTCTTTGTTTCAGTGTTTGACAAAGTCAACCATGGAGAGGTACACAATTGAGCAGTGCGTAAGAATTGTTGAAGCTTTTACGAAAATGGGCGTTGAAACCAAAATGCATTTCGTGCACTTCGTGGTTTTTTGGGTCAGCATAATCGACCAAATGTGTCCACAATCGGTAGAATTGTTGGCAAATTCAGCAAACAGGGTCTGTAGCAAATGGGAAAACACCTATGCATGCTCGCCGAGTTCGTTGTGCGGAAAACATTGCTGTTGCTCGCGAAAGTGTGCCAGAAGACCCGTCAACCTCGACTCATTGTCGTGCCCAACAATTGAACATCTCACGAACATCACTGATGCGAATTGTGAATAAAGATTTGAACTTACACGCTTACAAGGGTCAATTGACTCAAGAGCTGAAACTTACAGACCATTTCAAGCGTCGTCAATACGCCGAATGGTTTGTTGAGCAGACAGAAGTGAAACAGTGACTGTTTGGTGCGGTTTATGGGCTGGCGGCGTCATAGGGCCGTACTACTTGGAAAATGAGGTCGGTCAAGCAGTTACCGTTCGCTATCGCCAGATGAAAACGGACTTCTTGTAGCCAGAAATTGAGGATATGGATCTGGACGATATGTGCTTCCAACAGGATGGTACCACTTGCCACACAGCTAACGAAACAATGGCCCTTTTGCGCGAGAAATTCAATGACCGTGCTATCTCACATCTTGGCGATGTTAATTGGCTGCCGCGATAATGTGATTTATCGCCGTTGGACGTCAATAAGCCAAGAACAATTCAAGAGCTAAAGAATGAGATAATTCGGCACATTAACGACGAACCTCATTTATGTCTCAGTCATTGAAAATGTGGACCATCGGATAGAGGTATGCCACAGAAGCCGTGGCGAGCATTTGGCCGAAATTTTGTTTCACACATAGTTGTCACAGATCCTTCTATCATAATAAAATATGTTAAGATAATTCTCTGAAAACTTTTTGTTTTATTTACAATTAACATCGTGAGTTTTCATTGGACCACCCTTTAATACTAAAGCCTCGCGTCCTATGATTTGAGGTGAATCGACAAAGTACCCTTAAAACAAAATTCATACTGGAAATATTGGAGATTTATTAAATATGTACTTCTTTGAAGACTTATTTTCAATTTTGATTTTGGGAATTTATTTCGAAATAAAATTATTATCCAATTTGGGGGGTTATTTCTTAATGGGATATTTCATTTGGGAAATTAATTCTTACAGCCAGTGCCGTGTAAGATTCGACGACGAACTCTTGGGGCTATCTATACCGACGACAACTTGGTAAAAGGCTTACAATTCTATGTTCTAGATGATATGTCCAATGGTCTAGGATACAACATTATAGTCGGAAGAGCCTTTTAATCAGATAGGACGTACAAGTAGGTAACGACCCTTGATCCATGAAAGACCAACTGATAAAAAAGCCATCGCTAATGGCAAGGTTATAGCTGGTTGGCTTGAGATTATGTTCTAAAATTTTGAAGGACCATAATTAAACAGAATTTTTTCTAGATCAGTGGCGTAGATAGGGGGGGATGAGGGGGATATATCCCCCCCATTGGGATCGATAATTGTTCAACATAACCAGTCATTAACAAAGTAAGTTAAAGAAACGCACTCTGAATTTTTTTTTTACGTCTCCCACCAATTGATAATAATAGGTAAACGTGCAAGAAAAAGAGCTTCCATCCAGCTTTCCATCACATAACACAAAAGCTTACACCGACACAAAAAAAGAAAATTATTTAGATTTCTTCGCACCGTGTGGCACATTGTTAAGTTGGTGTAAGAAACCACCCCAAACACGCAGCACACTCATCCACACAAACACATTTTTAAGAATAAAATTTGGTATGCTAACTTTAAATTTTTATTACTATACGAATGAAAATTATATTTCCAAAAAAAAATATTGAGACGTTTTTGAAATATCGAATTTTCCAAAAAAAAAAAAAAAAAAAAGATTTTTTTAAATTAAAATTCAAAAAATATTTTTTTTTCTAAGTTTTGAAATGCAATGGTTTTTAGACTTTTTAGAAGCATCTCTACAAAAAATTTCATTCAAATCCGATATATCGATAATGGTAGGTGCAAGCTGTAATATCTTAATTTAAATTTTTTTTTTATTAGAATAAAGATCGTTAAAATTAATTGAAATATAAAAATTTGTATCAAAATTCTAGGCGCCGTTTTCGAAAAAAATACGATTTTTGAAAGTCTTTTTTTGACATAGTATGGTATGTACCTTTATTTTTAGGTAAAATAAAACTTTTTTTCTACGTCTTGTAGATTATGTTGATAAACTTATATTTATAAAGTTTGAAAAAAAATCTAACATAAGGTTTTCGAAATATTAAGTTTTGAAAAAAAAAAAAAAATTTTAAAATCCAAAAAAAAAAATTTTGAAAATTTGAATAGACAATTCTATTTATATTTTTGGGGAGCTTTAGCAAAAAAAATTAAAATCCGTTGTACCGTTTTTGGGAAAATAAAAAACTAAAAGAATAGTTCCTTGGGGGCACCTACCCTCAATAACCATTTTTCGGAAATTTTTTTTCAACCAGTACCTAGCTTTAACTAAATAAAATTTTTTTGTATCTTTTTTTTTTAAATCTGTCGAGCAGTTTTTGAGAAAAAAAAATATTTACAAAATTACGAAAAAATTCGTATGGCAGGTACCGTTATTTTTAGTCTTAAAAAAAAAAAGAAAAAAACGTGTCGGGTAAAAAAAATAAAAATAATATCTACCAAGTTTGAAGAAAATCGGCCGAGCCGTTGAGGCTGTAGTCGAACCGACAGACAGACAGACAGACAGAATTGCGAGACCCACTTTTTCGATTTTTTTACGAAATGCATAACTTGCCTTAAAAATGAGCGAACTAGATCCATACCCCCCACCCCCCCATAGCGAAAAGCTATCTACGCCACTGTTCTAGATACACAATTGTTAGCTGATTCTAGCTGACCTGACTATCTTGCTTTAATCACTGTCCCATATGGAATTGGGTGTGAATAATCCTTAAACTCAATCGCCTTTGGAAACAGATTATAAAATCCTCCTTAAGATGTGGTGAACAACCATCTTACGAACTTTCATCCAAATTGAGCTACAGAAAAAAACCTATCGACCCGTATATCAATCCATTCAAATAACCTTCTTGTTCTACTTTCGTTTTTTTTTTTCATGGAGTTGAAGAAAGACAAAAAAAAAACCTAAGCCCTTTCAAAAGTCTAATTTCATTACTTGACGTTGTGGTTTTGCACAGGATATATGCAAGGAAAATATATTGCACCCAAAGAATGTTTTCTTTCTTTCTTTCCTCGGGAACTTTTATTCATCTTTGTCTTCTATCTTGGTAGTGTTGTTGGCAGAAAATCCACCAAACACTCGAAGACGAAGACGACATAAGTAAAGTGTGCTAACAATGCTATTTAACACCGTTATTCAGTCCATAATTCTCATTCTCACCGCATTTTCTTCGTCTGCTTTTTTTTTATGGCAAACGGAATTCCTCACCGCAAAACTAGAAAAAAAGGATTCAAAGAAAACTACAACTAGAAATGCTTTAATGTTTTTTTTTCGTCTTCCTTAACCGCGGTTAGGTCCTTAAAAATAGGATTTCGAGGCGGAATAAAAATGCGCTATATGACTTGTGATTCACATGCGAGTATTATGGGAAATAGGGATGAGGCAACTTTTATTTTTGGCACCTCGGCAGTAGTTATCTTCGTTCCAATTCTTAAGTTAAAAGAAGGTTTATAAATAAAATTCTCATATCGAGCGATGATGTCAGATAAAAAGCCCAACAAACGAAGCCCTTTACGTGTGTACGACCTCTCAGCTGGAATCATTTTCAAATATGCAAAGACTTATTTATGTCGCACGGAAGATATCCATCATGGCGACGAAGAGCATAGTATATATTTATCATTCAAGTCTTAGAGGATACGTTTAAATTTTATTGAAACACAAACGAAGGAAAGCTTTGAAATTTAATTAAAAAAGTTGACAATGCATTGAGAACTGGGTCAAATAATTGACAAGCAACACACATCCAGCAGAAACAGGGTTTAGGGCGCTAGCTCACTCGCTTTAAGTTAGAAGGTGGTTTGGATATAATTCTAGGTTGTTGATGGCAGCAGGGGGTAAATTTAATTACTATTCCTCTGTAGTCGTTTGGTTGTGAAAGCAGCAGCACCGCCATCGCCACTTCCTACTAGACGGATGTCGGATGATGCTGATGATGATGATGATCCGAAAGATACTCAAAAGCACTTAAATAGGGAAACTTTCTCTTCTTGTGTTGATAAAATAATTGGAATGGCAGATATGTATATCTACTTCTATGCGACTTTGAGGATGTTAAAGGACCTGCCTTGTCATCGCCATCGTCCATCGTCATTGTGTTGCCACTGACGGAGAATAATTCTTCATAACATAAAACTACACAAAAGACTTGACATAATAAGTAATTATATTTGTGTTTTGTTCTACTTAAGAATTGACAAGTTTTAGTCTTTGGAATAAACTTTTTGACAGATAAAACCTTATTGTGAAAGATTCTAGCCCATCAAATGAGATTTCAAAGAATTGTTGATACATGTTCAAGGGGCTTATAGCCTTTCCACTTCGTTTTATTAGAACTTTATAGTGATTAAGGTTTAGCTACCTCTATAGATCATGTGATGAAATATGTCTACCATCTTCAGACAGATTTACTATTGCAGATAAATTTCTCGGCTTGTTATTTTATGTTGTTTAGAGGTCATGACATGCAATTAAGAGTCTCAGGAGACTTCAGAGTATCTGATATAAAGAATGGCATTCAATTAAGAAAAGTATTGTTTATTAATGAGGTTTTAGAGTGAATATCTCTTGAAGTATATACAGACCTTTCTTCTTCCAAATAATCATCATTAATATTCTAGATAGAGCTAAATATTTCGGTTGCTCGAGACCTAAACCCTCAGATAAAGGGTTCTACAATAAGGACGGGTAGGTATTGAAATGGAACAAAACAAGCTGTATTGGGTATTAACAAAATTCTCTTATTATTTGAAAAGCCCATGTATGACATTATGGATTGATATGAAAAACTTCAAATGCCCGGCTCGACTTCTTACGGTGACACGGATCCGAGAGGTCCAATTTTTTCAAGGACTCTTCCGCATATATGTATGTAGATCCGGCTGTAGATCCTGTGTTATGTTCACTTTAAAGGTATCGGTCGATTTTTCTTTATTCTCACAGACCTGCGACTTCAGGAAACCCCTCAAGAAGAAGTCTAGCCGGGGGTCAAATCGCATGGCCTTGGTGGCCAATTCACATCACCTCAAATTGCTCATGCAGAATGTCAGTCGTAGCGTCCGCTATGTGGCACGTACCACCTGCTGGAACCACATGTCGCACACAGGGGCCAAATGCATAAATTCTTGGCAAAAATTGAAAAAAAAAATTGGGGGAAATTAAAAAAAAATTAGCTGGGTCGTACAGTTAAATACCCAAATTGTACAAACACGTGATAATTTTGATAATAATGTGTTCATGTTGACCTAGTCATTCGTTTGAACTTGTGCATTGTGAGAAGTCATTGTAGCAGCTGTAATTAGATCGAAAAATCGAACAAGTGTTCTAGTGAAATATTTAGCAGTGTTTTAAATTATATGTATATTTTGTTTGCAATGAATTTAGCCCCCACAAGTTTGTTAACGATATTAGTGTAAAATTATAGTTCGATGTGATTAATTAAAATTTTTGTGAATATTTGAAAGTTGGGTGTAAGTTTAGATCAAAAAAAAATATTTTCCTTTTTTTCATCTGAAGTTCTACTTATGAACATGTCATAACATGTCTTCGAATTATGTCTTATTTGTTAGTGTATCATGTGTTCTTGTAGCAACATTAATGAAAATCTGCGGAATTTCGCACTTTTTAAAAATTTCACTTCTCGAATGGGTTGGGGTCTTGACTTATAAAAAAGTCAAAGTTATGTTTTTATTATGAGGCGATCATTATTTGAATATATGAAGCAGTTAGGCGATGTGATGTCAACAACTCAATCCGCAAATTTGAGGGAATTCATTGCAAATCGTACTAAATGTCCAAGCCATTGTACATATGTAAGCCTATGGTGGGTGCAAAAATGGATTTCATTTTTCATGTCTGATTTCAAAAGAAGATGGCAAAAATATTATAGAAAAGAGCATAGGTTCCTTATTTCTAATAAGATTTTGCTTGATTCTTCTATCAGGTTCAAGAATTTATTATTCTGGTATTGAGCTTCGGAACGGACCAAACGCCAAAAGACTGAAGATTTCACACAGAAACACTCATCTGAAGAACTAACTTGAGCTGCTCAAATGAGTTTACGGTCTTCGGGTCAAGTTGAAGCATCTAAAGTTGCCAGAGAATTGACCTCAAATTCATCCAAAAGAGCGACCAAATACAGGTTGGCACCCAAAGAACATATTACTGTTACGGATACTGTTGCTGAGATTAAATTGTAGGGTTTACTTAATCACACAGTCAATCGACTATTAGATGCTCAGAAAGAAGTTTTGAAAGCCCAACAAACAGATACTTTAAATAATTTGAAGCTAATACGTAAGTGGGGCTTAGATGATTCGACACAGTCAGAATACAAACAACATTTTTCTGACCCAAATGCTTAAGACTCTAGTATCTTCATTGTATTCTTTCTACCTATACGATTGCTCTCAAACAATCCAGAAGAGCAGCAGCAATCAATTATTTGGCAAAATGAAAGACCTTCATCAACACGATACTGCAGACCAATTAAGTTTATTTTTTAACATGAAATAACAGAATTAGCAGAAAACGAGCTTAAAATAATACGCAAACAAACTGAAGAACATATCACATGAAAAACATCGAAATACAGTCATCGGCATAATTATTTTGACAGTACTGTGAACAGTCGTCTGAGTGAAAAATTGGTAACGGTAAATGTCATGTTGATATGGCTTGTTAATAAGTTGAAATATATAACATTTCTTATTTACTGACAGTGTAATATAAATCATTTGAATCGTGTCTTTCGAGAGTACGCACCAATTTGTAATAACAGTGCTTGTTTTTTTATAGACATAAGTATTTTGACCAAAAGTCTAGGTTGAATTTGGTAAATTTTTTTGTGTTTTTTTTTTTTTTATAAAAATTTTATGATTTCATTTATTTTGAACTTCTCTTAAAAGAATAGATATGGGTAAAAAATCAGAGTTAAGCGTAGAAACTAAAGCAACTATCGTGGCAAGATATAACAGTGGTGAAAAGGTAAAACAAATTTGTGCGGAGTTTAATTTACCAAGGCAAACAGTGCATTACCAGATATACAAACATAAACAAACAAAATCTGTGCAGAATTTGAGGCGTACGGGAAGAAAAAGAAAAACTACACCAAAAGATGATGGAAAGCTTCTGCGTGAATTTGTTAAAAACCCTGCACTAACACCAAAATCTCTGGAGTTGCAAATGAAGAGATATACCCAAAATCCCGTTAGTGAAAGAACAATACGTAGGCGTTTTGTTGAATCCAATTTTGGAACGTATTCCGTAAGAAAAATACCCTATATTGCCTCTAGGAACAAGGAAAAACGTTTACAATTTGCAAAACAATATCTCCATAAGCCCCTGAGCTTCTGGAATAGAGTTTTATGGACTGATGAGAGTTCATTTGAGTTTCATGGCTCCCATAAAAAAAAATTTGTTCGATTGCCAAAAGAACAACGTAAGAAAAAAGTTCCAGTTTTGCAAACAGTGAGTCACTGTGGAGGTTCAGTTATGTTTTGGGGTTGTGTATCTTCAAACTTAGTCCCAATTGATGGAACAATGAACCAACATAAGTATTTGACCGTATTGAATGAGTACGCATTTCCAGCTGGTGACAGACTTATTGGGGAGTCGTTTATTTTTCAGCAGGATAATGCGCCATGCCACAAAAGTCGAATGATAACTAACTTTTTGCGGGACATCGAAGTAGAAACACTTGACTGGCCACCACAAAGTCCTGATTTAAATATCATCGAGAATGTGTGGGCGTATGTAAAGGGAAAAAGTAGTTTTTCTTTGAACCGAACCAGAGAAAACACGATTTTGGAAGTAAGAAGGCTTTGGGAGGAAGTTCCTGTAGAAATGCTTCAGAAACTTGTAGAATCCGTGCCAAAACGTCTGCAAAAAGTTATAGCAGCTAAGGGAGGATACACATTTTATCATAAGTGCTAATTCTATCTTTATTTTGTAAAGATATTTTTTTAGTAAGCATAAAATGAATTGTCAAAATAATTATGCCTTTAGGCAAAGTGCATTTTTTGGGTTATTTAAAAATCCAATAAATTATGCAAAGAAAAAAAACCTAAATATTTTTAAAAATTGACCTAACAACAATCTCCCATTTTCAATTTCATTTATTTATATCTGAAACTCGAAATATAAAAATTTTTCATTTGTCAAAATAATTATGCCTATGACTGTACATGTTACAAGTGCTATGCTTTTTACAATGGTGGATGTAAAGATTTGTAATGCCATAACAGACACCAAATCAATACAAAAATGAAAAAGTATCCGACACAAATATAATAGACACTTCTCGACTAGAATTCGCATTTATCTGTGCTCCATGCCTGGATACGGTTCTTCGAATGTTTGTTACACCTTAGTAAAAACTACCTCTGATGAAGTGGCAAGTTCGAATCTTTCCAATACAACATGTATATTGAACGATCCAGAAGGTAATTTCTATTCAAAAAAATAAGGCTTTCTTTGATACCAAATGCACGATGAGACGAGAGCCTGGTGCCAAACTCTTTCAAATGTCTTAGAAATATTAGATGTGATAATCTCAATAAATCTCATAGGTTTGACGAAGTATTTGGTGGTTACTTGGAAAAATTCCGCAACAAAGGAACCAACACAATTAATAAGTCCCATGCATCAAAACGTTATTTAAGTTCTGATTCTTATTCATATTCATTGGATATCTTGGAAGATTTTGTCAAAGTGGACGTTAAGTTAAAGTTAAAGTTATCATAACTGTTTTGGTCAATTTTACTTCGTCCTCGATCTCCATCTGAGTACTCTAATTATCTTGGTGCTTATCTTCACTTTACCGAATTTACAACTCCCTCTATCAAGGCTTTTTAATTCAAACCCAAAGCAATTTTATTAAAAACTCTAAATCTTTCTTCTAACTAGTCAACTTTAAAGGAAAATCCGATAGGTATTCTCCCTCTTTCTCTTTCAAAAACGAAACTTCAAACGAACCACAAACAGTCGCTAACATTTTTGCTAGCTTTTTTAAACAATCTTTTACCTACGACTTCTTTATACCTGATTGTAATAACTTCACTTATTTACCGAATTTCTCCCTCGGTTTATTTGTACCTCATACCATTGACCCACGTCTCAAAGAAAATAAACTGAATCAACTCAATGATGAGATGATATCCCCGTCATATTTCTCAAAAATGCTCTTCCACACTCACTCTTCCCCTCTCAAAAATCATCAGCTTATCTTTCTCTCAAGGAGAATTCCCCCAGCTATAGAAGACCTCTTTCATAACCCCAAAATATTTAAAATGTCCAAAGTGTGAAGTTACTAACAAAAGTATTTTGTACGAAATTGTAAGTTTTTATTGAAAGTCTCTCATTTTCCCTAGAGAACATGGCTTTGTCGAAGGTAGGTTCACAACGAGTAGCCTTGTTGAATTCGTTTTCGTTTGCCTATCAGCCTTAGAGAACGAAAAGAAATTTGACGATGTCTCCATAGATTTCAGTAAGGCCTTAGACAGAATTTCACATAAGCTTATTCTATTCAAACTGTCTACTCTTGGGTTTGAACCTCCTTAAGATAAACTTCTTTTTACCTGAAAAGCCCTTACTACAAATTTCGATCCAGATCTACCTTCTCTGATGGTTTCTTTGCTTCCTCCGGAGTCCCACAAGGCAGCCACTTAGGACCTCTCCTTTTTATTCTTACTATTAACGATATTGAAATGGTCATCAAATATTCCCATATCTGACTCTACGCCGCCGACGATACCAATATTTTCAAGACCATTTCTTCCACACATGATTCTACTCTTTTTCAACTTGATGCCGAAAGTTCATCTGTCTGCGGCCTGCAAAATTGCTTAGTGCTAAATATTTCCAAATGTCATTTAATCACCTTTTCACACCACCGCTGAGTCAATTTGCAATCTTGGTTGTTCTCAAAGCATAGTCTGCATTAGGCTTTGTGAAACAAAAGTCCAAAGAATTCTCCCATACGTGACCCGATCTTTATACATAAACTATGTTCGCCTCCTTCTTGAATACGCCTGTCAAGTATGGACCCCTTGTCAGCAAATTCATATATCTACATTTAACGTCGTTTTCTACGTTTCGTACTTCTTGGTCTGTCTTGGAATAACCCTTTTATTCTACCTCCGCATCATAGAAGTCGGCCTTCTATTAATTAACTCGAATACGCTGGAAGAACGAAGAGCAATAAACGACATTCTTCATTCATCTACTACTTTCAGAGTCTGTTGAATGCCCAACTCTCTACAATTCCATTTCTTTCAACACTAATTCCCATAATATAAGAAATCCTCGTCCATTCTATCTGCCTACCCACCTTACCTTTTATAGCTCCAACGAACCTAGTACTCGCATGCTTTGGAGGAACATTAACTGTTTCGACTTTAACCTCAGTTCACCCTGCCTGAAACTCAGTCTAAATCATCCTTCAAATTCACTCCAATCATAGATAGAAGACCTATATTTAAGTTAGATTAGGAATTAGCTTGTGTTAAGCCTAGCAATAAAAGGGGGTATTGTCCCCACAAAAATTTAAAAAAAAAAAGTTTTTTTGATTTCAATGAATTGCTTAACTCAGTAAGATACATAATCTTGTGTAGACTTGTGTACAAAAGTCCTTTTAAGACATTGAGTCAAGCTATTTGTTCATCTTTTGATTCGACGATTGAGGAGAAGATTTGAAGAGCTCTCCAACCCCTCATATAATTGTTGTTCCTTCTAACTTCGCTTTAAAACACCGAATAACACAATATCCATTCCAAAACCTTCTTTTCCATAGATTTGCTGTTGTTTCGTTCTTTTCTATTTTCTCGTAAGCTGTATTATTTATAGCCTAAGCTTTCAGAGGTAAAATTTATCAGTGTAACAAACTGCTATAATTACTCAAAATACAAAGCTTGTAGTTAATGACTCTTTTGTTCTATCAAGAATATTAATTTTTTAGCATACATCAGCCTTTTGAAACGTAGTAACCAAGCTCCCACAGATCCAAAGAACGTATATATATGCATGTTTATAAATGACGTGTGAATCATTACTGCCACCAAAAAACCTATTAAGATAATTTTTCTTGATAAGATTTTATCCAAAAATTCCTAGACACGCAATCATCGTCAGGCAAAATTCTGCACGCATCATCATCACTTAAAATCAAATTTCCCACGCAGTCTGTAAAGCAATGGTTTTGTATTATATGTTTGTCTGTTCATTTCAGACAAATAAATTGAAGATGTAAAATAATTGTATAAGATATTATCTGCACTTAACTACGTTTGAGACTTAATATTATGTGGGCGATATTTGTATTTGAATCCTTAAACCAATTTTCAGAATCAGAAAGCTTTCTATCCAAATAAAAAGCATGAAACAACACCTACAGAGGCACCTTCGCCTACCCCAATAAATGACTTTAGTATGTATACAGTGCGGTGCAAATGATATTTGAATTTTGAAAAATCCAAAAAAAAAAAGGATGGAAAAAGATTTTTGAACTCTCGAAATTGTGACCTGAAAATGAACCATCGCATCGCTTCTCAGAATTGTAACAAACGGTTCGAAACAGATACTTCGGAAAGCCTCAGAAGATCAAGATGTTGATTTGATGGAGCATGAGTTTGAGTTAAAGTTCCTAGAGACGCAACCAACACATTCTTCCAGCGTATTCAAGTTGATTAACAGAAGTCGGTCTTAATACGGAGGGAGGTGAAATAAAAGGGTTATTCCAAGACAGATCATGAAGTGCGAAATGTAGGAAACGACGTTAAATGCTCTCGATTCTGAATATATGAGCTTGTTGATAAGGGGACAATACTTGACAGGAGGCGTATTCAAGAGGCGGGCGTACAAAGGTTATGTATAAAGATCGGGCCACGTAGGGGTCAGAAAATTCTTTGGACCAACGTTTCACAAAGCCTAGCGTAGATTTTGCTTTTAGTATAATCTATGGGTTGATAATGTAGAAGATATCGACGGGGAGTAGATCGGATGCGTTTTCGTGGAAATGGAAAAAGTTATTGATTGACATTTGGAAATATTTAGTAAGTTCTTAGCAATTTTTCAGGCACCAGACAAAGAAACTGTTGAGATCAAGTTGTAGAAGAGTGGCATCATGTGTGGAAGAAATGGTCTTGAAAAACTTTGTATCGTCGTCGGTCGGCGTAAAGTGAAATATGGCAATGTATAATGACCAATTCAATATCATTAATAAAGGGTTTTTCAACAGGGACGCTACAAAAGTAGAGCGACAGGGACAGCAAACGACGCCATATTTCTTGCCGCTCTTTTAACATTTCTCTTCAGTAAGGTTTGCCATTTCATGATGGAAAGATATACGAGCCAACAACGAGTCGAAATTATTAAAATTTACTACCGAAATTCGGAGTCAGTGGCCGCAACGTTAAGAGCACTGCGTTCAATTTATGGTCGTCATAATCGTCCTAGCAGATCAACAATTGGAGAACGTGTTATATCACGAAATGGTCCAGTTGCTTGGCCGCCTCGGTCGTGCGATTTCAAGCCGTTAGACTATTTCCTGTGGGGCTACGTCAAGTCTATGGTCTATGCCAACAAGCCAGCGAATCATTGATGAACTTCGTACGAATATCGAACGTGAAATTGTAGCAGTATCGGCCGATTTATGCTTGAAAACCGTCGAAAATTGGGTTCAGCGTCTGGACTTCTGCAAGCGTGCCCGTGGTGGCCATGCAAAAGAAATCGAGTTCCATACATAATGGCATCGAACGTACTTTCACAGGAATAAAGAATTTCATTGATATCCAAAACCGTTTTTGTTTTATTTAGGGGAGGTCCCTAGTGGCTGCCTTGTGGAACCCCGGAGGTAGCTAAGAAATCATCAGAGAAGGTAGATCTGAATCGTTACTTTGTAGTAACGGCTTTTTAGTCAAGAAGATAGGTTCAAACCCAAGAGTAGACAGTTTGAATAGAATAAGCTTATGTGAGATTTTGTCAAAGGCCTTACTGAAATCGTCGACTTCTTTTCCGTTTTCTAAGGCTGAGAGGCTAAAGGATACGAATTCAACAAAGTTAGTCCTAGTTGTGGACCTCCCCTTGAAGACGCCGTGTTGTCTAGGGGAAATGAGAGACTTACAACGAAAACTTAAAATATCATACAAAATGCTGTTAAAGTCTTTAGGAATATGTGAAAGTTTAGCAATTGGACGATAGTTTGTAACTTCACACTTTGGGCACTTTTTATGTAATGGGGTTATGAAAGAGGTCTTCCATAACTGAATAGAGATAAGATAAAGATTTTTGAAAGAGGAAGAGAGAGTTTTGGAGAGCATTTTTTGAGAAATATGGTGGGGGGTGATACCATCTAGGCCGGGAATATAATCATCATTGATTCAGCGCATTTTCGATTAGTAATGAGTCAATGGTACGAGGTAGAAATGGTCCGATGAAGAAATTCGGTAAATAATTGAAATAATTACTATCAGGTATAAAGAAAAGGAGTCGTCGGTAAATGATTTTTTCGTTCGTTTGAAATTTCGTTATTGAAAGAGAGATAGGGAGGAGAACCATCGGATTTTCGTTTAAAGTTGACAAATTGGAAGAAGGACTTAGGGTTTTTAATAAGATTGCTTTAGTTTAAGCTTCAATTTGAGACTGATATGTCTCGAATAACTGATATGGAGAGAATAGCGCAGCTGAATTGATTATGTGTCAAAAGGGTGATGTCCTGAACACTATTCCAAGAGATGAGGTTAACCAAACAATTAGGAGTGCACTTCATAGAAAATATTTAAGCGACCATAAGAAGCAAATACACAGGATAGACTTGAAGAACCGACAACAGAGAGCTGGAGAAGTTCTTCAACGCAGATGACATGGAACGATTAGCATAGTCGTCATACTCCGGTTCAGTAGGTGGGTTCATCGAGAAATTCAGGAGAAACACTTTTATCGATGGTATTCGTGATCCAGATACCAAATGTACTACAACTTATTGTTATGACATTTTGTTGAATGACATCATAGTGATATGAAAGGTTTTGATGAACACCTTAGGAGCTTAGAGGAAGTGGTTCAAAGACATAAAAACGCTGGTCTTAAACTGAGTTCAATAAAGTGTTCACCGTGCAAGAAATAAGTACAATATCTAGGACATGTGATATCAGCAGATTGTGTACAAACAGATATTGACAAAATATCCGCAGTAAAGAAGTGGTCAAGTCCAAAACACATTCCTGAGTTACGAAGCTTCCTATTCCAATTTAAGAAGGGTTCTATCACCAGTTATAGATGGTAAAAACAGAGTACTTGCCTATTACTGCAAGATCCTATCCAAAACTGAGCGAAACTCTTTCGTTACAAGAGGATAACTTTTAGGTTTATAGTCCGTGAAGGACAAAAGTCAACAGTTCTAACTGATCATGCAGCTTCGAACTGATCATGCAGCTTCGAGATGGTTATTTCAATTCAAAAATCCAGCTTGCTAGATTGAAGAAAAGGTTGCAGAGCTATTACTTCATTATAGAACATCGGAAAGCAGGAATACATGCAAATACAGATGCATTATCGAGAACGTCTTGTTGTATAGAATTTAACATTTGTTCAAGAGCAGAATCAAAAGCAAACATTATTATTGACATCCACTTGCTTACTCATCTTCCCGAGCAAGGGTTGAATCCGTGAACAGATTTTTCCACACCAAAAGAACGATCTGGGTTTGTTCAAAATTATTTTCTTCAATAAAAGAGGCGTACGATCATCCCGGGAAGACATTTCTAGTGAAAGTCACATTTCGAAAACCCTTTTGGCAGATTAACGGATTTCTTCAACGAGTGCGGGAAAGTACAGATGTTTGATCAACACGTAAATGAATTATAGTTTTGAAAACAAAAATCACCACGGTCCTTGCAGAGTACCATAGCGGCTTGAGTGGCGCACACCGTTCGGGAAGTGGGACGAAGAAGTCATACGAAGGATGAAATCGTGTGACATCTACTTCGGCGAGTGCTGCAAGGAGCAAGGACAGGGGCTCTTTGATTGTGGTTTTGGTGTTACGGGAAGACTTAGGGAAGAAGTCTTGGGCATCAAGGCCAAAATTCGAAAACCTCACATTGGTGGGTCCACGCCCCAAACGGAAGTAAAAAAAATGACAACCAAACAAAGATTTCTACGATCTCCTCAGGAATACATAAGATATTTGGACGACGTACGATGTCAAGAATATTCTTGGCGGTTTCAACGCAAACAGCCTGCACGACAAAACTTCCGGTAACGGGTTTAGGCTTATTGAGTTTGCGGCGGCGGGGCAAAATGTCATCATAACAAGCACTCGATTCTCACACCTCAACATGCACAAAGGGACTTGGCGGTCTCTGGATAAACGAACTGTCAACCAGATTGATCATGTTGCGATGGATGCCAGGATCTTGGATGTTCGAACGTTCCGAGGGGCCAACATAGACTTGGCCCCTTACTTGATTGTAGCCAGAACCAGTATTTTTGCTAACCAAGTTTCTCTAAGCCTTTCAGCAAGCTCGCAACCAGCACCAACTGCAGAGGACCAGTGAAATCACTGTCAACAAGCCATCAGAAGTGCTGCCATTGGTGAGCTGTGTATCACTCGGCGACCACAACGGAACCGCTGGTTCGGTGAAGAATGCCGGCTGGCGCATGCAGTCAATCAATGCTGCAAACCAGAACTGCTGAGAGTGCAGCCGGAGCTCTACGGGCAAGAACGAAGGGAGGAACGCCGACTTCTCAGGAGGAAAAAGAGAGTGCACGCGAAGCAGGAAGTGAGTCTATTTAGAGCCGTGCAGCAGGGGGATGTTCGAAAGTTCTACCGAAGGGTGAAACAATCTACTCAAGGCTTTAAGGCCAGCACGGAAGCCTGCCAAAATGACAGTAGGAATATGGTAGTAGACGCACAGTCGGAACTGAGGATCTGAAAACAATACTTTTTCTAAACTTCTTAATTTCTAAGATGCCCAAATCCACTATTAGACAGATTTATCCATCAACTTGGGCGATGATTTCATCCACTCGACCGAAATGAATATGCAATAGCCAAGCTTAAAGCTTACAATTTGGTCGGTATAGTGTGCCTCATCCAACAGAAAGGAAATTTTCTGACCTGTGCCAGAGGTATAAGTTTGCCTTAAGTCGAATGTCATGTACTGCGTGATCGCATAAAACCCTTTGTCAACGATCTAATCGGTTCCAATGCGTGGTTTCAGGCCCGGCGAATTAACCACCGACCATATGTTCACATTCCCACAGATTGTGGAAAAACCCAGGTATTTTTAATCTATACACCCCACCTCTTTATCGATTTTAGTCGAATACGATAGTGCAGACAGAGACGAATTATACAGAGCCACATCGCAAATCGGCATCCCTGCCAAGCTTGCCCGTATGACGATGGAGAAATCTCGCTGCTCCCCCAAAGTTGGTAAGAACACCACCGAACCCTTTGATGTCAACGAACGTTTAATAAAAGTCAACCCGTTATCATGCAACCTCTTTAACATCGATGCTAAAGCAATTGTGCGCAACTTGTGAGTCAAAAACAGAGGTACAATTTTTTCAAAAGTTCGTTCCAACTATTTGCTTATGCAGATGATATTGACATCATTGGGAGAACGAAGCGAGCTGTATTTAGGAGTATTGAATCGGAGGCTATTGGGCTGGAAATGAGGACAATCGTCGACCCAGGCAAAACGCCACTATGGGTAGGTACAACTTCAAAGTCGTCAAGGACTTTGTCTATTTGGCCTCCACTATTACCTCGCAAAATGACATCAGTGCAGAGACAAACGAAGAATCACTCTCGCCAATTGCTATTTCTTCGGGCTAAGAAGCCATTTGAGTAGTAAAGCCCTCTCTGAAAGAACCAAGGAGACCATATATAATAACCTTATCATCCCAGTCGTGCTGTATGAGGCAGATACATGGACCGTGTTAAAAGCGAATGAGAATTTGCTTGGGTGCTTTGAACGGAAGATTCTTCGGGTGATTTTAACACTGAGCTTTACGAGCCATACAGCGACGTCAACCTGGTCACAAAGTTGAAAATACAGCAGCTGAGATGGCGAAGCACCAGCCTGACGAGTCTTCGAATCTACTCGTAGACCTGACGGTCAGCGCAGCAGAGGAAAACCCCACCTAAGGTGGGCCACACAAGTGGAGAAAGACCCCAATCAACTTGGAGTGCTTAACTGGAGTCATCGAGCTAGGGACAGAGATGGCTCTTACCAAAACTATAGAAAGAAAACATACTCGTACACACTTGTTAGAATTTATTTGCACCCCACTATATGCATCGCAGGTGAAATAAAATATCAACAAGAAGTCAGATTTGAATGTTAACTCAATTTTATTTGTGTTTGACATGTTGTACTTTCGTACGCCCACAATTCCTCGAATTCCAAAATTTAGAAACTGACCTACGATTCCATCGCACGGAATTCGTCTCCAGCCAGAAGACATTAAAATGTTTCTCTTGCCAATTTGTGCAAAATATTTGAATCATAAAATCGTCACGTCGTTGTCGTCTGCGTTCGTCGGCATCGGTCGGGGTTCGTGTCGTCCAAAGAGAAGCCTTTCAAAAGATTGCCCAACTAATTTTAATTGCTTTTTTCAGTGGACGGAGAGAGGTTCCGTGGCGTTTGGGGGATTAACCATTCTGAATGCCTTCTGTGATGACAGTAAAGACACAAGTGCTTATGACAGATGTTGTGGGGGTTCAACGAAATATCTCAACCAAAATTTCCATTCACTACAGTAATATTGCATTTGATTTTTGAATTCGAAATTATTATTTTTCTTGTGCCAATTTAATTTGAATTTGAATTTGAATATGGAAATTGCATGGGAAAATGTGTCAGAACTTAAACTTGATTTGCTAACCTTCTTCGTTATTAAATTTCGAGTACAAGTTGTTGAAAATTCAATATGCACTTAATAAAGTTGATTTGCTGAGGAATGATTTAATTTTTCTAATTGAACCAATATTGGCCGGCATGTTGGTTTTGGGGTAGGTTGGTACACACACATGTTTTCTATTTTACATTTTCTTTGAAAATATTTGGTTTGATTTCATTGAGTTCTTAATTGAATTAATTACTTTTATTTTGTTTGTTTAAATTATAATTCTGTGATGGTGGTGTCTAAGCAGCGGGCGATTTTAGAGTTTAAATTGTAATTGCTCACAAGTGAAACAGGTGATTTGCAAGTCACAATGAGTCATTGGTCGGGATTGTACCGCCTACACTGAAAATAAAATCTAGGTATATATGACAAAAATGTAGGTTGATCTGGTAAAAATTTTGTCAATATACGTCCAACAAAAAGTTTTGTCAAATTGATAAAAATTACATAATTTTGTTGAGGTAACAAAAACTAATTTGTTGTATCCACAAAATTATTTTGTTATGCTAACAGATTAATTTGTTGAAATAACAAAAATATTTTGTCAATATGACAAAATCTTCTAGAATTTACAAAATTAATTTGTCATATTAACAATTCTTTTGTTGTATTAACATTTTGTTTTGTTAGTGTTTTTATTATTGTTATCGGATAAACAAAATTTGTTTGTTAAATAAACGAAATTGTTTTGTTAAATTAACAAAATTGTTTTGTTAAATTAACAAAATTGTTTTGTTACATTAACAAAATATTTTGTTAAATTAACAAAAAATTCTTGTTATATTTTGTTAAATTAACAAAATATTTTGTCAATTCAACAAAATTAATTTTTTCAAAATATTTTTTTTTTTTGGGATTTAAGTCCACAAAAATTGGCGTTTCGTCCCTACGATCTCACATGCAACCATCTGTGAGGGCGTATGGACACTACGCAATTTTTGTTAAGTTCAATTAATCTTACATGGATTTTTCGACAAAAACCAAATGTGAACTATATTATACACAAACAAAATGTCATGATCAAAAAAAAATACGCGCAGAATTTTTTGGTTTCCTTACAAAATAGTTTTATCAATATTACAAAATAACTCAACCCCAAAACAAAATATTTATCATTTTAACAAAAACGTTTTATTTTTTTGTTAAATTGACAAAAAAAAAATTAACAAAAACTTTGTGATATTGACAAACATTTACAAAACAGATTTTTTGTAGATACAACAAACATTTTGTTAACATCACAAAAACGTTTGTCGATGTGACGAAAATCTCTGTTTTATTTTGTTATATTAACAAAACTTGGTGTGTTAAACTTACAATATTATTTTTAGTGCATATTTTGTTAAACTGACAAAAAATCATGCGGACCTTATTCGGAATTCCCCCCCCCCCCCCCACCAAAATGAACTTTTTTTTTACGAATCGATAAAAAAGTGTTTGCTGTTGATAAAAAACATCAAATTATGGAGGAGAAACACTTTTTTATGGTAAAAAAGTGAAGTATAAGCGGACCACCCCCAGTACTGTTGGCCCTTATTCGGAATTCCCCCCCCACCAAAATGAACTTTTTTTTTAACGAATCGATAAAAGAGTGTTTGCTGTTGATAAAAAACATCAAATTATGGAGGAGAAACACTTTTTTATGGTAAAAAAGTGAAGTAAAAGCGGACCACCCACAGTACTATAACTAAAACTACTTTTGTATGGGATATTTTCTTTTTTTGCTTGCTTACGCATTACGGCGGCGTTTAAACAGTGATATATGTATGGGGGGGCATGCTGCCCCCCTGCAACCCCCATGCTTGGGCACACTATAGGATTTGGGGTAGGTGCGAGGTTGGGTGTATGCAAGGTTTCTTTTGCATTTACAGAATCTGGATTTAAAGAAACTTTGAATTTACCCTATGGCCTATATTCATTTTTTTATACTTCACTTTTTTACCATAAAAAAGTGTTTCTCCTCCATAATTTGATGTTTCTTATCAACAGCACACTTTTTTTTATCGATTCATTAAAAAAAAAGTGCATTTTGGTGGGGGCGGGGGGAAGTCCGAATAAGGACCAATCATGCTGAATTATAAAAAATTTGTGAAATCAACAAAACCATTATTTCGTATTGACAAAAATTTAATTAAAACGATAAAATTGCTTTGTTAAAGGTCAACAAAACGTTTTTGTCAATATTACCTAGGAATTTATTTTCAGTGTATTCACGATTGAGTAAAATGTTAGTTTGTGCGCGCTGCGCGTTTTTACCAACTTTAGTATTCGAAAAGTTAGTGGTCGAGGGTTCAGAAGTTTAGCAGAGACTCTAAAGCCAGAATACGTGGTTCAAGTTCGATAAGAAATAATGAGCAATCTGCCGCGTGAATCAGTTAGGAAAATGGCGTCCAGTTCTCAAAACTAAATCAATACAAAAGTAATCAAGAAGCTCCTGTCAATAGGACAGCAATCTTACTAAGCTCTACCTCACGGGCAGACTTATATCAAGTTATCGTTACAGGTTAGGTTAGGTTAGGTGGGGTGACAATGCGGCAAGTCGTTTAACCTCACTCGAATCTCAATGAATCCATTGTGGTCCCCAGAGTGTAGCCAATAAAGAGAAAAAAATCGGTAATCTAAGGATAAAGACTGTTATGTATGCGGATGACATAGTGATTTTAGCTTTAACGTTTTGCTCTCTACATTTCACAAACTTAAGATTCGAATTTCAAAAGAATGTTTGAAAGAAATACATGTCATTTAGACGATGTTGTTTTTAAAGCATAAATCCACATTGTCAAACTTTATTTTGTCTAACTAAATATTAAACTAACACCGTAGTTTGTTCACCCTTTATTTGAATTAGGAATACTATTTTTTTTTTCATTTTGATTTGATATGGCAACTCCAACTCTTCGAACTCTTAAATGTGCCCATGAATATGGCTTAGTTGCATTACATTTTGTCTATTTTTTAACTCTAACTTAAATATTGCTTAAAATTCAGACAAGGTAATAAATCATTTAGTGTTTTTTTAAGAGTCTAAGTCGGATAATCTGATTTTCGAGAGTACTGTACCTACATATTGACTTTAACAAAAAATTTCGTATGGCAATGAAACTTTAAAATTCTAAACCATATTTTGTCAACTTAAAACAATAATTACAACACTGAGACTGAGCAAGCTTTACGCGAGTACAAATAAAATTCCAATGTCTAAGGAGAAACACGAAATTTATATCTGCAACAACCTTGGTCATCTAAATGTTCAGTCATGAATATTTATATAAATCGATTTTAACGACTATTCCATGTCCAGGAACGGCATGGCCTCAAGGACATTCAGACGATTTCACAAGGGCTCTATTACACTCACAAGGGCCCTTCTTGCGAACATCGATAATTCTATTTTTGAGACATCAATTTTATCTCCTACATCTTGTCTTCGTCTTTTCTTCCACAAAATAAAAAATTATTTATTTTTCAAGACTTTCAATTCAAAACTTAAACGAACTATTCGTTTTTTCTCCGGTATCAACATGGTTGTAAATAAAACTTCATGGAATTGTTTTGCCCATCAAAAGCAGGAAACTTCTGAAAAATGGTTAAAAATACAAATTCTTAATGAAACCGAAGCGGAAAAAAATCCCAAAAAAAAAGACCAATTCCGGCCCTGTGACTGTCCCTTCTGCACACGTTATAGAGTTGATAAATGTAGGTAGTCATAAAATTCCCAAAATACATTTCGCGGAAGCACTTTGCCAAAATCAATAATGTGTCCCTAGTTACACCTATCACCGCCATGTTTTAAATACAGATGGCAATAATTTCCGTTGGCACAGTCGAAAATGGAAAGTTAAATTTTGTATTAAATTTACAAGTGTGAGCCTGCCAGGCCCTACTGCTTATTGCAATGTGTTGGAAGATTTAGTGGAATGCTATTAAAATCAATGAAATCTAAGAATGTCTATTGTAGACTTATTGTCTCCAATTGATAAATTTGGAAATGTTCCAAGGATAAACAGTTGTTTTGCAGTGGAGTCTTTCGATTTTACTTGGGTTAGCAGACAAGTATTGGTGTTGTTTAGAAATTGACCAACAAAGTGTTCGTAATGCCATCCATTGGTCTGTTCGTCTGTAAGTCTTTGCATTTGTTAAACTTGAGGTAGCGCTTAAAATTTGCTGAGTCAAATCGGAGGATTTCTTACTGAAAAACATCCAATTAACACATGACTCTGTGAAGGTTGTTGGTATCAACGAACGAGAGAGGCACCTTCCTTTTATCAGCGCAAGAAGAAGAATCCCCCAGATGAGATTAACAGTGGCTTCTACATTCCCAACCAAGTTAAACTGCTTAGTTAAGGAATTACATAGGCTACTACAACATTTTCGAAGCTAATATCTAGAAGAAGCGGTTTATTCTGCTCCTCGGCCTTGGAGATATATTTATTTAGAGACTCGTCTTTCAGATTCGGGATCGTTTCGTAGGCATTACTTTAGAAGCAACCACTACTTGGAATATGTTTCAGTATCATCCATGACGATGAATGTCGGGAAACCCTTCCAGCATATAAGTACCATAGCGATTCGGAAGCTCTACGAGCAGAAGACGAGAAAGGAACAACGGCTTCGCAGAAGGAAGAAGAGAACTAAATGAACCGGGCGAATGATCAAACAGGGGGATATCTTAGCAGAATTGAATATCGGAAGATGTAAAAGGTAAAAGGAACTTCTCAAGGATACAAGATCCGAACTGAAGCATACTCTTTCAAGGGCGATCAAGAGTATATCCTAGTAGAATCGCAGCCGGTGCTAGGCATATAGAAAAATCATTTCGGCAAACTGTATTTTTGCATTGATGAACCAACTTCTGCTGTTAGGAAGACTATACTACTCGTATTGAACCTTAACAACGTAGATCAGCAATTTCGTCCACTATATTTCGACCAAGTGAGGCTATTTGGTGCCCATGTGTTCAAAGCGGCAGGCGATAGCCGGATGAAAAGTATGCACCAAATCATTTACAAAATATGGTCGGAAGAAATCATGCCCGGCGAATGTAACCTCAGATTTATATGCCTGGGGCCCTAGCACGTAACTTGATACGATCTTGTTGGGTCGATACAATCGAGAACAGGCAGTTCTTTCTTATGATCAGCCGATTGTTTTCGATTCGATTGAATCAAATAAGAAACTCCCTATTCTCGATTACATTGACTAGACTAGATTATATCAAGTTACGTGCTGGCACCCCTGATTCTCTCAACTGAGTAAACTACAGAGGTATTGGTTTCTTAACACTTGAAACAGTTTTAGCCGTTTAAGGCCAGGAAAGTCCACCATTGAAATGTTAACATTAAGGCAGATTTTGGAAAAAACAGGAACTTTTTTTTGCTGGATGAAAATGCAAACTGTTCCATCAAGGTCGGGAAAAATCACTTCGATAACTTTGATGTCAAAAAAACGTTTTATATATAGCGATGCACTGTTATGCGACTTTATTTTTGCATCGTTCTTGAAAGAATATTGCAAGGCTCGTGCATCAAATCCAGAGGCACAATCTTTGAAAAGTCCATTCAGTTACTCGCATAGTGGAAACAGTTGTCCTTCTGTAAGTATTGAGAGGGAAGTGAAATAAGGAAGGACATCGAGTACCAACGTCTTGAACAGAGCATTACCATAAACTGATATAACTTCGAGGTAATACTCTGTCTACCTAAGCTCCGCTATCAACTCAGAGAGTGGTACTACTACTAAGATCAAACGAAATATGACTCTTGATAATCGCCGCTTCTGAGACAAAAATTCTCCAGGTGAATTTTGGTGTTGTCGACTTTAAAAACGGGGCTTGGAGAAGTTGCAACAATAAACTGTACGGGCTGTAAAGCGACACAGATCAAGCCAAAAAAGTTAAGAGAGAACGATTGAAGTGGCTGATTCATTAAGCGTTCATGAACACTCGCGAGCGATAGCCAGGTAGAAGAAGACCGAAATTTAGGTGGTGCAGGCAGCTAGCTTTGGACCGAGCTGGATAGAAGAAGCTTGTTTCTCAAGGCCCTGGTTCACTCTAATCTGTATCGCCATATTAAGTTAGTTAAGACGGAACCACATTCATCTCGTGCGATGTGTTAAGGAGTGGTGTGTCGCTATTAATTTCATGCAATTAATAAGCGTAGAACCACATTTGTTAGATGTTGTGTTGTAGAGTGGTGTGTTGTGTTGTGTAGAAATCCCATGTGTTCCCATTGCGCCAAACCCCACTGTGTCGCATAAGTTTTCTTCTGTGTGTGGAATAGAGAAGATAGTGGTATTGACAAAATAAGCAACTTTGTGCCATAAGGAACGTTTGCAATACAAAAAACTTGATAAATATGACAAGAGCTGACGCAACGCACAACACCACACCACAGATAAGTGCGGTTTCCGCTTAAAAAACTATATAAGGGCTCCACATGATTCACTCGTTACATACTCGCAGAAAAGATTTGGAAACTGCTCTGCCAATTCGGCGTTAGATCTCAAGTTCTTGATAACAACCTCCTTAGTATTTCTTGTCAATGAAATGTGTCTCCCACTTCAGCAGTTCGATCTGGGTGTAAAATTGAAGATCCCCTCTATTTCTGCCAATAACGTGCACACATGTTCTGTTCCTTCGGCGAGCAATCGGACCACTTAGGGGCCCTGCTGGTACAAAAGTATAGGGGAGAGAGAGAGGTTTTTTTTGTTATAAAAACTCAGAAAATTAATTGATCTTCAAGAATTATTGCAAACGAACTGTCAAATTCTATTCGCGATCCACATACCATCCACACTCCAACGAATGAATTGTTCGTGTGAAATAACGTCAAAATAATTCTTGTTTTGTTTGTTTTAAACGTCATTCGCGATGAGTCAAACACAAAAGTGAAGGAAAATTCTAAATGGACGAATGTTCGTTCATTTGTCGGTCGTTGGTCGCTCTCATATAAATTGTCCTTTTGCTCAAAGGCCAATGAATTTTCAGATTAGAAGATATTTCAAACTAAAATTCGAGGTATGAACACATATTGAAGTCCTAACATAAGAATGAAATAAAGGCTATCGTGAATTCTCCCGGTTGGGTTTATTAGAAACAGTGGTGTAGACAGAGACTTATTTTAGGAATTTTTGACGGTGAACTATGAATGAAATTTTGCATAGCACGCCAACTGCAAAAGAACTACGAGTATAAACTACAAAAGACACTTGAGATGTTAAAGCCTTAGCAAAATATGGACTAACCGCTTACAATCGCAGTACCTTGAGGTCTCTCTAATTGAGATACCTGTGTGACTGGAGAATTACCCGCAAAAACGGAACGTCATAAATTTCCTTCCGAAAAATACAACTATCCTAGTTACAGATAGCTTTGCTTTGTGGGAATTCAACAAAAACCGACCTTTTTTGCTCATCCCCTATCCCACGCCCGTCATCCTGTGTTGTACTTCCAAAATTTAATAATAAACCCACAACTTTCTGACTGCAATTAATTCCCAAAATCTCTCTCTCTACCTGAGTGTGAAGGTCTGGATGTCTAAACCTAAAGGGTGGAGGAATTTAGTTATTTAAACCTTAATTATGAGCTGGAAACAGCATGCACACCTCTCTCTCACTGCATCCCAACATACCTTCGTAGTTTATGGAATAATTAAATGAAAACAAATTCACAAATTTAACAGATTTTCAGATTTCCAGATTTGGCCCTGAAGTCATTGGGGCATGTGTTTGCATCGTGTCGGTGTGTCTCTCGCTTTGAGTGTTGTGTGTTGTGTTTTCAAAATTCAATTCGCACGAAATTGAAACGGATGTTGGTTATAAGTTTGGCTGTGGGGTGTGAATTTAAATTCCGAACAAAATGCACAGAGCGGAAATATTTCAGCTTATAGTTCAAACATACAATTTTCGTCGTGTGGTATTTTTTTGGTGTTCCGTTTATCAGAAGACCGAACCACCCTACATAAGGTCCCCGTTTAGAAATCGGTATATCAGCGCATCAGGATGGCTTTTTTGGGGAATTTCGTGTGCTTCGGAAATATGTATTTATATTTGTGTAAAGGAAGAGGAACTCCCAGCCAAAGAGGATCCAAATGAAACCGCATTTGTGTTCGGAAACTTTGCAGGTGATTCGGTGCGCATTGGAGGAAAGATATGGCTCTGTTGTGTGGATTCACAAATTAATCTAAACAAGCTTCACCCAATGCTGCACCAACACTGCAGCACCTTCAACTCTAACAATGTTTTGAATAAAGATTATTTTGATTTTGGATCTAGAATGAGTTAGGTTTTGAGGGGTAGCTTTTCAGTTGGTTGCTGAAATTCAAATCTGGTATTTTTCTCTTCACTGGAGTTGACTTCTGAAATTAATTTCTGGTTTCAAAAAAATATTTGAAAATGTTTGTGGTTAAAGCACAAAAGTACTCGTAATGTAACGAAACTGATGAGATTTTGTTGGAAGAGCAAACGGGGACATCTAAAGTCGAAGTTGTGGTCAAGTATTCCGGATTGTAATTAAATTAAATATTTGATTGAAAATAGAACCAAATTATTGATGAGCGAAACTAACAGTGAAAAGTTTAGAAATTGTAAGAATTGATTTCAGCACTTAACGGCATCAGGAAAGTTGGCTGCGCTTTCCCCTGGGGTTAGCAGTATACCAACCTTTACTTTATACTCAAAGGTCTTCAATATTTGCCAAACAATTGGTAGAGCAGACCCAGAAGATAGGATTAAAATCACATAGCAGAGGATCTTTTTAGAAAACCTTACATTTTCAGGTATTTTGATTTAGAGGAAGCTTAATACTCAAGGCCCAATTTTTTATGAGTTTTACATCTGCATTGATTCCATCTTTAAGGTCTTCAGTCACTGGCTGAGTATGACATAACTGTACATCTTCAGCACAAAGATCAATCTTAGCATTGAAATTGATTCTAGCTAAGTCATTAATAAAAAAGAAAAAAAAGTGCAAATAACAAGGGTCTCAAGATCGATCCTTGGGGAACACCATAGAAAAGCAACTTTTGTTTGGCATGTATACACTGTTCCTCTAATTCGAACACGCTCTGCACCATTAGATAAAAAAAAACTCACCGATAAGTGACACAGCTTATCTACAAAGACTAAACTGGGATTTAAGTTTTTCTTCAAGGATTACATATATGGTCAACACAAAGTCAAACGCCTTTAAGAAATCTAATAGGACTGGAATTGCAAGATTGTGCTTGTCAATCTCAGCTCTAAGGTTGGGTGTGGTTTTAGTTAAAGGAAAAATTGCCAGTCTCAATCAGATTTGTAATTATGATGAAGAGTGGTCTTCGTGACATTAAAATTGTTCTTAGAGATTTTAATGCCAAACTAGGACGAGAACACATCTTTGGTGACACGATTGGAAGATATAGCCTGAACGACAGCACTTCCTATAGCAGATTCAGGCTGATTGCCTTCGCTGTGGGGCCGGACGTTCTTGAAGTTAGTACGTAGTTCGAACATCTTGATATTCACAAAGGGACATGGCGATCTCCTGATCAATCAACCGTGAACCAGATTGACCACATTGCGATGGACCCAAGGCACTTCTCCAGTATAGAGGATGCCCGCACGTTCCGACACCTACCTAGTTGTAGCCAAGGTGCGGCTGCGGAGACCCAACCCAAGCCAAAACAAGGAAGTACTGCGAGTAAGTTCGACGTTAGACGTTTACAATCGCAAGAGATCGCAAGTTTCTAACAACCTCTTAGGAAGTCCCTTGCCATCAGCATCAAGTATTGAGAACCAGTGGCAACATTGCGAAGCAGCTTCTGACGTGCTGGGTTTTACACGATGAGTGCCGGCAAGCACATGCAGCAAAACAAAGAGCATATAAAGCCGCGCTGCCAAGAAGGACCAGAGCTGCTCGCGAGCTCTACGAGCAGAAGAGGAGAGAAGAACGCTGGCTTCTCAGAAAAAAAAGGAGTATGAGAAGCGCTTGATCGAGGAAATAGAGAATGCGATAGCAGGAATGAGGTTCGGAAGTTTTACCAAAAGGTAAAAAACAAGATCACTAGGATATAATTCCCGAGCCGAAGCCTGCATGGATAATCAAAGGAACATCGTAGTACAACCGCAGTTCATGCTGAGAATATGGAAACACAATTTCCCAAACTTTATAACGGCGATGAAGAAGAAAATTCCGCTGCTATAGAGACAGTACCATTTAACTTAGGCGACACAGACCAACAATACCGCCTACCCGACCTAAACGAAGTGAACATAGCTATATCAAATCTCAAGTCCAAAAAGGCCGCTAGAGCTGACGGCCCTACTGCCGATCTGTTCAAAGCAGCAGGCGATAACTTGGTTGGGAGTATGCAGCAGCTCATCTGCCAAATATGGTCGGAAGCAAGCATGCCCGATGAATGAAACCTCAGCATTTCCTGTCGGATCCTCAAGAAAGGAGATCCTCTAAACTGCGCCAATAACAGAGGCATAAGTCTCCTGAATATCGCGTACAAGATCCTTTCTGCCGTATTATGTGAACGTCTGAAGCTTTTTGTCAACGACCTGATAGGTCCAGTGCGGCTTTAGAACAGGAAAGTCGACAATCGATCAAATATTCACATTACGGGAGATCTTGGAAAAAACCCAGGAGCTACAAATCGACACCTACCACATTTTCATCGATTTCAAGGGCGCATATGATAGCATCTATAGGAAAGAACTATATGGAGCAATGTCTAGTTTTGGCATCCCTGACAAACTTGTCTGTTTTTGCAGGATGACGATGGAGAACGCACGCTGCTCCATCAAGGTCGGAAAAGATCTCTCCGATGCATTTGATGTCAAAAAAGGTTTTAGGCAAGGCGATGCTCTGTCGGTGTGCCTTCTTCAACATCGTTCTTGAAAGAATAGTGTAAAACTCACGCGTCAACACAAGATTCACAATCTTTCAAAAGTCCGTCCAATTACTCGGATACGCCGACGACGACATTGACATTATTGGAAGAGCATTATTGGAAGACGGAAGCGAAAAAGATGGGTTTAGCGGTAAATGAGGGCAAGACCAAGAATATACTGTCATCAAGAAAGGCCACACAACACCGACGTCTTGGAAACAACGTCATTGTAGACAGCTATAACTTTGAGGTACTTAAGGACTTCATATACCTAGGCGGCGATATAAATTCAGAAGACTACACCAGCGCTGAAACCAAACGGAGAATAACTCTTGCCAATTGCTGCTTCTTTGGACTAAGAAGGCAATTGAGTAGCAAAGTTCTCTCTCGAGGAACTAAAAAAATAACTCATCATCCCGGTCCTTGTCTATGGTGCAGAGGCATGGACTTTGTCGAAAGTGGATGAGAACGCTTTAGGATGTTTGGAGAGGAAAACTCTCCGTGTGATCTTTGGTCCCATCTACGAGTATATAGACGGGGAGTGGACTAGAAGATATAACCATAAACTGTACGGGCTGTACAGCGAAACTGACCAAGTCAAACGAATCAAAGTCCAACGACTGAGATGGCAACGTCATGAAGACCGAATGGTCCCGAATGCTCCGGACCGGAAATTCTTCGAATCCAAGAATCCAACCCCAAGAGACGGGGCAGTAGAGGAAGACCGCGACTCAGATGGCGCACACAAGTGGGAGAGGACCTCAACCAACTTGACGTGTGTGGCAATTGAGTAGCAAAGTCCTCTCTCGAGTAACTAAAAAAAAAACTCATCATCCCGGTCCTTGTCTATGGTGCAGAGACATGGACTTTGTCGAAAATGGATGAAAACGCTTTAGGATGTTTCGAGAGGAAAACTCTCCGTGTGGTCTTTGGAAGATATAACCACGAACTGTACGGGCTGTACAGCGAAAATGACCTAGTCAAACGAATCAAAGTCCAACGACTGAGATGGTTAGGACATGTAGAGCGAATGGACCCAAATTCTCAGGCCCGGAAAGTCTTCAAATCGAACCCCGAGAGACGGCGCAGTAGAGGAAGACCGCGACTCAGATGGCGCTCACAAGTGGGAGAAGACCTCAACCAAATTGAAGTGCGAAACTGGAGGCAGCTAGCTAGGGACCGAGTTAGCTGGAGAAGCTTGTTAGTTGAGACCCTGGTCCCACCTCGGACTGCAGCGCCACCTTAAGTAAGTAAGTCAGCTACGATAATCTCATTCTACCTATGTACTACCCCTGGCATTTTTGAAGATGAGGATTGGGGCAGTCACTTTGTGGTTCATAAATACCTACATCATTTTAAAGGCTCTTTAATCTGAGAAGACCATTCATTAGTGGAAACTCTTTGGAACATAGAAATTGGGCCCAGAATTCTTTTCTGCGATGACATAATAGACCTCAATTTGAAACCACAATTGCTTCCTGAACTATTTAAGTTCTTCTGTCTACAAATCTCTACTCTCTTTGTGACAGATTTAATATAGGTAAACTTTAAAGTAATTTTTCCAAACAGTTTATCGAATTTCAAAAAGTAATTTTTTGCGAGATTCTACTGTAAACTCTATTTATTTTTTCCCTCTGTCTCTCTAATTTCTTTCTATATATCCTTTGTTGTGTTTCTGTTTTATTGTATGCAATTCCCAAGTTCTAAATTGAAATAACAGCAGAAAAAAAAATCCATTACTACTCGTATCTCAGCAATCTAGGACAAAAATCTAAGCCATACACAAAAAAATCGCTTTGTTGCACTTTGCTTTTTCCCGCGCATTTTTTATTTATTACTTCTTTCTCGTTTCCTTTTTTATTTTGTTTTTTATTTCACTTCTATTGCTGTTGTGTTGTTTTTTTTTTTAATTTGTGATGCAAAATCCTATGATTATTATGTGGGGAAAATGAAAACGCGTTTTTTCTGCCTCCGCTGCTGTTGCTGCTGCTACTGCTTCTGAAAGTTCTAGGTTCTAACTCAACGGACGACCTGTGTGGTGCTCGAGCTCGAGCTCGTGCTCTTAGGCTACGGAAACTCCGGACGTGAAATGGAAAGTGCACTTTACTCTTTTGTACCGTTTTTTTTTTGCTCCTATTTGCTTTTTAGTCCTTTGAAGGAGAAAAAAAATGCAAATTCTGTTTTGAGGAGATACCAGTAACGCAATTTTCATATATGTAAAACGATATATGAACTTATGAAGTTAGCTGGGGCGGGATGGCGAGGAGAGGATAGGCCGGGGTGGGCCTTACAAATAGGTTTAAGGGATCGTGTGTCGTTTTTGTAGAGCAAGTAATAGGCATCAGCAACGACCGATGACGACGTTGATTGGATGTAAACCTGACATTATTGTTTTTTTTTTTTTTTTTTTGTGAGTTGTCGTATTCTCTCGGAAGCAACAGCAACAAGGAGAGGAAACCTCACTCACACAGGATGTTGGTGTTAAGTTAAAATTCATCGTTGACAAGGATATTGAATGGAATATTTTCCTCACAAAAGGTGCAGTTCTCTTTAGGGATTGTGCTGCAGAGTCATTAAAAGCTGATGAACGGATGAGGTTGGGCTGATGCCATTAAGGATTCAATGGGTCAGGATGTTTTTTTTATTTTTCTGGGACTTTCGAAATACGAGGCACAAGTAGGTTAAAGGTTTAATAAAGGATCGATTGTGATAAAAAAAAGTTTTATTTGTAATGGCACTCTTTTTTTTTTTAAATAAACAGTTGAGTCGGTCAACAAAACTTTCATTCTAAAAAATATGAACGGAACTTTTACAGAAGCTATTCAGTTATCAGAAAATTCATTTTGTAAAGTATTTAACTTCGTTTTTGTGCAAAAACATGCTTCAAAGAGGGAAGAGCAGATCAGGAATCCTAATCCCAATTGGTAGTTATTTGTGCGTGGGGCAGTCATGCCAGAGGTTTGGGTTCGTTTCCCAGCGCGGCTGTCACTTAAAAACTAACAATTCTTGACAAATCCATGTATTTTTTGCGTCGAACTGTGGGAATGGCGTCCTGATGCATGGGTGGAAAGCTAATTTCTTCATCGCTCGTCAGCGGTTTATTCCTTGAGCGATGAATTTCCAAAAAAAAAAAAAAAAAAAAAAAAAAAAAAAAAAAAAAAAAAAAAAAAAAAAAAAAAAAAAAAAAAAAAAAATTATCATTCCTTACATAATCCGGCAGAATCTTTAAGTTTTAAGGGTAAAATCAGTTATGTGCGAAACTTCTTACAATTACGCTCGGAAATCAGCTAAATTGTATTCCAGCGGCGGCAAAGACGGTTTTACCCAATTAAAAATACAGTAGGGCAGTATTTTTTTTAGGTGATAGAAGTTTTTTTTTTTTTAAGGTTAACAATTGGGACGGTTAAATTTGACGACTCATGGATGGCGTCTATTGTTTTACATGTTAATATTTCTAGTGCTTTGTTACTAAACAGAAACCACCATACTTATTGGGTGCCTCGAGAACAAATTATCTCTCGCTATGAAAAAAATTGTCTTCTACCTGTGCTGATGGGTATGTGATACCCTACATATTTTAGATTTTTTTTTTAATGGACGGGAAATCTTCCCCAAACCTTACTTGTACCCTAGTTTCGACCAGACCGGGAAAATTTATTTCAAACATTATTTGTGCCTTTGGTTCGATAAGAGTCTGGGACTTTACCCAAACCTTATTTTTGATTTTGTTTTGACCACAGCCGGGGAATCTACCCAAATCTTATGTGTGCTTTTGTTTTGACCAGGGCCAAGGCCTCAACCCAACCTTATTTGTGCTTAAGTTTCAAAACAGTCCGGGGAAGTTATGCCAACCATACTTGTTCCTCTATTTCGATCAGGGCCTGGGTGTCTAGCCCAACCTTATTTGTGTCTTAGTATTGAACAGAACAGGGGACTTTATCACAATCGTATTTTGCCTTAGTTTGCACCAGTCCGGGGACTCCCACCCAACCTTATTTGCTTCTTATTTTCGACTAAGGCCGGAAATATATTCCAACAATAATTGTGCCTCTGCTTCGATAAGGGTCTGGGACTCTACTTCAACCTTATGTTTGCCTCCGTTTCGATCAAAGCCGGGGACTTTACCCAAATATTATTTGTGCTTTTTTACCAGTTGCAGGGAATCTAGCCAACCTTATTGTGACTTGGTTTCAACTATGGCCGGGAAATCTACCCCAATCATACATGTCCCTTTGTCTCGATCTAAGCCTGTGAATCTACGCAAACCTTATTTTTGCTGTTTCCAACAGATCCGGGGATTCCACTACAACCTTATTTGTGCTTAAGTTTCGCCAGAGCCCCAACCATAACCATTTTTGTGCCTTGATATCGACCAAAACTAGGCAATCTTTCTCAATTTTTTGTATGCCCTAACTTCTGCTTAAGTAGGGGATTCCACCCTTATTTCTATGAAGTGTCGTGTAACCTTCTTAATGGCTAATTATATGAATTAACACGTTATATAATTTTAACTGAAAATATTGTACGATTAAAAATTCAAATGTAAACTGACAATCAATTGGAGGAGTTTTGAACTCGTCATAACTCATGAACTTGTCGAGTTTTCTTGCTTTATTCAACTGAAATACCTCAGCTATAGATTAAAAAAGAAACATCACAAAAGTCACTGTTCGAAGTGAATTGTTGGTCAACAATATCTTCGGCCCATACTTTTTCAAAATCGACAATGGCATGGGCATCACTATCACTGGAGAGTGGTAACGATCGAGGATAACCAATTTCTTTTGGTATAAATTAGATGATATATGTAAGTCTGAGCAACATGTGGTTCCAAATGAACACGCAGCTGATGCCAAAATGTTTATGCCACACAAGAGATTTAATTGCATGGTTATATCACGCTGTGGCAATATGAACTAGACACCGAGTTCGTGCGTTTTCACAGCGCTAGACTTTTTCTAATGGGATTTCCCTAAGTTGCAGTTCTATTCCAATAAGTCGCAAACGACCACTGCCTTCAAAGGCAGCATAACACTTGTCATCGCTCATATTCAATCTGTTTAATGTGCTAGTTATCCAAAACTAGGATGACCGTCACCCAACGTGTACACTGCGTTATGCCCAACTGCCTTTCAAACCCCTTTGATTTACTGCGATCTTTACAGATATCTGTTAGAGTCCCGCTTTAGGCTAATCTTTGATTCAACTCAATAAGCCAACGCGTCGCACTGTAGTTTAAAATGACAGTTTAAATAATGCTGCTTTTTGGGTTTCTGGCCAACAAAATTCACATAACGGAATAGTAGCTCTTGGCGTTAAACTGTGCGTTAGACTGTCAAGCCAGGGACCCAAAAACAAAAATGTGTTTTTTTAAAGAGATAATACCTCTTGCGACAAATCCTAAAAATATCTCTTGTAATGAAAATGTGCTTCTCACCTTAGCCGTTCGGATTCGGCAGAAAACTGAAGGTGCTCTGCATTTCTGCCGGCAATACGCACACAGACATGATCGAAAGTTGTAATTCACAAGGACTTTTCTCCCCGAACTTTTGCGCCCCAAGTTTATCTTTGTACCAAAATCATGGAGATGTGAACTATTTTTAAAATACAATATCGTTTTGGGTGTAACGCAAGTCCATAGTCACATTGTAGACTTATGTCCAGAACAGTTATATCGGTGCACAATTTTAAAAGGGCCTTGGGCTGGATTCTCAGCAGCTACAAAATAGTTTTTCAGGGCTGTACTACCTCTTGCGAAGAATTGAAAAAGCCTCCAGCAATATCTCTTGTCATGAGAAGCTTCTCCTTTTTAGCCGTTCGGAATCGGCAGAAAATCCTACACTGGACGGCTTCGATCCTTCATATTTCAAATTTTATTGACTTGAAATTAAATTATTATAATCTGGAAAACTCACCTTCAGTTGTTGACGTTGGTAGTCTATATTTATCTGAAGACGATGTACTAGCAGTTTTATCCTCTCTTGATGAGAATTTTTCCGTTGCTCCAGACAACATTCCGCCAATTCTTTTGAAGGCTTGTAGATTTAAACTTGCGGTTCCATTGTGTTTTATATTCAATATGTCTTTAAATCAAGGTGTATTTTTGGATACATGGAAATATTCATTTATTACTCCTCTGCATAAATCCGGTTCAAAAAGTGCTGTTGAGAACTACAGACCTATTGCAAAACTTCAGTTGATCCCTAAAGTTTTTGAAGCAATAGTGAAAAACAAACTGTATTTTTTAGTTCAAAATCATGTATCTCAGCACCAACACGGTTTTATGAGTGGAAGGTCGACATCGACAAACTTATCGATTTTTACCAGCTATTGCCTTGATCATATGGAAAAACATTTTCAAATTGACACCATCTACACAGATTTTTCAAAGGCTTTTGATCGCGTTCAACATAATGTACTAATAAAGAAACTTGAAATGTTTGGTTTTCATTCTGTGCTGCTTAGTTGGATTAAAAGTTATTTAGAGGACAGAAAACAATATGTCAAAATGACTTGCCCAGCCTCCTCTCTTTTTCAAGATGCCTTTTGTATGCTGATGATCTTAAAGTTTTTAGCTGCATAAAATCGTTATCTGATGCAAATAATGTCCAAGCTGATCTAAATAAAATTCTTCAATGGTGTAAGATGAATGGACTCTTTTTTAACAATAACAAATGTAGTGTTGTGACTTATTCAAAAGTACTGAATCCTTTCTATTTTGAATACAAACTTGATAGCCACTCTTTACAAAGAGTAGATTATCAGAAGGATCTCCGAGTGATTTTCGACTCGAAAATAAATTTTTCGCTTCACATCGATCATATAATTTCTAGAGCAAACTCGATGTTCGGTTTTATAGTCAGAAATTCAAAATGTTTCGAGGATCCTTATACAATTAAAACTCTTTACACGAGTATTGTAAGACCGTTGCCGGAGTATTGTAGCGTTATATGGAATCCTTACACTAAGTCAAGTATCCTTCGTATAGAAAAAGTTCAAAGAAGATTTACTAAGTTTGCCTTACGTAAAACTTTGGTTCTTTAAGTGTTCCATGTTATGAAAGCAGATGTGTTCTCATCGATATAAAACCTCTCATTTTGAGAAGAAAATTAAATTCTGTACTCTTTGCTTATGATGTTCTCAATTCTATTATTGATTGTCCAGTGCTGTTGTCAATGTTTAATATGTATGCACCTGCTCGTAGTTTGCGACCAAGAAATGGTGGTTTTTTATATGTTCCATATCATAGTACAAGTTATGCTAGGCACAATCCAATCACTAATGCGTGCATTGATTCTAAAGTAATTTGATTATGCAATTGATTTTAATATGAATAGAAATGAAATTAAAAGAAAATTGATAAGCTTATTGCAAATATTATAAAGTATATTTAACTTAATTAATTAATTTATCTTTTTAAAATTGTATATACACATATTGAAAGTTAATTTTAATGGGTAGTCTTCATAAAGTCTTGTAACTTGAATGACGGTAAATAAATAAATAAACAAATAAATATTTGGCTGATTTGATATGGGGACCAAACCCGAGACACTTATTATAGAATCGGTCGGACAAGTGAAAGAAAAGAGATTTGGCAATGTACGGGTCAGAGAACTCTTTTGACCAGCGTTTGATAAAGCCAAGTGTCGAATTAGCTTTATTTGTAATGTTGTAAATGTGGCAACGAATGTTAAGCTCTTTATCACAGATTACTCCTAAATCACGATAGGAATTGACTACGGGCACGCGATTTATATGATAGTTTCTGGGAGGAGGAGAGCGCCGCTTACGAGAAAACGTCAAGCTGTGACATTTGCTGATATTGAGCTCAAGGAGGTTTTTTTTGGCACCATATGGAAATTTGTCAAGATTTTGTTTAAGAACAAATATCAGCAGAAGTTGAAATGCGTTTAAAGATTTTCATGTCATCCGCAAATATTGATAAACCACAGTCGAGAACTTGAGCAATATCGTTAATAGCTAGGATGAATAGCATTGGGCTAAGATGGCTGCCTTGTGGTACTCCTAAAGGTGCCTTAAAAGGAAGGGAAAGCTATTATCTCAAAACATATTTTCCATTAGTCGCATATGAATTTAACCAAAAGATAAAGAGTGTAGGGAACCCCATGGAACTTAATATAAAAATGATGATATTATGCGATATTTTGTCGAAGGCTTTGCTAAAGTCAGTAGCAATCACATCGACTTCATCCCCATCAACCATTGTGCATTTTACATGGGAAACAAATTCTACTAGGTTCGTTGCTGTTGATCTACCCGATAAAAGACCATGTTGTCCGGGGGAAAGTTTTGATTTGCAGTAGAAAGAGAGAGTGTCATATACAATGCTTTCGAATATTTTTGGAATGCATGATAGTTTATCTATAGGGCGAAAATTTCACACATTATATTTCGGTCCTTTTTTGTGGATAGGAACTATGTTAGAAACTTTCTATGATTGAGGAAAGGTGCTTGGCAAAATCAATCAGTCAACGGCTGATGATTTTAGGATGATTGATTATCGGTACTCCATCTGGTCCTGTGGAGCAGTCGTCTCTAAGCTTTTCAATTTTGTCTTTTCCCATAGCTGGTAGAATATTCGGTTCTGTAAATGTGGTTTGAGGAGAATTCTTTAAGTAGCGGAAATATTGGGTATCTGGTTCAATGTCGGAATCAGTAAGCGATTGTTTGAAAAAGTTTGCAAAGAAATTGGTTATCTCGGTTGGATTAGACCAAAAATTCCCATTATATGTTAAAGAGGTTGGGTAGCCTCCATCGGATTTTTTTTTTTTTTTGAATATTAATGAATTCAAAGAAACATGTAAGATTCGATTTGATCGGGGATTACATACGAGAGTGTAATCTTTGTACAAACGATTGCTAAGAAAAGTATATTCTGTTCAAGCATTTGAGAAAGCTTGATGGTCGTAAGGAGATTTAGATTTACAGTATTTCTGTCCCAATTTATTTCTTCGGTTACGAAAAGATCGAAGTTTTTTTTTTTGTACCGAGGTAGAGAAGACAAAAAATGTGCGAAATAGCTGAAAATTTCAGTGTAGAAAGTCGTTACTGTGTCATCAATTGAAATATCAGCATGCTGAGAAGCATGCTTAATTCTCGAAAGTTTTACGGAAGTTTCTGTAAAGATTATTTTTAACACCACTCACTTGAAGAAGTCTACAATCTAACAGTAACATTTCTTTTTCCGACTTGGCATTTGTTGACTACTAGCAGTTGCCCTTATCGTTGGGAGACCATTAAATGGATGGTAGATTAAAATGGCCCATTCAGATAATAAGCTAATGGAAACTATTTTCCCAAAACTGAAAAAAAAAACTTAAAATTAAGTTAACCTTTTCAAAACGAACGCTTAACAAGGAATCAAACCTCCAAAAACTAGCCACCCTTACTTCAAAAACAATGAAAGGCCTCACGATTGCACTCACAAAAAGAATCTAAATAAATGCCTTTTATGCAGATATAAACTGAGAATCCCCAAAAAAAGACCAACTCAAGCTTCTATTCAATACCAACACACACAAAGAACAGCAACAAAATAAAAATACCAAAATGAAGCCTGTTAGCTACAATGCACTTTGTTCAAAAACACGAATTTCTCTTTTTTTCTTCCATTTTTTCTTTTTTAGTTCTCAAACGCGAACTCGCACAAGAGAGACACAGGATGGAAAGTGTAAAAATACAAAGGCTTTGAAATGAAAATAAACAGGATATGCATAACGAACACAAAAGTAGTCATGTGGAAATCGGTTTGGTTTCGTCATTATTTTCATTTTCATGGGTTTTTCGAGTTGGGTCGGGTCGGGCGCCGCCGGATTCAGGAAAATGCAGGAAAATTTATCTCAATTTGACAATCCGAAAATTTATATGATAGCAACCATAACAAATACCACACGGTGGTGATGGCAGGAGCTGAAATTGCAATTGTCCTGACACCAAGTGACGGAACCGTGTGTAGGTGGAAGCAGGTGTACGGTTTTTGTTCTAAATTAATACTATAACTGTGCAGTGTGCACCGGCGTCAGAGCAAACAACATGCTAGAGTAATCATCATCATCGTAGTAGGTGTTCATATACACAATCGTTTGACACATGGTTTAAGGCAGAATCGTTGAATTCTCTAGAGGCACTTGGCCGATTTCTAAGCTAACTTTATTACACCGACAACTACGAGTAAGCTTTTGTCCACTGTATTGCTGCAATATACATAGGTGTACCTGGGGACTGTATAGACGAGTTGAGTGACACTCAATAGTGATCTCAACGTTGAAGAGGTGTTAATAAGCTGTTTTTTGTATGGCAATGAATGAAAGAATTTTGTAATTTTTTTTTTTTTGAATAACATAAAATAGTACACATACGCCCCAGTGAACGAATGTGCTACTTTTGTAGGTAAACAAAATTAAATTAATAGAAATGCAATGTGAAATGGAGGCTTTGTACTTACGTAATATTGACTTGGAACTCTGGAATGAAAAAAAAGATAAACAACACATTAGTTAAAATTAACAAAAGAAAGTGAAATATAAATTGTTGGTTTGGAAGAAATATTAGAATAATATTGAAATAATTCGTAATGCGAATAATTCGAATTTTTGAAGTCGTACTTATTCAATTTATCTAATTCAATATGTAACGAAAAGCTAAGCTGCTGCGTTGCTTAGAAGGGCCCATTTAAACCTTAACGCAGCATATTGGGACACAAGAGCTGTTAGAAAATGAATTTATAAAGTTGAAACTTCTTCTTAATTCTCGTTGAAAGATTAATTAAAGAGAATACAAAAAGATAAGGAAGAGTCTTTCAAATCACGTTACAGCCATTAAATCGGATCTTCACGAATCTAGCATAGGTTGACTTGTTGTGTTTTGTTGTTCTGGATGACGAAAATTCTATTGTTTGTGAACATTAAAAGAAGATACCGATGCTCATTGGTTTGGAATGTCTGAGCATCCACGTTCGTGTAGTGCCGCTTAAGAAAAAATCTCTTAATTTAACAGTACGTCGGAAGTTAGGCTCAAGGGTAAACTAATAGGCATTCCCCGGAGCACAAGTAATACAGTGAAATTGTTTAAGAGGAAGAATGCAACTGGCTATTTTACTAGAACACTGTTTATAAAAATAACGGTAAAATGCTGAAAGACAAGAAACATTGAAGCGGTGCTCGAGAGATTCAAATGTTTCTGTTGTTTGCTCTATCAACTACAACTTTTGGGGTTTATGGGTCCCCCCCATTCGACAATCCTATCGAGATCAGAATTTTTATGAGCTTATCTTACGTAGCCGTTCTAGATACAGATCGGAAGAACAAGGACGTGAATTTGGCAACAAATATGAGAAGCTGAGAGTACTGTCATCAACAAAACAATTTAATGAACAAAAAGTTTTAGTAAAAAGATCATTGATTGAATATGAGAAACAGAGGCGGAGACAAAATGCAGCCCTGTGGCACACCAGCATTTAATTCATGAAATTCACAAATTCACACTAAAAACCGTCGAATACAACTTGTATTGAGCGGTTCGAAAGGAAGTTTTTAATCCAACCATCCGATCACCAGTGGACTTATTGCTAAGAAAGCTATACTGAGGGTTAATGCCATATCAAGGAATAGGAAGGATTTTTCCATCAGAAACAACAACTGGAGATGTTAAAATAAATAAACCAAGCAACTGACTTCTGCTTTTAAGAAGGAAACATCTCTTAGAAACACCGAAGGTAGCTTATTCTTGGATCCACAGGAAATATTAGATGTAGCCGCTGCCAAATGATCGTGTAGTGCAAGTTATGATGCCCGAAGACAATCCACTTCCAATCAATGACAAACCAGTTCCACCACTCAGTGTAAAATTCGTGGGTCAGCAATAAATATAATAAGCACGACTGGGTCGCACGAACTGACGAACTGGCTGAGGTATTTGATCGTTTTAAGGAAATTCGTATTTTTTGGAATATGCCTAAACATCATTCTGGAGGTTCTCTTATTCAAAAATAATTTCCTTCGTCTTCGGTTTGTTAATTTTCTTTTTTTTTACCAATTTTTGCCCCATGTTTTCAAAATTGGTTCCTTCCGTTTTTGCCAGCCATTTTTAAAAATAACATTAGAAAACCAAATAAAAGTTCCTGAAAAATAATTAATATTTTTTATTGTACATACCTACGTCCTACATACATATCTGACTTTTTCAATGTTTGCTATTTTGGCAAATATGAACTCATTTTTAACAAAGTATGATGACTGCACAGTGCACACATGCTGTTGTAATTGTGTTCATAAATGTATTCGAAGCATGTTTTAGGCAGCGCAAGGGCAAAAAACATTGCAATTACGAACTGAGCCAAAACTGTTCATGAGGATAAAATTAATTTTTTAACTCTTTTAGCTGTAAGAAATAGTAACAGAATGCTACGCAAATATGAATTTATGTAAGAACAAAAATTATAAGTCGTTGTAGTGGTTTCTTAAAAAATTAAACTTTTATATACAAAATTTTTAAAACATTATTTTTAAGAAAAAATTTTGGTACGTCAATTTAAAGTTGTTATTATTGTTCGAATAAAAATAAAATTAAAAACAAATACATTTTTCTTAAAGTTTTGAAATGCAATGTTTTTTAAACGTTCTAGAAGCTTCTCTATACAAAATTTCATTAAAATCCGCTATGTCGATAATGAGAAATTCGAAAAAATCGTTCGTTAGGTACAGTCAGTAATATCTTGTTTCCAAAAAAAATTAATGAAATTATATATCGTAAGAAATAGTCGAAAGAAAAAAATTTTAGCAAAATTTTCGGAACCGTTTTCGAGAAAAATACGATTTTCGCACACCATTTTTTAACATTTGTATGGAGGGTACCGCTATTTTTAGGTAAAATAATTCCTTTTTTCTCATATCTTGTAGATTGTATTAAGAAACTTTTATATCACAAGTCCTAAAAAAATCGAGCATAGGGTTTTCGAAATATTGAGTTTTCAAAAAAAAAAAAAAAAATTCGAAATTTTTTTTAAAAAATCAAAAAAAAAAAATTTGAAAATTTGAATACACAATAATATTGAAACTGCTAGGGAGTCTTAACATAAAAAAAATTATCAAAATCGGCCGTACCGTTTTTAAGAAAATCAAAAAAAAAAAAAAAAAAAAAAATGCACGACTGGATCGCACGAACTTGCTCTTATGTAAAAGTACTTCGGAATTTAAAATACATTTTATAAATATAAATCATGGATTTAATGAGATAAAAATTTTCAAATGCATGGAATTGCCGTCTGGGGTGCCATTTTCATTGTGAACTATAAAGTGAAATGTCAAATTGGTATTCTTGTGATATTTTCTGATTCGGAAAGTGAAGATGAGGAAGTACTTAATGCTAAAATCATGCATGGACCTCGGCCCATGCTTTTTAAGTGAAGTTTTTTACTTTTTAGTATATTTTATATTAGGTATGTAACTTGTAAGCCTAAAAAATGATTTGAAAAATATGTGTTTGTATACATATGCACTTGTATTTTAAGAACGACTTATCTTTTTTCAATCTTTTAGATGTTTTTGTGGAGGACCCACTGTATTTTAAGAAATGGTATTACCCAAAGAAAATTTCTGTTTTTTCTACTTTGGGCACTTTTAAGCATTCCTATGGCTAAATCATGGTGAAAACTCATAAAAGTGTTTGCAACTTCCGTCTGTTTCTTATTTATTGACATTTTTTTTTGTTTTTCCATGTTATTTCTTAAAAAAATCACTGCCAACGATAACTTTTTTCTGTCGAGTGAAAACTTTTGTTTCAAACCTCATTTTCAAGCTTGTGTGCTACAAAATCTGACGATACAATCGAGAACACTCGATTGAACCAAAATAAGTGCTGCCGAGGCTCAATTGTATCGATCAAACTCGATTGAACCAAGTTACGTGCTGGCACCCCTGATTTACGGAAAAGTATGAATTTACGCAAACAAAAATTTTTTTTATTATGAAAGTAATTTTTTATATAACAAATTTCTTTAAAACTTTTCAGGAGCAAAATTTGGGATGCCAATTTTAAGTATTTAGTAGTATAGATTTTAGGAAATAATTTAAAAAAATAATCCTTCACACGTTTTCAAGATATTGATTTTTAAAAAAATAATTTGGGGCTTCTTCTGAAAATTTTTGGTTAAAATCGTTAGAGCCGTTAATTAGAAAGTCGAAAATCAAACAAAACGGTTCTAGGAAAGGTACCGCTAATAACATTTTGCCCCAACATTTTCAACATTTTTTTTTGACCAAAATGTAGCCCATGTCCATAATATCACACCTAATTTTTTTTTATCAAAATCCTTAAAGCCGTTTTCGAGATAAATAAGAAGAAGACCCTTAAGTACCGAGTTTGAAGAAAATAGGTCCAGTGGTTTAGGCTGTAGGGAGAGGTACAGTATTATAGACGTACAATAATGATGTACGGACACACACACAGACAGACGGAATTGTCGGACCCACTTTATTCGTCTTCGCTATCATCGTAATGTCAACTTTGATCAAAATCTCGAGTTCGATTTTTTTTACGAATACATAATTTGTCTTATAATACCCGTAAGACGCAATAAAAAAGCTTAAGAACAACAAGGCCCCAAGATCTCATGGCTTACCTGAAAACCTCTTCCAGTACAGGGGTAATGTTTTGCTAGGGAATTTACATCAAATCATTAACCAAATATCAACCTAGTATAATGTACATATACATATGTATAATATGTCCGATCTTCAAAAAAGGTGATCTTATATCCTGAAAAAACTATGTAAACGTCGCATATACTTAGGCTGCGAGCACACACTGAGCGACGAATCTGAGTGACGGGTGGCCAATTACTGAGCGTCATCGCTGAGCCATTAGCTACGAAAATGCCATTGTCAAGTGCAGTTCGTCGTATTCTTTAAGTTGGAAGACGCTTTAATATTTATAGAGCCATTATAAGATCGATAAAACGAAGAATTATGGTGAATTTCATCAGTTATTTTAAAATCTTCGCGGATATCCAGACCGATTTTGGCAATACAGTCGTTTGTCAGTACCATTTTTTGATTAGCTGTTGGAAAAAGTTCATTCCGCTGCTTTTCGGTGCATTTTTATTTTTGTAATCTTTGTTACTGTCCTGCCATAGAACATATATCAAACTTTCTGCATTTATTTTCTCCACTTAGGCTAGGAACGCACTTGCGATTTCAATCGCGCGGTTTTTTAGTTCCAAAATAGAACACATGAGTTTAAATGAGAATGAACGCACTTGATACCAACAAATCGTGACGATTTAAAGGTCGCAATTTGTTTCATTTTTCACGCGATGCGATTGTCGTAAGTTAAAATGAAACAAATGCACTCAAATGGATATGCTCACACTTGCGATATGAATTACTACGACTTAAAAATCGTAGTCGCAACAAGAAATTGTTGTGCATGCACTTGTGATTTTTAATCCACGATTTCTTAGCCGCAAAGAATAAGACAAATGGCGTTAAATGTGAATGCAGGCAGATGCGGCTTTAAAATCGTAGCGATTATAAAAATGAAACAAGTTACATTTTTTCAAGCGATTTTTCTGTCGCTACTTATTCGTAGCAAATGCGTGCGCTCACATAAAAAGTATTGTTTTATTTTTTGCGATTAAATAATCGCGCGCAAAAAATCACAAGTGCCTGCATGACAATAATTTGTAGCGACTACGACTTTTTAATCGCCTCGACGAAAAATCGCAAATGCGGTCCTTGCCTTACTCAACTTACTTTGTCGCTCAGCGATCGACTAAAACCTTTACAGTTTTTATTGACCAGCGACGTGGCTCTGTCGTTTAAAAAAAAATCGCTCTGGGCTTACATGGCCACTGCCATACGATTTTATGTGTTTTAATTTATTTGCATCGCTCAATTGCTCAGTCGCTGAGTACGTGGTCGCAGCCTTAGTAAACATTCTATCCAAAGTGCTGTGGGAGGGGTTTAATTCGTTCTTCAAGACTATAGGTGGCACGTACCAGTACCGGTAAATCGACCATAGACCAAAACTTCACAATCCTGAAAAAAAATACCAAGGAATTTTCAGTAGAGGCTCACCATCTATTTATCGACTTTAAAGTCGCATATGACAGAAACTTATTTAGTATCTTCAATCATGAAATATCTCCGTGTCACAGGCAAGGAGTCTCCGAAGATCGAAGCCGGCAAAGAATCTATTTAAATAATTCATCAGAGAGAAGAGCCTGACTTGTATTTAAAATATTAACCCGGCCGGTCAATCAGCTTATAATAAACTCCCGCTGTGATTAGTGCATAAAGTTTGAAAGTAGCCTTTACACGCAACGAAACACTTAGTCCTCAACAAAATATAAGATCGTGTCGAAGGGATAACAACAAAAATGTTAGTCAAAAATTTTAGAAAAATTCGGCCGTTTAGGTTAGCAGACAAAATTGCAAGACCTACATTATTCACCTTCCCTATCATCGTAAGATCAAAAGTTTGATCAAAATCTCGAGCTCCAATCCGATTTCTCTTTCAATGAATGCAATCCAAAGCCCTAAAAGTAAAAAAAATTTCATAAACATTCGCATTTTCATTCTACATATTAATTGAAAATACATAATACGAAAATAACAAGAGCCCAGCTGGAGCATTGTATGTTTACTAAAATTGGGTCGAAAGTTGAGACTCTAATTACTCTATTACTTATTATGTAAGTACCTGCGAGAATCAACTTCAATAATATTTGTACGAGCCGTGCACAAAGTAGAATACAAAAAAATGGAAACGAACAATAATGTGCTGCTCTTACAACAGAACCATTTTCTCTTCCTATCTCAATTACAAATCCAAACAACAAAAACCATTTAAAATTTAAAATGTAAATTTAGCTGCTACTATTTTTTGCTCAGAGCCTGAGATGGCATCGTCGTCGCTCTGAGAGTCTCGCTGCTGTGCCAGAGCCCTACTTAGTCATTTAAATCCCTTTTATTCTTCCATCATAATGAAAAGCCCATCAGAGTCGTCGCGCCCTGCCGGAAGCTTATCGCGGACTAACGGGTCAACAGAAAAGAAAAATGCTCTTTCTTTTGGATTTATTTGCCACAGACATACATAAAATCCTTTTTTATTTCAAATCCTTCTGCAGCAAAAGATATACAAACATATTTCACTCAAAAAAAAAATACCCGCGACAGTAATTTAAGTTCCTAGTCCTGGTCTCGTTCCCGTTGCCGTTGTCGTCGACCAACTGCACTTTATATTCACAGGAAACAATTATTATTATCCCTGGTCCTTTATACAATTCTCAGGTCTCCTTTCCATCTCTTGCTTGCTCCACTAATTCCTTTCGACGTTTAATCCCGGACAATGGAGAAAAATTTATTAAGTGTCATGCTGAGTTGACTATATCGCATCAAGGCTCTAGGCTCTAGTTCTAATGTTCTAAACATTCTGTTTCATCGTTCCTTGGTGTGTAGAGTTTGGTTTAAGTGAGTGTGCATGTGCATGTGTATGTGTTGTTTCTGTTAATAGTCCTCCTTGGGCTTAAGCTCGGCTATTGTCCTCATTATATGTGTCCCAGGTCCCAGAGATGTGTGCCGCTTCTATCTTGCTAATCTCAAATGTATCCAGTGAAGAGTAAATACGCAACTTTTAACAAAGCACAAGAGTTTACTTTCCCCTGCACCTTACTATATTTATGTAAAACAAAAATACGTTATTGTCATTGTTGTTGTTGTCATACGAACGACCATTTTGTTTTAGCAGTTTTACATCTCCTTAGAGCCATCCTGATAAAGTTTAGTTGTTTTGTGCGTTTTTGTAAGGAACTTAAACATAGGTAGGTGCTTAGTTGGTTTTTGTTCGAAGGCGCGTAGTGGAGGAACTGATAAACCGGTTACAGGGTTGCCGATAGGTTAATTTTACAAAAAAAAATATTAATAAATATGTTTTACTGTGCCACTGAGGGTTCCTTATCCGAGCACCAGAGTTAATTTATAAATCTGCTAACGAACGGGAAAAGTTTGACAAGACAATTTGATTGGTGTGAAGTGTAGAACAGAGAAAGTCTATGAAAAATATGACGAATAGAGTTGGATACACAACAGAGCCCGGAGGTAGGTAGAAATGGCGACCACTAGCAGTCTAGCCCTGTGGCCCAATTACCGCCATTTCGATACCATAACTCATGTAAACCTGTGAAGGATGGAATTGATATGAGAAATTGTTACATTCTCACGGAGTCAACCAGTTTGGATTGAATTCAAAATGAAGGATCTTGAAGTTTTGATCTTTCTTATTATGTGTTTACACAATCATCAGGAGTTTGGATCACTCACTCAACCGGATCAACACACTCATCCTACACCATCTACATCTACACTATGACGTACTAGGTAGTTTACTTACTGGTGATGGAACAGAAAGCAATCGGATCAGCGATCATCCGGTTCTCACACAGTAAACCTCCGTCAATACCATCAGTCCGCCAGCTTGGAATCGAAGGAGTCAAACGGTGGGCACGGCACAGAAGTAACCGAAGTTCGTCCAAGCGGGAGATCAAGTCTTCGATGTTAATTTCCGAAAGTTCGTCCATTTCGTCAAAAAATGCTCTTCCCAACGATTGTGCTCTAATCTTGACCAGATCAGAGCATTTACAGAGGTAATGGAGGACTGTTTCCTTTTCACGGTAGTACATTAACATTTATTTTTCGATTTCCCAACCAGAAAGTCTCCAATACGTTCCTTTGAAGTAGTACTCGTAGTTAGTACATTGGACTATCACGTAGGAAGTCGAGATTGGAATGCTTGTTCAGCGAATTTCACAGAGTTATTGCCTCTTGTGACATAGTGACAAATCCTCAAAGTATAAATATTCAAATCGTATCAGCTTATCGTCTCTTTATGGACACTCTGCTTCCAGTCATCAATCACTCTGATTGTCCTTTAAACCGGAGGTTCGGTCTTCTTCAACATGATCGCTGAGATTCGATAACTTGCTGGAGCATTATTGGCCAATTGCTCGATATGGCCGAACCAATTTATTTTTGTAGTTTTGGTGGAGGCAATACCTCCATTTATTAATACAAGCTTATTCTTAATCTAACTTAAAAAATAGCTCTTTAATATAAGATTGGAGTGAATTTGAAAGATGATTAATATGAAGTTTCTGGCAGGATGAACTAAGATTCAAGTCGAAACAGTTAGTGCTACAATTAATCCTCCGAAGCATGCGACTAATAGGTTCGTTGGAGCCATAAGAGGTACGGGGGGTAGGCAGATAGAAGGGAGGAGGATTTCTTATATTACGGGAATAAGTGTTGAAAGAAATGGAATTGTAGGGAGTTGGGCAGTCAAGAGATCCTGAAAGTAGTCGGTGAATGAAGAGAATGTCGTTTATTGCTCTTCGTTCTTCCAGCGTATTCGAGTCAATTATTAGAAGGCCGACTTCTATGATTCGGAGGTAGAATAAAAGGGTTATTCCAAGGCAAACCACGAAGCCCGAAACGACGTTAAATGCTTTCGATCCTGGATATATGAATTTGCTTATAAGGGAACCATACTTGAAAGGCGTATTCAAGAAGGATTCGAATTCTTTGGACCTTCGTTTCACAAAGCCTAGAGCAGTCTATACTTTAAGAATAATCTCGTAAATATGTGTGAGAAAATTGAGATCTTAATCACATAAAACACCAAGATCGCAAATTGACTCAGCGGTGGATATCGGTTGAAAATGGAGAAGGTAGAAATGTGAAGGAGATTGGATGTTTTTTTTAGTGAAAAAGTGATTGAATGACATTTGGAAATATTTAGCTCTAAGCAATTTTGCAGGTCCCAGACAGAGAAACTGTCGGCATCAAGTTGAAGAAGAGTCGAATTATGTGTGGAAGAAATGGTCTTGAAAAACTTTGTATCGTCGGCGTAGAGTGAGATATGGGAGTATTTAATGACCATTTCAATATCGTTAATATTAAGAATAAAAAGGAGAGGTCCTAAGTGGCTGCCTTGTGGGACTCCGGAGGAAGTTAAGAAATCATCAGAGAAGGTAGATCTGAATCGAACATTGAGTAATAGCTTTTTAGGTAAAAAGAAGTTTATCTTAAGAAGATAGGCTCAAACAAAAGGATAGACAGTTTGAATAGAATAAGTTTATGTGAAATTCTGTCAAAGGCCTAACTGAAATCCGTTCTTTAAGGCTGAGAGGCTTAAGGACACGAAATCAACGGGGTTACTCATTGTGAACCAATCTTTGACCAAGCTGTGTTGTCCAGGGAAATGAGAGACTTACAACGAAAACTTAAAATTTCGTACAAAATGCTTTCAACAAATTTTGGGAATATGGGACCGTTTAGAAATTGGACGGTAGTTTGTAACTTCACACGTTGGGGATAGACAACGAAAGAAAACTGTCCAAAACTTATTCCTCTCATTGCGCAAGGATCGTAGCCTGTGTTTATACCAAGGAGGGAAGAAGACCAAGTTTTACGTCCAGAAAAGGGTACAATGCAATATGTCTATTGCATTATTTACAGTTTTACAGGGACAAACATTTAAGAAAGATGGAAACAATTTCTGGTTGTTTATACTAGAGAACAGATTAAATATCAAAGGGTAGACAATGAGTTTGTTGCAAAACTGCCTCTTACATTGTGGTAATAGAAGGAAAATGGGGACTTTTTGATAATGTGTAGCAGAGGATAGAGGAAGAGGCAGATTAGAAACGAAATAACCTGTCATGGTCAGCTTTGCTGCGCTAAAGGTTTCGAAGCCGAAGTTTTTTACTTTCTGAACAATAACCCCGTTTTGGTACATACCATTGAGTTCGGGGTTATATTTACTCCTAGCTTCAAATAACCATCTAAAAAATTTCGTTTCGATAGTGCTCAGCTCTCCCTATCTGCTTATTGTCCAACTCTCGGAAAATGACTGGCAATAAAATAGTTTTGTGAAGCATATATTTGGACTTATGCTTGACGAATTTTTAAACCATTTGCTGCGCCAAACTGAAGTACCACCGGTTTCCTAGGATAATTCTTCGTCGGTGATCCACTAAGGTTTCGTTAATATTTACTTCGAAGTAGATCAATTTCAATACAACTTCGAAGTTGCTGCTAGGGACTTTTTATTCTAGCCGGGTGGTAGATATACGTTTGGTTTTTGCTTGGAATTGGCCTCGTTTTCTTAAAGATCAACCAATTTCGCCTCTTCCTTAAACACCATGAAGAACTTTATTAGAGAACATAAGGAGTGACAGAGTATGTCAATAAACTTTGTTAATTTTAATAATTGGACAGATTTGTCCTTTGGAAAAGTTACAAGACAGCTCATCTCATTGACGAAAACCTGTGCATGTTTGAAATAGTTTCCTAGTTAGTTCGACTATCGTCATATGGAGATTCTGCCGACGAATGCTGCTGAATGACGTTTTGAAGTCAATCAACAATTGGCGAGTCTCGTTTTGTAAGCGTTTTCCAATAGGGATTTTCAAACTTTGACAGGTGATTGCGGCCATACTGTTGAAGCTTCATCTGTCAAATTTGCTGTTATCTATAAAGTCTGTTTTCCAAATCAATGTGGAGGGTAATACCGTTCGACAATATGTGCAAATGCTAAAATAGTTTAATGAATGTGGGTCTTCGACGAGGCCCATTTCTGAAAGAATGGGTTCGTCGACAAGGAAAATTGTCAAATTTAGAACGTTCACAAATTCGCCACCGAGATCGAGCCATTTGACGCCATTTTTTTTAAAGCTAACATAATAAATGGCATTGGTCAGTTTCAGTCTGATTTATGCGCCATCAGAGCTATGGGAAATTGGACGTTTCGGAAGCGCGGCACCCGAAGCAGTGGCGTACAGATGAATTATGATACAGGGACCTTTAAAATAAATTAAATTTAAGGATAGCAAATGCTTAATGGAAAATTATTTAGTTCGTTGGTCTGTTCCAGGATTTGAAAATTCAGTCTATGGTTGATTTCCCGAGACGGACTACTGGCACTTCTCGACTAAAGTTTTGCAGAACGGTTCTAACAGCACGTTATATAAAATATTTTATGTCCCATTTACCAAGCATAACCCTCGATAGTTCTCGCAGGACATAGGATGGCATCTAGTGTAAACGGAAACAGTCCAGACAACGGACAGGTTGATTTGACTAATGCACCCTAACAAAACATCACTTCTGTATTTGAAGATCTCTGCTGGGAAGCCATCAGATAGTGCAGCCTTGTTGTTCCTAAGCTAAAAAGAAAGCTAAAAAGTTTAGCCTACCTTCTCTATTGTGTGTGCTGGAACTGGTTCTTGATTGACTGGAAGTGAGTTATCATCTTACCCTGTTGCTATTATTCCAAACCTTCTACTTACTAGCTTTTGGCATATTACGAGATAGTGGAAATAAGATTAGATGGAAGCCGTTATCTGTTGTTGTTTCGTTGAGCATGGTCTTTCCAACTAATCCACTGAAGAGGATTTTCTATCTGAAATAAGCATAGAAGTCCCCGAGCACAAATTTTTCATCGTACTTCGGACAGATCATAGACAAGTAGACTATTTTATTCTTCAAAATAAGCATCGATTTTTTAAAATGATACACTTGTACCAATATCTGATCTAGGTACTAAGCCTTGATACACTGTCTTTGACTTCCTTAATATTATAGCTATCTTCGGTCACTTTGGGTAGACAAAGTCGTTATTGGATGTCCTTTCTTGATGACATGGTATACCCACATTGAAGAAATCGTTTTCCGGCATCACAGGTATCAACAGTGCCCTATCTTACTTTCATGGAAGTGCATAGGCATACTGTGCTGCATATAAAGAGACGATCTTGTCTAAGTTCAACAACTCAGCCGTTAGTTCTAGCAGACTTAATTTATTATTATTATTATTATTATTTATTAAACCATACATAAATGTACAGGGCAATACTTAAAAGCTAATAGCTACCAGGGCTTCTAGCTGAATATGAAAAAAGTTAAAGAATAATATATTGATTGAAGTTTACTGCTGAGGGGGCGGTCGGAGGAAGTAAGATATTGACCTGACGTCATCCGACCGCCCCCGCAAATGTTATACATAAATACAATTTATATATTCTGATGTAAGTTAAATAATTTTAAAATTTTAAAAACATTTTTTATATTTTGTTCGGATGGAACCAAAAGAAGATTTTTTAAGCTCTTGTTGAAAAGTTTGTTACAAGTGTCATTGATTTTAGGGCAGTCTGTGGTTAAATGTTTGATGGAAAGCTGGATGTTAAGTTGGCAGAGGTGGCATATGGGTGGGGGGTCCTTGTTCAGTAGGTGACTGTGGGTGAGCTGGGTGTGACCAATCCTCAACCTGATAAAGCATTTGTTCATGATTGCAGACGTAGAGGTTGGATAGCTAGCTGGATTGCGATTTTGATTGATGGAAGAGTAGTGGTGATGATATTGAGACCAATCCAATATTTTCTTATTATGCAAATAGGCGCTAGTTAGTTTAGTTATATCTTTTTTGGTGGGCTGGTATTGTGAGATCGCTTGGTTTATGTTCAAAGCAGTTCTTTTGGCTTCAAAGTCCGCATATTCATTGCCCTTCACTCCAATGTGCCCTGGCACCCAAAAGATCTTCATTCGTTCTCCAAGTTTTATGATGTTATCTCTGATTTTCCCAATAAAAGACGATCGATTGTTTACGTTTTTGATGGCAGCTAAAGTTGAAAGACTGTCCGTGCATATCACTGTCTTTTTCTTAGATTTAGAAGCGATTTGCTTGGCTTTTAAAACCGCTAAGGCTTCGGCAGAATATATTGAGAAGAATGATGGTAGTCTTTCCGAAGAAAGCAGATTATTATTTGAGTCGACGATTGCGAAGGAAGTACCTTCCTCGCACTTAGAGCCATCGGTAAAGAGGATGATCCAGTTGTTTTCGATGAGAGGATTCAATAATTCGTGAAAATGCTGAATATATACCACGTTTGGAGTTGAATCTTTTTTAAATCGAGCGAGCTCTGTGTTGATAGATTCGCTTAAGAATAGCCAAGGAGGGTGATTCTCGAGATCTTTTTTTTTAATTTTTATTTCTATGCCGATTTTTCGCGCGAACATCAAAGTTATGTAGAGGAATGATGGTTTTTTTGGTGTCTTGGAGCGTTTTAAGATTTTTTTGCAATCCGAAAGAATTGGAGAGTCATAGGATTCAAGAATTTTCCCTACAAGTCTTGATATAAGGACGTCTTTTCTTTCCTCGATTGATGAGAAACCACCCTCTGCGAGGATATTTCTTATTGGACTGGTCTTAAAAGCTTTAAGGCTGGCTCTGATTGCGGCGTGATATGTTGATTGAAGAGGTCGGATGTATGATTTCGCACATTTTCCATAAACAACAAGGCCATAATCAATTTTTGATAGAATGATGGATTTTGTAACGTTTATCAATGAGTTGGTATGCGACAAGCTATTTTTTGAAGCTAAATATCTTATTATGTTAAGCCTGGTAGCCAAATTCATACTTAATGCTAAACAATGTTCCTTAAAGCTAAATTTACAATCGAATACAATTCCAAGTATACTTAGCTTATTAACAGAAGGAATTTGAATATTATTTATGTTGATAACAGGGCAAGAACATGTAAGTTTTCTACAAATATGTAAGAGTTTGCTTTTGTTTAAAGAAATTTGAGCTCCAGATTGAAAGCACCAGGAATTTATTCGATCAAGGATCTCTTTGAAGGAGTTTTCCGTACGAGAATTTTCTTTAAGCTTTGAAATAATGTAGAGATCGTCTGCGTAAAGAGTGTGGTCAATATTCTTAGATTGCGAAATCAATTCGCTTCTATCATTGTAGGCTATTATGAAGATTACAACTGATAGTGGCGATCCCTGAGGAATGCCGTTATTCAGGTTGTGGATAGCTGAATAGGTGTTATTTACTTTGACTCTAAACTTACGATTCATTAAGAAGGATTTGACAAAAGAGAATATCTTTGGCCCAATTTTCCATTTGATTAATTTGTTCAACACAACATGGATGCCTATACGGTCGAAGGCTTTCTCAAAATCAATGGATAAGATAGAGATGTGATTTTTGGACGAAATTGCTGTAGAGACAAATTCGTCAATGTGAAGTAATGAGTCTATTGTACTGCGACCATGTTTAAAAGCGACTTGATTGAGGGCAATGAAATTATTTTTTTCTATAAACCAAAGTAATCTCCTCGAAACAATTTTTTCTAACAGTTTACTCATGCACGATAAAAGGGATATAGGTCTGTAGCTATTTGTATCAATAGGGTTTTGTTTTTGTTTTGGGATGGGAATTAGGGTTGCCGTTTTCCACGGTTGTGGAATCACACCAGTGTTTAAAATATTATTATAAAGCAGAATTAAATGTTGTTTTACGGCTAGTGGGGCATTACGAATCATAGGGTAAGAAACTCTGTCAAAACCTGGGGTTTGACCTTTGACGCTATTGATACAGCTTTCAAACTCAATGGTATTAATAGGGATTTCAATGGCATTGGAAGATGGACTTAGGTAAGGTGGACAGTATATGATGTTCATGGCTAGGAGTTTGGATTCGCGAAATGAGGGGGAGAAATTGGAGTTGCTAGAATATGAGGACCAACATTTGGCAAAATGATCTGCAATTTTGTCCGATTCTGTAAGTGGAACGGATGGAGACATTATAACTTTGATAGTGTGAGGCAAATAGTTGCCAGTGAGGGTCTTTATGTCGGACCACATTTTTTTGCTAGAGGTTTTGGGATTGATGCACTCTGTAAACTTTTGAAAACTCTCGGCTTTGGAAAATTTTACTTTTTTTCGAAATACGGCATTTGCTTTTCGGAAGTTGATTAAGTTTATATCGTTTGGATGCTTTTTAAATATTTTCCAAAGAGATTGTTTTTTGTTACGTAGAGAGTTAAGCTCGGGGCTCCACCATGGAACGATTTTTTTGTGGAAAATGTTTTTAGATTGGGGGATTGATACATTAGCAGCGGATATTATACATTTTTTTATAAAGGCTGCCTCTTTATTGACATTTTGGGATTGTGTGTGGGACTCGATCAAATCGTTTGCAGTGCGTTGAAATTCGCGCCAGTTAGCACGTTCTGTTTTGAATTTCGGGATGGGTTTTGTGTGAAGTTGTTGTGTACCTAGAGTGATTGAAGTTATTATTGGGAAGTGGTCGCTGCCATGAAGAAAGGAGTTTCTTTTCCAAGAGGTTGAGGGAAACAGTTGCGGAGAGATCAAAGAGAGGTCAACGTGGGTAAACGTTTTATGTGTTGAGAAATGAGTCGGACTACCATCGTTCAACAGGGACAAATCTGTGTTTGTGAGGAAATTTTCTATGATTTTTCCTCTAGCATTAGCTGCAGGAGAGCCCCATAGGGGACTCCATGAGTTAAAATCGCCTGTTATTAGCACTGGTTTACTGACCGAGTTGAAAATGTTTTCCAAATCAGTGCACGAAAAGGAATGTTTTGGATGAATATAGATTGAGACTACCGACAGTTTAATTTGAAGTTGAATTTCTATTGCTATTACTGAAATATTTGGGTTTGAAGTGTAATTAATTACTTTGTGCGGAATGGAGCTATGAACCAGCAAACCAACGCCTTGCTTAGCGGTGGTATTGTCATCCAAATTGTGGAAATAAGCTTGAAACTGTTTTGGTGTTTTAGGTTTTATTTGGGACGGAATATGTGTTTCTTGTAGTGAGATGATTTTTGGTTTGAGCTCGTTTATGAGAAGCTCAAGTTCATGATAGTTGTTGAAGTATCCATTAAGGTTCCATTGAAGGACGTTAAGGATCGATTTAGCGAGAGAAGAAGACCTTTGACCAGTATAATCAGTGTTATACTGTGAAAGGTCAGAAGGTGATGTATTATCGGTGGTAAGGGGGGTTTGACTCTGCCGAACTAGAGTTGGGTCGTCCAAATTACCAGTGGAATTTGAACGATCCAACCCGAGATTGGCAGAGTCTTTATTTTGGGAAATGGAATTATATTTATATGTCGTCATCATCTATATTTTCGTAATAATTTTCAGATGTGTTGGTTGACATTTGGGTGGTAGTGTCAATTGGGATTGAGTTTGTTTGTAGAGGTTTAGAATTAGTGTTGAGACTTGAGTTAGAGTGCTTAGCATAAGCGCTAGTAGTTTGTTTTGATTGAGATGAGTTTGAAGTCGAGAGTTTAGAGAGAGTGGGAGAGTGGGAGAGAGTGGGATTGTTGAGTGAGCTTGAAGAGAGATTATGTGAGTTAGCTGCAGAAATGAGTGGATGTGATGAAGGGATAAAATTGGAGGTTGTTTGTGTGGTTGAAATTGAATTTGTGGATTCTGTTAAGAGGTGTTTAGAAAGAGAGTTGTGTACTGTTGTTGTATTGAGATTTTGGTTTTGTATATTAGGAAGATTGGACATTTTTGATTTGGGTGTGGGTGAGGTACGTTGTGGAGGAGGGAGGTCATTGTTAGGGTTTAAAGTGGTGGTTTCGGTGGGGGGGAGAGGGTTACTTTTAACGGCGGAAGAGTAAGCTAAAGAAGAGAATGGGACTGGGTTTTGCTCGTTGTAAATTTGTTTAGCTTCTCCTAATGTGCATTTCTTAATAGTTTTAATTTTTAGGATTTCTTTGTCTTGCATGAAGCGCTTACAGTGCTTGAAAGAAGCGGCGTGCTCTTCCGAACAGTTTGCACAAGAGGTGCGTGAGCAATTTGTGTCAGGGTGGGGGGGTAAATTACAATTTACACAAGTTTTGTTTCGGTTGCACCTTTTGGCAGTATGGCCGAGGAGTTGGCAGTTCTTACAACGCATCGGGTTGGGGAAGTATTCCTGCACTTGGAGGTTATACCATCCTATATTGACTGAGGCGGGAGGTCGGAAGCGGTTAAAAGTGAAGAGAACAAGACCCGTGGCACGTGATTCTTCGTTTAGTGTTTTTTTAAATTTATAAATCTGGGTTACACCTTGGTCTTTCATTTCAGACAAAATTTCTTCGTCTGAAACATTTATTAAGCAAGGCGCGTAAACAGTGCCTTTAGAAGAATTCAGAGTCGATTTGACGAGAATCAGAAGATTACCGTCACGGAGTTGTGAGATATACTCATAAGAAGTGCTTATTCCGTCTATTGCTTTTTTAATGAGGAAAACGCTAAATGAGGATAGAGGTTTGTTGGGATCTAAAGAGGAAAGGAGAATAAATTTGGGATCTATGTTGCATGAGTTGATTGGGAGAGAAGAACTTTGGTCTATAGGAGAAAATGAAGGTTTTTTCTTTTTACGTTTAGGAGATGGCTGATCAAGCATACTAAACCTGTTGCCCGAAGGCAAATAAGGCCCTGAGGCCATTTTAAATTGATGATCGCACTAGATTAAATTAATAACTTGCGCGGCACGATAAATTAAACTGAGAGAATAATTTAAGGGAAAAAAAGAGGGAAAAGAAAATGCACTGACTTTGAGAGAGCAGAATGAAAAACAATCGGAAGACGATGTTGTCGGCTCGAAAGATAGTCGGTGACTGTAGCAGACTTAAAATAATGCTTGGATATCAACATTTCACCCAGTTGGGAAGAACAGAACTGTTGGTCAATATTGCATCTTACTAGCCTGGGGACTGGAGAGTTTTATTTACCTTTCGAATCCTTTCCCTGTAATAGCGTATCTCAATTTCTTCGATTGCACGAAATCCTTTCCGATCTCCATCTCTACTTTTCAGCTTGGACAACTCTTCGTCACTTTGCATCCTACAATCTCCCTTTGGTAACACTGTGACAATCTGCACCATGACTCTGCGAATTCCTACAATCGTTTTCATTTTCAAAATACGTATGTCATATTGTTGTCGTCATCGGTCTTTTTTAAGATCCTGTTTAGAGACTGAAAGCTCTGGGTAAATTCTTCCTGTACTCCATTATGCAATGAAATTCTGGACTAAGACTTCAGCTTATTTGTTCTATGTATAATTGTCGCCCTATATTCCTAACGAATTGATTGTAGTGCAGCAGCAGTAGAAATCAGGACAAGAAGAAAACTTCCATACAAAAAGATGCCTCACACACACACATGCACACACACATATTATGGAGCATCAGGAAATGAAGTCTATTTGTACAGGAAAAATGAATCCAGGCACTTTGTGTAATTAACTCGGTCTCTGTCCTTGCAATATGTGTAAGGTTTGTACGAGTATGTAGAATCCATTTCATTTTCATCCACACAATACTTTTATAGAGTTCGGCTCCTCTTCTCTGCCTTGCCCTGAGTTGAATGTCCTTGCATAATAATTGCTTTTTGATTATTCCATTGTGAAGAAGCCCCATTCTCGAATCCATATATGTGCTGAACGGGATATAGACAGACAGAGAAAGAAAGTGCAAGGGAAGGAGAAGATCATATGCTATGGAAGTCCTTAATTAATGGGCGCTAGTCTGGAAGCTTGAATTAACATTTGAAGTGCGGAAATGTAAAGTGGTTTTTGCTTATATTCAATTTGTGCGTTTTCAATGTTTGTTTGTTTGTTTATTGTGACTATATGGTCATTGATGTCATTGTAGTTGTCATCATTGACGGGTTGCTATAGGGTATGGGAGGGGTGTAATTTGTTCAAGAAGGAAGTTTACCATATTGCAATGAATATACGTCGTTGAGTTGTTGTGAGTGGTGTACACAGTTTTTGGTGCGCGGTTTTAAAAGGCGAATAGTTAACAAATAATTTTGGAAAAGGGTACGGAGTTGTGTGAATTTCGTAGAGTCATTACACGACCGAAAAAAAAAACCCGAAACATTCACGAATTTTGAGGTATTTTTAGAAGAAATTTAAATTTAAATTACCAAATTTCGTATATAAAAAACAAAAAAAAGAAATAAAACGTTATTTTAAAACACTCAAGAGAGTGAAAAAGGGGTAATTCTTATATTTATTTACCCAACCAATTATAAATTTAATATATAATCACATAAATTCATCCCGGCAAACAAACCACGATTATAAACGTCAAAACAATCAGCTGTGAGCTTGCACTTCCAACCGATTGCCAATAAAGGCCTCCTAGCAGCAAGCACGTGCATCTCAAACACAATCAGGGTCGACATCGAAAAGCAAAAAGTACTAAATAGTATTGCTAGAGTAAAATGGCAATTACTTTGGAGAACTTGAAAGCACTATTAAGGCAGCAAAAAGAGGAAATCTTTCAGAATATAAACGAAGCTACCAATAGGGTCATCAAAAACACCGATGAAAAAGTAGGGATTATTTCTGAAAAGGTTGAAAAGCTAGAAAAAATGGTGGAATTGCAGGAAACTGTTATTCTAAAACAAGAAGCTATATGCTTGTACCAAGAAAAAAGAATTACTCAGCTAGAAATAGGTTTGAGGAAAAATAATTTGATTGTGTTTAAGGTAGAAGAAACGGAAAAAAATGAGGAAGAACTAAAAAATCTAGTTATTAAAATCTTAAATAATAGCAATGAAGATTTTAAATTAATTTCAAACGATATTGAAAGTTGCTTTCGCTTAGGGAAATCCTCCGAAGGGAAGAATAGACCAATACGTATAACGTTTAAGAGCTTTGACAAAAAACACAAAATACTCGTATCAAAAAAAATATTCTCTAAATATAGCATCGCAGAGGATCTACCTAAATCTCTCCTCGAGGCAAGAAAACCACTCGTGCCTAAGCTTTTGGAATTCAAAAAACAGGGCAAAAGAGCATATTTTAAGCTAGATGAATTAGTAGTAGAAGGGAAAGTTTGGAAAGAAAACGCAGAATATGATCCAAAAAATCCTAGAAAAAGAAGTCGCTCGGCCGAGAGCAAAACTAAAACGACCATAATTGGATCTACGGAATTGAATCCAAAAAAACAACCCAGAAACCCAATAAGAAAGTTTCTTACACAACAAAACTCTAATGAATATCTTAATAAAACACTTACACCAACAACTAGTCAAAGTAAGGACCCTAGCTATAGCAAACATAACAACTTGGAATAGCAAACAATAGTAAACGATATAACCTCTAAGCAAGTCTCAAAACAGCGTACACTAAAAACAATAGCAACAAATAAAAACACACAACTTCAGAATCAAGAACAACACCAACAACAACAACAACAACAACAACAACAACAACAACAACAACAACAACAACAACAACAACAACAACAACAACAACAACAACAACAACAACAACAACAACAACAACAACAACAACAACAACAACAACAACAACAACAACAACAACAACAACAACAACAACAACAACAACAACAACAACAACAACAACAACAACAACAACAACAACAACAACAACAACAACAACAACAACAACAACAACAACAACAACAACAACAACAACAACAACAACAACAACAACAACAACAACAACAACAACAACAACAACAACAACAACAACAACAACAACAACAACAACAACAACAACAACAACAACAACAACAACAACAACAACAACAACAACAACAACAACAACAACAACAACAACAACAACAACAACAACAACAACAACAACAACAACAACAACAACAACAACAACAACAACAACAACAACAACAACAACAACAACAACAACAACAACAACAACAACAACAACAACAACAACAACAACAACAACAACAACAACAACAACAACAACAACAACAACAACAACAACAACAACAACAACAACAACAACAACAACAACAACAACAACAACAACAACAACAACAACAACAACAACAACAACAACAACAACAACAACAACAACAACAACAACAACAACAACAACAACAACAACAACAACAACAACAACAACAACAACAACAACAACAACAACAACAACAACAACAACAACAACAACAACAACAACAACAACAACAACAACAACAACAACAACAACAACAACAACAACAACAACAACAACAACAACAACAACAACAACAACAACAACAACAACAACAACAACAACAACAACAACAACAACAACAACAACAACAACAACAACAACAACAACAACAACAACAACAACAACAACAACAACAACAACAACAACAACAACAACAACAACAACAACAACAACAACAACAACAACAACAACAACAACAACAACAACAACAACAACAACAACAACAACAACAACAACAACAACAACAACAACAACAACAACAACAACAACAACAACAACAACAACAACAACAACAACAACAACAACAACAACAACAACAACAACAACAACAACAACAACAACAACAACAACAACAACAACAACAACAACAACAACAACAACAACAACAACAACAACAACAACAACAACAACAACAACAACAACAACAACAACAACAACAACAACAACAACAACAACAACAACAACAACAACAACAACAACAACAACAACAACAACAACAACAACAACAACAACAACAACAACAACAACAACAACAACAACAACAACAACAACAACAACAACAACAACAACAACAACAACAACAACAACAACAACAACAACAACAACAACAACAACAACAACAACAACAACAAACAGATACCAATTTTTTTTGCAGTTTTAAGATTGTGACGTATAATGTTAGTGGTCTTAACAGTAAATTAATATTTCCGGGGTTTTTTGAGTATCTATATAGTTTTGATATTATCTGTCTATTAGAAACTCATGTAGAGCAGTACAAAATAGTAGAATTCAGAAATTACTTTTCCTCTTACGAATGTGCATGGACTCCTGCAAAAAGAACTTCAAGCAAGGGAAGAGCTAGCGGTGGTACTCTTATTGCAATAAAGAAAGAGATGTATAGAATTTTCAAAATAAACAAAATTGAAGAAATTATGTATATAGAAGTTAAAAGTCATGGTAATATTTTTTATATTGTGCCTGTCTATCTTAATTGCAACTATTGGGAACGAGATTTTGAATCGCTGTATGACTGTCTTTGCTGTTTGAAATCACAGAACTTGTTGGTCATTGGAGATTTAAATGCAAGGACAGCGGCTGAAGAATCAGAAATAGCAATAACAGATCATAAACGTCAATCGAAAGATAAAAAAGTGAACGGAGAGGGTCGAAAGATCATAGAATTAGCAAACGAATTTGGTCTGAGCATATTAAATGGAGCTTCTGAAGGAGACTTAGAGGGTGAATATACATTTGTCGGTAAACAGGGTAGCTCTGTTATTGATTATGGCATCGTGGGTGGCGACTGGTGGACATTCTTCGAATATTTTAAGGTAGGAAAGGAAACATTTTCCGATCATCTGCCAATAACGATAAAAATTCAAAACAACATATCCTGCAGTACTCAAGCAGACGCTCGTGATCTGGGTAATAAAAACCTCAAATGGAACAAAAATAAAAAAGATGAATATAAAACAACAATGGATACCCTGCTTCAAACAAAACAAAATGGAACGATTGCAAACTATTTGCCTTTTTGTGATCTTGAATCAATCGTCATAAAATCAGCGACATCAATTCCCAAATCAGGTGCACTCTATAAGAAATCAGCATGGTATGATCGTGAATGCGAAAAACTTAGAAAAAAGTGTTTAGCCTTGCTCAACTTGCTAAGAAAAAATGAATCTCAGTCGATTAGAATAGATTATTTGGAAGCAAATAAGCACTATAAAGAGACTATAAAAATAAAAAAGCGAGCTCATGAAGAAAAATTGGCATGTGAACTAAGTCAAAGCAAGGATGCAAAAGAATTTTGGTGTTTAACGAGAAAACTGTCTGGTAACTACCAATCAAAAGAACTGGTTTCGATTCCCTTGGAAATGTTACGACTCCATTTTGAATCTATACTATACCAAACGGAGCAAATCACTTGGAGTTTTGCACAGCCCAACATTGTGGATGATCTTTTAGATAAAGAAATTAGATTTGAAGAAGTCGAATTGGTACTTCATTCTTTAAGAGATGGCAAAGCATCAGGACCAGACGGCATTCCGGCTGAATTCTACAAATATAGCTCTAAAACTTTCAAAGAGAACTTCGCAAAAGCACTCGACATCATATTTAACTTTGGAACACTACCTGATCAGTTTTATGAGTCCTTGATATTACCAATATACAAAAAAGGTGACAGCTCAAATCCAGCCAATTATAGGGGGATCACTTTGTTGAACTCGGCGCTAAAAGCTTATACAACATTATTATACAAAAGACTCGACGAGTGGGTTTCCGTGAACGAAAAACTCAGCGAGTTTCAAGCTGGTTTCCGCTCTGGTTACTCTACTGTCGATAACATTTTCATCTTAACTTCCATAGCGCAAATGAAAATAGACCAAAATATAAAGCTGTATACTTTCTTTGTCGATTTTAGGGCTGCATTTGACATGATAAATCGAAATGCCATGTTCTACAAGCTGTACAATTTAGGAATATCTACAAAATTCGTACGTGCACTAGTAAAACTTTATCAGCAAACAACAGCAAATATAGGTAATGGTAAAGACCAATCAGAAAGACTGATTGCAAACCGAGGTGTCAAACAAGGCTGCAACCTCAGCCCCTTATTGTTCGCACTCTTTCTCGATGACCTTGTGGAGTGGCTTACATGTGGGGTTGGTATTGACAACACAAAGGTAAAGGTTATCATGTACGCGGATGACATAGTTATTCTTGCCGAATCACCATCTTCATTGCAACTGATGATAAATAAGCTCTATCAGTATTGCTTAATATGGGGTCTGGAGGTAAATGTTGAAAAATCAAAGGTTATGATTTTCCAAAAAGGGTGCGGAAGAATTGCAAGCGGTGAAAATTGGAAATATGGCGAACGTAAGCTAGAAGTAGTAAAAAAATATACCTATCTGGGAATGGAATTGTCGTTCAATTTAAAAATGGAAAACCATCTAAAAAATAAAGTTGATAAGGCGAAATCAGCAATATGCCAAAATTGGAAAAAAATTTTCAGCAACAATTTAATAACTATCAGCTCCAAATATAGTGTATTTAATGCTACAGCCAAATCTATTTTGTTTTATGGTGCACAAGTTTGGGGGATAGAACGACACGAGGAAACGGAAAGCCTGATGCGGTTCTTTCTAAGGAAAATCTTTTACCTTCCATTAAACACGCCAAAATATATGTATTACCTGGAGTCGGGGTTGCCAACAATGTTTATTTCTGCTCTTAAACTACATGCAGATTACTTATTAAGGGTGGTAAATATGGAAGAATCAAGACTTCCGAAGAAGATTCTTAAGTATGCACTGCAAAAGAAAACTCTCTTCGTCAAAAATTGGGTTAAACTTGCCGGAAACTGTGGAATAACGATTAACTTGTCAGAAGCTAACTCAAACCAATGGAAAAAGATCTTTTATGAAATAATCCAGCTGACTGATGAAAATGAAAGATATGCCTTTATCGAAAAAGCTCACAGTTCAACAGAGCGAAAGTATTATTCATTAATCAACTACAATCTTAATGAAAATAACTACTTTAAAAGCTGTTTCTCGTGCTACAACATAGGGACCATCTTCAAAATTAGAGGCGAACTTATCAAACTAAACTTTACTCCACATCGAACGACGGGTAACTGTAGTTTATGTAATCTGCAAGAGAGGGAAGACATCCTTCATTTTATTGGAGTTTGTCCCGTGCTCAAAGAAATAAGGCGTCACTACTTTGGTAAAAACGTTCTACTCATAGAGGAAGTAAAGAGTTATCTAAATGGTTTCGACTGGCAGCTTCTATTCAACTATTATAGTAAGGCCTTTGCTTATAGGACAAGGATAATCACCGAAAGTTTTTAATTAACTATGCCATAATGTATGTTTTAGTTTTAATTAAAATTATAATTTTTGTTTTAACTAAACTAAAAGTAACTCCGTTTTAACTAAACTAAAAGTCATTCCGTTTTAACTAAACTAAAAGTCATTCTGTTTTAACTAAACTCAAAGTCCACGAAAATTGTTTTAAAATTAGTAATATTACAATTATTTGCGAAAATGTATCAGTTTAAAACCAAATTAATGTTTATAAATTAAAAATGAATTATATTTCATAATATTGTATACTACAGACACACGACAAACTTTGTCATGTCTTAATTTATTCATGTTCAATACTCAATACATTGTATAAAAAATTTTGTTTCTCATGAATAAAACTTATCTATCTATCTATCTATCATCTATCAATGGTTTTGGCCTGATTGCAATATATTTACATAGATTAAGGAATATTTAGAAAATAACAGTTCTTGTTTGTTCTGGTTTTTGAGGTTCAACTGTTTATGTGGAAATAAATAGAAGACATGCACACAATCACACATTACACCAAGAGAAGTTTCCTCCGACTAATTGGCGATATTTGTTCCAATTTGAAGTGTTTGGAAGTCAAAGGACCATATATTGATTTTAAAGGAACGACAACAGTCCTCGAAAGCAAAGAATTGAAGAGAACACGAAAACGGAGGAACTCACTTAAGTTCGTACTTTGGATTCATTTTGAAAACTGCTTACATTAAACTTGAGAGCGACCAACGACCGACGAATAAAACAACAAATGGAATTTGTTAAGTCTACATTCTTCACAAAAACAAGACAAACTGGTAGAAAACCAAGTGAAATTAAAGTTAAGATGCTTAAGTTTGCGTTTTAGATGCTAAAACAAGAGAAGTTTCAGAAAATAAATTGGTGATCACAAATTGTCATCTGATTGTTACGAACTGTCTAAGTATATTTGCGTTCCACATGACATCCACATTGCAACGAATGCATTGTTCAGGCGCGACTAATCTCAAAATAATTCTTGTTTTTGTTTAAAACGTCATTCGCGATGAATAAAAAATAAAATGCACGACTGGGTCGGGCGAACTTGCTCCTATGTAATAGACTAGAAATTTTAAAAACGAATGTTATCAAGGAAAACTGTTCATAAGGATAAAATTAATTTTTTAAATTCATTTAGTAGTAAGAGATAAAAACAAAATGCTATGCAATTATGAATTTATGTAAGAACAAAAATTATGAGTCGTTGTAGTGGTTTCTTCAAAAAAAAATAGCTTTTACATACAAAATTTTTAAAAGATTTTTAAGAAAAAAATTTGGTAGTTTTTTGAAATATCGAAATTTTGAAATATCGAATGATTTTTTTTTTAATTAAATTTTTTTTTTTTTTTTTTTTTTTTTTTCAAAAATTCAAAAAATATTTATTTTCAAGTTTTGAAATGTAATGTTTCTCAAACCTTTTAGAAGCAACTCTATAAAAAAATTTAATTAAAATCCGTTATGTCGATAATGAGTTATTCAAAATTTGAAAAAATGGTTCTATGGTAGGTACAAGTTGTAATATTTTAATTTTAATTTTTTTTTATTAAATTAAAGATCGTAAGAATTAATTGAAAGAAAAAAAAATTTATCAAAATTATAGGCACCGTTTTCGAGAAAAATTCGATTTTTTAAAACCATTTATTAATATTTGTATGGTGGGTATCTTTAGTTTTAGGTAAAATAATTTGTCTTTTTCACATCTTGTAGATTATATTGAGAAACTTCGATTATATTGAGAAAATTGGAAATATGGTGACAATAACCTGAAGGTAGTAAAAAAAAATACACCTACCTAGGAATGGAGCTAGCTTACAACCTTAACATGGAAAAGCACTTGAAAACCAAAGTAGATAAGGCTAAAACAGCAATATGCGTGAATTGGAACAGAATTTTTAGCAATAAACATATTGCTGTTGGCTCAAAATATGGTGTGTTTAATGCAACAGCACAATCGATTCTTCTATATGGTTCACAAGTTTGGGGTGGTCAGCGATTCGAGGTGGTGGAATACCTGCTACGTTTTTTTCTTAGGAAAATTTTTTATTTTCCAATCAACACCCCTAAATACATGTATTATCTGAGGCTTACCATCATGGTTTATCTCATCGCTAAAGCTACATGCTGATTATTTATCAAGAGTGTCTAAAATAGATGAAAGTCGGCTACGAAAGCAGATTTTGCGGTATGCAGTGCAAAAGAATATACTTTTTGCCAAAAATTGGAGTAAACTGGCGGCAGATTGTGGTATAGTGCTGAATTTATCGGAAGTTAGAATGGACCACTGGAAACAGACGTTTTACGAAGTCATCCGGACAACGGATGAGAATGAGAGATACTCTTATATAGAAAAAGCCCGTGAGTCAACAGAGAGGCTTCATTACACGAAAGCTAACTATAACTTAAACGAAGCAAATTTTCAACAGCAACTTCTCATGCATTATGATCGGAGCAATTTTCAAAATAAGAGGTGAATTAATAAGTCTTAATTATTCACCACATCGAACCGAAGGAACTGGCAACTGTGATCTGTGCAACCTGCAGGAAAGAGAAAGTATCTTCCTTTTCATTGGAGTATGCCCCATGTTGAAAGAGATAAGACGCTCTTACTTTGGAAAAAATACTCTTGAATTCGATGAAGTTCAAAAATATCTGAACGGGATGGACTGGAAGCTTCTGTTCAGCTACTATCAAAAGGCTAACGCTTACAGAGGAAGGATAATCACAGCTTTTAAAATTGCAACTATTTAAAACTAATGTATTGTGCTGTTTTACTAAACTAAAAGTCAAAAAAAAAAAAAAAAAAAATTGATTTGTTTTTGCTAAACTAAAAGCTCATAAAAAAAAATTAAAAAAAAAATACAATTATATTTGCTAAAATTTATCTCAAAATCTAAATTATGGTAAAACTTATTTAAACAAAAACCATATTTATATATGTATATATATTTACTAATTTACTCTCAAAATTTAAATTATTGTAAAACTTATCTAATACTCAGGCAAACGACAGATATTGTCATGCCTTAATTATTCAATTGTTCTTTTTTTTTTCAGTAATAAAAACTGTGCAACTATTACATTGAATAAAAATCTTATCTTATCTTATCTATTGAGTTTTGAAAAAAAAATTTTAAAAAAATATTGGAAACTCTCCTTTGTCATCGGTTACAATGCTCGTTCGTAGTATTAATTGGCATAATAGTTAGGGCTTTGGACTGTCATGCTGAATTTTTTGGGTTCGATTCCCACCCGCTGCTAAAAGTTTTTTAAGGGTGTAATGCCTCTTGCGAAGAATTCATAAATCATCTAAGAGTATCTCTTGTCATGAAAAGTGCTGTTCATTAGTCGTCGGATGATTGAGAGTTGTAAGTCACTAGGTTGCTGGATCTCTTCGAGCCATCCATCTATCAAATTTATTTTAAAATGCTCCATCAATCCATCCTGTCGTCAGCTTGAAACAAAAAGCAAATTTACTTTGCAGCGCTGTTTGCTGCAAATTGCACTTTTAAAGACGATGTTATGACTCCTTTTCTACTTGAGAGCATAAATGGTTTTGAGTCTCAAGAATCCTTGAAGATCTCAATGTACACCGATCTGATATTCCAATTTGCATATCTCTTTTAGTTCTGAAGAGGTAAGTAAGCTTTTCCATCAGTTCTACTCTTTGTGAACTTTTTCCGAGTGGGTCAATGAAATAATGATTAACTTTTAGCTTAAGAAATGTCATTAAAATAGCTCTTTAAAGACAGGTAGTACAGATGTCGCCCACTATTGATCTGATATCTCACCGAAGTGGAACCAATCTTTTGCATCTTGCCCTTGATATTTCTAAAGCATTTGTTAGTTTTTCGCACTAAGCTCTCTTATCGAAAATGCATGCATTTGGTATATGCGTCTCTTCTTCGTTGCATAAGAATTTACCTGTTTATGTACTATTCAATTCCAGATATTCAAAAAAAAAACGGTGGTGTGCCCCAAGGCTCTGTTTTATCTCCGACACTTCTCCTTATATTTACAAACAATCTGTCGTCTTTAAATTTTAATCCTGATTTACATATTCGTTTGTTGTTCGGTTGAAGAAAGGAAGCGTACTCGTATGCAAAGGAATTTCCAATATGTCCCCTTTTTATATGAAAGACTCTGGGTATATCATTTCCACCACGGCTTCGCACAGTGGCACGGTTCACTGACTCTGCCGGATAAATTTGGGCAATGCCCTGGATTATTTGACGATGATGGCCGCACCAATGTCGTTTTCGACGAATTGCGGACCAATGAAGCACTAAACAGTAACTTTTTGTTGATGTATTCCCAACTGGTGAACCTCCTCTGGATTAGCGTCTTCCCATACATAGTAATTTAACTTTTTAACATACGAGTAGCTATTAATCCAGAATATGCGCCTCTTCGCTAAAGATGATTTTGACTCAATATTGGGGTCCTCTTACAAACTCTCCAAAGCAGCAAAAAAAAAAATAATAATTTGAGTGTGATTTCCGACTGAATAAAAAATAACAGATTTGACAGAGGCACCCACAAAATGTCAACATCGACCTATCCATATTGGGAAGCCTTTTATATATAAAAATTTATTTTCGTGGGTCAGTCCCACTCTGATTTGGATGATTTTTTTTTTTTGTCTTGTTCGCCTCAATACGCGTGGTTTGGAAAAAATAAAAATCGAAATGTCTCGACCAGATTCATGAGACTTGCCAATGTTTTTCCGAACCTGGAAAGCCCTGGAAAACTTCAAGAAGCGTACAAAGTTGTATCATCAAACTAGCCACATTGGCGGAAATTAATTCCGCCATGCGTCGGATCCTCCCGAAGACTATTAACAAATCATGAAGTCGTTGGAAGTGCATGGACAACTATGTACATGTCATCTTTGTTTGATTCCGCGGCGGAAAACAAAACATACAACTCTTTGCATTTGAGTTGATAGATTAATTGGGATTCGTGCAACAGTTCGTAGAGAAACAGGTCACCACCATTTCTTTTTCTGGCGAGTCTGAACAGTTAGAACAAGAAGTTATACTTTTGGAGGATTTGTCACCTCCTCGAAAGAGGCAGTAGCCCTGAAACAAAAAAAAAATTGTTTAGGCATCAGCGGCTGCGAAACGAACCCACACATTTGACATGTTAGTCCAATCCACTAACCATTACACCAAAGAATATCTAACAAGGGCTACTACTCATGGGTTTCCAAATTGAGGATTAATTTGCTAGTACACCATTTCCTTTAAGTCTTGAAAACCTTCACTATTGCTATTAGACTGAAAATGTTGTCGATTGTGGGGTAGTTTTTTTCGGAATCCTGCCTGCAGTTAGGTCAAAATGTTGTTTTCATCGACCCACTTTTGAAAAACTCGTACGGGATTCGATCTTTTCCCGATGCTTTTCCATTTTTTGATTGATCGAATTTGGTAACCTTTCTAAGGTTAGTAGATGGATGGAGTAGACGGAAAGCACGGCCTGATGGTTAACCCGTCAAAAAAAGAATTAGTTCTTTTTACAAATAAGAGGAAAATACCAAGCTTCGGAATAACTTCAATTGAAGGCATCCCGCTGAAGATTTCAGATCATGCAAAATATTTTGGTGTGATTCTAGATAGGAAATTAAACTGGAGTCTTAACACTAAGGAAAGAGCGAAAAAAGGAATGATTCTACTCATGTAACAGAATCTTGGGAAAATCCCGGGGACCTAGCCAAAAAATTATCAGGTGGATGTATTTGGCGATAATCAGACCAATACTAACTTATGGTAATTTGGTATGGTGGAATGCAACGGAAAAAAGCACGAACCTCAAAACTCAGACAAAAGTACAGAGACTTGCGTGCATTGGAATTACGGGTACCATGAAATCCACACCAACTGCAGGGTTAGAGACGATACTCAACCTGAAACCCCTAGACCCTTTCGTACAAGAATCCGTAGCATATAGCGCCTTAAGGCTAAGCCAGACTAATACCTGGAAAAACAATGCAATAAAACATGCTTAAATTCTTCAGAAATATTTGGGTGATGGCATCATTACAGATTATACAACACCCGGACTTGACTTTTACAAACCATTCCAAACTGCCTTTCCAAGCAGAGAAGAATGGCTGAACAACCAACCGTACGCCAGTGAATCAGCAATAGCAATCTATACTGATGGCTCCAAAATGGACACAGGTGTTGGTGCAGGCTTTTTCTCATAACCTCTTGAGCTAAACAACTCACTTAGGCTCTCAGATCATAGCAGTGTCTTCCAAGCGGAGGTCCTGGCAGTGACAACAGCTGCTAGACAGGTATCAATGATGGGCGATACCACAGGCTAATATCACCTTTTACATTGACAGCCAAACGGCAATAAAAGCGATTTCTACCACTGTGATAAAGTCGAAGCTTGTCTCCTGCTGCCGCGAAGAGCTTAAAGTTCTTGGCACGCAGCACAATATTAGACTCTGCTGGGTACCGGGACACAGCGGTATACCAGGTAATGAAAATGCCGATGAGTTGGCAAGACAGAGATCAGCGCTTGACGCTAGTCATGCGGAGATGGTAAGTATCACCGGACATAATTTACTGAAATATCATAAATTTTAAATGAAACTAAGTACAGATGACCTTTGTAGAGGATGTGGTGATGAAGAGGTACATGAAGACACATCACACTTTCTCTGTCATTTCCCTTCACTATGCCACCAGAGAGCGAAATGGCTTGGTAGTTACTTCTTTGACAATCTAGAAGATATTTCTAATATTTCAGGAATATCAGGAAAATTGAACTTCGTCAATGCCTCAAAATGGCTTCACTGATTAACAGAATACATTGGTTTTTATCAGAAAAGAGTGATTACACTCACGGGTAACACAATGGATCTACATTAATTAACAGCCCAACAACCTAACCTAACCGACTCTGTGCCCAATAACGTGTTTTCTTTTTTTTAAGTTAGCTGTAGCTTGATGGTAAAAGCTTTTTTCTTGCATTTTCCAGTTCATTCTTGGAAGCAAATTAAGGTTTGCTCCGATTAATCAATTAATTAATAATTATTAAAGCGTTATTGGTCCATTCCACAACTATAGGCAAATGATCGGAATTAATTATTGTTGGAACTTCGAACTTGATTATAAGGTCTACCTAGTCGTTAAATACTGTATAATAGTCTATTACTTTATTAATGCTAAAAACTTTATATTCTTTTGATCACTGAACACTTTTATGTTCACACGAACAGTTTTACCTTGAAAGGACGAACAACTCAAATATCAATTCCTTTATTTTCTTCAAAGGAATACAAAGAATCATGACGTTCATTAGGACCTGTCACATTTCAGCTCAAATAAGTATGTGACAAAAATTTTTCTTGATTTAATGCAAAGTCATATGCATTTTATTTCGTATCTCCCTATTTCTCAACTTAAAAAAAAAAATGTCTACAAGTAGAGTAGGTCACATTTGAAATACAATGCAAAAGGACAACAAACACAAAATCGAGGTCACACCTGAAGAAAAGAACAATCGAAGCCATGAAAACCATCACGATGCCTCAGATAACACACACATAAACTAAAATGACAAACGACAACAAAAAAACGAAGATAAATCCTTTAAAAAAAGGAAGCGGCATAGATGCACATCCTTAAACAAAAACAAACGAAAAAAAAACCAAAGCCAAAACGAAACATGCCATCAAGGATGACATTTGACTGAAATTATATTGCAACATAAAAAAAAGGAGAAAAAGAAATAAAAAAAAAATAATAAGGATTCATTCTATTGAAACAGCCAAAAGGAAATCCAGGTTGACATGTCCTTTTAAATTATATCATATTGTACATTTCTATATATAGAGAGAGGAGTCTCGAAGTTTTAACGTTGCTAATGGTTTTGCAAAGACAGAATTTTATATTCACCATTTTTTTACTTTTTACTTTTTTGCTTTCGCGTACCTAACAGGATTGAATGTATTGCAGACAAAAAAAAGTATACTTTCAGGATGTAATTTCACATCGTTATATCCTGGATATTTTTGTTTAATTTTTTTTTTTTTTTTTTTGTATGGAAAACTGAATTCCCCCGGAAGGACATAAAACATCTAGAGACCTTAAATTCAATTTTCGCTTCACCTCAACTCGCCGAATATGAATGTGTATCTTCTCGTTATCGTTACTAAACGCTCACTGGCTAGAGATGTGCAATTCGCTAACGCAGAGTTATGACTGTGCAGGGACATTGAACAGTGCAGTGCAGACAAATGTAGTCAGATGGTTTTTTTTTTTTGGAAGTAATTGATAATTTTGATAGTAATTTACGATGTAGGTCCTCAGACGATATTAATGAATGAAAATAGATACATAAACTGTGTTATGTTTTTCATGCACTTTTAGTCTGTCCCGACTTAATGGTATTTTTTAAAAAGTTCAGACTGAGTTCAAACGCTCGAGAAAGATAACACAGTTACAAAACAACGTTTATATCTGGATTTACACTCTCTGTTTTATGTTCGGTATACGTTGTTCGTTTTTCGTCAAACGGAACGGAACAACGAAAGTGTATCAGCGATTTTGAGATTTCTTTGTATTATCTTTCCCGAACAACAAGATATTCAGCCCTATCACAAATTCGATCGTAATCGGAACTTTTACGAATCCCGACAAAAAGCTATCATCAAATCCGTTCGTAACAGCAATCTGTATGGGATTTTCCACTACGATGGATTCTGTGATAGTTTGTTTCGGGATTCATAACAAGTTTCCGATTACGATAGAATTCGTGATAGGGCTGTTTAGCGGCCTGTGACGGCCATATTGTTTTGGAGACATCTGTCAAATCTGCTGCTTATTATTCAATTACTGATGCCAAATCACTATAGCAAGTTATACTATTGAACAAGCACGTACAAATGATAAAACTTATGTAATTATAAAAATTAGTGTTCGTTAGTGCAAACGTTGAGCACATTTTACGTTGGACTTGGTGGCACTTCACAGTCGGATCTTCAACCTTTGGTGGCTAAATTTGAGACGACCGGTTCGGTGATCAAGCAGCCAACATTCGCACTTCAAAGGAAACCAAGATCGGCCGAGAACATCGCTACAATCCATGAAAGTATACAACAGAACCCGAGGCAGTCGATTCCTCAACTTGCACTCGGCCTTTCGCAGACTTCAACTTGGCGAATTTTCGCCGGGACTTTGGGTGACACTTATACAAGATCCAACTGACACAGCAATTCAAAAATCGTGAACATATACAACGCCGTTTGTTCGCTGACTCGTCTTCGGAACGTTTGAAAAAGGAGACCAATTTTGGCGGGAAAATCTTCAGCGACGAGGCGGATTTTTGAATTAATAGCAGTGTTACCAAGCAAAATTGCCATATATGAGACGACACCAACCCACACGAGGTTTACCAAGTTACCGTTTGGTGTGGATTTGGGCGAGGCGTCATTGGTCTACACTTTTTTCGAAAACGACGTTGGTGAGGCAGTCACCGACAATGCCGAGGTTACAGAGCGATCTCTATGTAACGATATTGCATCTGGATAGCAGATTAATATCTAACTGTACTTTTGCACACTCATGAATATTTTGTATTTTAAAAAATATCTTTAAATTATCCGCAATTACTAATGAAGCACCAAAATTTTAAAACAGAAACAATGTCATCTATAAATAAGACAAACAGCCGAGGACCAAGGTGAGTACCCTGTGGCCTTGCAAAATTCTAATCGATTACCATTCTTTGGGTTTTACCAACTAAAAATGAAGAGATTTTTTTTAATGAAAACCCAGTTATTCACTGAGGATGAAATTGGTGTAAATTGCATCTACCTGAAACGCTTTCTCAACTGCGTTTATGACATAAGACGAAAAATGTGCAAAGATTGATATAGTTGATCGCTACAAAAACCAAACAACAAAACGTTGCTGAAATTCAGACATGTGTTCCTTCTCAATATGAAATTAAAGTTTAGATTTTACAATACTTTTGAAAACTTTAGGAATACTTAGAACATTTTTGGAACTTGATTTATAGGTAGCGAAAAGATATCATGATTTTTAATCATCAAGAAAAATTGAAATTGGAACCATTTTTATAAAATAAAAGAAATTCGGTTTAAGGTTTTTTAGTGCTGTTTCAACCAATATCGACTTTAGAATATGAACTACTCGTATGTTCAAAGGGTGTAACTGACACAAAAAATGTTGCAAGGAAATCGATATTAAGACCAGCAAAATTTGATTTAAGAAAATTCAGACTTTTCCGAGATCGCTTGTGAACTGGAGTAAATATAACTTTCAATTCCCACCATAAGTTGTTCGTGATGAATCGAAATACGAGGGTAGTCTCAGAAGTACCCGACCTGACGTATAGATGGCGGTTGTTGTTTGAAAAGAATGACTATGGTAGAGACAGAGAGTACCAACTTTATAAAGCTCAAGATTGAAGTTTGACGACGCTACGTTGTTCAGTTTTCAGTATTTCTTTGGGAGCCATCAATAGTGAACGCTCTCAGTGAATTTGTGGGATAATTTTCATTGACTATCTTCAGAAAGGAAAAACAATCAACTGCGAGTATTATGCGAACTTATTGCAGCGTTTGAGTGACGAAATCAAGAAAAAACGGCCGCATTTGGCGAAAAATAAAGTTGTGTTTCATCAAGACAATGCACCAGTTCACACATCCGTTATCGCGATGGCCAAAATCAATGAGTTAAAGTTCGAATTGCTTCCTCATGTACCCTATTCGGCAGATTTAGCCCCCTCGGATTATTTTCTAATTTGGATGGTAATATTTTATCAGTTAAACGACTTAACAATAACGGAATGCGCGTTGAATTTGACAATCTTATCGGGGAAATAAGGTGTAAAGGCAAGCAAATAAGTGTTGCGTATGTACCTACTCGTATGTATTAGGTCAGCAATATGTGCCTTACAACATAATGATAAATGCATACATACGAGTACATGGCACCGGGAGATGGGTCACCAAAATCCAGAAGCTATTCGTACTATGGAGTCAAAGGAAACGATTGAGTGAACAGTGAGCCGAAGACATACACTGAATTGCAATGCAGGAGGAAATTGAATCACACGAATCAAAAGGAACTTAGGAACTTGTCGATTTACCAAAAGGAAAGACAACAAAAAGAGATAAATTGGTTTTTCAAATAAAAAATTGAAAACCTATGCAAGTGATGAAATTCAACGGTACACAGCAAGCTGCAAAAGATGTAAAATGGCTACGACAACTATTGATAGAGATGAACAAAAAGATCGATTCAGCGACTACAATATTCGAAGACAAGCAGGTGTGTATCAAACTAGTGCGTGACAGTAAGTTCTCATACAAAACGAAGCACATCGATACAAAATACAAGATAATTCGGGATTTGGCAATGAGAAAGATAATCGAATGTGAATATTGCTCGACTGACAAAATGATTGCAGATCTACTAACAAAAACCTTTAAATGCAAAAAAAAAAACATAATTATTTTAGAGAAAAATGTAATACTCTGTGAAGGAGGAGGTATGTTGAAATATGTTTTTTACTGCAGCGTTTACACTCTAATATATGTATATAGTTTTATCAAATACTTTATATTTTTCTAATCAATTAATATTTCATTAATATTCATTCCATAATATTCAACAGAATAAGTTATTTAAATAATTATTTCTAACCATTATTTATTTGCGAGAGATAATTAAATATTCTTCAGACATAAATTCACTGAAAAACATAATTAAAAGCTCTTACTCTCAAAGTCCACCGTTGAGAAAGAAAATGAGTTTTCCACAAAAGTTGTTTGATTTTGAGAAATCGTTTAATTTTGGGAGAAATCGTTTAAATTTGTAAAGCTTTTTCGGAGACACAACTCACAAGAATTCAAATCTTTAAACAAATATGTTACATGAATAAAGGAAGCGTTCGACAGAATAAACATATGTATGTAGAAGTCATCAATAGTACTCGTTGTGTCGCCGAATTCTGGAGAGGTGTTAAGACCGTTAATGGTAAACGAAATATTATCATTTAGATCTACAAGCATCAAGTCTAAGGAACAACTTTAGAAATCTTTTTTAAAAAAGAGATATGTTCACTGCTGTAATCCTGAGTGAGTTTTTAGACGCCCACTTCGAGATTCAGGAAATTCCAGAAGTCTTAGCAAGTCTTTCAAACTCGCCATAGATGACTTCATCGTTAGCCATTGAATTCAACCGAATTTTCGAACGGATTTCCTGAAATTAAAAAATCAAAAAATTAATTTCACTCCACAAAAAATGAAGCCATGAAGGAATTTCTTTCCTAAATACGGAAGCTAAACTACTCGCCGAGCTGATACATAACAGGCTAACACAATGAGTTAATGATAGACAAATCTTGTCCGAATTGCAGGCGAGATTCCAGTTAGTTAGAGTTCATCAACAGCAGACCATATATTTTCAATTTACAATATTGCTAATACTTACTTGAAGAAAATGAATAAATTATATGCATTCTTTGAGTGAGATACCTTTTTCTAGAAATTATTTGAGATAGGACTGTCCGGTACTCATTAATCATCATTAATGTTCTGAGAGCGTTGCACAATATGAACACAGCATACGAAGTTACTCCATCAAACGAATTCCCAACAACAATCGGTCTAACACACGGTTGTATTAGTAGCCCTTAGCTTTTTATACTGTTCATAAATGACATAACAGATGCAATTAGAGCGACGATTGCTACACTGGTGCATGCAGACGATATATTCTTCTTTGCTGATAGATGGAATGGAACTAATGATGAATAGGTTAGGAAATTACTGCAAACACTGGCATCTGGTAGAGAATTTACAAAAATGCAAAATGATTTTGCTGAAAAGTTTCGAGGTTGTTGAAATTGTGCGCGAGTTTAAATACTTACCTCGACAATTCGACGAAAAATTATCCCAAATAAAAAGGAGCGATTTCTGCTGCATGGTAGCGATGTGTCGGTTCTAAAAAAGATCAGGGACAAAAATAAACACCACTAGACGAACTGGTGGTGTATCATATCAGACAAATTCTAAGTCGATACAATTTAATTCTATAATTGAATGCTAATTGCGGGGAATCATAAGTTTCAACTGGGTTTTTTTTTTTAATTTTTTTTCATTTTTTGGGACTTATGTCCCGTTGAGGTAAGACTTAAAAAATTGTATAACTTGCACTGCACTGCTCTGTATTGCCTCTGAAATTATGTACCTAGTTTTATATGTCTGTGGTTTAGCTGAAAATTCACAAGAAAATTGTAATTTTTTTGTTTGTATTTTCTTTAAGACGAAGGAGGAGCAATTGGGCGGAAGTCATGGTTGCCTCTGGTGTTATTCGATTGAAAATTCTCCTTGTTTAAATCCTGCGATAGTGTTCCGTACTTTTATTTTCTTGACTTGCTTGGGATTCGGTGTTGATATGAGATGAAACGATGAGAGTGAAAAAATTGAAGTAAGACGAGCAAATATTTTTATTTCATCGATAGTGGTTGTGTAGAGTTTTGTATTTTTTTGTTTTTTGTCTTCGTTTTATGTACTTTGTGGTGAAACATTTGAAGATCCTATGTTCAAACACACACAACCATAATATTGTGTGTAAGAAGTTCTTCAAGGACTCGAGCTTACAAAAATATAGCAAACGATTTATTTTTGTTTCAACCGTCTTTGTGGTCTTTGAGATGTTTTTTTTTTCTCGAATATAGATGGGTATACCTACATACAATTGCAAAAAGAAGGAAAGAAATGTAAGCAGACCATAAAACATTTTAAGTTTTCGTGGAAATGGGATCCCTGGAGATTGATTCATTTAGTTGTTTGGCATTTAACATGACTTTGAGGTTGTTTCTGGCGATACTTTGGCTTGAACATGCAATTGTTGTTTAGATAAATGAATGCATCAAATTTATCTTTGTCGGGTGACTACAGCTCAGTTGTTTATACATGAGATGTATTTTTGGTTCTTATAGCACTCGGAATATGCACCATGTGTTTTACGATAGAAATTTTAGAATGTGCTATAAATTACTCGTATGTTATATAAATGTCTACGTCCAAACTGACATCTTGCGAATTTTAGATTTAGATTGTTAATACCGAAATTAGATAGGTTCTTAATTGATGCTTTTTAAAGATTCAAATTGAATTTTCCAAACAGATGTATTCGACTATTTCCACGGATAAAATAAGATTTCCAACATCTCGCCTTAGACTAGGGACTCTATCCCAACTTAGACTAGGGACTCTATCCCAACCTTCGCTATCTTAACCTCCACCACTTGGACCAGGGACTCTATCACAACCTTCGCTGTCTAAGTTTCCGCCGCCGTAGTTAAGACTAGGGACTCTATCCCAATCTCCGCTGTCTTAACCTCCTCCGAAAAGCTCAGACTAGGGACTCTATACCAATCTTCGCTGTCTGAGTCCCCTCTCCGATACCGCCGCCGTTAGTGTATATATATGAAATACTTTGTTATCTTATTGTAAGGCCGTGAATATTGTAAAAGTAGGTATATGAAATACTTTGCTAGCTAGCTTATTGTAAGATCGTAAATATTGTAAAGTTATATGAATAATTTTGTTAAACTACTTATACACATTGGAACTGGAGCTTTGAACTCTCTATTGGCCGAGTTTTAATGCTTTCTTCGGTTGACCCTGGACCCCGCTGACCTATCTCAGCTGGAAATGTATAGATACTTAAACACGTAGATGAACTTACAAACAGACAAACACAATGGTGGACGAAAACCATTTTTTTCACAATCATCATAAAATTATTTAAATAAAATTTCGAACATTTTATTTGACACAAGGCAAATACTTATTGCATTTCCATTAAAACGTCCCATTTTTGAAATGTATTTAAATGTAGCTAGACTTCAACTCCGATCATTTAGCCGCAAAAAAAACCCCACCCATATAAAGGACGATATCCTCAAATCATTCTGACATGCACCTAATCTAAAATGGATAAGTCACTCTAATATGTAAGACAAAAATACCCACACGCCTTCAAAAACAAACCCGAACCGATATTTTACATAATGTTCTAAAAATGTTGAAGGAAATTAGAAAACTGTCATTCTGACAGAGACACACTCACATAAAACATAGTTTATAGCAAAAGATAAAAAAAAGAAGAAAAATCTTATTGTCAGAGCATATACTCGTATGATAATTAAAATAACAAAATGGGGTATCCACTTTATTTTTTTTTAAAGGGGACGTCCTTACCCAAAAATATAATCGATTTGGTTTACATTGCTGTTTGTATCTATGTGAACATATAATAGTCCCAAAACCTACCCCAATTCAATATTTCTTTTGATATCTTCCATCTGCAAGTATGTTATGTGCTTCTTCTCGAAATATTTCTCATAGATTAAATACAGGGTGTTCTATTTTTAGGAATTTTAATTGACACGGTTCTAAAAATGTTGAAGGAAGGAACGAGAGCTAGAATCCCTGTGCCGCAGGAGAAAGAGAGAGGTTCACCGCAGTATAAGACATGACAAACGTAATCACATCAACGCTTTGGCCAAACAAGCAGAAGATGCTGCTAACAGATGCGACAGTAGAACCGTCTACAGAATTACTAAGAAACTGGTTGGTGGTCGCAGTTGTAAAAAAACACCTCGTAAAAGACTCAGACGGCTCGCTACTTAGTTCGGATGAGGATCAGCTGAAAAGGTGGAAGGACCGTTTTGCGTCGGTATTAAACCGGGTTACCGACAGCAATGCGCAACTGATACCTGCTGAGCTGACAGGAACAACAAATTCCCCAATCCGCACTGCACCCCCCAGTAGATATGAGATCTGCAACGCAATCAAAGCACTGAAGACCAACAAAGCAGTAGGACTTGATGGCATTCCTGCAGAGCTTCTACAACCGGCACCAACGACATCGAGCGAACTCCTGCAGCCACTCATAAAGAAAGCTTGGGTCTTCGAAGGATTTCCGAATGAGTAGAAAAAGGGAATGATAGTCAAGCTCCCTAAAGCAGGATACCTGACACAGTGCGAAAACTGGGAGGGGATTTGCGTCCTGCCTGCCGTTGCCAAAATACTAGCGAAAATAGTACTGGAACGAATCAGGGAACATCTAGAAGTCACTCTCGATGCCGAACAAGCAGGTTTCCGCACTGGATCATATCAATACTTTAAGAATCATGATTGAGCAGTGCGTCGAATATCGATCACCACTTCACCTGCTATTCATTGACTTTGAGAAGGCTTTCGCTCTCGGCAATAGAGAATTTATTTGGCTTGCTTTACGCATGAGGGGTATCCCGGATAAATTAATAGCTATTATTAAGGCAACTTATGATGGATCCAAATGTCACGTTTTGCACGAAGGGAGGCTGGCAGAAGAGTTTGAAGTCCAAAGTGGAGTCAAACAGGGCTGCATTCTGTCACCAATATTGTTTTTGTTGGTGATAAGCGATGTCCTGTGAGCGGCAAACGGAAGAATTCGAAGGACTCTGACGTCTCACCAAAAACATCTTGACTATGCGGACGACGCCAACGTTTGCTTGCTTGATGATCAAGCCTAGGAACCCAGTCATCTTCTCTCATAAATATTTCTCAACAACCGGTAGAGAAAGTACAGAGCTTCCAATACCTTGGAAGTATCATCTCTACCAAGGGTGGCACCGAACAGGACATCAGCAGTCGAATCGGGAAGGCAAAGGCTGCTTTCGGTATGCTTAGAAATATATGGAGGAATAACTCCCTAAACTTAAGAAGCAAGCTACGGCTGTTTCGATCCAATGTCGAATCCGTTTTACTTTACGGTTGCAGCACTTGGAAAGTAACAGTAGGTGTCACTAAGAAGCTGCAAACGTTCATCAATAGATGTCTACGAAACATCCTTAGGATTTTCTGACCCAATCGTATATCAAACGAAGAGCTTCTCAGAAAAACGGGTCAGTAACCTAATGACTCTATTATACGACATCGAAAGTGGCAGTGGATCGGACACACGCTTCGAAAAGGCGACAACAGTATTGCGGCGCATGCAATGCAGTGGAATCTGCTCACTTAAGAAGGAAGAAGAGCTGAGCGACCGAGAAGCTCATGGGGAAGGACAGTCAAGGAGGAGTCAGCCCAACTAGGCAAGAGTTGGAGGGAGTTGCGACTCATATCCAGGAACCGAACACGATGGCGAGCTGGCGTTGTGGATGCCCTATGCCCCACTGCCACTAGGGGTCCCCCACGGACAAAAAAGGTCTGAGGACCTAAGTAAGTAAGTAAGTAAGTAAAAACTGAACTCTGTCTTATGTCTTTCAAGCGGAATCTAGCCCACATGCCAATGCCCATGAGCGACACTTACATTTAGGAAACGAACAGCTTTCGGTTCTTGGTATTTACCTCATAGACCACCTTGTATGGAATGACCTGATGTTCAATGAAAATGCTGCTAAGTGTCTAGGTTTGACGATGCAAGAAATTTGTCATCTCTTTTAATCTGGCTTTAATCTATAAAGCCTTTATTCATCCAAAACTTAAGTACAATCCTAATCGTTTCAAGGAATGCCCATCAGATTACTCTTGAACCCAACTCTGAACCTACAGTCAAGTTCAGAAATTCTTTCTTCAGCCGAACTGCACGAATGTGGAATGTTTTAGCCTGCTCAGTATTTCCCACCCATTGTGATATTTAATTTAAGACCAATGTACATCGATATCTCCTTTGTATTCATCACCAATTTTCCTAAGGGCTCTCACTATGTTCAAAAATTTTAAGGGTACTCATAATCCCCTTAAAAAAATAAGGGTACACATCTTCAACATTTTTTAAATAGGCACAGAAATACTATGTACAGATGTTAAAAATTCACCATCTGTTGATTACTTTTGAGAACACCCTATAACCCTTAAAAATTTCAATGACTCACCTCACTTATCACAGCCATGAACATTTTGTGCAGAAATTAATTTTTTTTATTCACTTCAACCCCCAAACAACAATCTCAGAAATATTCATCTCGAAAGGAAAAAAAACTGGTCAAAAAGTCCGACATCAGACATGTGGCCGTCCTTAAAGCAATTCAATTTCCTTTCGAGATAACTACGTTCGAGTAGGACAAGAGTGTGTGAGTATATATTTTTGCGATGATGACATTTTCATCTAACTCACTGAGCGCGTGCTGCTCCAATCATCCCCCTTAAGCTGAAAAACCGATGTGCAAATTGAATAAGCTTCATCAAAATTGGGTGGTGTTGTTGGCGTCGGCGGAAGCAGCAGTGGCGGCTGCTAAGGCAGCATCTAGCTAGTTAGTTACACAAATCCGCAGAGGCTGATGTCATCTATTTTTTTTTTGTGTTGGCATAGTATGATCTCATTTGTTTTGGGGGTATTGATTCAATGATTTAAAAATATTCATGAAGAGCTGATGGCGTGGAGACGTATTTTTGCAACCCCCAGGAAACCAGACCGTAAAACAACTGGAAGGCCATTTTACCAACACGGCAAAGAAAAAAAATAGAAAAATTTCAAATTGAGAGTGAAAATCTGAGAAGTTGACTCAGAGGAATCTATTGCATCATATCGCAAGGAAGGTTATAGCAAAAATAAATTTTTATCTCCCACATCCTGAGCCAACAAAAAACCATCAAACACACACACACTCTCCAGGATATATAAGGCTTCATATATTCATAAGACTTTGTATTCCCTCAAAACGGATCTTGAAAATCGTTTATGAATTCCAATTGAAACTATCGAATTGGGATTTGGTGCTTTTTGCTAAGGAACATGCATATTTACGGGGATTTATGGCTGAATAAATCGGAATACGATAAAGGCAATGATGAATATTTTTTAAGGCTTTTATAGATTCTATAAAAAAAAGATAAGGCAATACCCATCTTCTTTTTTTTTTGCCTGGAAAAAGAAGATAGGGATAACTCTTGAATAGTTCTAAGTTTTATGAAAAAAAAAAAAATGATTTGAATAAATGATTTTGTTCGACCTTATAATCGGGTGGGAAATGGCCTGCTCCAGGGAAACATTTATAAAGGTACAAGTGCTTCTGGTCAGGAATATAAATTAATCTCAAAAGAGATATGAAGGTGTGCACTATTGAGAAATATTTGCATAAAGTTCAAAGTTGAAGTTAACAAATATAATCTGTGGACAAGAATAGAGGTTAAGGGACAGAGGACATCAAAATAGTGCTGCCTTTACAGGATAATTCCTGGTGTTGCGTCGAGAAAAAACTTCGAGGTTTTAATCAAAGCTCTCAAGAGCACTATGATGGGGAAGTCCTACAAGGTGGGTTTCTTCATACTGTCAGTCGGTGTACGCCAACTATATATCCAAGTAGATCCTAAGCCGGTGAACTAATTATGCTCATCTTGAACGAGTAGACGCCATGAAACGGTGCGTTTTTTTTTACTTTTTTTAACACTAAAACGACTCTGTCAAAACTACACCGGTACGATTTTCTTAGAGATGAAAATTACACATAACCGCAAACACGATTTTGACGTATGTTTTTTTTTTTAAGAAATCGTCTCATATTTGAATTATTGCGGTGCATTTTGTACAATACAACATTTTACAAAATTTCCCATAATAACGAGAAAGTTCTGTCACGCTGAACCTAATCTGTGAAATAGAAAGTACCCGAGAACGAGGTTCGTACCAGGCGCGGAAGTTCTACAAATCTGTCCGAAACATGACGCAGTACACACCATGCTGCACATACTGCAAGGACGGAGAGGGAAACCTGATCACCGATCCTGAAAGCACACTGGAGCTATGGAAAGTGTACTTTAATGAATTGCTGAATGGTCAGCTCACTGCAGAAGTGGAGGCTCCACTACTTCAAGAAGAAGACCCTATGTTGCCGCCACCAAGCATAGAAGAGGTTGAGAAGGTTATAGGCCGGCTTAAGCAGAACAAAGCCCGGGTGCCGATGGCATACCAGCCGAATTATTTCATTTCGGCGGGCCAGCCTTAAGTCATTCATGATATTATAGTGCCCGTATGGGAGCACGAAGAAATGCCAGAAGACTGGCGAAAAGGAATATTATGCCTCATACATAAGTAGGGAGATGTCACAACGTGCAGCAATTATAGAGGAATCACGTTGTTGAGTACCGCCTATAAGATATTCTCCTCTATCGTACAAAACCGGATAACCCCATACGCTAAAACCATCATCGGACATAGGCAGGCGATGGAGAAAAAGTTACCTTCTCCCAATTTATAAAGGAAAGGGTGATACTCGAAGCTGTGATAATTACCGTTCGATTAAGCTGATGTCACACACCATGAAGATCGTTGAGCGAGTCTTGGGTAGCCGACTGCGAAAAATAATTAGGCTATCTTATGACCAGTGCGGGTTTGTCGGGGGTAAGTCAACCACGGATGCAATCCAGAGTATAAGAATAATTATGGAAAAACATCGGGATTCTTTGGAGGATTTGCATGTCGTATTGGTTGATTTTGAAAAAGCATTCGATCGGCAATTACGAGATCTAATATGGGTGGCCCTCAGGCAACGAGGAGTTCCAGAAACCTATGTGCGGATAATTATGGACATGTATGATGGAGCAGTTACTAAAGTAAGATGCGCAGCTGGAGTCACCGAAGAATTCGAAATCACAGTAGGTGTACACCAGGGAAGTGTCTTGAGTCCACTGCTCTTTATTACAGTTCTTGACTACCTGCTTGAAGGCAAAGTGACGGATCCAAAAGTACATCAGTTATTCTTTGCTGACGATGGAGCCATCATAAGTGAAGACCCGATATCCCTACAACGAGCACTTAACGTATGGGTGGATGTTCTAGAAGGAAGTGGGTACCGCATAAGCGCGAAAAAGACAGAATACCTATGCTGCCCATTTTCTGATCCACACAGGCCTATTCCAGACATTTATTTGAATGGAGTAGTGCTTCCCAAGTGTGAAAAGTTTAAATATCTGGGGTCTATGATAAATAACGAAGCTACTTCATCAAGCTACAATCATCGCGTAAGCGTAGGGTGGATGAAGTGGCGGGAAAATTCTGCTATCTTCTGTGACCGAAAAATGCCCCCTAAGCTGAAGGGAAAGCTCTACACTTCAGTTGTGCGTCCAGCACTCACATACGGTTCACAATGTTGGACAATGTACAAAAAGTATGAGAGTAAGCTAACGGCAGCTGAGATGAAGATTCTTCGTATGACAGCAGGAGTTACAAAGCTTGATCGAATTAGAAGTACGAAGATCCGAGGAAGCCTTCATGTTAAGAATACCATTTCCCAAAAAATTGAACACGATCGACTCAGTTGGTATTGCCATGTTCAAAGGAGAGATCCTGAGAACCCCGTCAAAAAGGCAATATCATACAACGTTCCAATTCGGAATAAAAAGAAAGGTAGGCCTAAACACTCCTGGTACAAACAAATGCAAAAACACCAGCATTCAGTTGGCCTCAGAAATGGAACAATACAAAACCGGGAGGCTTGCCGCCGATTTCTGAGGTCAACCCGGCGAACCCCACAGGCGGATCACTAGTGTGAAGCAGATACGTGGGAGAGTTATGATCCCCTCGACATCGAGATCATAACAGCGCCAAAACAAAACAAAGGAAGAAGAAGAAGGCAGGCGATGGTAAAATGTCTAGAATTTAACATCCCAACATACCATCTGTTTATAGACTTTAAGGCCGCCTATGATAGCATAGCCAGAGTAGAATTTTACAAAAACAATGAGAGAATTCGGCATCCCAAATAAATTGACACGACTGCTCGGAAAGTTCTTTGTGGTACATTCTATGATAGAAGACAGCGTGGTAGACCATGCTTGCGCTGGAGAGATGGCGTAGACCGGCACTCCCGAAGCCTTGGGGTGCGCAACTGGATGGCGTCGGCTCGAGACCGGGATAGGTGGAGAGACTTGTTGAAAGAGGCCAGGACCGGAACCCGGTTGTCAAGCCAATGATGATGATGATGATGACTGTCACGCTGAAATTACAGTGGAGAATATCATTCGTTTCACTCCCCAAATCTTTGTTCCTTCACTTTCATTTCTTCTTTCCTACAACCTACTGAAATAGAAAAGGGCAGCCATGTTCCATCATTCATGAGTTCAGTCTCACAGTATTTTGGAAACAAACCTCAATTTGACATCTAAGGCAATACATAAAAGCAGGGTTGCCATGTCCTAATGACACCTAATGACACCAACACCAATAAAACATGTTCTTATACAAATGTAAATTCTGGCAACAACAAATACAACGTTTATAATGGAGAATTGAATCGGAATTGAATCAGGATTTAGCTCCTTGTATAGCAGAATCGATATTACATTACATTACATTTTACACTACTCTGTAGATAAATCTACGAAGTAGAGACACTGAAAAGCACTGGCAACTGAGGCCATCGGCTTTAGACAATACAACAGAGAGAGACACACAGAAAGAAAGAACAACAGAAGAAACACATGTCAACAGCACACGGTTGGTATTTGAACGGTCCCCCATCCAAGTACCAACCGCGCGCAATGATGCTTGATTTCGCTGATCGATGGGAAGCGATGCTTTCATCAAAGCCAAGGCCGTTGACAGAATCGAAATGAAATCGGATTACTCCATCCGATACGAATAGACGAGCTGGATCGAATCGAAAATATTTATGTAGAACTTAGTCGGCGAATTGAAGAATCGAGTTCAAAGCTGGTTTGTGCAATAATTTTGTATTTTGTTTTCAGAGGGTTTACGTTAAGTTTGCCTTTTTTTTGTTGCATGTTGTTTATCGTTTTCTAAACAATTAGACATGTTGTGTAATTTTGCACCAAATTTACATAATTCTTAACAAAATTTGAGCAAATTGTGCAACACAATCAAAACCAGACTGTCACTTCGATTCCATTTGAATTCAATCTTTCAATCCGAAATGAACATAAATACCCGGATCGAAATCTCAATTCCGATTCGATTCGATCTCCCAATCCAGTTATGCGATCGAGGTAAAAGAAACTGAATGATATTAAAGTGAAGATTTCCGCGGTGCTGATTGGAAATGTCAACACCGATAAGTATATTCAGTGATGAAAAAGTGGTCCCAACTTGTAGAACGCGTTAAGGGTATGTTTAGAGGGAAAATATTATTTTATTTATATGATAGATTTATTGGAAAAAATATCGCATAAGATTAGTTTTGGGCTATTTATAGCTCAGTTATGATTGGGCTGTCATACTGAAAATTATTGTCGGAAATTTTGGAAAAAGATAGTCCAATTTCCGATAAATAGTCCAATCTGGCAAGCCTGACTAAAGTATATATAGTTTTGGGCTATTTATAGCTCAGTATGATTGGGCTGTCATACTGAAAATTACTGTCGGAAATTTTGGAAAAAGATAGTCCAATTTCCGATAAATAGTCCAATCTGGCAAGCCTGACTAAAGTATATAAGTGATCTACTTTATTAAAACAGACAGACTGTCGGTCTATTCAACACTTAAATGCGAGTGATAGTTGGTCCCACATTATTATTAATAAATAAATAAATTTGGTGATGCAACTGCTCCAAGAGAACCAGGTTCTAGTTTCATAGAGATATATTCAATTTTGAGTTGTGAAATATATTCTAAAACTAGGTTTAAGGATAAAGAACAAGAGATGTGACATGCTGTGATCGTTCGTTAGGGCGGTCCAATGTCTCACTCTAAGTAGGTGAGCCACGTCCCTCAATCGTGGCAATAGGGCTCCCTTATCATTTGTAAACATGAGTTGTGATATATATTCTATTCAATTTTTAGTGTCGGAAACTTCTGCCAAATTTCTCCTTTCTAACTTAAACTTTTTACAATTGAGATAAGGTTGAAACCAGTTTTCAAAATTATATTTTGTTTGAAGGACAAAAATTGCTTTGAAAAATCTACGTATGAATAGTTTAATTTGTTTAAGTTTTTTAAGTTCTCTTTTCAATAGAGTTGAGCATTTTAGTTGGCTGAATGCACTCATTAAATTAGCTCTCACTGAAAGTCATGCTAGAATGCGGCGTATTCACAAGCTGAACAGCATATTTACAGATTAATACAATTAAAAATTTCTCAACAAATACTTATCTAAATGAATAACCAGAAATGAAGCACATTAGAGGAGGAGTGCCACAAGAATCAACACTAGGACCATTTCTGTTTATCATTTATATTGCCGATCAACAAGCGAACAGCCATGCCGATATGCCGATGACGATGATTTTATCACTTATAAAGCGTGTCCATTTTATCAGAGATTGCAGTTCGTAGGGTACTAGACCATGTCGCTAATGAAGCTAAAAGTCTAAAAATTAGTATGAGACTAGCAGTCTTATGAGGACTGAGGCTGGACACGAAGCTAACCTCCTGGGCACAAATACGGGCAGCAACAGATAGAGCGTCAAAAACAACACCACCACTGAGCAGATTAATGGCGAATTTAGGTGGACCAACGGCCAGTAAGCGCAGACTACTGATGTCGACGACGGAAGCGAAATCTGGGCCGACGCACTTAAGCAACAGAAGTACCGCAAACTTACAGCGGCAGTACAAAAACGAGGAGCTATGCGCGTAGCCAGCTTCTACCGAACAGTGTCAGAACCAGCCGTCTCTCTAGTCGCAGGAGTGACAACCATCGACCTCTTAACGGCAGAAAGGAAGTACGTCTACGACAAAAAGGCGTAAATTGGATTGGAAGCGGCATCCGAAAAAAACCAAACAACTTACAATTCACAAGTGGCAAGAGCGGTGGAGCTCAGAAAGCAGAGGAAGATGGACAGCGAGGCTTATCAGAAACGTGGCTGAGTGGAACGACCGGAAAAACGGTGGGGTTAACTACTACGTCACCCAGTTATTCACCGGACACGGTAATTTCAACGCCTTCCTCCACAAGATCGGAAAAACAAACAGTGCAGCCTGCCAGTACGCGGATTCACAAGAAGACTATGCAAACTATACCTTCTTCGCGTGCAAAAGATGAGAGTCCCTCCGTCAAGATTTGCAAAGAAGTACTGGCGCCATCAGCTCAGAGAACATAGTCCAGAAAATGCCACAAAGCTATGAAGACTGGCAAAACATCTGTAGCTTCGCAAAGTATATTCTCAGAAGAAAAAAAGAGAAGAAGAAAATGATCGGGAAACAATTGAGCCCGCTAGTTGATCCCGCTAGGAAAACATGACAAGCCCCCTGAAGTAATGCAAGGAGCGGTCCCGTCCCATTTGAGTATGCATAAGACGTATGTAAAATAAATTTACTCAATTTTTAAATAAGTCAAATTTGAACATTGCGCTTAGCCACCGAACATTTTATGTAATAAAAAATTTATGGAGGAATACTTTTTGAACATAGCCACATGCGCTAGCACTTACTTTATATCTACAAACGCAAATCACATCATTATCATAAACACGACAAAAGTTACATCAATTACATACGAGTATTCAATCGTTCTGGAATGAATTCATGAATTAAAATGAACTTTTGGGTACGTTCAACGTTGAAGCTTGAAGAAATTAGCTGTTGGATTTGTTGGTATAGTTTAAAATAAAAACCCATTGAATCGCCGCGCCACCACGGCCAAAAACCTCCTAGATAGATTCAAATTAACAGGAACCTACAACTTGTCGTCAAAATTTTCTGTATTTCTTTGAAGTTCAGAAGAAGACTAAGCGTGTTTGTGAAAATGAAGTGTCTGGAAATATTTACATATTTCAAAAACTTTACACTCTATCCAAGAAACATAAGCAATTATCTTCTACTAACCTCTTGCCTATATACCGTCCCCCATATCTCCTCCGAACAAACAAATGAACAAGTCTTCAGCAGCTCTCCAATATCTCATTACATAATTGCTTCAATTATTCTCTCTAATTGTTAGTACAACAAAATGATTAGAGATTAATTAATTTAATATTTTGCGCGATTTAAATGCAAATTTAATTTCTTATTAAATCCCTCACCCGTTCGTCTCCACCCAACCCCTTGATCTTTACATGCTCAGTGAAGAATGAAAAAGCCCCCTTCTCCTTCCTTATTCCATTATGAACTTCTGGTTGTCAAACATGAAACCGATCCCAATCAATCTCGCAGTAAGGTGGAGCTGCACGTTATTGAATGCCATCATACTCGTAATATAACGAATCGAGTCGCATTCAGAACGCATTCGCGTGTAAAAATCACATTCACATTATACTAACGTCAACAAAATTCTCAAAGCATTGCACAAACATCCATAAATATGCAGGTACTCATAATATTCTGTCTGTCTGTTCGTCTGTCTATTTACAAAGATGATTATTGATTAACAAAAAAAAAAAAAACCAGAAAGAAAACTGTTTTGCCCGTCTAAATGGATGCGCAAATATCGTCAGCCATTAGCCTAATGACCGGCACCCAGTTGTGAGCGAGACTCTGTCTTTCTGGGTGAATTGTAATACTAGTGTCAGTGTGCTTAATTAAACAGCACGACTTACGCGACGTGAGTTGGATTCACAATCTCGCTTAGTTAAGGGAGAGGCACGTTCGAAATTCGATTTCCCTCTGCTGCATGTTGTAAGAGAAAATCCATGGCTAAGGATGATGATGACGATGACAAAAAGCCATCACCACAAAAACCAACTAACTGCAGATTAGGTTTGGCACTTTGCCAAAAAAAAAAAAACATGGTTGTATGACAGACAGGGGCCATTTTCTACCCCATCTGGTGGGAATTGCCACTATGAACTGGACAAATGTCAAAATGTAAGGCAACGAGATTTCACAGTTCTGGATGTCATCGTTGTGACAGTTGTGTGTCATAACTCAACATCAAAGTATCTACATTTATTCGTTCCCTATCTGAGCCTTTTAGAGAAATGGGTACGTGTGTATGTACTCGTATCTTATAACAGTAACACATCATGAACGGGAATTTCAAATCAAAGTTTACTGACCCAACAACTCAACCTGATTTTACATTTAAGATTGATATGTAAATGTCACGATGAGTTATATAGTGAAAGAGCCTAGTGCTCAATTTTAGATGCCGAAAAATATTGGGCGGTGCTAATAGATAATGCTTAGATGATCACAATCAAATATGTAAATGTGACAGCTGTCAAAATTGGGAATAAAAAAATTGACAGTTTTAAATGTTTCTTAGATTGTGATTGACATTTAAAATTTATTTATAGAAGTGTCAAATTTTTGGAAAACCTTTAACTTCTACTAATAATAATTATAGGCTTTTTTGAGGGATAATTGAGACTTGAATACTTTTTTAAAAAGGAAAGAAAAGGTGCCCCAAATACTAAGATTCCTAAGAGCAATAGATTTGGAGGAGTTTTTCAGGGGTGTTCTGACTATTGCGAGTATTTAAGAGTACTGCTCATTAGCCGTTCGGAATCCGCAGAAAATTGTAGGTCCCCTCTATTCCTGGAAGCACGCACACAGAAATGATTGAGAGTTCTAAGTCATTAGGTTTAGGCTCTCTACGAGCCGTTGTTATGGCCTCCTATTTATGTATTTTATTTTTAATAGATTTGGAGGAAGAAATGTAAGATGAGCAAGCTCATATAGATTGACCAATACCCCCCCCCCCCCCCCCCCAAACATACATAATTCATTCAATAATTCAACCAATAACTAAAGATGAAATATTTACAAAATTGCTGGTCGGATTTTGACGCTAATTTTTTGCTAAAATATAGAACTCCTTTTCGCATGCAAACGACATATTTGATTCAAGTATCCCATTTAAGGAAAAGAGGCCAATTTCGGATACCTTCATATATGAGTAAGAAATAATTTACATATTACCCATCGTAAAATCACCAAAACCTTGTAATTTCTCAACTTGGAAAAACCCATAATTTAACACACGACTTATCTGCACGAAATCACAGAGGAAGTTTAAAAACAATTTCCATCGACAGTTCCTCGTCCATCTTGTTTTTCTCTGGGGAACACACTTAAAATATCTCATTTTGCTCATCGCATTTGTAAAACTCTTTTCACTTACACCCAAATGTGGATGTGAAACCTCATTCACTGCATCACTTTCATCTTCTTGAACTCCAACCCAACCACCCTTAGCTATACTCGCAGCTACCAACCACCCAAAGCCATGTGTTCCTTTGAAAATCTCTCCTGCGTCTCGTTGGAAAATGTGCCAGTAGGTACCACCGAACCCCAAATGACTTTTCTCTGACAAATGTCATACGATAAAACAAAAACTTTTCCGGCAAAATGCTTGCGGATAACTGTACTCGTATACTCTTTGTTTCTTTGATTTTTGTTTTGTTTTTGGGGAAAAGCGTGGCTTCGAGTCCTCTGATTTACTCTACAAGCATGCTAGATGGCTTGAAACGAGAAGGGCCCAACTCTTGTGTTCCAAAATGTTCATGTTGTACGAGTATACCTAGGTTCAATCGGTTTTCCAAAGTTTAAAAGTTGGCAGAGAGTTCAGGAAGTTTGTTACAAACTAAACAAGCTTTGGGCTGACATTTAGTTAGATGGGTTGGTCTTAAAGCTCAAAGGACTCGGTTTTTCGTTGGTGTGTTGTCGTGGGGCGCTTTGGAATATTATATGCTCATGCAAATATTAATATCGGGCTAACGCTAACTGTATTCAGCCATTATCCTTATGTTATTTTGTTTTGTATCCTTCTTTTTTTTTTGTTGGTAAGCTCTTAGATTAACTTCCGGTGGGCTGGGTTGAGCCTCGCTATAATATTCCATTTTGGAATACATTCCTTTATTGGTGTCGCTTGTTTCGAGGATAATTACTCTGCTGAAGGAATGTTGGGGTCTCAGAATGCTTGCATGTTGCATTGTTTATAATGCGCACTTAAGGGCCATTTCCAAGTAAAATATTCCACAGTGGGCTATCGATCCCCAAAAGGGGAGCCGAAGTTATGTAAGAATATTCATTGAATGGTCGCTGGTGTATACACAAATACATGCTGTGTATTTGTGTGAATGTATATGTATGTTCCAAGCCCTAATGAGTTTTGCGTGCCAAGAAGGCTTTTAGTGAGAAAATTTTGTTTTAACATAAAAGGGCATTCAGCCCTGGGTGTGGGTGGAACGTGGAAGGCAGCTGTTTCTATAATATTGTAACCGATATGATAAAGAGGCATGGTATAAGGAAGGGCGAGAGGCTTTTTTGAAATTTTCAAATTACCTATATTAATTAGAGATTTCAAGCCCCATTTATCCCACCCTCATTCGAACTATTATGTCAAAGAAATTTTCGACAAAGGAATGTATATCACATTTTGTTTAAAATTGTTTCCAAGTAGGTTTAATGTTGCGGTTAGAATCAGGTAAGAAATGAGCAAAACGAAATTGTGTTTTGAGTTTCATTGACTACGGGAGGATTATCATGCAAACTTCTTTGCTCTGGGATGAGTGGGAGAATTTCCTACAAAAGAGCAAATAAAAATAATTAAGAATCGAAATTTCGATCAAAACTTTAAGGTTTAGAATGTGAGAAAGTTTCTCAACAGCAGATTTGGAACATCTTGCAATACAGATTCGTTAAATTAAGGAAGGATATAAGATGGACGGACTAACCTCTAATAGTTAGTAAAGTTTAGTATTTGAGTTTGGAGAAACAAAAGTCTCCAACCGGTTACACTGTACTTCAAAGAGACGACGTTTTCTTTTTCTTTATCAGAGCAAAGCACTCAGCTGTCAAAAATAAATCTGAGTTCCTTTTTTGAGCTCCAGACACATCAAAGCGTTCCATTTTATTGGTGTTTTTCTTTTTTTTCAATCAAAGCACTCTATCAACTCGGAAAAAACTAACCACCAGATGGAGTGAAAAGCTGAGTGCAGACACATTAATAACATTTGTCATGTAATCTGACAGATTTCATGAACATGTCAGTTCAGTGCTCAAGTGTGTTTTATGATATAATCGGAGAGATCGATTATACTCTACTTGGAATTCAATCCATTCGATGGAGCTCTGTTCAGAGATAAAAAAGAAGACCGACTATGGACATCTTGAAGAATTTTCTAAATCAACAATCAAGATTTTTATATGGAGGAAGCCTTTAAAAGGCAGTATCTTGAAACCCAAGTTTCTAACTTAAGTATTTCGTGCCAAACTATAGGAGGCTGTCTTCTGATGGGGCAAATGACGTGGAACACACGTAAACATCATGACAATTAGCGGAGACTTAAACATGTCAAGATAGGAAGTGTCAATGAAGAGCTCAGATATATTACGTATTTGGCGTTGGCAATCACAACGGCAATGGCGAATGATTTGTCAGTTTTCTGGTACGGTATGCGCCACATGGCCAGTTGAGCGACCAGACAGACAGACCAGCGAATTCGAACAAAATTGATGGAATTATTTAGGAATTCAAAAGCATTTACACTCCAAACAACACCCCGTGAAAAAGTCAGGCAGCTTTCTGTTAGCAAAAAAAAAGGTGAGAGTTCACGAAGGAAAAGCAATCAATGCTTAATATCTTCTACAACCCCGTAGAAAAGGAATCATCACATCGGATTGAAAGAGCGGAAGAACAAAAAAGAGGAAGGACTTGTCGGTATTTCACCAGAGCTCTTACGAACAGCGCCAAGGATAGAGAGCAAGCTACTGCCCTCACTCATAAAGAGAGCATGGGATTCGGAGACCTTCCCAAATAAGGAAATGAATAATAATTCGGGTCCGAAACTCCGAAAGGAAGGAGAAATACTAAACTGTGAGAAGTGGAGCGGAATGTGCGAACTGCAGATAATAGTAGAAGTGGTCTTGGAGAGAATTAACCACCGAATTCTACAGTGAATATTTCTGTGTCGATCACATCAACATCAAGCAGATCAACTTAGAACAGTGCTTTGAATATCGATCAAATTTTCCTCTCATAGGATCATGGATGTCCGTCAAAAGATAACAAGAAGCTGAAATCGTTGGGCAAAAATTAATACAGCAAAACATAAAGACGACCAGCCTTGGAATTATAGATCCAGTTATAAAGGTTGAAGAGGCAGAGACATTTAACAGTGACTTAAAAATACAGTCAGCCTAAAAATAGATTTCTTAAAAACAAGATGTTACAAATTTCTCTAAGACGGAAGGGGGGACTTAGTTTTATAATATATGATTAAACCTCCTCCCCCAATCCTTTCGTTGATTTCAGATACAACAGCTTAACGTCAGCAAATAAAACCAGTAGAATCACAGGGTCCAGTGGATTGCAACTCTCAAGCATTTATGTGTGCATGTTGTCGATTGGAATGGAGGGGGCCAACAATTGTGTGCTAAAATGAAAATCGCTTTTCATGACACAAGATACTCCAAGCGAATCTTTCACTTCCAAACATTTGTATTTAGTTGTCAGCGGCTGGGAATCTATCATAGAACTTCAGTTTGACTGGTGGGAGTGAGTATTACTCCCGGCTGCGTAGCGTTGTTGGTGTAAAAATGAATTCTTTTAACTCGAATGCAATAACTTTCAAGAAAGATCTGGAAAGAGTGATAACTTGGAAGTTGTTATCGATGGTGTATTTATTGCACCTTGAAGGTGATAAAAATGAGAGGTCATAAGGACTATTCAAATTCATGATTGACACACTGTTAAAAAGCTGTAGCTCCATCGCTGTGCTCGCAGTCCGATATATTTGTCTGATACGTTTGTAACGTAACTCTTAATCTAAAATAAGACACAAATATTTTCATTTTACCATTTATAACTTTTAAGAGAAGCGTTCTCTTTTGAGAGGGTTACCACCTATTCAACATCTAGTCCCCAACGATCTAATTTAGCTTCGTAAAATCATTTATTAAGAGTTCATTAAAGATATTATGATGTTTAATTGGTAAATCATGGTCGTTTCCTGAATTATCAACTATAGCTCTCCCTTTCCAGATATGTCAAAAACCCGTTTCAAAAAAGAAGAGAGAGAAAATCACCCTGCGGATTGCACCTACTAACAGATCTTCTAACCAAAATGGCACCCATCTTTTAAAACAATTATTCTGTTGTTTAGCATTGAAGTAGCCATTTTAAAAAAATGACTCACGGCAGATGACATTGCAAAGGTATCAACATTTTTAGAAGCGCCCTCTATATCTAGGAAAGCAACCAAATTATTCTCTTTACGCAGATAGCAATCAAAGAAAGTTTTTCCAATTATTAATGACATCCAGCTGTCAAAATAGTTGGTTAGTTTAGCCACTTCATCCGAACGAGAATAAAAAACACCTTGAATTCGCTAATTGGGTACTGGAAATATTGGCCGCAGATATGAATTTTGGCCCAAAAAATCATCTTCTCGGACGAATCCCATTTTTGGCTAGCGTATATGTCAACTTGCAAAATGCTAAATTTTCGTTATTGGAGTGAACACATATAGACAGTTGGTGCGGTTTATAGCATGGCGGAATCGTCGGACCTTACTAAATAAGTAAGGAGATCTCGTAACCGCCAATGGTCTTGGTTATACAACGATGTTAACTGGCTTTCTGTGACCATCGATAAAATGGTTATATCCGAGCCGTGGAACCAACAAGACTGCGTTACATGCCATACAAGCAACGCAACGCTCAATGTTGTGAAGAAGACATTTAACGACTCGGTTATGTCATGGCGGTTATGTCATTGGCCGAGGCGATCATGCGACTTGACATCATTCAATTATTTTCTGCGGGGATACGTCAATTCCTTAGTTAACGCTAATAAGCCCACCACTTTGGACGATCGGGAGACCAACATTCAAAACGCTATTACCGAAATAACACCGCGAATCATCAAAAATTTGACCAACTGCTTGAAGCACCCCAGCGAAGCCGAGTCATTTCAACCATGTGCTATTAAATAGATAATGACATTAATGTGGCTGCAGAATAGAGCCAGAATCAATTTTAGCCTCACACCTCTCCTTCCTATCTGGTCACCCTATACTTTAAAAGTGCTTCCTTGGCACGCTACACGCATAAATGTTAGATACTCACTTCAAACAGCTTGAAGCGCACAAAAGAATTCTAATAGCATCGAATCGGTTTAATATTCATCCAGTTTCTCAAAGTTAAATTAAAGCTTGCTTCACAAGTTTGATTCAAATTAAACCAATTAAAGGTATTTTCACATCACAACTAGTATTCCCAAGAAACATTGTAACATTTCCGTTCTTTTTACAGCTCAAGTCAAACCTATTCTTTTATTGCTCCTAGAGCCTAGCTTTTAATCTGCATCGTATGGATAGGTTCACAATCTAATCACTTCTGCCAACATCTCTCATTTATTCCATAAAATTTAACATAAAACCAACTATACAACCGAAATGAGACTTCACAAAATTATGCTAATCGCCTTATTTACTGCATCTTTTATTTGCAATTAAAACGTTCCAACTTTATGCTCTCAATAAGTAATGACCAGACCAGTCATTTCAACGACATTCCGTGCCAGAATTTAGAACCATTTCATCTGATAAAGCGTAAAGCCACCTATACCTGTCTACTAGACCTCCAACATAAAAGCTTTGCAAGCGAAATTTAACAATTGGCAAGCCATTTTACGAGCGCTCAGTTTTATATCAGGAAAAGCAATAAAAAAACTGACTTCATCTAGTCGAAGTTCGTCAGACGTCACGTTATCGACAATATACATACATGTATCTCAATCGTAGTCATATTTGTAGTGGTAGCACATTGTAACGTCAAAACAATGTTGACAACTTCATCAAAGCCGATTGTCTGAATGCGAACCTAAACATTTTACAGTTGTCCCGGTGAATCATTTCCAATTAAATTGTCTGTCATGTTGGAATGTATATCGTCTTTGTTCAGTCAAGCAAACCGCCCGCATTCCTAAGTGGGCCAAACGATAATAATCGTCATCACCATCATCATCTTGCCGCACATAAACCACATAAATACCACTTAACATCCCTGGCTCGCGCCAAAGAACACACAACATGAAATGGATTGTTTACATAGATGTTAATGTACACTCTGTGTCATATGATTGAGGTCGTGTCGGATAATCATAAAACTAAAACGTAGTTACAATCTGTCTTAGGCTTAGGCAGGTTAAAAACAGTTCCGTAAGCCATTTTTGACAATCGAGAGGAACTTTTTGAAATATGATTTGTGATAAGAGGTTTTACTTTTCGCGGACCATAGTTCTTCAATCTTAAGTACTTGCCTTGATGGGTTATTTTACTTTGTAGTCAAACAATTACACCACCTTGAGCCTTATCAGTTCCAATAGATATGCCATAGTCTGATTTACTGGACAAAGTATACTAATATTTATTTATTGACTTATTGGATATAATGAAGTGATGCGCATCCATGGGACATCTCGAACAAACCTTGAGTCATGCCGATTTAACCAAACTAGGAATGGGCTGAACCATGTAATCAGGTGGGAGATTTTCTTGTTTTTCGCACTATTATTGGCTTAAGTTTTAGATTCACCTCATATATGAAAATTTGGAACCTTAAGCAACATACTACAGCTATCAATGGTTTTGATCACTTCTCACTTCTGAGCATGTAGTTAAAGAATTGTTCATACATGATCATTTGATTTATCCATGAGATCATTCGATTCTTTCGTCTCTTAAATGTTTGGTGTAACCTAATGGGTATTACGGAATCGTGCTGGATTTTTCATAAGAGCATTGTTTAATTTTATGAAATTGATAATGATCATGAAACAACATTGGTTTTACTGGAATTCTTCAAAGCCTTCGATACTGTTTCCCACGGAAAACTTTTAAACAAGTTGAAGAATTGTTCATCTTTGAAAACTCGGCTCTGTCCCACATGTTGAACAATATCTTAGTCATATACATCAGGCATTTTCACAAATTCTAAGCTATCTGATTCTCTCTCTCACTCTTCTCGTGGTGGTGTACCTCAGGGATCAATTTAAAATCCACTTTTAGTCACGTTGTTCAACAATGACTGACCATCTATACTTAAGCATTGCAAAATTCATATGTACTCGTATGGAGACGATGTACAAGGTAATCACCCTATCGGAAGATGTTATAATTTTCGCAAATGTCGTCGTACGTCAATCATATTTGACATTTGTGACAAGCAATGGAGCGCTATAATCCGGAAGAGCGTGGAATAAATGTCGTAGCGTTAGCGCAACGTGAATTTCGACGTCGATTTCCTAATCGTGTCACGCAAACTGGGCAAGTATTCCGGGCGCTTAGCTACTCGACTCGAACAGACTGGAAGCATAGGAGACCATGCAAGGCATTGCCGCTACCGGACTGGTCTTTTAGCCGAGAATATCGCGGCTGTGGCTACCGATGTGGCTGAGAACGAACAAAAATCAACCAAACGACGCACAGTGCGGTATTTTGGTCGAAAATCTGGCCAAAAATATTTGGGCATATTTTTCATATCAAATAGGTACCAAATGACTAAAAAGTTATTTGGAAGTATAAATTTTCATTTTTTAGGTACAGTAAAACCCACTTAAATGCCCATCCCGATTAGCCGAAAGAAAAAAAATTATTAAAAATCAAAAAAAGCACGTACAACACTGCCCTAAAATTTTTTTTAAAGCTAATATTTTATTCTTTGTTTTGTTTTTTGATTCAAGTTATTTAATTAAATAGTTTTTGAGAAATTAAGTTTTAAAGTTGAAATTTAGAAAAAAAAATTTTTTTTTTCGGTTTCTAATTTATTTTTTTTAAAAAAATTGTTTATCAAGGACATTTTTTTTGTCAATATTCAATGACCTGATATATTTTTAGTCAAATACTAAAAACCTCATTCGGATAAATGTCATAATTTATAAGAAATTAGAAAAAAACTGAAAGATACTTTTTCCTAGAAAATCCCTTTTTTCCTTTTTTTTATGAGTGAAATTTTCTTAATCCGGGTGTTCAAATTTCATTCCAAAATTGTATGTCCCAGTATGCAGATAACCAAGTCTAAAATACCTGCGACCCTCTTAATCCAGAATACGAAGAATTCGAGATGTGGATTAGTTGTATATTTTATGAGTACAGGTCAATTATTGAATAAACAGATTAATCCTTTTTTGTTTTTCCTTCCGCAACTTTTGTTTTATAGCAAGTAATAAAAATGACCAGGATTAATTTAATTTTATAGTTTTTATTTTATTATTTATTCTTCATCTTCCATCCCAACCTCCATCACTTTTGCGACATCAATATTTCCCGCTGCTCGTTGACTCATCTGTGCTGCGTATGTCAGTTCATCAAAGGACACACTCTTTCGAAGTTCCTCTGTTTTTCGACGTTTTGTTCGGTCACTTGATTCCCCGAACTCTTTGCTTGGGCGACCTTTAGACCTTCCGGGAAGTATGCCAACAGGTAGTGTTACTTCTTCGCTAAGCCACTCTTCATTCTTATCCAAGAAACGCTTTTCTGTGCAGTTGCAGAGTTGCCATCTCCGTTTATAGCTCGCTTTGAACGCCTTGATAATTTTTGTAAGTTCATCTATTTTCTCTGGGGGACAGTTTGTGATATCCATACATTTTTTATCCAAATCTTTAAGTTTACCGTCAAGGAGTCTTTGTGAGCTTCCTCTTACCAACTCATGGAGCTGTTTCCTGGTCAGAGACAAGGTGGAATTAGAGTCATCTGGAATATATGGTCGCTTGAAAGGAGTTTTTTTCAAATGCTTTGTTTTTTCTTAGGTGAAAACTTGTGAATGGTTCTGAAATGCAGGATTGATCTACATATCCAGAAGTTAAATAATATATATGACAAACTTTGTTGCGGGGTGTTGCCAATATTCAAAAACACTAATGTTTGGTAAAAACAACGGAAAAAGTGCAAATTTTGTAAGTACATTCTTTAACTCATCGATATGAAGAACTTAAGTTGAATATATAAAAATGTCTTTGCTTAAAATATTGTACATACATTGATTTACGATATCCATATCAAATTTTTTCAGAAAAATCACTTTTAAGATTAAAAAGAACACACAGAAAATACACTTTTTTTAAAAAATTCGCAAACAAATTCGTGCTTATTCAACAAGTGCAAGTTGCAACTGATGGTGTCACGAACGGGGGTGACGAATTTATAGATCGACTTCACTAAACAGTAGCCTGGTTATATACCTGTTATGGGATACATGCTTAATCCTGAGAGTGAAAGTTGACAAAATTGATTTATGGCCACGTTTCAGGTCAAAATACCACACTGTGCGACGCACAGTGTGGGAATTCGCGAATTTAGCGGAATAAAATTAATAACGCTTGCATTTTAAATTTTTTTGTAGTTTTTTTTTTGTTTAGTTCATTGAAAATGTCTATACAATCAAATGTAACTCACATTTTGATGATATTTTATTTAAGTTTTTGTAAAATGAGCTTTGAAGTGACAGGTTGTTTACACCAAAAAGTACTTTTTTTTTGAAAATCATTATTTACAAAAAAATCTTTTAAGGAATGATGTATTGTTTAATATTATTACAAATATGAATAAAATAAAGAAAAAAGTTAATTATTATCAGATTTTACTAGTTTTTTTTTTTGCAAACCGATATGTCAATGCCGTTGTTTATGAACTAAAGAAACTCCATTCTTAAAAAGGGTATTAAAACGTACAAGAAATTCTATTTCAAAGGAAGTTTTAAATTAGTTTTATTTCTAGACAATCAATGTTTTTTTTATATTGGTAAGTGTTGTATCACGAAATTTTTCTGGCATATATCATCAAGGATAAAAAAAATTAAAAGAACCGAAAACTTCCTGCCGAAAAAATACAGTTTCGCTGGAATAGACAATTTTTATTTACCAATTCTGTTATTCTTGTAAAATAAAAAGCAAATTTAAAACAATTTTATTTAATTGTTGTTTATATGTTTTGATTTTATTGTGAACAATTTTACCTTTTTATATAATTTTAACTACATTCAACAATTCAACATATGTATGTATATACATATAACACATTTTATTTACATTTTAGATTAGTTTGCAATATCCAAAATTTCAAGAACTTCAGGCTCTAAGTTACTTCGTTTTCTTTTAGGAATACACCTTAGGCATGCTAGATATGGATCTGAGCCTATGAAATCAAATCTTATGTAAAATACGCATAAAAAGCACTTTTGTTCTTCAAATAAAAAATTCGTTTTTTTTTTATTTTTAAATTATTTTATTTTTGTTACTATTATTGGAACACCCTTTATCCGGTATAAGTTTCTTTTTATTAATTGACAGTTTCCGTTTTTTATTTTTTAAATAACTTAGTTCTTTTTTTTTCTTACTGTTAACTTTGAATTTGAACACCCTGTATTTTTGTTGTAACTATCAAATTCACAAAATTATTTTTTTTGGAACACCCCGTGAAATAAAAAAAGTTTTTTTTAGTTTATAACATTCTTCTTCTAACCAAATCCCAAAAAGTTATTCGATTTTGACGGTATGCCATCATTTTTTTGCTGGATAGTCATTTAGAAACATTGAAAAAAAATATATCACAACATAATTGGGGTGTCAAATTTTAGTGATTCTTGATAGATAATAAATCAAGCTTTGCAGTGAATATTGTTTCGAGGCGCAATAACGCGGAATAACTAAAGTTTTGCTCTAATAAAGATACAAACATCGAAAAAAAACACATTTTTTTAACTTCAATCACCAAAAGAAAAATGTGAAACACCCTGTGAAATAAAAAATTACTTACATTCTTATACCTTGATATTTAGGAAATATAAAAAAAATAAAACTTTTATTAAAACACAAAGCAAACGCACGAAAAAAAATTAAGAGCAAAGTAATCTTTTCCAGCAAATATACAGAATAAAAATCGTCAACTGCAACTTCAATGCAATTTTTTTTTTGTTTATATGATCCCCACCCAACATTGCTTTTGTTATCACTTTCTTCAATATTTTAGCTTTAAGAAAAACCGGTTTTGACATCAATCGAGACTAGTCATTTTTCGAATTAAATTCCGCTAAATTCGCGAATTCCCACACTGTGCGACGGGTCACGCAACACTCAATTGGACATCACCACATGTTCCCGTACAAAGTGCAAACAGTGCATCACTTAATGCCTTCTGGCCGTCCATGGAATCACTGTGTGAATCACTGTCAAGCCATCACATCCACACACAAGACGGAGCAGAGCGTCTTCAGTTCAGTAGGACTGTGTCCGATCGGGACCGGAGGAACAGGATGACACAGGAAAACCAGTTCTGGTGGTTGTTTGATGATATCAATAGTTCGATAGTTGACGAGGATGTGAATATGTCTTGGCCGACTTACATCGGTTTAAGCGTATTTTAGGTAGAGACTGTCAGGGTGGCACCTAAAAAAAAAAAACCTCCTGTGGCTGTTTTAGTTTTAAGTAGTTTTAGTGTTACTAGCCGACCCCGCTCTCGAAATTCGAGTGTCATTTATTTATTTAATTCATTATCATTCAATAAAAGACAGAGAATTCATGATTTTTTTAAATTGTTGAATGCAATGAGAAGTACCTACTAAGCACTCAATCCTGGAGTCCAAAGGAAAACAGTTAATGGTAAACAAACTTTCAAACCTATACACATTTCTGACACACAGATTTTTGAAATGTTGTTTTATTATATGATTTTAAGTAGCTTTAAGTATTTTTAGTTAGTTTTAATTAGGTTTACTTTAGTTTGTAATTTTTATATATAAGCAAAAAAATACGGTCACTGTTACTGGAGCCCGCTACAGGGCCATGATTAACGACTTCTTACTGCCGGAATTTGATGAGCGCGGCTTGGTGAGCATGTGGTTATAACAAAACAGTGCAACCGCACTTTGCGCACAAGCCACAATTGATATTGTAAAGGGAGCGTTTCCTGGTCACGTTATCTTCCGTTTTGACGATTTGGCATGGCCAGCAAGATCGCCCGATTCAACCATCCCAGACTTCCTTCTTTGGGGCTTAAGGAGAAATCTTACGGAAAGCAATGGAAAATGCATAAAACAGGCACAAATTTGCATCACAACTGTCGGCAGCTTTAGGCGCAATTTAGGCATAATTTAAAAAAGTTGTGACATTTATTTAAATACACTTAAAAATCATAAATTAGAAGTTTCTTTTCTCTTATCTTTTCATACTACATATATAAATTACACACAACTTCGAGACAAAAACCCTAAAATGATTACATAGGTACGTATGTTAGTAATTATTACGCAAAAAAACACAGATGACACAAATCAAATGACCCAGATTGTACATATCTGCTCTACAGGGTAAAGAAGTTGATGTTTATTTACACTCAATCAGCCAGCTCATGTTATGGTCGTCTGCTGTAGCTTCTATTCGTATATATAGGTACCCATACCCACATGGTATTGTGGGTTGCGGAACTCTATATCTTTCAATCAAATGATCGAATAGTGAAATTAAAATCGCGCCCATTTCGTACTTTATAAAAGAATCTATTTTTGTCCCGTCTGATGTAGGGTAACTCGTCGAGTAACTGGCGCTGTTTCGATCATTGATCCCATTTCTGATTGTTTTTTTTTTCTTTTATTTGAAAACAATTTTAAATTAAATTTTTATTGGTGTTTACATTTTCATATAGGGCAATGAAGACAGGTGTCGGCACACGAGATGGCGTTAAGGTGATAATACCATGAACTATAAAAGTGTGAGTATCTAAATCTTATCGATGCGATATGGTTGCGTTTGTGGAATGATTAATATTGACATACGTCATCGGGCTAAGTGGCGTGAATTTTATTTCATATTGAAGCAATGAAATTGAGAAACTCATTCAGATATAATGTTCTTTGGGGGAGTAAATTTATATTAATTTAATTTTGTGTGAGTGTTGATAAATAAGAAATAGATTATTGGATAAGCTTCAACACGTAAACTCATAGAACATGACTTAAAAATTAAGTTCCCTATTTTCGTCGATTACATTCGGTGTATACCTACACTTTTGTTTATTTTAAAGTTTTTGAAATACAAACGTAATACAATTTAATTATTAGAAAAGAAAATGTTATACATAGAGATAAAATGCTGGCCTTGAACGAGTTATAAAATTGATCTGATGAGTGTGTTTTCAATTTGTTTTTTTTAAGCAAATCTTTAAAATATAAATAAAGTCTCTTAATCAGTTAAACGGATCTTATTCTATATTTCCATTGAAACTTTATTTTAGTCTTGATTAAATTAATTTGGCAGCACCCTTTTTGGAAGTTTGACGGAAAGATCAATTGGTGTCAAACGATAAAACGAAATCGATTTTCAAATGAATGTGTTCAGCGCTACGTGGGTAGTTAGTTCGATTTTTAGTACGATTGGATTTTATATTATGAGATTTAACTAGATTAACTTCGTATCTACTAGAAAAATGATTTATTTAGATTAAGCTGGACGCCAACAACGACCAGCACTCCTTAGTGGTTGTTTCGTTACACAAGCCCACCTTTCCCAGAACAGCATCAACGATGGGCTTCTTCCTGGCTTCCTCGAACCTAGTGCACACGCTTCCGGAAAGAGTCTGTATGCTAACAGACAACGTCTAAAAAAACGTCTCCATCGGATCCATCAAAGTGAACTGAATACAACCAACAGAAACTGCCATATAATTTGTAATGAGCTACAGCAAATCAATATCATGTTCCAGAACTCCATTCAACACCACAATAATATCCAATGCCAGAAAAGATTGAAAGCAATCAAGCCAGGACCTGATGCTTTCAAAAACATCAATAGGATCATTAGAAAACTGCCACAAATACCGGAACAATACTGAAGCTACCTCGGCCCAAGAGAAGGTGGAAGCATTCGCCGACTACTTCGAAGGAAACTTCACACCGAACTCACCTACTGACACAACTTTCTTACAGGAAGTTGAGGCAACAGTTCAACAGCACTGCAGCCAAATCCGGATAAAATCCATTTCAATAACATCAACCCAGAAAATTTAGAGGAGGTTGTAGAAATCATCGGCAATTCTAAGCCAAAGAAGTCTGCTGGACCAGATGGTGTTGTCTCCTACTACATTTTGAAAAGCCTGCAACATGCAGTAATGATTTTCTTTACAATCATTTTAAACAACTGTTACTTTCGCCAGAAGTGGAAAACACCAAAGATTGTGCCAATTGCGAAGAAAGGTGCTTCCAACTTAGTTTCCGACTACAGGCCGATATCACTTCTCAACAACATCAGCAAATTTCTGGAAGAAGTAATCCTCCGAAGACTGAAGAAATTCTGCAGTGAAAATTCCATCATCCCTGACATGCAATTTGGCTTTCGAGAAGAACACTCAACCTTGCATCAACTGCTAAAATTCCAACACGATATTATCACAGCCCTAAAAGTCATCGTTTTACCGGCGGCTGCTTTCTGGATGTCGAGAAATCATACGGTCTAATCCACGAACTTCATCTTATGCAAGTACCTCCGCCATTAATAAAAATTCTCTTTTCTTTCCTATCTTTCAGCCAACTAGGTAACTGCAAGTCAAACCTAAAGACCATCGGAGCTGGAGTCACCCAAGGCTCAAAACTAGGCCCCTTCCTCTACAACTTGATGACTTCCGACCAACCTTCTTTAATTGGATGCGAGAACCTTATGTATGCTGATGCCTCGCACACCTACGCCACATCAATGTCACCACTGTTCGAAAAGTAGAACCCAACTTTAACAGACTCTTCCAATTCTACCAGAAATGGGGCATCCGGATCAACACTTCAAAATCGAAACTTTTTTACTTCAGGGGACCTTCAACTGGTAGAGGCATTCGCACCGCAACAATTTGCAGAAATCTGGTCCTGAAACTCCCTGACGGATCCGCCATAGCGCCAAAGCCAAACATCAAGTACCTGGGAGTGCACTTCAACGAGTTGCTAAGGTTTAACCTGCACTCAAGAAATGTTCCGAAAAAGACCAGCTGGGTCTTAAGCCATTTGCACTCCATTGCTGAATCAGCTTATGAGGATGGCCACAGAACAACGACATCCCGAGCCGAGGTACCTCAGTATGATGGAAACTCTGGATGACAACGTAATCATGGACAACGAGGAAGTAGTCTCGTTCTACGCTGACCTTGGGTCCCCCTACCAGTGCGGCCAAGCGCCATCCCTGCCCACAACCCTCAATAATCAACACTGACAACCAGGAATGAACACCCTGAGGACGAAAAAATCAATCAACCTTTTTTTTTCGTCATGTAAATTTTAACGATTAACTTGCTACCATAGTTATAAATCCTGATTACCGACATTCGACTTTTAATTTTTACATTTAACGGAATGAACGGAATCCAACTCACCATCAATAAGTATTGATTTACGAAGTCAGAATATACAAATTTATCACTATTACAGGCGGTATGTACGCAATACATAACTACTAGTACGAGTTACAGTGAAATATGTAATGACTACATAATTATTCAAAACTCAACAGTCATCGAAATAAGTAAATTATATAATGAATACAAGCTAATTAAAATTTTGTTGCACAAGTATTCTGTGTCGCAAATTGATACAATAGATGGTTGTTCTCTCCGTTCTTGGCAGAGTCCAAAAATATAATTTGTAGAGAGAACCGACACACTTAGAACACAAGTTGGTCCATTGTAATACTACACTGGATCATGGAGACTTTCTAATGGTTTAACCAATTGGATCGAGATAACCTGTATCTAAATTTTGCCAGATCACTAAGATCATTTTAGTAGAAATCTCCCAGATGGAGTCTACGTCTTTGGGATTAAACAGGACACAGAGAAAGTGAGGCATTGATTCCTCCTCTTCTTCGTCTATGTAGCTTCTACAGAAATCGTTTAAATAAATTTCACTCCGCGTTCCGTGCTTGTATATCAAATAGTGTCCTGATATAACACCTATTTCGAAGCCTATGTGCGAGCTGCTTAAAGATATTAAACCTTTGGAGACCTTCAGATCCAGGATTTGTCAAATCTGTTTTGTCGCAAAGCAGGTTGAGATATTCTTCAATCTAAGGTTTGTTCTGTGTTTAGCATATGTTTACACGTAGTAATGGGAGTACATATATTTGCCTTATCTGGCAATAAAGGTTTCGTTGTTCCACTTAACAATTTCCTGAAATTTCCAAGTGGTCCGGCACCCAGCAGAGGTTAATGTTAAACTGCTGCGCCATCTCCATCAAAAACGATCGGCAGTTAAGGGCTGTTAATGTTATCGAGTTGTTATAGACAGAATCAAGAGATTTAATGGCTGCTCGGCTGTCCGAGAAGATGCGGATTTCTTTATTTGATATCAAGTTTTCCTTAAGCCAAGACAGGACTTCATTAATCGCCACGAAAAGAAACTTAAGTTTAGTCTGTCTAAGTATACACCTACACCAATCCCGTCATTAGTTTTTGATCCATCATCGGTGTAAAAATGGATTGAATCATCTTCCAGGAATGCCAAGTCCACCCAGATATCTCTTGAAGGGATGGTTGCCTGAAAGTTTTTATCAAATTGAATCTGAGGGATGGTATAATCGATGCTACTTGGAATTGAACCGAGTTCAGAATGACGGAATGGCATTATTGATCCACTGCGAGGTGGATTTTAGACGAATAGCTGTTTTGCAGCCGTTTGTTTGCCGAATATATCGAGGGGCGTTAGGTGGAATAGAATGTCCAGTGCAGCGGAGGGAGTCGTGTGAGTTACAAGCTGACCATTCGTTGGCCCTTGCTTAGTATTAAACAATTTGTGTTCTTGTCTAGATCGGTCTTCCATATTGCCACGCCTCAATAAGTTAGAATCAGTCTGATTACCAAGATGTATAGCCAGTGAGTAATGTAGAGTTGGAGCACCCATTTATTCCCAATGGCTTTTTTGCATGAGAAGAGTGCCACTGTATTCTGCTTCGTAGGAGAATTTTATTGGTATATCTTTACATTTTCTAGAGAAGAGGACATGATCTTTTTTCTAAAGGCTAACACCCAGTTCACACCGATTGACCCAGTTTGTCAGCTAAAGCATTTTGTAAAAGATGTTTCAGGGAACTAGGATTTTTTCCTGATATGACAATATCAATGTCATCCGCATAGCAATTACTCCGTAACTCTCCCCTTCCAGATATTTCAAAAGCTCGTTGGTAAGAGCAGGCAATAGCCCTCCATAGATCCGAGTTGAATGCTGAATCTTTCCATATGCGAGTTTATGAAGTAATGACATTTGCGTGGCCAGAGTATCCGCCCTATCATTCAAAGAAGGGGAGATAGAACACCGCCTTGTGGCATCCCTCTACTGACAGATCTTCTTGCGAAAAATATTTGAATTTGTTTCCCTATACTCTGTCCAACAAAAATTGTCAGTACAGGCCTTATGGGAGAGCTTTTTCTAAAGCAGTGGCGCCTGACGCACCCTCACTACAATGCGTTAGGAAAAATGCCACTAAAAAAAGAGCAAGCCACTGACTTTTCTTAAGGAATTGTTGTTGTAATTCTTTGCAAAAAGTTGTACACCCCAACATGACCGTCGTATCCTACTGCTGATGAGATACTGTCAAGATCAAGAGCGTCAAGTGTCACTCAATACGATCGTGCGCTCTTTATCTACATCAAAACAGAGTTACCATTATCATTCTCAATTGCAAGCAAAGAGCTTTTTCAGTGGTTTTTATTAAGGAGCTTTTGGGATTTGAAGCTTTTGAGAACACATTTTAAGAAGATGAGTATGTTGACTGTTGTCGTATTGCTTTTCAACTTAAAAAAAAACGCGCCTATTATCTTACCGCTTGGCGTTGTGGGAAAAGGTAAATTGAATATTGTTTTCAGTCGTTTTGAATCGGCAGACGGTAGCCCTACGCGTTTTTTACTCTCATTTGGGGCGATTTATAATTTAAACTACGGAATCCCTGTGAGAGCTTTAAAAGGCGACACACTTATGCATGGAAATGCAACCAGAATGAGAGACAAACGTCCTATCTTCCCTGTACTGACAATTTTTGTTGGACAGAGTATAGTAATCAAACTTTGTGGATAAGTTAGAATATTTGTAGACACCAATTTTAGTGTTATTTACAGTTTGGGAGCTTCCTGGTAAATTATCAATGAGTCATCAGCATTGTTCAAGCAGCTAGACATCACTGGATAAGTTGAGAGGATTTTTCTTAATGTTAATGCTTCGGAGGTTTCTTCTATGTCAAAACAGATACAGGGTATTAATACAGGGAAATATTTTGATTTGCAAAATTAATTTTAAATCGAAAAATAAATTAATTTTATTGTCCAGTGGAATGTAAAACTTTCTAAAATTAACATTTCGCGCTTCAGGGAATGCCCATTAATTTACCTTTGAGTCAAACTTCGGGCGTACTGTTAAGTTCAGAGATTCTTTTTTCGGCCGCACTACACGAATGTGGAAGACATAACCCAGCTTAATATATTTCCTTCGCATTGCGATATTAAAACATTAAAAAACAGTGTTCATCGATATCTCCTTATAAATCCTCTCAAACATTCCTAAATGCTGGCACTGTACCCAAATATTTTAGAGGTATAGTAAAGTAACGTTTCTTAACTTTGTTTCATAGGATATCAGACAGTAGAGAAAATGGGGAACTTATTGTGTAATATGCCAACTTTGAAACCAAACTGTCTATTTGGAATAATATTGCTATCCTTCACTTACTTAGAATTAGAATCTTAATGAGAACATTTTAACACAAAAAAGTTATGAAAATAGTTTACTGCACTGGAATTTTCGGAACTGTAGTAACTTTTTCCTTTTTCGTAAGGAGATAATCCATCTGTTTATGTTTTCTATAAAATACACGTGCAAACATTTCCAGAAAGTTTGTATTAACGAAAAATAAAACTCACCTCAACAAAATATTTCCTTTAAACTGTTTAAATCTCCGTCAGCAACATTAAAATCTAAAAAAAAATAAACAAAAACATCTCATTAATATGATTACACAAAGTTTTTCATTTTCTAAATGAAAAATATTTAAAAATTTTTCAAATGAAAAATGTTTTGCTTGAAAATATTTCATGAAAGTTCAAAATTCCAAATTCCCGCCTCACAAAGTAAAATAGACTAGCATTTGTTTTCGAATCTCTAATCTGTGGTTTTGAAAAAAAAAATAATAATAAAACAAAATAATAATCTAGAGCTAGTTATCTACATATACAGCAAAAGTATTTACGAAAAATAAAAACATCAAACCGTAATCGCAATTCCCCCAAAAAAGACCGCACCCCTCGGGTCATTTATTGATTCAACTCGAAAGGGAAAAATGTCCTTTTTTTTTGGCTGCCCACAGGGAAAAAAATCCAATAAAGTTATTTTCGCCTAAATATCGCTCCAATAATACTATGAACTTTAATACTTTAATATTTATGGTGACCATACTCAATATTTTTGTTTTATTTCGAAATTTATAAAACATACATACACATTAAGTAATTATAATCCTTAACTGATATAAAATCCGAAAAAATATTTTTTCGGATATTTTTATATACAATATTATTTTAAACTCAAGGAGACTCCTGCTGAAAGTTTTTGGTAAAAAAAAGGGTTCTATGACAGGTGCCCCAAAATTTTGTTTGACCAAAATTTAGTCCATCACCATAATATCACACCTGTTTTTTGTTATCAAAATCGTTAGAGCCGTTTTCGAGATAAATAAGATTTTGCATTACGGGTGTATGGGGGTACCGTTAGTTTTGGAGCTAAAAAAATTAAATTTCCCCTCTAGAGAATCACCGATGACTATTAACTACCGAGATTGAAGAAAAAAGATCCAGTGGTTTAGGCTGTAGGGAGAGGTACAGACCTACAGACACGCTGGAACATGTTTTGTGTGTCCTAAATTTTCCTTAAAATTTTTATAAAAAAAATTGACACATATGCAAATTGTTAGTATTTAATAAAATACATTTTAAAACGTAATTTAAAAATTTAATTGTGTATCCCTTTTCAAGATATTGAATTTTCAAAAAAAATGTCTATTATATTTTTAAAAATCCAAAAACTATTTTTTCGAACAAATTTTTAAATTATATTTTTTCAAATGCAAAGAAGCTCCTGCATAAAAATTTTGGTTAAAATGGTTAGAGCCGTTGGTGAGAAATTCGAAAATAAAAAAAAACGGTTCTATGACGGGTACCGTTAGTAACATTTTGCCCCAATTTTTTTTTTACCAAAATGTAGTCCATGTCCATAATATCACACCTGATTTTATTTTTATCAAAATCGTTAGAGCCGTTTTCGAGATAAATAAGATTTTGCATTACGGGTGTATGGGGGGTACCGTTAGTTTTAGAGCTAAAAAATTTCTATTTCCCTTCTAGGGAATCACCGAAGCCTCCTAAGTACCGAGTTTGAAGAAAATAGCTCCAGTGGCTTAGGCTATAGATAGAGGTACAGACATACTGACATACAGACAGACAGATGGAATTGTCGGACCCACTTTATTCGTCTTCGCTGTCATCGTAATGTAAGCTTTGATCAAAATCTCGATTTCGATTAATGCAGAACTTGCCCTATAGTACCTACATATATCGCAGGTAAAAATGGTTTAAGGGAAATAAATTATTAAGTTTTCGAACTTTGTTAACCCCGCACTTCAAAAAACTACTGTGGCTAGCTGAAATGAAAACAAATTTGCTCATTTAAAATTTCATCTATATGCTCTGAGTTGATTTTTCAATTCAAATGAGTAGTGATGTTTGACAGCATGTTTGACGAATGTCAAATATATCCATTAAATATTGTCAAACAAATTTGAGAATGTAAACTATGTAGTTTTGCAACAAATTAATTAAAGGTAAACTCACCAAATTCAAATTTAATATCTAAATCAATATGCCACGACATACATAATTGATTTAAATGTCACTGGCACTGAAATGAGGTATGTACGTGAATTCCCAAATTACAGAAATTTGAAGAAGAATTTGGCAATGAACACTCCTTTTGACATTTCCAATGCAAAAGCATTTTGACGTTTTCTTAAACGGCGTTCATTGGATGTGTTCGTTAGGTTTTCACGTAATGTCAAACCAAATTTTTGTACATTCGATTTAAATTGTCTCATTTCAAAATTTGGTAACTATGTATTTTTTCTGAAATAGGATGATTTACAATCGATTTTGAAAATTTTCAACAAAATTACCTTTTTTGCTTGAAGTTTCAGAAGACTTACACTAGAATTTTAATTTGAGAAATAAATTATCGAGAAGGAAAATGAACATGTATACTAATTTGCCTAATTTACGACAAGAAAACGAGGAAACGCAGAACATTTTAGTTTGTTGAAGTTAAATAACTATTTTTCCTTATTTATTTATTTGACTTAAGATTCAAATAAAAATTCATTGATTTACTGATTTAAAATTAGAAAATATTTTGATATTTCACTTTGCCACATTAACAAGTGTATGTTTGATTTGTTTTTCTAAAAATGATACAAACTGGCCTTATTTAGACGTGTTGAGGTGGATTTTTTTTTTTTTTTTTTTGAAGAATACTGAAGGATGATCCATTAAGCGTTTGCTAACTTCACATTTGAATAAAACATTTTTTTTTTTATTTATTGAAATAATTTACAAAATTAATTTTTCTTTAACTCTTTTAAGTAAAATTGAGAAGGAAAAAATGTAGGAAAAAAATCAGAATCAAATCATTTAAAAAAAAAGACAATATTTCATTAAATAGGTGCGTTGTATTATCTACGGATCTATGTGGATCCGGATCTGGATTAATTTTTAACATGTATTACAAAAACAATTTGGACCCTGTTCTCTATCTGAATCTATTTGAAAGATCCAGAAATTAGTTTTTTTTCTGGCGAGAAGATGGCTTTTTATGGTAAGGTAGTGTAAACTACAGTATAAAGAAATAAAATGCACGACTGGGTCGCACGAACTTGCTCCTATGTAATCGACTGGGAATTTTAAAAACGAATGTTATTAGAGAAAACTGTTCATAAGGATAAAATTAATTTTTAAATTCTTTTAGTAGTAACAGAATGCTATGCAAATATGAATTTATGAAAGAACAAAAATTATAAGTCCTTGTAGTGGTTTCTTTAAAAGAAGCTTTTATATACAAACTTTTTAAAAGCTTTTTAAGAAAAAATTTTGGTATGCTAATTTAAAGTTTTTATTATTGTTCGAATAAAAATTAAATTTACGAAAAGAAATATTGACCCGTTTCGGAGATATCGAATTAAAAAAAAAAAAGAAAAAAATAGATTTTTTTTTCAAAAATTCAAAAAATATTTATTTTAAAGTTTTGAAATGCAATGTGTTTTAGACTTTTTAGAAGCTTCTCTACAAAAATTTTCATTAAGATCCGTTATGTGGATAATGAGAAATTCAAAATTCGAAAAAATGGTTCTATGGTAGGTACAAGCTGTAATATCTTAATTTCAAAAATTTTTTTATTAAATTAAAGATCGTAAAAATTAATTGAAAGAAAAAAAATTTATCAAAATTCTAGGCGCCGTTTTCGAGAAAAATACGATTTTTGAAAACCATTTTTTTTAATTTTTTAGCATTTGTATGGTAGGTACCTTTATTTTTAGGTAAAATAAAAAATTTTGTTTCACATTTTGTAGATCATATTGAGAAACTTTTATTTATCAAGTTTAAAAAAAATCTAGCATGGGGTTTTCGAAATATTGAGTTTTGAAAAAAAAATTTTGAAGTTTTTTTTAAAAATCCAAAAAATTTTTTTTGAAAATTTGAGTACACAATTCTATTTATGTTTTTGGGGAGCTTTAGCAAAAAAAAAAATGATCAAAATCGGTTGAACCGTTTTTGAGAAAATCAAAAACAAAAAAAATGGTTCCATAGGGGGTACCCTCAATAACCATTTTTCGGAAAATTTTTTTCAACCAATACCTAGATTTAATTAAATGAAATTTTTCTGTATCTTTATTTTTAAAATCTGTTGAACAGTTTTTGAGAAAAAAAAATGTTTATAAAATTTCGAAAAAAATTCGTATGGGGGGTACCGTTATTTTTGGTCTCAAAAAAAAAAAGAAAAAAAGTGTGGGGGGAAAAAATTAAAAATGATATGTAATAAGTTTAAAGAAAATCGGCCGAGTCGTTTAGCCTGTAGTCGAACAGACAGACAGACAGACAGACAGACAGACAGACAGACAGACAGACAGAATTGCGAGACCCACTTTTTTAGTCTTCGCTATCATCGTAATGTCAACTTTGATCAAAATCTCGAGTTCGATTTTTTTTACGAATGCATAACTTGCCTTATAGTACCTATAAGTCGCAAGTAAAAAGACAAGAACAAATTGAAAATCAACAACAACAAGCAAGAGAGAGATGAGCATACAACACAACTGTCGCTATGATCCGTATCGTTTTATTTTCGAGAGTTAGTCTATACGGATCTTTGGCGATAGTAAAACGCGGCTAATATTTGTTGAGCGGATGTGACATCTTTAATATATTGAATTGATCGTACTTCAGACGGTTTAAAAATTTCGGCAATTTTTTTTAGCAGTTTGGCGAGGCATAGACATTCGACAAGGACATGCCAAACGGAAAGTATCATTTAAAAATTAGAACATTGTTTAGTAAATATGTTGTTACGTAGCCCGTCGCGTAATGCACAAGTTACATGAAAAGAAACACAAAATTGTTTTGGTTCCGAAACACCAACTTTTCAACTCTATATTTTGTAAGAATATATTCCTTTTCGATAGACCCAATGGCAATCTTAGATTCAATCAAACAAATCAACATAACATACCTAAGATCGATTAGCTTAATAAGTCTTGTCATAGCATTGCGTTATGTATCCATGTACTCGTATGTATGTATCCTTTTGTTACACATTTTTTTGAACAGAGAGATGGACTCACTAGCCAAGTCCCAATGTGAAATGACTATATAGAGATATATATATATATAATTTGTGTATGGCCCTGTGGTATAAAACTCAATATTTGACAGTCATCAAATTGAGCGGGATTTCCAATCCATGGTGACGATTCTCTTTAGATGAATGTGGACATGTTGATAGTATAGGTTGAAGTACTAAAGCTGGAGCGGTAAAGATGATTCCTGAAAGGAAAAGAAAAGATCATCACAAGGCCCGATTGAGTTGTTGTCGCTTGAGAGTGGTTCTGGAGTATTTTCTTCTGTCATTGGGTAGTCCGGAAACATTCTCAGCGACAATGTTAAACTTATCTTTTGATGAGCTCGTTTGATGCATCCTTAGGGAACGTGTGGTTCATGAACTGAAAAAGAATAAAAGGATTAATTGTGGAATAAACAATCGCTAAATAAAAGATTGTAGTAAAACTTACCGACCGAGTGAGTTTTAGTTAATTTTGCAGGTGTGAACTCAATATCACCATGAAATGTGTTTTGCTGGTTATTAAGTAGATTTTTAGGTATCATACTACTGAAATGAACATCGTTTATTTTAATATTTGTATTCTTTCCACAAGAATATTACACATTTCTCTATTCCTAATGGACTTCACAAATGTTATTCACAGGTTAAATTATATTCTTATACGTCAAATGTGACTTAAGACGTCAAGAACTTAACGAAGATGCGCGATCTTGTGGATAATAGGTGTACTTAAGGGGAAAATGTGCAATAGGAGGCGGATATAGTGGGAAGATCCGATCAATTAAAATAATAAAATCTATGTAATTATGAGCAATATTTTATTTATTATTAGTTTAAACGAGAGTTAAGTCTGTTAGAGTTAGTTTATAAGTATTATCACGTCCCTTAGATTAGTTTTAGTAGTTATTTTAACATTTCAAAACAGGAAGTAGTGAAAGGTAGTTAGTACGGACGCACTTGATTAACGAAAGAAGACATCTTTGTATAAAAGCAAATCTTAGGTTCCAATTATTTTCCAGTTTAAAGAACGAAGAAAAGGCATAAAGAGGATTGCGAAAATTGGGGCAATAGGCCAATGACCGGGATTATGCAATCAAGTTTTTTTATCATTTCAAAAGCAAAAGAGTGCAAGTGAACATTCTGGGAGTTCCCTTACAGTACGGCACAAAATAAGCGGTACCAAAAAAAAAAAAATACATATATAGTTTGATGTTAGAATACTTACGTTTTATTCTTGGTATTTTTTTATAACAAAAAAAAAAAGGATAGTGAAATATAAATTATAGAAAAAAAAGGTGAGAATAAATATTAATAAGAATTTTAAAAAAAAAAGTTGTAAAGGCTCATTTGAAGAAGTGAAATAAAGAATCATTTTTATTCATTCGCATATAGTTAATTAAGTGAAAGAAACAAAAAAAAAAACTGGTGAAGTTTCTAGAGAGGAAGACCGACCTTAGGTGTTGGGGAATACCTAGCCCAACGAAAAATTAATATAGCAGAGGTAATTTGTATGATAGAAAAAAAAGGATTTTTGTGCCAAATTAGTAATTTAAATCCCTTAGGTTAAGGGGCGAAACAAACCAAATTTAACCTGTATCGGTGATTTTTATTTCAACACGACATAACGGCAAGTGTATCTTAGTATATATATCTATATACCAATTTATATACAAAGGCATACAGCAAATTAAGACCGTCAGGGAAGCACCCTGACCTCTGCGTGTAATTTTTGGGGACTTCCAACTTTATAAGGATTGGTGTAATAAGAATTTGTGGATTGACTAAGCGGGGTGCTCCAACAAACATCAGTCAAACCCAGAAGACAAAGAACAGGTGTCCTTTGGAACACACCTATGTATATACATACATATACATATACATACATATGTATACAGTTTCTTTTATTTTCTGAATCAGTTCTTTTAACTTTAAAATTTTCTATATTTTTTTTAATTCATTTTTTTTTAATTTCCTTTTTATTTTTTTAATTGGCTTGTTTTTTTTTTATAAAAAAGTGTTTAAAGAAATAATGACGCTTATAGAAAAGTAAAGATAGCTAATTTCTTACAAGTAAAATCAGATCTGCTCATAAGTGATTGCATTATATGAGTGCATACATACATACATATTATAGTTGAAAGTGCGCGATCTAAAGGCTTAGTAAATGAAGGCCTATCCACTTACCGTAACCAGGAACGTGCTGCCGGCAGGACTTCGTGGGACATCATAAAAGGATATAATACGTGAGTCATTTTCTTGTGTGAAATGTAAATGTTGCTCTCAATTATATATATGTATATATACATATGCCTTTATAATCATATAATCAATCAACCCCTAAAAGCACAAATTAGAAGGATCTTTTATAAAGGCTTTTGAACCTTTTTTTTACAAAGCATCTTGACTTTTTTAATATCATTTTTTTATTGAATTTTACAAATTATAATTTTTTTTATCTTCATACTTTATAACAGTTTTAATTTTTTTTATTGAATTTTGGGCCAATGTCCAGAAATAATAAAATTGTAATTGAATTTTAAATATGGATTTCATTTCCAAGATGGGCTATTGAGAAGTTTTTTGCAGCGGTGTGTGAAGGCCTAGCCAGGCCGGCTTCCTGAAAGAGTGAGTAATAGACATGAATAATAGGATATTAGTTCTATAAAGTAAACTAGAGATACTAGGACATATGACAATGACTTTAGTGAACATTTAAGACTAAGGATTGAACGGTAGACACTTTTAGGTACGATGACTTAACACAACGAACATGTAGTACTAGGGACTGACGATATGAACTACGGTAGTTAAAAATTGTGACTAGGAGTCAAGTAAGGGGCTATTTCAGAGAAAACGGTCTACGAGATAGCAACGGTGTATCTAAGATACCAGGGTGGGATGACCAATAATGACATTTACAACTGTCAACGGCCTTAGTTGACTTGATGAACCTCTGTATGGGAGAGACAGTGGGGTTTGGGTTGAATTTGTTGGAAAGATTTTTTTTCATTTAGGTTTAGTTTAGATCTTAGTTAGGTTTAGTATTACATCATAATAATATATGAAACATAATATTATTATCCGGCATATTCAGAATGGATATGAACTTAGTTTTAGAGCTTAGTTTATAGTTTAGCTTAGTAGTTAAATTTTCTTTCTAGTAAAGCGTTGATGCAAACCCCTCCCTTTTTCTCATACAGTGGCATAGGTCGCTAGATTTGTGTTCCTCCATTTCCTTAGTACCTTGATCCAGAATAACTTCCCCTCCTTTCCTGTCCCATCCTTTAACATGGCATGAATTTATTTTGTTTGCTGAGTGAGAGGTGAGTGGAAAGCGGCAAAAACCACTCCCATCCTTCGAGCTAGGCCGAGCGAAAAGCAAGCATGCCACTGCTCCTTTTCCACCACCGAAGATATACCCCCGTGGTTCTCAAACACGCAACAATGGCGCCCAACGGATTCGAACGGCTTTGAGATTTATTACGACTTCAAGAAGCTGTTTTTGTTTTACCAAAGTCATCTTCTTGGACTTGTAATAACCTCACAATATAATATTTTCCAAATTTTTAAATTCCTAATCCTTGAACACAAACCTATAAACCGGTAATGCTCTTCGTAAGCGATGGACGAAAGACAGCTGTCCAATCTGCAGGTCTAGAACCAGAGGATTTAGTGAGGTAGTTGGTAGTCCACCTGTTTTCAAAGAGCGGAATAGGAGGAAAAGTTAAACACGTAGTGCTATCCATTAAGTCAGGATATCCAGTCTTATAGTGAGGCCTATGTGTGCAACTTTGGAATCCTATTCGTGTGAAAGCTTATCTCTGATTCCTGGCTAACCCATTATCAAGTTTTACACTAGATTTTAGACGTGGTAGGGAAGCAAGAGATAGGCGGAAGCACTCATCAAGTCACAAAGGCACCAGTCACAATCGAAAACGACATAGACTTTGACAACTGACTTACTCACTTAGACACTTAGACTTAGAACGAAACGTTACAAAGGTACAAAACGAATTACTACAACTCTTTTAGGAATGTTCAGGATACCTGTCTGTCTTCACACACCAAGCAGCCTCATTAAAAATAACTAATTAATCTTCAATTTTTTTTGCATTGAAAAAAAAATATTTTTCTTAAAAATTATAAGTACGAGTACATAATACAAATTTTCTTTGAATTTCAAAAATATTTTTGAGAATAAACTTGAAATAACCTAATTTTTTTTTTTGAAATATTTTTTTTTCAAACAAATTATTGAAATCAACTCAGTTGTTTGAATGAATTACATTTGAATTGAAATTTTCCTGCACAATCAACTGAATTATAATTTTGATAATTTATACATCTTATTTTAATTATTGTTATTTGAATTTTTCTTCATTTTTTTTTGATTTTTTTTTACATTTTTTTTTTGAATTACTTGAAGTTAAAAAGAAAATACGAAAAACATTTTTCAAGAAATAGAGAAAAATGAATAGGAAAAATTTGGGTATTGTTCCAAAGGACACTTCGTCTCAAGGTGGACGAGTAACCAATAGGGAACCCCACTTGCTAAGGTCGGGTAGGAATGGTTTAGGTCTAGATTTACGAGATTCTGCACTTACATCGCCTAATCATTCACCATCTGACACCGAAGTAATCCAACCTTCAATAGAAAATCCATTTTCAGGAATAAACAGAAATGAATCCTTGACTGAAAATGTGAGTTTATTACAATTAGAAACAGAGGTAGGATTAAGATTAAATCAGGAGGGAGGTGCAGTTGGTCCGAGTCCCTCCGATATTACTAGTAATCCAGAAATAAATCACTTGGATTCTGAAGGAGAGAAGAGTGAATCAGTACAACAACGAATACGCGACTATGAAATAGACTGTTTACAACATACTCGAACTGACGTTGAACGACAAGACGAAGAAGCAATTGATTTAATGTCTTATAAGAATATAGGAAAGGTCATCGAAACTGTTGTTTCTAGATCGATACAGGAAACACAGTCAAAAACAATGGCTTTGCTCGAAGAGCAAATGCAAGGCATGAAAACAATGCGAGAAATGTTCAAGACTGTAACTAAAAACGTGATGACCATTCACGAAAGATTACGAACAGTCGAGAGTTCGGCTATTAAGTTTTACGACAATCAGGCTAAGGCTAAGGAGAGAAACTCTTCTTCTGACTCTATTAACAATCAGAGAATGTCATCTCCTCCAAATTTAGGTCAAACACGAAACACAAGACAATCCCCTTTTCAAGAAGTAGGCAAAAAAGTGGAAATTCACAAATGGGGGGTGAAATTTGACGGAACGTCAAAGACGATGAGTGTAGAAAGTTTCATCTTCCGTATTGAATCTCTACAAAGAACGAATTTTGCCACAAACGAACAAGTTTTCGCAAATTTTCACCATCTATTAACTGGGCCAGCAGAAAAATGGTACTGGCAATATCTGGAGGAAAACCAGGGTGATGAAATGCTTAACTATTATGATCTGAAAGCAGAACTTATTAGGCAGTTCCGGAACAGCAAAAGGGATCATGAAATTCTTAGGTCCATTATGGATCGTAAACAACAAGTAAATGAATCCTATGACGAATTTTATGAGGATATTAGAGGTTTAGTGTTGCAGATGCAAAATCGACCCAGTGAAAAAGATTTAGTCTCAATAGTGAGAACAAATATAAGAGATAGAATAGCTAATTTGATTTTTGGATGCTCGATCAATAGCATTCGCGACTTGAGAGAGGAGTGTAGACGCGCGGAAAAACATTTAGCTGCCAGAGAATATAAAATGAAAAAACAGGTAAATGAGATAGAAAAGTGCGATAATTCTCGTAGAAGAGCTTTAGTCGAGTGTTCAGAAGACGAAGATGAGGAACATATTGCAGAAGTTCAATTTAACCGATTAGACCGACTACAGACAAATAACAAACAAGACAGAAGGAATGCTACTTACAAAAATAACGAGCGTGACAAGAGAACAGAACTTACTAAAGACAGTACGACGACTACGATGACATGTCCTTGTACATCGGCTTTCCACGCGCTAACATGTTTTAGTTGCGGTCAAGGGAACATTTCCTTTAATTGCTCCAAATGCCAGGGAAACCTGAAGGGCGGCAGTACATCCGGAGTACCACCGCTGACGAAAGTTCCTCTTCCGGAAATCCAGAAACTGGAAAAGTAAGAATTTTAAAAAGAGAACAAGATTTAAATATTAAACCAGTACAACTTACGGTACATAAAACTCTTCACCAAAGATTGAAGGAGTATAACGAAGCTCGAAAGCGAATTTTTAATGAAGAAGTATCCTGTAATAAAGTAGAATTAAACAGAAGGAATTTCAAGAAAATAGCTAGGCTTAGGGAAAAGTGTGCAATAAAGAAAAATAGGAAAAATAGAATAGAAGCTACTATCCTAGCAATATCTGACGACAACAGACCTTACGTTAAAGTAATAGTAAATGGTGAAGAGATTTTAGGCCTATTAGATAGTGGAGCTTCAGTGAGTTGCATGGGAAAAGGAGCCATAAGCTTTATACAAAAACATAACATAAATATGACAAAGATGACAGTCGACATAAAAACAGCGGACGGTAAAAACCAACAGATAAATGGGAGATTTAAGACTGAAGTCTCATGGGGTGGCAAAACCCAAGATATGGAGCTCTACGTAGTTCCGAGCTTGCAACAGCAACTGTATCTAGGGGTGGATTTTTGGAGATATTTTAAGGTCGCTCCAAATATTATAAGTAGTCTTGAGATTCCACCGTCGCCGGCGGAAGGGCAAGATGCCGATTCCATGCGGTTACTTTCACTGGCACAAGCTGAAGAACTAGAGCGGATCAAGCAGCAGTTCCCTTCGTTCGCAGTACTGGGATTGGGTAAAACAAATCTCGAAGAGCACGTTATTGAGATGGAAGACGACAGCATTCCCATCAAACAACGGCATTACCCGATCTCACCTGTCGTTCAGAAGCTGATGTACGCGGAACTTGATCGTATGCTCGCCCTAGGAGTGATAGAAGAAAGTAATAGTGACTATAGTTCTCCAGTTGTGCTAGTGCGAAAACCAGGCAAAAACAGACTTTGTTTGGATTCACGTAAAGTGAACGCTGTGACCAAGAAATTCGCTTACCCTCTTCCGCATATTGAAGGTATCCTCAGCCGCCTGCAAGATACACACTTTATTTCAAGTATCGACTTAAAAGATGCCTTTTGGCAAATTCCTCTGGAGGCCAAATCAAGAGAGAAAACGGCTTTCACAGTCCCTGGGCGACCATTGTACCAGTTCACGGTTATGCCGTTTGGGCTGTGCAATGCCGCTCAGAGAATGTGCAAGCTGATGGACAAGGTCATTCCCGCTCGTATGAGAGAGAATGTCTTTGTCTATCTAGATGATCTCTTGATTTGTTCTCCAGATTTTGAGACACATATGAAGGCATTAGCGGAGGTGGCGAGTTGCTTGCGTAAAGCAGGTCTCACTATTAATGTGGAAAAGAGCAAATTCTGTTTCAAGGAAATCAAGTATCTTGGCTATTTCGTCGGCGATGGGTGTTTGAGAACAGACCCCGGAAAAGTTTCTGCAGTAAAAGATTTTCCTGTGCCAAAAACCCCCAAACAGCTTCGTCGGTTCCTAGGGATGACGGGATGGTATAGGCGCTTCATCCCAAATTTCGCGACGATATCGGCCCCGATGACTGACTGTCTCAAAAAAGGAAAAGACTTTACCATGACTGACGAAGCAATTAAGGCATTTGAAGACCTTAAGACTATGCTGGTGACAGCACCGATATTGACAAACCCTGACTATACGAAACGCTTTTACATACAATGTGACGCTTCAGCCTCTGGCGTGGGAAGTGTTCTTTTCCAAATGGATGAAGAAAACAACGAGCGGCCCATAGCATTCATGTCCCAGAAGCTTAATCCCGCCCAGCGGAATTATAGTGTAACGGAACTTGAATGCTATGCGGCCGTTCTATCTGTGAAGAAGTTCCGGGCGTACATTGAGGGATTGCCTTTCACAATCATAACCGACCACGCAAGTCTGAAGTGGCTAATGACACAGAAGGACTTGAGTGGTCGATTAGCGCGTTGGAGTTTCAAGCTACAAGGGTTTGATTTTGAAATAGAACATAGAAAGGGAGTCCTCAATGTGGTTCCGGACACGCTGTCAAGAATTTATATGGATGAGATCATTGCTGAAATGCCAGAGGTTGACTTCAACTCACCACACTTTTCATCAGAAGAGTATGTTGAGTTGAAGAAGACAGTGAACGAAAACCAAGACAAACTACCCGACATTTGCATTTCAGATGGGTTCGTGTACAAACGAACTGATAGACGTACTGGAGACCCAATACAAGAAGACAGGGCCTGGAAACTCTGGGTTCCGAGGGAGTTGTGTGGGGGTCTTTTGGCAACAGCACATGATTCGTATGCATCGGGGCATGGAGGAATACATAAAACTCTGGCAAAGCTTCGACAGAGGTATTTCTGGCCCAACATGACTACCGATGTAAAAGAATATGTAAGCAACTGTGATATTTGTAAGTGCAATAAACCAATGAATGCAATTTCAAGACCACCAATGGGACAACAAATGATAACAGAACGACCTTTTCAACGACTATACATCGACTTCCTAGGACCATACCCACGAACTAAGAACGGACATACACATATATTTATAGCTTTAGATCACTTTACAAAATACGTTTTTCTAAAACCTATAAGAAGAGCAACAGCAGCTGAGGTAGTGAAATATTTAGAGGAAAGTGTGTTTCACATGTTTGGTGTGCCCGAATTTATCCATTCTGACAACGGAAAACAATTCGTTTCTGAACTATTTTCCAGCTTTCTAAAGAAATACGGCGTTAAACACGTACGCACGGCCTTCTATTCCCCTCAAGCTAACGCTTCAGAGCGAGTAAACAGGTCAGTATTAGCAAAAATTCGGTCCTATATCGATAGCGACCAGCGTAATTGGGACACGCATGTGAGTAGCACAGCTTTCTCACTTCGTAGTGTGTTGCATGATTCTATAAAGTTCGAACCATATTACGCAGTATTTGGATCACAAATGATTCAAAACGGTGAAACATATGAACTTTTGAGAAGACTCAATATGTTAAAAGATACAGATATAGAAATCACTAATAAATGCGACAAACAAGCTTTGATCCGAAAACAAATATTTGCAAACCTAAACTTAGCCCATAAGAGATCTACAAAAACATACAACACAAGAAGTAAAGACATATCCTACAAAGTTGGTCAGATCGTTTACAGAAGAAATTTCAAACAAAGCAATAAAATAGACAAATATAATGCCAAACTTGGACAGAAATTTTTAAAGTCTATAGTTTTGAAGACAATTGGCAATTCCCTATATGAATTAGGAAATTTAAAAGGCGAGAGGGTAGGGACATATCATGCTAAGGACATACACTCTTAGGCTATTTTACAAAGCAATTATAGTGACGCACTCAGACTGCTGTTGTTCTATCTAGAGACTGTGATATATATGTAAAATATGCTTTATTTGAGATATTTATTTATATAGTTATTTATTCGTGATATGTATATTATTAAGTTATCAAGTTCTGTGATATAGTTATTAAGTTATTAAATTCTGTGATATAGTTACATATTAAGTTATTAGATTCTGTGATATATTTATTAAATACATTTTTTTTTGCATGCGTTAGTTATATTTATTTATTTTTTTATTAAGTGAGAGATAGGTATTGTTATTTGTTTTGCATGTTAAATTATAGAGAGTTATTTACGTACGTATATCGAATAGAGATTATATTTATTTATTTATACATTAATATATTTATTTATTTATTTATTTATTTAGATATTTATTTGTTTATTTATTTATTTACTAGATTTATTTATCGTGAGAGCTTTAGACTGAATATAGGATTAATCCACAAGATAAGCAAAAGATTGAATTACTTTTAGGTAGATACATAGGTCACTAACAGAAAATAAATCCGATGAGCCTATAATGCACATTTTCCTACGTAAAACCGAAAACCTTAAACAAAACAGTAATCGAATAGATATAAAACAAGGATTTTATCTTTTCTTATGAATCGTTTATGGGATCAGGAATGATAGCACCCATTAATATTAACAAGAGGCTGACAAAAATAACCTAATAGACCACTTAACTAAGAAAAAATATTGCCCGGCTATGTACAATGTAAGTGTGAAACTTATCAGGGCGTGAGACGTGCCACACGTTAACGAACGGCAAAAGAAATCAAGCATAGTTTTCTAGCGAGAAGATTAGACAAAACATAAGCGACTGACTCCTTTTTTTACGAGGCAAGTATTCTCTTGACCACTCGAAAACTTTCGTCGAGCCTGTTACGTAGCCCGTCGCGTAATGCACAAGTTACATGAAAAGAAACACAAAATTGTTTTGGTTCCGAAACACCAACTTTTCAACTCTATATTTTGTAAGAATATATTCCTTTTCGATAGACCCAATGGCAATCTTAGATTCAATCAAACAAATCAACATAACATACCTAAGATCGATTAGCTTAATAAGTCTTGTCATAGCATTGCGTTATGTATCCATGTACTCGTATGTATGTATCCTTTTGTTACACATTTTTTTGAACAGAGAGATGGACTCACTAGCCAAGTCCCAATGTGAAATGACTATATAGGGATATATATATATATAATTTGTGTATGGCCCTGTGGTATAAAACTCAATATTTGACAGTCATCAAATTGAGCGGGATTTCCAATCCATGGTGACGATTCTCTTTAGATGAATGTGGACATGTTGATAGTATAGGTTGAAGTACTAAAGCTGGAGCGGTAAAGATGATTCCTGAAAGGAAAAGAAAAGATCATCACAAGGCCCGATTGAGTTGTTGTCGCTTGAGAGTGGTTCTGGAGTATTTTCTTCTGTCATTGGGTAGTCCGGAAACATTCTCAGCGACAATGTTAAACTTATCTTTTGATGAGCTCGTTTGATGCATCCTTAGGGAACGTGTGGTTCATGAACTGAAAAAGAATAAAAGGATTAATTGTGGAATAAACAATCGCTAAATAAAAGATTGTAGTAAAACTTACCGACCGAGTGAGTTTTAGTTAATTTTGCAGGTGTGAACTCAATATCACCATGAAATGTGTTTTGCTGGTTATTAAGTAGATTTTTAGGTATCATACTACTGAAATGAACATCGTTTATTTTAATATTTGTATTCTTTCCACAAGAATATTACACATTTCTCTATTCCTAATGGACTTCACAAATGTTATTCACAGGTTAAATTATATTCTTATACGTCAAATGTGACTTAAGACGTCAAGAACTTAACGAAGATGCGCGATCTTGTGGATAATAGGTGTACTTAAGGGGAAAATGTGCAATAGGAGGCGGATATAGTGGGAAGATCCGATCAATTAAAATAATAAAATCTATGTAATTATGAGCAATATTTTATTTATTATTAGTTTAAACGAGAGTTAAGTCTGTTAGAGTTAGTTTATAAGTATTATCACGTCCCTTAGATTAGTTTTAGTAGTTATTTTAACATTTCAAAACAGGAAGTAGTGAAAGGTAGTTAGTACGGACGCACTTGATTAACGAAAGAAGACATCTTTGTATAAAAGCAAATCTTAGGTTCCAATTATTTTCCAGTTTAAAGAACGAAGAAAAGGCATAAAGAGGATTGCGAAAATTGGGGCAATAGGCCAATGACCGGGATTATGCAATCAAGTTTTTTTATCATTTCAAAAGCAAAAGAGTGCAAGTGAACATTCTGAAAGTGCGCGATCTAAAGGCTTAGTAAATGAAGGCCTATCCACTTACCGTAACCAGGAACGTGCTGCCGGCAGGACTTCGTGGGACATCATAAAAGGATATAATACGTGAGTCATTTTCTTGTGTGAAATGTAAATGTTGCTCTCAATTATATATATGTATATATACATATGCCTTTATAATCATATAATCAATCAACCCCTAAAAGCACAAATTAGAAGGATCTTTTATAAAGGCTTTTGAACCTTTTTTTTACAAAGCATCTTGACTTTTTTAATATCATTTTTTTATTGAATTTTACAAATTATAATTTTTTTTATCTTCATACTTTATAACAGTTTTAATTTTTTTTATTGAATTTTGGGCCAATGTCCAGAAATAATAAAATTGTAATTGAATTTTAAATATGGATTTCATTTCCAAGATGGGCTATTGAGAAGTTTTTTGCAGCGGTGTGTGAAGGCCTAGCCAGGCCGGCTTCCTGAAAGAGTGAGTAATAGACATGAATAATAGGATATTAGTTCTATAAAGTAAACTAGAGATACTAGGACATATGACAATGACTTTAGTGAACATTTAAGACTAAGGATTGAACGGTAGACACTTTTAGGTACGATGACTTAACACAACGAACATGTAGTACTAGGGACTGACGATATGAACTACGGTAGTTAAAAATTGTGACTAGGAGTCAAGTAAGGGGCTATTTCAGAGAAAACGGTCTACGAGATAGCAACGGTGTATCTAAGATACCAGGGTGGGATGACCAATAATGACATTTACAACTGTCAACGGCCTTAGTTGACTTGATGAACCTCTGTATGGGAGAGACAGTGGGGTTTGGGTTGAATTTGTTGGAAAGATTTTTTTTCATTTAGGTTTAGTTTAGATCTTAGTTAGGTTTAGTATTACATCATAATAATATATGAAACATAATATTATTATCCGGCATATTCAGAATGGATATGAACTTAGTTTTAGAGCTTAGTTTATAGTTTAGCTTAGTAGTTAAATTTTCTTTCTAGTAAAGCGTTGATGCAAACCCCTCCCTTTTTCTCATACAGTGGCATAGGTCGCTAGATTTGTGTTCCTCCATTTCCTTAGTACCTTGATCCAGAATAACTTCCCCTCCTTTCCTGTCCCATCCTTTAACATGGCATGAATTTATTTTGTTTGCTGAGTGAGAGGTGAGTGGAAAGCGGCAAAAACCACTCCCATCCTTCGAGCTAGGCCGAGCGAAAAGCAAGCATGCCACTGCTCCTTTTCCACCACCGAAGATATACCCCCGTGGTTCTCAAACTCGCAACAATGTCCAGCATTGTAATAATTTTGAGTGTTAAAGGGTGCTTTTCCAACTATAATTCGAAGAAGTTTTAGGCTGTCTTATCTGTTAAGAGACCAATTGTATGGGATACGCGTGTAAGCAGAGTCATTTTTCCGTAGAAATCTTTCGCCAACTTTCAATAAATTCTTTTTTATGGTCCTCAATAAATGTTCGGCGTAAAAGTTTGTCAAGTTTGAGGTAGTCTACAACGTGGTAGTTGATAGCAGTTCTTGTGGCAAGATCTGTCTCCTCAGTTTCTTTGATTTCGAAATGTACAGGTATTCATGCAAGCATGTTGTCTTTATTGGAGTATAAACATCTCCTTCTAACCTCCATAGAAGGACATTTATTTGTCTAAGTTTTTAGACCCATGAGAATGCCAAGAATGCCGAGACCGGGATAGGTGGAGAGACTTATTGAAAGAGGCCAGGACCGGAACCCGGTTGTCGAGCCGATGATAATGATGATGATGAGAATGCCAAGATTATCTGTTACAATCAACGAGCGATTAGAGTATTTTTGAGGAACAGGTATGCCTTTATAAATTGCTGTTACGAGTAGTTCCGCGATGTAACTGTTTGCGGATTTTGGTAAGAGTCCTTAGTGAATAATAGATGTTTGCGCATTTGGTTGTACCTGAATTATTGCGTAGTGCGTACGATCACCAATATTCCTTTCTTGTGAACCGTCTGTCTAAAAGATTCTATTAGCGTTAGAGGCAGGGATTATTTCTTCGTGAAGCATTCTGAAAATTTCGTCAGTAGTATTTTCTTTTTTTGAATTTTGCAAGCTGAGTGTTAATGGGAATAAAAATTTCTTTTCCAAGATGGTGGAGTATCTTCTAATATCTGCATATAATTTGATGAAAAAGAGCTCACATTGGCTGTTTCAGCAGTCTTGAAGAGAGGATGAGTTGAATCTGTAAGTGTTTTAGAATGTTTTCAAAAGATTCATAGCCTCCTTCCAATCTTAGAGCTTGTATTTTTGTGGCTCTTGAGGCTGGTCGAAAACAATCGTTGATGGCTGAGTTAATGTTATTTGTATTTTTGATTGTAGTCCACATAAAAATAACTATGCTGTGTTGGAGGGTGCCGGGAGCTAGAGTTTTTGCTTTTTTGGCAGAGATGCAGCATCTATTTTTGATGGAGGGAACATCACACAAACTTCTTTAGTCCAACTAAACATAGTTCAATAAGCTTTTTCTAAAATATCGTTTACATAGATAGGATCTGCGGGGGCAACATCGTAAATATTTTCCGCGTAAGGTCCAATAAAGTCAAGACTCTGTAGCGGTTGGGAAAGTTTCACAATAAGTGAATCAATACATCTATTATACATATAAAACAGCTGAAAGAGGGGTTTACTTAATTCCAAGACCCATGTATGCCATAATGAATGGAATATACAATTATTCAAATGTCATCATCATCATTCTAATTTTGCATAACTCTGGCACATAAATCTGACCAATGACATTGATTAAAACAACATGTCATCGGTATTCATATCGTCCCATTCAGGCGAAAATAAATTGGTTATTATCGACCGATAGCGCTCGCCATTGACGGTGATGGACTGGCCAACGTCGTTCTCAAAAAAGTATGAAAGGATGATGTCCCGCCAGTCCAAAATCCGCACCACACAGCTACTTTCTCAGGGTGCATTGCAATTTCGTAGATCTCGTGTAGACTGTAATCGTCCTCAATTCGACAATTTGGCTTGTCGACGAACATATTCATCCAGGTATGAGCCTCGTCGCTGCATATGATTTTTCAGACGAAACGCATGAAATATTGCACGAAAAAAAGATCCACTTTCATAAAGCAATTAAATAGTTTGCACATGTTGTGGAACAATATCCATGTTGATTTGACAAGACAGACTAAATAAATGATAGCTAATTTGACAAATGTAGCTTCAACAATATGACCGCATACGCCTGTCAAAGTTCTGAAATTACTTTTTGAAACCCTTTAATTACCTGCGTAGAAGTTATTTTTTTTTTGTTTGTTTCGAACTCTTCAACTTTTGGCCACCATCTTGGAGGGATTTCAGTGCCCCCATAGCCGGACATTCAGCAACACTCTGCCTCAATGCATCAATCTTTTCTGGCAGACGTTGGCTTACTTCACACTCAGTATTTACTTTAGGAAAATTTTCAAAGTTAAAAATTATACACTGAATGGTTGACTTGCTCGGCACATGATTGACCCCAAAAAAAATTTACGGAACCTTCCCCGCGTATTTACCATTGAACAATTATTTGACTAAAATGTTTACTACTCTAAATACTCGATATTCCTGATTCTTTATTTTACATTTACTCGTATTCATCGTTTTTTTTGGCCTAATGGTACTATTATGGACAAATTTGAAAACAGATCCTCGCAGAAGCAACATACAAATTTTCTACAACATCTGACAGTGCAAATTTCCCACCAAAGAAGGCTTTAACAGGAACTTATATGCTACCGAAATGTCAATAATGGACTAAGGACAGAAACCATCTAGGTTTCCCTCATGATGTTATTAAACTAACTGCGACATTGTTGAATTCATCACTTCCTGATATTGAGCTATTTGACAAAACCTCTCAAGTTCTCCAACGTGATCGACACTCTTTTAATGATTGAGCTACTATTGCAGAAAATTTGTATTGATGGGAGTAAGAACTACTCTCATTTGTTCCCTTGTTGATAATTGATTGATTTGCTATGCGTTAAAGTAAAAATATCACTTGGTTATGTTTATGTAGTTGCTGCTTATATTCCACCCAGCTCTAATAATCAAATTTCTTTAGAAACCATGATTTATGAGAAGGCTGATCAGACTGACGAATTTTTTTGGTTGGTTTTAAAACATATTTCATGTGTATGCCCATATTTTAACAGATGCAAATTTCAGCTCCGCTGTTTTCGTGAACTATTTTGTTTTAATGGCGACTGTCAGTCAGACAAATTTATTTTTGAATATTTTGATTTTTTTCTTATAATACACAAAAAAACTGATTGATTAAATGCAATGTATTTTGCCTTTTTTTATCCATGTATGGTCACCCTAAATCGATATATTCCAGCGACATAGTTATTTGTGTGGCCTGGTGTGAGTATGGATATCTGTGTTTTGTATAAGTAATATATCTATAAATATCACAATCGTATCCAATGAACATTAATAAAGGCATTTTTGGTCAACGGGCAATTTATCCAAACACTGCGTACCGATGTCCGTTACGATATGAGCTGATATCTCCATTAAGGAAATTAATAAAATAAAATATTCTCAACAAAAATAAAACGTAAATGGTGATTCGGAACGACCGGCCTTGAGGCTTTTGACGACAGGGACGATAGTGCCCACACATTCAACCAAACCTCAAAAAAAAAAAAAAAAAACAGGTAAAAATATTGAACAAAGAAAGAAGGTTTCTTTCAATAAAAGGACACTTTTCATGTCAGTGTCAAGGTCGTGTAAAGTGCGATTCAATCATAATCACCGCTTACCACATCCATCTTGTCCTTCGCACAAGCATCCATTTTCATCAATACCACCATATTGTAGACACAGAATGAGTATAGAGTGCCATATCCCCACATCTCCTTGTCGTGTGGGCCAAAATTACACAACTTGGAGCATGGCTAATGGTTTTAATGGAATCACAGGAGTAACCAAAGGTAAGAGGACACCGAAGCCGTAAAGTTCCCGGTTTGTAGGTGTCATTGTTGGACTTATCGGGGATTTACAAATTACGTTACTCACTCCACACTCCTAGGTATGTAGGTAATCAAACTGTCACTCCATCAGTCCTTGAATCCTTAGATGATACATATCCTCGTTAAGAGGGATGTTTTTTTTTGCTATTGTGGGGAAAGGTACTACAAGCCTTTGGAGGTTTCCAAATATAACTTTGTTGGTGTGCATTTGCGATTCAGAAAATGGATTGCCTCATACTTTAGCCTGAGCAAAGACATGCGTGTGGCAGCGCCAGTTCTTCACCCTCTACAGAACGGCCCAATTTCTTGATTTGAAAAACAGCTTGACTTGTCAGATTATATAGGCGCATGCAATACGTTGAATGGCAATGCATGAGAGTGTCGATTGATTTAAATGCACAGATTGTTCGAATGGACAGATGAAGATTATTGTGGAAGGAATGTGGGGGAGTCTGGATTTTCACACAAGGTTACTGGCATCAGAAAGTGTGCAATGTTCTGCGGGCCTAATGACGACTACGACGACGACGACAGTGAAGTGAAATCGATTACACACTTCAGGAAGCAGTCGTGATAGATATCTCTACACACCTATATTCTCGAAGACTGCATGCAGGAAGGATAATGGTTTGCCGGGTCTCCGGTGTTATAGACAATCTGAAGACGAAGAGAACCATGTTAGTTGGTAAATACATATATCATGCCTAATGTTGGTTTCTCGTATGTTTTATTTGAAGTCCTCTGGGGATTCAAACTGTTAAACGAATCTAAATCGATGAAATTAATCGAATATTTAGTACATATTTCAGTCCCCAGGTGATGGCAAAAGTTATTACCTGCTATCTAGATTTTCCATATAGTTTTAGAAGTTAAACATGCCATAAATGGTGCTTAAGGATCACACTTAATGGCCCGTAAATGGACGTTTATATTATTTGACCAATTTGGAAATTGATAGACTTAGTACACGAGCACGCATTTAAGGTTACATGTGGCTTGTATTTTCGGTTGGTGGAGGTAGTTTTTGGTTCAATCGATAATTTTTTTACCTAAAATTCAATAAACTCAAAGTCAGGAAAGCCAAAAGTTGAACTTTTGATTGACTTAGTCTGTTTTTCTAATGAGATTTTTGTTTTGATAAATATTTGAAGAGTGTTACAGGAAGATGCATATGAAGCAAAAGTTGTCAACGGAATAGGAGAAAACAGGACTAAGAACGAAATCAAAATAGAGGAGAAGGCCAAAAGATCAACAAAATGGCAAGGAATTGCCAGAACTAGGCAAATCAAACTACTTTTTGGGAACTACCTATGTATAACCAAGGTCGTTTCTTGAACTGTATCAGCTTAAGTAGGAAGAATCGGGATACCTCGCGGGTCACCGTAAACTAAGAAGAGTGGCTTGAAAAACAGCCCCACATGCAGTTTCTGCAAAACTTATGACAAAACGCCGGGACACATACTAGGCAAATGCCACTAATGCATCAATGAAACAAGTATCTGGGAGTGACTTAGCCTGTCTGGAGATACTCCAGATAATCAAACTCATCAAAGGGATACACTTGGAGGAAGAGCTGTAGGGTTAGCAACTCATCTAGATCTGGATGGAGGCACAATAGATCTTTACGTTGCAGTACAAGCCCCCTCTTAATATTCATTCATTCAAGGACTATGCTGTTCTTGATGAAGCATCGCACATTCTCAGCTTTTAAAAATGGACGAACTTATCACGAATTAAAAACTATAGATGATGATGGTGGTGGTACATATGTATATATTGACTCTATAGGAGCTTCCATACGAAGCCTTGATATGAAAATGTGTCGATTTGAGGTTGCATGGTTTTTCAACAGAATCTGCCATAGAGGGAATATTTGGTCGATAATGGACTTTCTTGGTCTAGAGAACACACCTATATTCAACTATTAGGTTGTTGACAAACTTCTTTAAGCGTTCACATAATTCAGCAAGTAAAATTTTGCAGGTGATGTTCAAAAGACTGATGGGCTTGTAGTTGGGTCCGGTCCAAATGATCTCCTCTCTTGTGGATCGAGTAAACAAGGCTGAAGTTACATTCATCAAACAAGGCCGCAGTTCGAGCAGTTTTTTTTTAACTTATGTTAGGAATTTTCATCTAACGTTGTATAAGTTAAACTGAACAATCTGCCTAAAAGTCGGAATTCGGATCGTCATGGCCGTGTCAGTACTTCTTAGATCGTGATCTGCTCACGCTCCTTCGTTTGACTTCTGTCAAACAGGTGATCTTTTATCCTCTTTTGTTCGTAGAGCTCGCGAACTACTGTGATCTTGCTATCCAGCGCCCGGTCGCTTGGTATGCTTTTTGAGAGTAAAGGGGCCCTTAGTGTCACTCTTAGGACGGAAAGCTAGATCAAGCACTCCTAATAGCCCTGAACTCAGAATGTTTCACCGACTTCAAACCCCGATGGGCGAAGTCTGGTTCCTAGGAAATCTAATCCAGCCTACTCGGGAGACATTGTTAAATACGTGGTTCAATTTGCAACTAGGAAACAGCTCCTCCGAACTATTCCAAACATGCACAAGTTGTTTCTTTCATCGACGGCAGATGGGAATGATCCTAATCACTTTTCTCACCAATTGCCTGATCGAAATGGTACATGTTTGTCGCAAGGTTGAGATGTACCTTCTTGACCGCCAGGCGGTATCACAAAGAGCACGATTTTCTGTTTCCGAAAAGATAATCGCAGCTACTCCTGTTGGAACTGCAAGGTTAAAGATCATTCATTTTTCGCATGCCCTGACTCTCAGAGAAATCTCGTGTTTTAGGTGTGGTTGGGAAAATACCACCTCTCCGCAATGTCCTCGATGCTCGGGAAACGAGCCAAAGAGCAGTTTGAAGCCCCGTGAAGATTTCTCACTGGAGAAGAACCATCTGCTATTCCTCCTCTCACACTTAGCAACCCTGTTTTCGTTCCAGACTCTGATGACGCTCCACCAAATACCCCTAGTCCCGCTCCCAGGATTATTAAACGCAAAACCTCCTGCTCTAACGCCCACAACACCCGCAATGTCATTTCATGAACGTCTACAAAATTATTGAAACGTGCAGAAACGAATTTTCGGGAACCAGAACACCATTGTGTCGGCCAAAGTTACGAAGCTAAGGAGAAAGATTCGGGAAAGTATGGAGGAGTTCAGAGACATCGAAGCCACAACACTATGCAGCTCGGACGATCCGCGTCCTTGTTCAATGGTCATCGATTTTTGGGGAACCTATTTAAGGCTAACCAGATAGCGGGGCCAACATAAGCTGTTTGGGCACATATGGCTTTGAATTTCTCTAAATCTTTCTCTAGACTTTCTTCCGAAGTGAAATCGGCGGATGGGAAACATCACGTCGTAGTAGGCAAGTCTACGCAGATTTTTTCAATAAGGGATGATGAAAACCATACCCTTTTATCTGGTTCCAACCTTGCAGCAAAAACTTTATTTTAACATCGATTTATGGAGGGAGTTCGATATTGCTTCAGACTTGATTTCAGAAAGAAGTCGCTACAGTTACGTGCGTACAATTTGGTAGATCCCACTAGAGAAATTCTCTCGGGAAAAGACGAGGTTTTCTGTGCCCGCCATGTGTCTGTTGCAGTTCACGGTAATGCCCTTTGTTCTCCGTAATGCACCACAACTCATGAACAGACTAACGGACAAAGTAGTACCATATCAGCTGCGGGAAAAAAATCTTTCCATATCTAGATGACCTATTGGTAGTATCGAGTACGTTTGAGGAGAAGGTCCAACTGCTAGAGATTTTGGCGGGTCGGCTAAAGGAAGCGGGTCTAACGATCAAAGTCCAGAAGTCAAAGTTTTGTTTCAAGGAGTTGAAGTACCTTGGGTATGACGGATGCCTTAAAACGGATTTATAGAAGATGGCAGCGAGAACCCCCCCGTCCGACGAGCTAGGTTCACCAATGACTAACACGCCACGCTGCCGTGGCCTGGACCTGAACCCCCTCTCCTTCCTCCAGCCAGAATCAGCCTCATGTACCTGTAACATGGGGTTGTATCGGTAGTAAAGGCCGGAGAGGTTTTTTCAACCCTCGGTTCTGTTACAAAATTCAAACTTGCACTGTAAAACTGGTCAGGTTGTGCACTAAAATTATCACTCTCTGCATGATCCCTCATGGGTAAGCTATAAGTATTAGTCATCATCTTATATTATACTTGTTGTAAATGCATCTTTTGCTCCTTTTTATTCTTTATGGTTTCTGGTACTATCAAGGCAGGAAAACCGACTGCCACTCAGTCCATCCAATCACAATTCATGGTATTCGATTCAGGCCTGATTTAAGCTTAAAACTGATATGCATAGTGAATACATGTTGAAAAATTGAAGAAGAAAAATAATCCTCCGAAATCAAAATGACCATTCAGTAAGTATTGTTGGGACCTTGGGCCAATTTTTCTGGTGCAGAGAAGAAGACTTGTAACTTCCAGCGTGTATTTCAAACATCAATAAGAGAGATGTTCTTTATTTTGACATTTTCATTCTATAGAGCTATCACAGATTTTCAATACGATTCATAATCCAATCACATCTACATTCTGCTGCACCTATGCAACTACTTATGCTAATAATCCCTTTCAAGAGCACACTCTCCGTCACCAAGTGTATGATAACCGGCTTAGTAAATTGCCTCTGACAATCCTGACATGCGTTCACCTATTATTATCTATCAGATTTACATGCATCGTCTTTCCGGCATTGCATTTCAATATAACAGATTACAAAGATGTCACTCCTTCTTTCAATCAATCCGAGCAACTCAATGTTACTGTCTAGTGAACATAATACGAGTACGTTACAAATTACATAAGCGAAGAATTAAAATTATAGCTTTCCCTCGAAGCCACTATAAGTCCTTCAAAGTTGCAGCAGACACTCTGTACGTACCCCATACTGGGAGACACATTAGGTATCTATTAAATATTTGCATTTCAATATATATTTTGTTCTTCTTAAGCTGCAAGCACAATGCGACAGTTCATTGTAATGTCAAAGTAATCCAATTCAATGACAGAACGCATGAGTGGTTATTGATTTTTGTATTATTGAACTTTCTAAGCTGATTTCTAGGTGCATGCTGCTGCAAAGCTGCTCCTATCTTTATTTGTGTGTAATATGCTTGATTGCACTTGGGAAATTTAAAGGTTAATAACATTAACATCGATGGAAAAATGGTATTTTGTTAAATATTTTACAAGGTGGTGTTATAAACCGTAGAATGTTTGCTGAAAGAAAATCTTGAAACTCTCTTACATCATAAATACTCGTACGTATAGTAGAAGGTATTTCTTGGCCTCCTTATTTTCCGTTATTGTCTCCTTCGACCCTGTTCTAGTTTTGATTTTCGAAGGAAGGAAAGTAATCCTCTTTGCTTATTGCCTTTTTTGTGTATGTTTCTGATAAAAAGATTGCTTTTTACTGATGGCACAGTTTTTGTTATTTTATTTTTTTTGTTTCGTTTCGTTAAGAAAAAATATTTAGGTTGTTTATGTTTTTTTTTCTTCGCTTTAATGCAGAGTACAGATTCTTTTGATAATATCAGAAATGTTAACAATGCTTTTAGGTCAGAAAGGAATTTCAAAGAAATTTCCATCAAAGTCAATAGCCCAAGGAAAAGTTATGGTTGCATAAAATTATACCGTAATTTGATGGATAATTTTTGGGTTGGTAATAGGGGTTATCAAGCTCTATTTAAAATCTGATTGTCGTCGAATAGAAGGGATATGGCTACATTATAAGACATGTATGTTATACATACGTAATCAATTTATAAAACTTTGTATTTCTGTCTGTCAGATTTGTGTTGTTTTGTCTGTGGTATGTGCCAACTGCTAACTAGAAGGATTATTATTTCAAAACTGGGCGGCTGCAAGAAGATCTTTGAGTTGAGGGACGCCGCAAGGTGGTGTCCTATCGCCTCTTCTTCTTTTTTTTTTTTATAATTCACTCGCGCTCAAGGGTATTTGAAGAGACCCTCATAATGTTAAACACAGAACGGGCGATGGGGAAGTTAGGAAGGGAGAGAATGGAGGTGAAAATCAACATTGGTTTTGAATGTTTGCAAATTGAAACGGCGGGCGCGGCGAGGGAAAACTGTGCAAGGTAAGTTATTCCATAATCGTGTTGTGCGACTAAAAAACGAATCTCTATATTTGACGGTACGACTATAATTAGGCTCAAGGGTGAACTGTGGAGCATTCCTAGCGAAGCGGGTATAACGGGTGAATTGATAAAGGGGAGGAATGCAACTGGCTACTTCGAGTGAGCATTGTTTGTGAGAGAAGCGATAAAACACGGATATACATGAAACATTCCGACAGTGTTCAAGAGATGGGAATGAATCCATGATAGCTCAATTTCCTATCAGTTTTGACGCTCTGTTCTGAATTCTATCCAATAAATGGAGAGAGGATTGTGCAGCACCTGTCCAAAGGTGTCCAAAGGTGTGAGTTATACTCGAGTTTTGGACGTATAAACGCCTTATAAATTGTAGCCAGATCAGAAGGGGTGAAAAATTTCTTACATCAATATAGAAATCCTAGGTATTTAGCAGCATTTTTGGCGGTCTTGAGAATGTGATCATTCCAGCGAAGATTGTCGTTAACACACATACCGAGTACTAAGAGCTTTTCGGTTTCTTCGATGCAAGTGCCATTTAAGGACAATGGCATAGGGGGTATATTTTTCTTCAACGACAATAGACAGCATTGAGTTTTCGAAGCATGAAACTCCACTCGGTTTTTTAAACCCCATTTAACAATGCTGTAAAGATCGGAGTTTAATGAACTTATCATACGATACCGTTGCAAATTGACTTCTGAAGGAGATGGACGTGAATTTGGGAACGCGTATGAAAAGCTGATAGTAGAGTCGTCGGCAAAACAATGAAGTGGATTAGAAGTTTTAGACAAGAGATCATTTATAAAAACGAGGAAGAGAGTCGGAGACAAAGCGGAGCCCTGGGGAACACCAGCATTTATTTTGTGAAGATCAGACTTAAAACCGTCCAATACAACATGTATTGAACGATCTAGAAGGTAATTTCTAATCCAACGAATAAGGGTTACGTTGATGCCAAACGCACGCATTTTCGATAAGAGAGCTTGGTGCCAAACTCTATCAAATGCCTTAGAAATATCAAGCGCAATAATCTTACTTTCTCCAAAACAATGTAAAGATCTGTTCCACTCTTCGGTGAGATATGCCATCAGATCACCAGTGGAACGATTGCTGCGAAAGCCGTATTGCCGGTCATTAAGAAGCTTTCGATCTTCGAGATATTTCTTGAGTTGATGATTTATCAGCGATTCCATGACCTTGGAAAGAAGGGACGTAAGTGCGATTGGTCGATAGGACGAGGGGGAGGAAGGGTCAACTTTTTTAGGAACAAGGAACAAGGCTGGACAAATGCTGTTTTCCATCTTCTAGGACAGATTCCAGAACAGTAGGAGCGATGGAAAAGCTTATGCAATGGTTTTTCCAGCGATGAAAAACACCTCTTCAGAAGAATGGGGGGTATACCATCAGGACCAGCGGATTTTTTTATATCAAGATCTCTTGAACTTGGTAGCGAATGAACTCTTGATATGTATATCTGGAAGAAAGGAGTTACAGAATGATTGCTGATGATGCAGATTACATTGCTGTTGCCTTTTCAGCATGCTAAAACCCTATAAGATCTCTTAAAATATGCTTTAAGCAAGTTTACAAATTTGGCCGATCGGTCAAACAAAATACCTGGGTGTTATTTAAGACAAGATGTTGAGTCGGAAACCTCTTACATTAAAGAAAGACTTCAAGAGGCCAAAGTGGCACTCTTCTCATGCAAAAAGCCATTGGGAATAAATGGGGGTTCCAACGTCGCATTACTTACTGGCTATAAACCCGATAAGACCGATCTTAACGTACTGAGGCGTTGCAGTATGGTGGACAACTCTCGGCAAAAAAAACTTCTTGTTTGATACTAAGCAAGGTCCAACGGTCAGCTTTTATGTGCATGGGCAGAGCACTTCGCACGACTAACACCGCTGCACGATAATTAAATTGGCCACTCCATAATTCTGAACTCATTTGGTTCACTTCCAAATAGCGCCGATTACACTATCCTTCAGATTCAATTTAATAAAAACTTTCCGATAACCATTCCTTTGGGAAACATCTGGGAGGACTTGGCATTCCTGGAAGATGGTTGAATACAATGATAGCTTTATTAGTAGATAAGGCAAATATGTGTATTCCCACCGCTACGTGTAAACGTATGGTAGGCAAGATGCCATACAGAGAACAAATCTTAGATGGAACAACATTTCCACCTGCTTGGCGACAAAACTGATTTGGCCAATGCTGGATCGGAAACGCTCCAAAGGTTTAATATTTTTAAGCAGATAGTACATAGGTGTTATTATAGGACACTGTTTGATAGGCAAGCACGCAACGAGGCTTGAAATTCATTCTGACGATTTTTGCAGAAGTTACATGGTCGAAGAAGAGGAGGAATCGATCCCTAACCTTATCCGTACATGTGCTGCTCGATCTGAAGATATCTCGCTACCTTCATAAGGAGCTCCAAAGCTCCAATTGGTTAAACGATTAGGAAGAAAGTCTCCTAGTTTCAATGTGGCATCACAGTGAACCAACTCATGGTCTGAGTGTGTCGGGTCTCCTACTGACAGCCACGTCAACTGAACCTAACCTAACCTTACCTAACCATGTGCATTATTGTAACTTTTGGACTTTAGTTTTTTTTTTGTAAGTTAAATTGCTGAGAAAAAAGGTATAATCTCCCACATTGACACACACTTATGGTGTCAAATGTGTCAGGTTAAAATCTTGATCATATTGATCGAATTGGAAGTTATGAGTGATCTAAACTGCAAAGCACATTTTGCCCATCAGTTACGAAAGTAAGCTCATCAGCAAGATGCTGTCGCGATCTTCAAAGGTGTGCAAATGTAGGTCGATGTTTACCAAATCTTATACAATTCGCATCATTGATACACTGTGAATTATATTTCTCTAGAGGAATTTGAATAAATGCAGAGACCTTGAATAATACTGTCCGTGGTCAGACAAGATGAAGAAAATTAAAAAATTATTTCTGTTTAAGTGGAGTGATTGAATTTAATTCAATTCAAAGCTTCAAGTGACCTCAACTGTAAAGTACGTTTCGCTCAGATAAGACAGGGGGATCATCTGTTGATGGACAATGCAAATAAACAATGTTGACTTGCATAGTGTTGACGCAGCTTTAGAAATCTGGCAAATTTGCATGGTACAATCGAAGTAGTTCCGGTCTTAATTGAAATATTATGAAGTCTACCTTTGTGTTGCAGTTAAATGATGTTGATTATATTAATTTCATATTCATTTAAACACACTTGGTTGCAACCTATAATGATTTCTTGATATCAAAGAACTATTTTTGTATTCACATTTAAAATAATGGATTGTAGTTTCATGCGACTGAATAATCGGGCGACTAAAAATGTCATTACAAGTAAAGAATTTATCGCAAAACAGCTTATATTTCTTCACGTTAAAACGTATGTCTTCTTATTGCGACAGATTGTAAATGTCATTCCTAGCCTTAAACTCATGGGTTCGATATTCTTGAAATTAAATAATCGCGCGATTGAAATCGCTAGTGTCTTACATTCGCCAATGTAGGAAGCTTTACATCGCCGATAAGTAAGAAGAGTTAAAGCTCGGCGACATGGCAGTCATTGCGATCTGCTTTCAATACAAGTTGCAAAAATTTGCTACAATCTCGATTTTTTTATCGCTAAAAATTATGCAAAATCGCAAGTGCTAGCTTAGCCTTTTCATAAATAAAAAATTATAGTCGCGAGAAAAAAAAATTTAAGGTTTTCAATCTTTCGATCTTTTTTGATTTAAAAATCGCGCGACAGATAATCGAAAGAAAGTCACAATTGCATTTCGCCAAGCATATCTATCAGCAAAATATATTTTATTATTCATTATGATTGTTTTGAAACATAAGCTTATATTCGTATTTCATGCGATTAAATAATCTTACTCATTAAGGGTCTTAAGCGGCTTGCGATTCTTGAAATTTTGGTGCCTCTACGAATAATCATGATTTTTAATTTCAAGACAAAATCGCATGATTAATAAATCACATAAAAAAAAAGAAAACAAACGAACATACTAGTTTGCGAAAACTTTTACTGGTCGTAACAAAGCGTATTTAAGCGACTCGCGGCTCATGAAGGTTCGGTGAATCTGCCATCACGATTTTTTTAGTCGCAAGACAAAATCGCACGATTTATCTATAGAAAAAAAGAACACATAAGTTAAGCGGACAAGTTACCAAGAAATCATACTAGTTTGCGACAAATTTTACTGGTCACAACAAAACATAAAATCGCAGGTGTGTCTTTTAGCTTTAAGCAGAAATTGCTTTTGAATAGAACACCTATGAATCTACATCTCTCAGGCTATTGGATTCATGAAGGTTGGTGCCTCTGCCAATAATCACGATTTTTTCATCGCAAGACAAAATCGCAAGATTAATCTATCGGAAATTTAAGAACACATAAGTTAAACGCACATTTTACAAAGAAATCATACTGGTTTGCGAAAATTTTTTCTCGTCGCCACAAAACATAAAATCGCAAGTGTGTCTTCCTTAGCCTTGAGCAGAAAAAGGCTTTGAATAGAACCCCTATTAATCTACATCACTCAGAGTATTAGATTTAACGCGAAAGATATGCCGATTATGAAAAGCTAATGATGCCTAAATACTTTTTTTCTGCGATTTTGTAAGAATCGCTCATGTCATGTCAAAAGTTACTGGCTAATTAAAGGTGTCATCAAATAGCAAAACTTTGAAACTTGAAATTTGAAAAAATTTTCAGAACTATAACTTTAAACTCACCACAAAGTTAGAAATACCATGCTCTACAATTTTTGTTATGCGAAAAATTAACGCAAGTTTTTTAGAGAACGATAAAAATTCTTAAAAAAAACATAAGAAAGACAAAATTTCGAAAACAATCGCGAAGCAAAAAAGATATGAATCTATAAATCACAGATAATTTCATTTCATTTAACTTAGCTTTTGATAAGTGAACCGTCTAACCAACAGCTCTAAAAAATATAAATGATGACCCCAGGGTCATCATGGCGTCCTAGACTTGAGATTTTCGAATAGCTTTTTTTCAGAAATGAACAAAAAAAAATCACCTTTCCTACATAACGTCGAATGTCTGGGTTATACCTAATAAGGAGGATACTGGTTTTTCCTATCAGCTTTTCATGACTTTATCCATCATCATTTGACCTCCCTCAAAATTCGTCAAAACCAAATAGAACTTTTGATCATTTTGAACAAAATAGAAAGCCTGATTTTTGAAATATTTCACTCGACTTTTGCAGATTAAATGTACGTTAATAAATACCAATTACCATAAGATACTTTTTTTCCTTAAGCGTTTTTGCTAACCACAGAAGCAAACTTAGGAACTTCCTTGAGTTCTTGTGGAAAGCTTAGCGTCTGTTGCCTTCCTATGGCGTGTCTAATTTTTTTTTTCCTTTTCTCTATTACAACTTAGTAATGCATGAAATGTTTTGAAAGTAAAAAAACCTGAAAAGTAATCCTAGATAATTTGAGATGTGCTCTGTAAACGATAGCTAAGAGATTTGTCATCACCATCATTACATAATTCAGTGAACTTTAAAGTAACACACAGGGCCGGTTCTTCGATAGTGGACAGTGCCTCAGTGAATCAGCACAATAATAAAAAAAAATTTCAACAAATACAAGTAAGCTACGAAATATTTGCACAAAGATCAAACTAAAAGTGTCGATCTTAAGCAATTAATAAAAGCTATGATCACTTAGCTTAAGCTTTAATCAAAGAAAAAGCTTTTACATTTATTTTGATTCACAAGACCAATGAACTCGGCGATCTTGCTCTTGGACACAAAATCAAGCTACAAATTATAACTTGCTTTTGATACGGTAATAAAGAAACTTTGGTATCTTGTAGCTTAAGGTTATTATTCTAGATTAAGCTTTTTCCAAACTCACCAATAAAAGCTTTAGGTGAGAAATTGAAATGAACTTTTATGTTATTTTTCAATTTTCGGAGGAAAAATTTGGTACACAAAAAGTATAGCTTACTAGGTCTTCTGCACACGAAGCGTTTCGTTTTAAATATTTGTAACACAGCAAAGATTCGTCTGAGCCTTTAAATTTTTGGAAATGAAGCGTCTGGTCACAGGTAAAACACTGATAGTGTTTTAATCAATGGCACACATTTTTGCAATGTTCTGAAATGTTCAATTTATACTTGAAACTAGGCTTGGAGACTGACATTGTTAAACGGCCAGCGGAGATTTACAGCTTAGGTGCTGCAGTTTACGCCTCGTATCAACTTGTCTAACGTGAGGTACACACAATTTGTCAACGAGTGCAATAACCGTTTGTAACGAGACGCTTTGTGTGCCAAACTTTTGTTTAAAAATTCAAAATTTAGCCGATTTCAGTGATGGACATTGATATTTCGTTAAGTCTAAAAGATATCAAGCACACTCTCAGATGGAGCCCGTGAAACCAGTACACTTTGTCCATAGTGACAACAAGGCCCTGAAGTTTTTTTTTTTTTTTTGTTAAATATTTCTACTTTATTCTTTCACAACTTCTTGGTGCAAATGATATACACCAGCGGCAGAGCCATCATCCATTAAATTGACTTATTGTTTCCGTATAATTGGTATGCTCTTGATAGTACTCCGAAAGTTGCAAAAACACGAAACCATTTAACAGTGGTGCTGTTCTTGTGTGAATTTCATTTCACAGAGACTTAGATACTCTATCTTATGTATGTGCTCGAAGAAAAAACAAAAAAAAAAAAAAAAACTATCCCAGAGATTGTCTGTTTTGTACCGCATGGGTGGTTCTTGGAGCTCGGTTGCAGCAACTACAGCACTATTGTTAACTGATGTCTGTTCCAACTATGTATACACAGAAGCAGATTCTGAACTCAACAAGGTACTCGACCGGGGTTATTGTTCCAATTCTTTAAAGTGGAAATCGTTTTTTTTTTTTTTTTTTCATTTCTCTAACCAAAATCGTCTTTAGAGATTTTCGACTGTGGGTGTTCGTGTGCATACAGGAAGTCATTTTCATAAACGGGACACGTTAGGCATCATTTAACTATGTGCTTCACAGGGTTTCTTAAATAAAATGTAGATATGCATGCACATTTAAGTTATTCGTGTTAATTTGGTATAGTTATGGTGACCATGTTCTTTTTTTTTTTAACTTTTCTTTCTATCAAAACAAAACCGAGTCCTTATTTCTTATTTTTTTTTAAATAATTTTCGCGCACTAAGGAAATTATGAATTCCCCTAAAATATTTGAGCACAGTGCGAGCGTTTTAGGAAAATTGGAGAGGATTTAAAAAGAGATACCGATGCACATTGGTTTTCAATGTCTGAATATATTATAATGGGAGAGAAATGTAGAGTCGGGTAAAGCATTCCACATTCGTGAAGTGCGGCTAAGGAAAGAATCAAAACAATTAAATGGATTTGAAGTTTCAGAGAAAAGATCATTGATGAATATCAGAAAGAGGGTGGGAGTAAGAACAGAGCCCTGTGGCACACGGAACGAACGGCGAAAAAACATAACTGTGTTATAAAAAAAACGATAATGGATGCCTGGAAAACATTTCCACATAAAATGGAAAATATATCACTTAAAAAAAATCTAACACGATACTAGTGCTGGCTGTGGATTAACCGGGGAAAAATCCCATCAGCCGAACCGAAAATTCATTTTTTTATTTTCTCAAACCAAATTTTTTTTAAGTTATTGTCATCGTACTTCAGAAAAACGTTCGACTTTTCAGATTGACAATTCGGAAGAACTGTTAGGTTCCAGATGCGAAAGAAAACAATCGAAATACTACTTTGTACTTGGTTGCAAGGCTTGTCCTTAATGACACTCCTTATCTACAAAAAGCCAATTTACTTGCAGCACAATTTCCGTTAGTTCGTCGCTCAAAGATCTTGATATGCACAAATCCCCTTTTACGAATGGTAAACCGCCCCCCCCCCCCCCATTGTTCTGAGGTGTTCTTCAATGCTGGCAAAACCTTTGCGTAAGCTTTTCTATCTGTCCTACTTAGCTCCTTTCATTCCGAGTGAATGGAAAACAGCATTTGTCTAAACTGTCCCTAAAAAGGCAAATCGTGTTAACCCCTTCAAACTATCGTTCAATCACACTTATGTACATCCCTTCTTTCCAAGGTCATGAAAACGCTTTTAAATTATTAGCTAAAGAAAAACTTGATGTAACGAAAGTTTCTCAATACCGGGCAGTATGGCTTTCGTAGCATTAGGTCCACTAGTAATCTGATCTCACCGAGCTGTAGAACCAGTCTTTACACCGTTTTTGAGAATTGAATTTGATATTGATGACTCTCTTCTTCTTTGGATTAGAAATTCGGCCTTATCGAGGTAACCGTCGGAGCGGAATTCTCTCCGATTTCCTCCGAATCGGAGACATTTTGCTTCAAGGTATTTCTCCGATCAGCTGATCGGAGATTCTGTCCGACGAAATTCAACGCATGCCATTTGTTTGCGATGAAGCACTTCTAATGGTCTTATTTCTGACACATACAAACAAAATTTTCTCCGAAATCCTCCGACAAGTTCTTGTTGCGGAAAGTGTTTTCTTTTTAGAGAAATAGTTAATTAAAATGTAAGTAATAAAGAAATTAACTTTATTTGCGTTAACTTGTGTTACATATGTAATTATAATAGACTTTTTGTTCTTAGGCAGAACGAAAAAACAAGTTCGCAACAATATGAGCTATGAGCGGATAACACCAAAAGGACACCAGAAATTGTAGCTGTGTTTGGGAAGATCTGGCCCCAATCAGTTAAATTAATTGGGACCGATGTTTGGATGGAAAAAAACTATGTTCGTGATCTTTTGTTTTGTGTTTTGATCCATTTCCATTGTGATTAAAGTACCTATTAGTCAAATAAATATAAATATTGTGTTTCCAAAGTTTTTTTTTTCAATTTATTATTTGTTTGACACTTCAAATGGAAACAAAAAACATACGTCTCGAAATAGGGAAGGGACTTTATTCGATAGTTTTGATTTAAAAATCGGTGCATCTAATTACATTTTTTAAAAACGCTAGCGCATTATAATTGAAAAAATATTTTTTTATAAACAATAAACTACACTCTCTGACCGGTTTTTCATGGTTTAAAACGCTTATGGTGTTTATTTTATAAAAAACTATCGAAAATATATCGCATTTTCGATATATCGGTTAATTAGCACATCTCTGTCTGAAATTTATATCCATCGCAATGCGTTGTTGGATTTCTGTAAAATTTCTTCCGATGAAAGCTACTTTGAACCGAAATTGAACCTCCGAAGGAGAATGCGTTGCGGAGAAAGTTCCGCTCCGACGGTTACCTTGGTAGGGCCGATTACCTTTCGGACCGCTCAATACAAGTTATGTTGGTTTTAAAGTCTAAAATTCATAAAATAAATGTTGGTGTGCCACAGGGCTGCATATTGTCTCCGACTTTCTTCCTCACTTTTATAAACGATCTCCTATTTGTAACGTCTAATCTATGAATTTTTTTGCTGACGACATCACTGTCACTCTCTCATATTCATTTTCAGATTCACGTCCTTGCTCTTCGGATTTGGATTAAGAACGGCAATTATATGATTAGTTCATTAAATTCTGATCTTGACAGCATTGACCATTGTGGAATAAAAAAAGAAGTAGAATTTAATGCTTCAAAAACCCAATACTGCTTTGTGTCGTCAAAGCGGAATCCTCCACTTATGTAATTATCCATGAGTGGCCCCGAACAGCTATCAGTTCTTATTATGTGTATCACAGACCACATTGTATGGAATGGTCACATATTCAACGTTTCCAAGGATTTAGGTTTTCTCCGACGATGCAAGAAAGTTTTTTCACCCCTTCTGATCTGGACTCGAGTACAATTCACAATGTTTCATATCTTCATTTTTTTATTTCTATTTTTATAGACAATATTCTATTGAAATAGCCAGCCAGTTGTATTCCTGCCCTTGCTCCTCCCCCAGCACCCTGCTGCTAGTCATCAAAGTCAAGCCTTCTAGGGTCGGCGATGGTTTATTCTTTGAACTAGTGGTTCAATCTTCCATATCGCCCCGAATCTGCTAGGCTAGGGTTCTTAGAACTTCTTGGATAAAGCACTGTTGTCTATTCGCTCTGCGTGCTCTAATAGCCAATTTAGTTGGAGTGTTTTGGCTTTCTGAACTACATCCACACTTAAGAGTTCGTGATTCTCGCCAACTTTCCCTGCACGCACAAAGAACCAAATATCTGTCGAAGAACTATACTATCGAAAGAGCGCACTATAAACTCACGCTTTCTGCTTATCGCCCTACTCTTGGTGACTTAAAACAGGACTGGCATTAGAAGAGTTTTGTTGAGCATACCCTTCGTCTTACCCGTAAAGGGCTTTAAACCCATTTTGTTCATCAAACCGAAGTGGGATCTTTTCTAAAGTTAACTTCTGGGAGTTAATATTATTTTCGAGGCAAACTACTTCGAAATTTTAGCTATTAGAATGTACATATTGTCCTAGTCGTTCGACAGATGGTTGTTTGCTTGTTGATGCCACGTATGTATGTACTTAATCTTGTCTCCGTTTTCTTCAAAACAAACAACTTTTCACCTGATCTTCAATCAACGTATAAGACTCTATTACCGAACGTTAGACATAGCCTATGAAGTCGATATAGTCCGCATATTCCAATAGTTGAAAAGATATGTTGCAAATATCAAAATGCTTAGACCGAAACTGAAGAAGTCATATGATAGCGGATCATATGGTTTCACACTGTACAGCGTTATTTTCCAATGTCACGCCATACAGCCGAATCAGTTTCCCGGAACTCCGAACATCGCCATAAAATGCTCCTAACGATGAAATTTTTCATATACATCTTTAAAATCGATGGAAGTCGATGATGAGTCCAGGCATTTTTCAAAATTTACCTCTATGGTTGAAGTTCAAATTGATTTTGCCAACGATAGTTTTGCAGAACGGCTTAAGACGCTAACACAGCTCTTTGAATAAAATCTTATAGGCGACGTTAAGCTACTTCTTGCAGAACTTAGAATCGCCTTTTTTGTAGATGGGGAATTAGGAGCTGATAGTCCGGTCATAGGGCATACTCGTACTTCTTTAATAATTTGATGCATATACCCTACCAAAGCATCACCTCTGTATTTAAAGAGCTCTATACAGATCCTGCGATCTTGTTGTTCTTAAGCTTAACGTAACTATTCTATAAAGAAGTAGTAGAACTAGTTCTTCACTGATTGTAAGTGAGTTTTCAGCTTTCCCAATCAATCACTCTGTAAGTTTTCCAGTTAGCAGCTGTTAGATATCCTGCTATATTTACAATTCCCTGTGGTTCACTGTTTCAATGAGCCTGCGTTACGGTCTTAAAACTGGAAGCCAGTTGCTTGGCCTTTTTATAAAACTTTCGAGTGTTTTTCGATCGCGAGACTCTTCGATCTCATTGAGCTGGGAGTGGGAAGTCGTTTAAGCCTTCCCATCCTTTCTACCCAATCTTCTCCTGGTTCGGTACTCTTCCCTCTTTTGGCAGTAGCATATTTTGATGTACATCTCCTGTCTCTTGTGTCTCTACTCCGTGACTCAATTTGTTCAATCACCCATGTTCTGCATTTCACTTATTGTGAATTGGAGCAACAAAAGTGAATTTTGATGTTCTGCATTCCGCATAAAATGACTTTTGTGATTTGTTCATTCCGAATGTGAAATGTTGGTGTTCTGAATTCCACCCGAAATGAAGTTTGTGAATTGAGTTTTCGGAGATGAAAATTCGTGTTCTACATTTCGAATACATAGCGTTTTACGGTGAATTCAATTCACTTAGTTTTATTTGGTGAAATTGATAAACGTGTAAATAAAGATTTGAAATTTTGATTGATTGATTTTGATTTGATTGATTGATAAATTGTTGTTTACAAGAAAATACAAAAGAGCTCCCGACAAGAAAAAGTTGTGTTGCAATTTATGAAATAAGAAGGAAGAAATTTTGTGTTAAGGGAATTGAAGTCGATTTTATTAAGGGATTTATTTCAAAAATATAAACAAATGTCTCTTCGCTTAGTCTGAAGCTTCTCTTGAAACTACAAACAATTCAAATATGACCATGTTAATTCATTCCCCATTTTTTACTTACGCTGCTTCTGGAAGATCTAAAATTATGGCTTTACTACGTAAAACTTTTCCACAAACTCTGTATCATTGATTTTCGTCCCTTCTACCACTTATTAATAATAATAGTGAATCTATTTTCGATGTGCACAAGAAACAATGTTTTAATAAATGATGCAAATTGTCTTTCAGTTGATTTTGACATTTCACAAATAAATTCGGAGTGAATTGAATTCACTCGGAATGTAGAACATGCCTTTTCATTTTAAGTGAAATTGAAATTCGTTTTCAATTCACTTTCATTCGGAATACAGAACATGGGTGATTAATTTTGGCCTTCAAGAATTTCTAGAACTCTTTTCACACGAGCAGACTTTGTATGACAAGTTATTGATTATTTTCGAAGGGCTCTCATAAGGAAGTATTTCGACGATACAATAACTTTTTATGGTATAGAAAACTGCTCAATAAAATTATATTTAAAAGTTTTTCAAGAACTTACATAGTTTTCTAGTACAGAGCATATGGTCACCACATCAGAAGTCCACTTTCCTTTGCTGTCTATAAATCCTTTAAACATCATCCTTTGAAGCTAAATAAATGTGTTGGTTTAACCAGATTCGGGGCTTAATTAACACTTTCAGTTTCATGGTGCTAATGTGACGGAAGCGGAAAATGAAGAACCCTCCACACTCATTCCATACAATATTACGTACGTACATTGTACATGTGTATGTATGAATGGAATTGATATTTTTCAGATAGATTAAAATCGCTTAAGTAGTTTTCTACTGTTTTTTTTTTTTTTTTTTTTTTGAGGCGGTAATTTCCTCCTAAAGAGGGGAAGTTGACGAGGAAAGGATTATGTTTGAATGGGCAATTCAGAGAAGCCCTATTGATAGTGAATAGTTGTTGGTTTTTCTTTACATATTTTTTTTTTGTTGTCTTCAAAAAGCTTTGATATTCATTGTTGCTGGCTTTCTGGCAGGGAAGTCTAAGAAGTCGTAGGTATTATACAGCGGCGGGGATAAATGTAAAGAATTTGTTTTTTATTTCCTGACGATTTTCTTCATCAATTAAGTATTGGATTTCCGTGGAATTTCATTACGTTAGCTTATTTTTTTGTTATTTATATATATATTTAGTCTGGACTTAACAAGCTTACCTACCTTAACTGATACAACGTCTGAAGTCTGAAAAATTGCCGGGGGTTTGGTGTATGTATAATTATATATAAACAAAGTCCAAACTAATCTCCTTAGGTAGGTACGATTAATTAAGTTAAGTTACAAATTAGTCGCTTTAGCGTTTTGTTAACAGAAAAACTTGTGAGAAATCATTTGATTACTGAAAAGTCGATGACCCTGAAAAATTTGAAAAAAATCATCAAAAGCAAGCGACCTGTCAACCTTAATGGCTTGGTCCTTGAAGCGGGCAGGTTTTGATCTTTCATGGCGTGTCGAACATGGGACTTAGAATTAGAAGACTCTCTTGACTTAAGCATTGTTATACAATCATTGGACTTAATTTGGTAGTGCAATAGCTCGAAGAGAATAACGACCTAGTGACTTACAACTCTCAACCATTCCTGTTTGCGTGTTACCAGTAATCGAGGGGACCTTGAATTTTCTGCCGATTCCGAAGGGCTAATGAGCAGCACTTTTCATGACAAGAGATACTTTTAGGGGGATTTGTCAATTCCTTGCAAGAGGCAGTACACCCCTTGCACTGGCTGAAAACTACACCCAAGACCTTCTGCATGACAGTCCAACGCACTAACCATTATGCCAAGGGGTACCACCCAATCATTGGCTATGAACCCATTTATTTCGTGAAACCGAATTAGCAGTAGTTTCCTAGGGTCATTCTTCATCGGAACTGTACGAAGATGTATTTCTTAGTATATGCCATGCACCCTTTAACTACTTCGAAGTTGTTGCTTTTAATAATGACGTTTTGTTCTATCTGTTGGACAGGTGTTTATTTTAGTTTTCTTCAAGACCAACCAGTTTCGGCTGTTCCTCAATGGCCTTTCAGAACTCTATTACGGAACATTGATAACGCCCCATGATTTCCATGAAGTCCGCATATTCTAATAGTTGAATAGATTTTTCACTCGGAAGTAAAATCTAGGCTCCGCACTATCTGCTCCAAAACAAGATTGAAGAAATCACATGAAATTGCATCTCTCTTGCTGAAACCCCTTTGATATGCTTTCCGCCCCTACATGGTTACCGAATTTGAAGAACTTCATTGGTAAGCCATCAGAACTTGCGAAATTGTTGTTCTTGAGCTTTATACACACTCTTTCAAAAGTGGGTTATTGGCTTGCCTTATGAGTCACTCTTCATTTTGATTTTTCTTTCAATATAAATCCGTTTATTTGAATTGATCTACGTTGTTAGGTCGATTTGAAGTGTTTCATATTTATAACCCACATTACAACGAACTCTTTTAGCGTGAAGGTTAGTGTGTTTTTTAATTAAAGTTCTTAAATTAAGTTATTAAAAATAAGTTTTTGAAAAACATGCCGCGTGGCAAATTACTATCAGGCGTCGAAAGAGGTAGAATTTTGACATTGAATGAAGACAATTGGAGCATAAGTGAAATTTCGAGAAGAATTTGTAGAAGTCGAAGGGTTATAGCCAATTTCTTAAAAAATCCGGACAGTTATGGCACTGTGCAACGAACAGGAAGAAAAAGAAAGCTCAGTGTCCGTGAAGAGCGAATAATCGCTCGCGCCGCGAGCAATTCAGCCGTAAGTTGCACCAAATTAGCAGCGATGGTTCGGACAAAAGTGTCGAAAACAACAGTTTGGAGAGCCATTCAGCGAAATCCAAACTTGTGCCGGTCTAAAATGAATCGTGTTCCACGTCTTTTAGATCGACACAAGGTTGCTAGACTGCAATTCGCCGAGGATAATATGGACATCGATTGGACATCTGTAAGTTTAAATATGCAGTGTCATTGAATTTTTGTTTAATCTGTTTTTGTTACATTTACCTACAAATCCGATTTAAAGGTAATTTTTTCTGATGAGAAAAAATGGAACTTAGATGGTCATGATGGATTGCACTCGTATTGGCGTGACTTACGGAAGGAACCACAATATTTCGAAAGGCGTAATTTTGGTGGAGGCTCAGTGATGATGTGGGGCGCTTTCTCTGCAGAGGGGTGTCTGGAGATGCAATTCACTTCATCGAAAATTAACAGTAGCGATTACGTTCAAGTACTCCGAGGCAGTTTGGTTCCTTTTTTGGCAGATAACCATGAGAAATCTTGGATTTTTCAGAAGAACAACACCAGAATTCACACCAGTAGACAAAGAATTTATTGGTTGGAACTAAATTCCATTATTTTAATGAACTGACCCGCATGTTCTCCCGATGTAAATCCCATTGAAAATCTTTGGGGCATCCTAGTCAGGCGAAAATACGCAGAAGGAAAGACGTATGCGACCGTTGTAGAGCTCAAACACGCTCTCCGTGAGGAATGGCTTAAAATTGATCCAAAAGTCATAAAAAACTTGATCACATCCATGAAAAAAAGGATATTTGATTTGATTATTGCTAAAGGTTCCCAGATAAATTATTAGTTTTCCTTTTTCATTTATTTTTATAAGTTATTAAAACCATGGGTTATAAATATGAAACACTTGAATTTGTTGTTTTTTTATTAATACAGAATAAAATATTTGTAGTTGAGTTTTTAAAGTGAATTGTTTGCTTAAATTTACTAACATGGCTATTACTATTATATCCCATAATTTTTTTTATGAATTTTGTATTGACGGAAAAAGAAGGAAAAAGTGCGCCATTTCCATACCATAACTCGTATAAGCCTGTGGATGGAATTGATATGAAAAATTGTAGACACTCTTACGGAGTCATCCAGTTTGGAATAAGTTCAAAAATATGAAAGGATTTAAAAGGTTTTGATGTCTCTTATTGTGTGTTTGCTTTAGCCAAATCATCCGGAATTGGATCATTCACTCAGAAGGACCATCACATTCATCTGACACCATATACACTGTGCCAAGCTAGGCAGTTTGTTGACTGATGCTGAAACACTAGCCAATTCGATTTAGTGATCATCCGACCCCCCGCACCGTTAACCTCTCTCAAAGTCCTCAGTCCGCTAGCTCAGGATCTAAGGAGTCAAACGGAGGGCTCGGCACAGAAGCAATTTCGTCTCGTTGAGAAAAGAGTTTAAGTCTTTCATCTTCATTTTCGAAAGTTCGTCAATGTCGTCAAAAAATTTCCTTCCAATGATTTTGCTCTAAATTTGCTCAGAGCAGGGCACTTGCAGAGCAAATGGAGAATTGTTTCCTTTCCCGCTGGTCCACACGGCTATGACAGTGAGTGTTGTGAGGAATGCTTATAGCTTCGCTGTATGCTCTCCTGTTGGCCAGTGTTCGCTACAGGTTGCTACGATCCCGGCTATGTCTTGCCTGGGTCTGCATACAAGATCAAGTGTTCGGGATTTATTATAGGTGAGCCAAATCTCTAGTTATAATGTAGTTAGTAAAACCGCACCATCTACGGTTTGATTTGATAAGAAAAAATAAGACAATATTTCACTCCTAGGGGAATGTTGACTCTATCCAAAAGTGACTGATGAAGGGCTGATCCTTTCCTGACCAGCTCGTTCATTCCCATAAATGCCACAATGACCCGCAACCATACTGAGGCTAGAAAGTTCATCCCAGCTGTGCTTAGCTGTGCTGGACCAAATTGGAGGATGATGTACTAGAATTAATGGCTTTAACAACCGCCTGAATATCTGTGATAACATCAGTATTCTGGTTCTAGTTTGGATCTTGTTTGAGGACCTTGCATTCTTTCCTGATAGCCAGTAATTCAGCTTGAAAAACACTACCAAAGTGGGGTAGCCCAAAACGACCTAGATATGTATATCTAAAGTCACAGAGAAGATCCCTGGACCAACACCACACTCCATCTTTGAGCCATCCGTAAAGAGAGTTGTGTCAAAGTCTTTTGTCACGACCAAAGGTCGACGTCTTCATCCCAGTCCTTTTATGATGGGAACATATTCTTAAAATCTTTTATGAAGCCCATTTTAGTGGTGCAGTGGGAGTCAATAAGATCTCTATTGGAATCAACTCTTTAATATTGCTCTGGCCATAATGTTTCGTTTGATTCCTTTAGTCTTAAGATGCAAGATACTAGATACTTAATGTATAAATCAAGTGGTAAAAGGTACACAAACACGTTTAAGCGTTTAAGTTTCTCGAAGCATTCGAAAGGTATTTCCAAAAACATTTTGAGAAGGAAGTCGTCTGTTAGGATAAAGTTTCTGGTATATTCGTTGTGCTCTTTTTAAATTTCCATTGCACAACCCATAAACTGCGAACGTATTCGTGACTTAACTGGATAATCTGATGAATGAACTTGTTTTTCTATTCTTTTATACCACTTATTTAGTTAATTTACGCATTAAACATTCATGCCCCAAATTTAACTCTCCCTGGAAGAGCTAAGATAATTAGGGTTTTGACAGCAAGACAAGTAGTCATAAGTACACTTTTAACCCTTTTCTTGAGTACACAGTCTTAAAAACTACCTGAAACTATCAATTCTTAAAAAACCACTCCAATTTCCAAGTACTGCAATAAAAGTAGGTAAAAAAGCCAAAATTCGATTTTTTACCTGTTTTAGATTTTCCCAAGTATGATAAAATGTATGGGCTTTTTAATGTACTTATTAATCAGTTTTTGTTTATTATTGTTTTGTTCATCAGGTAAAAATAAGAAAACTTTATGTTTATTACGCATTTTTAAAAAAAAAAAATTAACCTCAAAATCAAAATTTTGCTCGGGCAAGAAAAAATTAACACCATTTAAAATTGAATACCTGGCAACCCTAAAAACATATTAGCTCAATTTAAACGTAGTTTTAAAAGTTAGTATTTCTACTTTAAAAAAGTCTAAAATAAGGTCCGTACCGTTAGTAGTGTAAGAGAAATTGACCTTAACATGGGTCAGGGTACACCAAAGTTAGCCTTTTTTTAAATCGTCAAAAAATGATGTCAAAGTTGAAAATCTGACTTTACTGTAGAACAATTTTTTTCTTAGAATATGACCAAGAATCACATATCAAAGTATGGCACACGAATTACCGGACACCCTGTATAAGGCAAATTATGCATTCGTAAAAAAATCGAACTCGAGATTTTGATCAAAGTTGACATTACGATGATAGCGGGGACTAAAAAAGTGGGTCTTGCAATTCTGTCTTTTGATTACAGCCTAAACGGCTCGGCCGATTTTCGTTAAACTTGGTAGATATCGTTTTGAATTTTCCCCCCACATATTTTTTTCTTTTTTTCTTAAGGCCAAAAATACCAGTACCTGCCATACCATTTTTTTTCGAAATTTTATAAATATTTTTTTTTTTCTCAAAAACTGTCCCACAGATTTTTTTTTTTTTAAATTCCAAAAATTTCATTTAGTTAAAACTAGGTAAAGGTTGAAAAAAATTTTCAAAAAAATGGTTATTTTTAGTAGCACCCTTTGTAACCATTTTTTTTTTTTTTTTTTTTTTTTTTGATTTTCTTGAAAACGGTACAACCGATTTTAATCATTTTATTTATGCTGAAGCTCCCCCAAAGTTTGAATATTATTGCGTATTGAAGTTTTGAAATTTTTTTGTTTTTTATTTAAAAAAAAATTGAAAATTTTTTTGGAAACTTTCGAAAACCTTAACCTCGTTTTTTTTCAAACTCGATCAATAAAAGTTTCTTTATAATATACAAGATACTTAATGTATATTGAATTAAAATTAAAATTTAAATTTAAAATTATAATTTAAATAAACTATTTGTAACTTTTACTATCAATTATTGTTGGCTTTGTAGCCCATTGTAAAAGATTCTTAGAAACAAATAAATGAAATGAAAATGAAAAATGAAGATTTGAGAAAAAATTGTGTTTTACCAAAAAATCCATACAATTGTTAAAAAATGGTTTTCGAAAATCGTATTTTCCACGAAAACGCTTTCGAGAATTTTAATAAAATTTTTTTCTTTCGTTAAATTATTACGATCTATAATTTAATAAAAAAAAACATTTGAAATTAATTTATTACTGACTGTACCATTTTTTCGAATTTTGAATTTCTCATTATAAACAGAACGGATTTTAATGAAATTTTTCATAGAGAAGCTTCTAGAAAGTTTAAACAAAAAATGCATTTCAAGACTTTCAAAAATATTCTTTGAATTTTTGAAAAAAAAATCCTTTTTTTTTTTTGAAAATTCGATATCTCAAAAACGGCCCAATATTTTTTTTTGAGATTTATTTTTTATTCGTACAATAATAAAAATTTTAAGTTGGCGTACCAAAATTTTTTCTTAAAAATGTTTTACGAATTTTGTACCTATATAAAAGCTTATTTTTTTAAGAAACCACTACAACGACTTATAATTTTTATTCTTGCATAAACTAATATTTGCTTGAATCACATGGCATCCTGTTTTTAGCTCCAATTACTTAAGGAGTTGTTTTAGTCATTTAAAAGATGAATTTTATGCTCTAGAACAGTTTTTCTCTAATAACATTAATTTTTGAAATTCTTAGTCTTTTACATATGTAAGAGCAAGGTCGTGCGACCCAGTCGTGTATTTTAATTTTTTATTTAACAATTGAAAAAAATTGAAACTAAGACATTACTGGCAGTATATAACTAAAAAAGACTGATTGTTTTGATTTTTGACTTTCTCATTATCGTCACAGCGGATTAAAATTAAATATTATATACAGAAGCTCTTAAAAAGTTTGAAAAATATTGCATATCAAATTAAAAAAAAAATAAATGAATTAGCATTCATTTTTAAAATTCTAAGTTCTAAGTTTTTAAGAGCAAGTTCGTGGGACGAAGTCGTGCATTTAATTTGTTACTTATATCACAAATATTATATACTCAATGTAAATTTAAAAACAAAACAAGCAATCACATTAATCCGAGTGTGTCATTCTTATAAAAAATTTTATTGCAACGATTTTGTTTTTTTTTTTTAATTTTTAATGCTCCATTTGCCCAACTGTCAATCCATCAAATAAAATGTATTTTACCCACATTAACAACCATCTTGATGCAAATAAATAAATTAACAGTTTTCTTCTCTCATCATTTTCAAATCGTCAATTTATTAAAAATTCAGTCAAGTGTGACATCATCTAGTTACTAAACAAACAAAAAAAAAATATAAAAATAAAATCTCTCCAAAAACAACATTCACCTTTAATAACAAAACCTCAACCCCTAAAGCATACAGCACATTATAAAATAATGTCATTAGGTCAAGTTTATACCTTTAAACAAAGAAAAAAATTCCGAAAAATAATCTTGTGTGTATAGTTAATATTCCTTTAGAATTGTTATTTTTAAAATTAATTCGTTTCACATCATAAAAAGAAATAAAAAAAGATCCAAGCGATGTCAACGTGCGCTGTGTGCACATAGCTTAACACTGCCCAGCAAAGCAGAAAATTATATTTTCGGCATCGAAAATATCTCGGTGACATCATTGTTTTTATTTACCCTATTCGTTCACTTGGGGTAAATCGACAATGACAACTTCAATAAAATATTAAGAACAAAAAAAAATTTAAATAAATAAATTTATTTGTTTTGGATTTGTTAAACATGAATCGTGCCGACAGGAATGACTGTATGGTCTCTCGTCAATTTATTGGGGACCATCACTTTAAGACTGCACGAAAACCATCGTTTAAGCATCCACAGACACACAAATGTAAATTCTAGACAATCCATGGGATTGATTTCCCATCATGTAAATTGGTAATCAGCGAACACGAAACTTGTAAGGAATTTGGACGACTGTGTAAAAGGTAATCGAGTACTCGTATTTTGGTGCACTGCACGCAAAACACCTAAGAAAAAAATGTTAACTGACATTTTGAATGTGATGGGCTTATTTCAATATACCTACGAAAAATATTCTAAGTAAAAGGGATTAGACGAACTACTCTACAAAGCTCACAAAGTACAACAGTGAAATATCGAAAGCTAAAAGGAATAGCTTTTTGGTTTTGTGTGAAGGCATTTCATCCACCCCTGCAACAACTCGGATGCACATGACTAGAGAAGCAGAAGGTATTAACTTCATTAGCACTCCGAAACCTGATGGAAGCTTGGAGCAAAATGAAGGGCAATGGGGATAAAAGTATTGAATAGGCAATTAGCAAGTTTCATACTTTTGAGTCACCGCGTGTAGATGGTATTTTCCCAGCCCTTTTTCAGAAAGGTAAGTATACCTCAAAGTAGTATTGCGCTTAGGTATATACCAAGTCTATGGAGAAGAGCTATAATCCCTTAGACCGACAAGTTTAACATGGTGTTTACTGAAGACTCTGGAGAAGTTAATTGATAGCTTCATAAGATCGGAAGTATTAACAAAAATGGCTCTTAACCATCACCAGCATGTTTATGCTTACAAACTCGGTACAGATAGCTTTAGATGCTAAGGAAACGGCCTTCTAAGCTATCGATGGTGCTTTTGATAATACCTCTCATGAGCCTGTAGACAAAGCACTTGTAACGAAATGCATACCCATTACCATTATCAGATGGATAAGGCACAAGAACCTGCATAAGCAGGACAAAGTGTTCAGAAGATCATTACAAAAAGAGGTTATCCTCAGGGAGGAGTTCTATCACCCTTGTTGTTAAGTCTCGTAGTAGATGAATTACTAGAAAGCCTTACTTCTTAAGGTATATGCTCCATCGGTTATGCTGATGAAACTCTCTGCAATATAATTCAAAAAGGACTTTCAATTCCTTGGAAATGATCTTTTTTAGTAGGCTTGAACATCAATCCTGCAAAGATAACATAACATATACTAAAACACATTTACTAAAACACGACTTCTAAGATTCCAGGAGCCGTTGGTCTTGAATTTCAAGCCATGAATCATCACCTTTTCATCGACTTTAAAGTAGTATATGATATCAATCATTGCCAGTAGCTCTATGTGGCTGTGGGCGAACAATTAATCCTTGGAACTTGGAAAACTGATCCAGCTGTGTCGCGTAGATAAGGAATAACCATCATCGGACAATATCAGTGTGGTTTCATTCCAGGCAAATCAACAACTGATCAGATCTTTACCCTTAGGCAGGCGATTGAAAAATGTCTAGAATTTAACATCCCAACATACCATCTGTTTATACACTTTAAGGCCGCCTATGATAGCATAGCCAGGGTAGAACTTTACAAAGCCATGAGAGAATTCGGCATCCCAAATAAATTGACACGACTATGTAGGCTGACCATGACCAACGTAATAAGCCAAGTAAAAATAGCCGGATTGCTATCCAGACCAATCAACATTTTTAATGGACTCTGACATGGGACGGTTTAGCTGCGTTCGAGAGGAAAGCCTTAAGGAGAATTGTTGACCCCATATGTGAGGAAGGACGACGATTTCGGAGACAGTACAATCATGAATTGTACGCAATCTACCTTGAAGCAGATATCGTGACAAAAATTAAGCTCGGTAGACTCCGGTGGGCAGGGCACCTAGCTCGTATGAGCGAAGAGGAACCAGCTCGGAAAGTTCTTTGTGGTACATTCTATGATAGACGATAGCGTGGAGAGATGGCGTAGACCAGGACGGCAGAAGCCTTGGGGTGCGCAACTGGATGGCGTTGGCTCCAGACCGGGATAGGAGACTTGTTGAAAGAGGCCAGGACCGGAACCCGGTTGTCGAGCCGATGATGATGATACACAGGGCTTTGGCAAAGAGATTCACTTATTGGGGTATATGGACCATATCGACATCATCGACCATTCCCAACCTTTAAAGGTGTCTACCTAGGATTTAATATGAACATCACGAACGACATTCAATGAAGAATCTCCCTAGGAACTTCTAGAAGCTACTTCAAAACACGAAGAGTACGCTCTACAAACCTCTTAGAATGACAGTCCTGTTTTAGAGTGCCAAATGTTTGACGATAAGCAGAACGGGAGAACTGATTCGTGTTGGGCTCCTTCGAAAGAAGAATTCTTAAACTGATAGTTGGTCCTGTTTGCGTGAACTCTATGAGCTGTACCAAGCTGTGGATGTAGTCAACAAAGCCAAAACATTAATGGACATTTAAGATCCAACCAATGATCCAGCTATTCCGGTCAAAAGATCAAGTCTTTACCATTACAGATACAAGATTGCTTGGTTCAGATGACTGGAAGTAACTTGCTCAGGTGCGTAGGGGAAGGAAATTTGCCGTGTCTCAGGGAAAGCACTTTCACCGATCGGGAAGTAAGTAAAAACTTTTAAGAATACTTAACTACGATTTATTTAAAATAAATTTTTAGCAACATTCTAGGTACGATGTTAGGCCGAAATCGAAATTCCCATAGAAAAATGACAACAAAGTCATAAGCAAAACATTCTTACAAATTAAGATTTAAAATATATTTAACGCTTAAGTATAGTCTTATCTAATCGTCTAAATTTTTCGGAGTAATTCTTCTTTCATCTTAATGAAAAACACTGCTTTTTAAACTTTTCTTTTTAAAGCCTTTTTACTGTGTCAGTTGTCTCGAAATAATAGCTTTTCATATAAAGTGAAGACGAAAGTAAAAAGGTACAAAACATAGATAAAAAAGTTAACAGAAGTGCATTTATCAGTACTCCGAAAGTTTAGGATAAAACCCCTGGGAGTTTACGAAGTAACATTCGCTCTATATAAAGTAATCACGAAAAAACGTATTACATAAGGCATCACTTTTATAGTTTATGTCAAAATCGGAGTAGTATTTCATGTTGTTCCGAAATAAAATCTCCACTGTCTTGAAGATTAAGTTTGATTAAAAGCTCAATTAAAAAAAATACCGTACTGACATTGGCATTTATTGAAATTTTACGTGTGAATCGTGCTTTTTCCATTACCAATTAAGCTTAGTATTGGTTTCCTTAAGGTGAGAGTTAAAGTTACTCGATTCTTTATATTACTTTATTAAAATCTATTTTATTAAGTTAAAATCTTAAATAAAAATATCGAAAGGGTGAGCAAATTTTGAACTCCGTGAGTGCATTTCTATCAGTGTAAGAACTCAGCTTTTACTCCGAAAGACCTATCAAAATGTAAATCTTACTTCACCTAGCCCCAGTGCGGGATTTCAATAGAATCAATAAAAATTAAAATGTCTCGCGGGAGTTGTTGCCCTCAAACAAAAATAAAAACCATTTAAATACTCCTTTTTCTTGCTGGCCTTTTAGTTTTTTTGTCACGTAAAGTAAGAAATTAAATATTCATTAAAATTAATTGAGAAGTTCACACGTTTTTTTTTTTTTTTTTTTGTACGTCAATCATTAATTTTCTCCCAAGTGAGAGAAGTGACAGCTGTCAAGTTTCTTCTAACTATACGTGTATTTTCATATAAAAATGTTTATCGTCTGCTATACATTATTGCATGACCTAATTTATAAAATAAGCTTCCATTGAGGGTTACTTGTGTTAACCTTTTTTTTGCTGGTAGGTAGGTAGGTAGTAGGTACCTTATAATAAAATTATGGCCGTGTGTATTTCTGTGTCATGTCACATTGCTTTTACTATACCTATACCAAACCACCAATCGATATTGCACGAAAGTGTAACCACAAATAATGCGATTAAATGTTTGCTTCTGCGGTAATAATAAGAGTGGTTTCCGTCTGGCCTTATATGTTTGCCTGGAAAAATTATAATTTTCCTCTGATTTTATTTTCTTCTTTGTTATTTTTTTTTTTTTGGTTTGTGTAACAATCTAGTGGAAAACATTGATGCAAGCAAAAAGGCTTAATGCGTACAAAGTGGAACAACGCATCTGGGTAATGGAAATAAATTAAAACTAGGTACAAGTTGTCAAGGTTGTTAGCAATAGAATTTTTGTTTTGTATTTAAGTTTAAAAAGTAATTTAAAAATATGCTTCAATGTCAAGCGACAGTTCAACTGAACCTAGATTGAAAATGACATGACTTTATTATATGACAATGACAGAAATGAATAACTGTAGTAGATTTTGATTTTTAGTTTGTACTCAAAAAAAATGTACAGCTTAGTTGAAAGACGAAACCTACCCCTGAACTGATATAGTTCCTACTCTCACCTCACCACTGTGAACATAGGATGATTAGAAAAATTGAACTCAACTAAACATGGCATGTAAAGTTACTTAGTTGCAAAACATCAAGATTCTACGGGTTTGGATGGATTTACTGAAAACAAACTTGTCAAACCAAATACATACTTATATGTTTACGTTAAGTCGAATTATAAGTGGAGGGTCTAGACTACTGCAAGGCAGAATTCGGCACCATCCAAGAAATTGCGATGTAATGACCAGAAGGAAGATGAAATAAAATGCACGACTGGGTCGCACGAACTTGCTCTTATGTAAACGACTAAGAATTTCAAAAATTAATATTATTAGAGAAAAACTGTTCATTAGCATAAAATTATTTTTTTAATAGACTAAAACAAGTAATTGGAGCTAAAAACAGGATGTCATGTGATTCAAGCAAATTAATATTAGCTTATGCAAGAACAAAAATTGTAAGTCTGTACTGGTTTCCTAAGAAAATAAACTTTTATATAAAAAATTTTTAAAATAGTTTTTAGAAAAAATTTTAGTACGCCAATTTAAAGTTTTTATTATTGTTCGATTAAAAATTAAATTTACAAAAAAATATTGAGCCGTTTCTGAGATATCGAATTTTCCAAAAAAAAAAAATATTTTTTTCAAAAATTCAAAAAATATTTTTTTTTTTTAAGTTTTGAAATGCAATGTTTTTCAAACTTTTTAAAAAGAATACATTAAAATCCGTTATGTCGATAATGAGAAATTCAAAATTTGAAAAAAAGAATGGTTCTATGGTAGGTACAGTCAGTAATATCTTGATTTCAATTTTTTTTATTAAATTATAGATCGTAAAAATCAAAAGAAAAAAATTTAAGCGAAATTCTAGGCACGAGTACGATAACTTGGCCGCCAAGATTTGATGACGGATTTTTGTAGAGGGGTCAAAAATAAGCACTTTTTACTATGAGAGGGGGGGTCTATCTCCCCCCGTTTAGGAGGTAGGGGCACTTTTAGAAAAAATGGTTTAAACTGAAAAAAAAATATTAAAAAACAACGGCAATACCTACAATAAAGTGCTATACTGCGTTTGAAAGCCAGAAGATTGTTCTATAATCCTGCATTTAAATTAAATTACTCATGTCAATGGTTTTTGAGAAATTCGCATTTAAAGTCCAAATTTTGATAAAATAACGTGAAAAAAAAAGTTTAGACCAATTGTTTTCAAAATTGTGAAATGAAATTGTAAATTAGCTTACATGTGTTTCATGTATCTATTAGTTCTTAATCGAACACAAAAAACCGCATGGTTCTATGTCTTCTGGTTTTTTGAGAAAATCGAAAATAACTAAAACTACTTTTCTACAAAATGTTTGATATTTTTTGCTTCCTTACATAAATAAATCAGTGCTAGCTTCCAACATCACAATATATAAACAGTAAAGTATGTATGGGGGGGCATGCTGCCCCCCTGCAACCCCCCTGCTTGGGCACACTATAGGATTTGGGGTAGGTGCGAGGTTGGGTGCATGCAAAGTTTCTTTTGCATTCACAGAATCTGTATTTAAAAAAATTCAAATTTATTCTATTTATCCAATGTCCACTAAATACATATAAAATACAATAAACGATCTTGAAAACCAAAACAAACTTCTGACCATGTTCACCAATACATGGCACTATTTTTCTATCGAAAATACTGCCTAGAAAGGAAATATAAGGACGACTGGGGTTCGCAAATAATAGAGTTTTTATCAGATGTAAAAAAAGTTTACCCTTGTTATACCGATGGTGATATATGTGAGGGTTTACAGTTAAAAGACATCGATTCTCCCATCCTTCAGAGCGAAAATTTAGAAAGTGTTTACCGCCAAAACATCCTCGGCTTCCCACCATAAAAGAGTAACTCAACGAACTCGACAGTTATAGTACAGACGATGGCTTTATTGACGAGACTTACACACCTTTTTAATACATTTTGACCATTTTTAACTAACTATGACTGACTAACTCCTGACTAACTGACAAAATAACTGACCCAGATGCAATTCTACCTCCTCATGGTGCATTCTGGGTAACGCTAAATGAATTGCGGTACTGAACTAACAAAGATTCATAATGTTTATTAGCATTAATCCTTAAAATGGAATCACCGTCACCACCAAAAATCAAAAAAAGTAGTTTTGGTAATTTTCGATTTTCTCAAAAACTAGAAGACATAGAACCATGCGGTTTTTTGTGTTCGATTAAGAACTGATAGATACATGGATCACATATAAGTTAATTTACAATTTCATTTCAAAATTTTGAAAACAATCGGTCTAAACTTTTTTTTTCACGTTATTTTATCAAAATTTGGACTTTAAATGCGAATTTCTCAAAAACCATTGACATGAGTAATTTAATTTAAATGCAGGATTATAGAACAATCTTCTGGCTTTCAAACGCAGTATAGCACTTTATTGTAAGTGTTGCCGTTGTTTTTTAATATTTTTTTTTTTTCAATTTAAACCATTTTTTCTAAAAGTGCCCCTACCTCCTAAACGGAGGTTTTATCAAGAACCAGAAGACATAGAACCATGCCGTTTTTTGTGTTCGATTAAGAACTGATAGGTTCATGAAACACATATCAGCTAATTTACAATTTCATTTCACAATTTTGAAAACAACCGGTCTAAACATTTTTTTTCACGTTTTTTTATCAAAATTTGGACTTTAAATGCGAATTTATCAAAAACTATTGATATGAGTAATAAAATTTAAATGCAGGATTATAGAACAATCTTCTGGCTTTCAAACGCAATATAGCACTTTATTGTAGGTGTTGCCGTTGTTTTTTAATATTTTTTGTTTCAATTTAAACCATTTTTTCTAAAAGTGCCCCTACCTCCTAAACGGGGGGAGATAGAACCCCCCCCCCTCCCATAGTAAAAAGTGCTTGTTTTTGACGCCCCTACAAAAACCCGTTATCAAATCTTGGCGGCCAAGTTATCGTACTCTCCCCAAATTCTCCGAACCGTTTTCGAGAAAAATACAATTTTCGAAAACCATTTTTTAACATTTGTATGGAGGGTACCGTTATTTTCAGATAAAATAAATTTTTAATTTTTGGAAAATTTGAATACCCAATAATATTTAAACTGTTGGGGAGCTTTAGCAAAAAAAAAAATATCAAAATCGGTTGTACCGTTGTTGTTGAGAAAATGAAAAACCAAAAAAATGCTTCCAAGAGGGGTACCAAAAATAACCATTTTTTGAAAAAAATTTTGTCAACCATTTCCTAGCTTTAACTAAATAAAAATTTTTGATTTTTTTTTCAATCTGTGGGACACTGAGAAAAAAAACTGACTTTCTGTCAAGATTTCGAGCGGAAAACAGCTGTCAGTGTCAAAATAACCTACGATTTAAAAATAAACCACTACCACCATGTATGTATGTATACTCAAAAACTTAAATAATATTCAAAGGGATGTTTAGCAAGGCCCTTTACAGACAACATGTTTGGTAATCAATCAGTCAACATTCTTTTGTCAAAGGAACTCAATATCGGCCAAGAACATCGCCGCAGTTCATGAAAGCCTACAGCGGAACTCTGGGCAGTCGATCCCTCCCCGTGCATAAAAACGCGGCCTTTCACGGCCTTCAACTTGGCGAATTTTGCATCAGTACTCGGGCCTGGACCCATACAAGATCCAGCTGACCCAGGAGCTCAAAGCATATGACAACAGACAACGCTGTTTTTTCGCTGACTGGGCCATAAATGTCTGTGTTAACAAGTTCAATTACCTTTTATGGAACGACGCCAACTCATACGAGGTTCACCACCTGACAATGCATCCTCAAAAAGCTACTGTTTGGTGTGGATTTTGGGCCTTCGCGTCGTGAGGCGTCATTGTCTACAAAACTATGATAACCAATTTCTTATGGCCCAAATTGAGCCATATGGACCTAGACGATATGTGGTTCCAAAAGGACGGCGCGCGCTACGTGCCACACAGCGAATGCCATAATTGACATTCCGCCATTTTTAGGTATGGTTATCGCTCGCAGAAATGACGTGAATTGGACTTTGACTTTTTCTTATGGGATTTCCTGAATTCGCAGGTCTATGCAAATATATCATAGTTGGATGGTTTGAAAATACTAAGCACATTAAACTATAAGATCAAGATCTTTTTTTTCATTTTCTGATGAAAAAAATTGGAAAAACAGAGCTTTAGTCAAAAGCGCCCCCTAAAAGTAGGTGCGGAAAATTTTGTTTTTTGTAGGATATTATGGCGATATTTTGGATTTCTATGAAACTGATCTAAGCAAAAAAAATGGGCCTGCCAAAAACTTTTCTACAGAAGAATTATTAAAAATCACATATCTTTAACTTTTATGACGAACACAATCTTCATTTTTATCAACTTTGTCAAATACGAGTAGCATGACAGTGATGAAACCTCATACTTTTCTTAATTATTTATGAACATTTTATTAAAATCAGTTGACTGGTTCAGGCTCCTTTATACAACTTGAACTATTGTGCAACTTGTGACTTTCGATGATTACTTTTAAATATTGGTCGTGACAGTGTCAGAAAGTATACTCTAATCACAGTTTACACTTCTTAGCCATGTCTGAAAATTACATCAAAATCGGTTGACTGGTTTGGATTATACATATTTGCAACCGCCTTTCGATACAACTTGAAACACTGTGCGACTTAAAAATGGACGTCACATTGGGAGGAAGTTCACTCTAATCACACTTTACACCATTCTTAACGATGGCTGAAAATTACTTCAAAATCGGTTTAGTGGTTTCGATTTTACACATTTACGACTGCCTTTCGATGCAACTCGAACCAGTGTGCGATTTATTATCGCGTCGCATGAGATAATAAAGTGATCATTTCTTTTTTTCTCTGCGTTACAATATCTATATGGAACTTATAGTATCTGTGATTTTTACCGTAGAGAAAGTTCGTGTGAATTTGTCGTTTGATTTTATTTTGATATATTTTTTATTTACACGCAAAAACAAAACTAGCATGGATTTATTCAAATCGCAACTCATTCAACATTAAATACTTCTTTCCTTTCCATAAAAGAATTTTAAGTAGCTTATTGTGTTACACTAACCACCTACTAGTTATTTAGATTTACATATTGATTACTACAGAAACAATGCTAATTACTTATAACCCTATAGCCCCCCCTGAGATAGGGGAATTCAAAGAATATTTAAAATACCTAAGAGTTGTTTTTTTTTTTTCAAACAAGATTTTAATTAAAATTCGATGTTGTCACACAGAGAATACGAGTAGGTACATGTGGATGTGGATTTTGCTCCCGTCGAGTCAATGATCCAGTAAAAAGCCCACTCTATATATATTTTTTCCTACATGCAACAAACCTGAACCCACACAAAGCTGCAAATAATAGGTCTTTCTGGGTTGAGAATTGCAATAAAGACGAAAACAAACAACATCTCTTCCCGCCCACAGCAGGCATCAAAGTTTGAACGTTGACCTTAAAAGGAGATTAATAAATTTATTTTTACTTCAATTGAATGGGGTCATCGCGAAACAATTTAATTAATCGTCCAGAAGTTTGTTTTTTTTTTTTTTGTTACTCATTAAAATAATGTGATTATCAGATCTGATGAAAAGGTTTTTTAATGGATGAAGAAGTTCTATCCGAATTTGTGAACTGCAAATTAATTTGCAGAAATACGGGACTAGTTTCTGCACCGCCAATAACCCTCATAACTTTTATCGATGTTACAAAAAAAAAATAACTCACAACATTCCTCGGCAATGTCAAGTTGAGAAATAAATCTAAAAAAAAAAAGAATTTCACATGCGAGTCGACTTTATCTTATCGTTAAATCAGTATCTATACATATATATATGTTATGCAAACACACAAGGCTCTTGAAAGCAGAGTTAGTTTACCTCGAATATATTATTATCAGAGAAAATGTTTTTTTTTTTTTATTTTTATTTATTTGGAAAATACCTCTTGATTCTTGATAAAAGAGGAATGCTGCATGAAAGAATTTTTGATTTAAATACTAAATGAGGAGATCTAAATACAAAGGGCAAAAATATTTCAAAGGTAAATATTATAAGCCTTTATGTTTGTCAGAATAATATCTACTTTCAGGAAAATTTGATTTGTATAAATATGTTTTAAGGCTTCAAAGGACTTTCTTTACTTAGTTTTTTTTTTTTTTTTTTTTTTGTATCTCGAAATAATGTATGGCATTTGAAGAATTCATGCGTATAAAATGCCAAACGGGTACATTTTTATTTTTTGAAGAATTTATGTAGGTAGTTTTTTAAGAACGTCAACTTAATTTACTAGGCTACCAAGGTTGTTGTGTTTGAAGAAAAATGGCTCAGGCTATTTATTATTAGGTTTTGTTAAAGTTGAGGGCTGGGACTTCAATGACAGATTAATTGAAATAAGAACCTATGTAATGATTTTTTTCAATTAATTCAAACAGTTTTTATATGAAACATATTTATCTGAAATTAGCTTCGATACTCGTACTTTCGGAAAGAAATTCCAAAACTATAAACCTAAAATTCTACCGGCAATAAAAGTACATACGAGAGGACGAGCGAGTTGAGGCTGAATTTTTGGGTTCAACCATTATACAAGGTGGCGCAAAATTTATCACCCTACCGGAAGATGTTTTAACTTTTGCAAATGGCGTCGTAAGTCAATCATATTTGACATTTGTGAACAATTTCCAGCACAATTACTGAGTCTTAATTTCATTAAAAGTTGCAGAATACAAACAGACAAGCAGTGGAGCATAAACAGATTGGAACCACACGAGGCCATGCACAGCGTGGGCAACACCGGACTTGTCGTTCGGCCAAGAATATCGCGGCTGTGTCTGCCGATGTTGCTGAGAAGGAAGAAACACCAATCAGACGATAGGCCACGCAATTGGACATCACCACACGGACCCTACAGCGAATTTTAGTGAAAAACTTACACAAAGTGCAAACAATGCATCAGTTTATGAATGTTGACACTTTACCCTGCGTCGCGTGTGAATCAATGTTAAGCCATCTTCAATCTCAAAAACGAACAGGATGATTTTGTGTTGAAAATCATCATGAGCGACGAGCCGCATTTTCACTTAAGCAGTTACGTCAATAAGCAAAATCGTCGTTTCTGGGGCACTGAAAATCCGCGTGTGATGCACTAAGAGTCATTACATCCACTTAAAGCCACTGTATGATGCGGCGTTCACACGTAAGGAGTGAGTGGGACGTGTCTTTTTAAGATGCCATCGGCAATATGGTCGCTGTTACTTGCGAATGCTACAGGCCCATGATAATGATAAGGGACTTCTTACTTCCGGAATTGGATGAGCGAGGCTTGGTGATCATGTAGTTTCAACAAGACGGAGCAACTATCTACACAACACAAGCCACAATACAATGGATATTGTAAAGAAAGCGTTTCCTGGTCGCGTAATCTCCCGTTTTGAAGGTTTGGCATGGCAAGCTAGATATCCCTATTTAACCATCCCAGACTACTTTCTTCAGGGCTGCTTGAAGTCGCAGGTTTATGCCAACAAGCCTGAGACAATCGGCCGCTTAAGGAGATTATTCAACAGGAATTCACCGGAAACTTGCGGAAAGTCATGGAAAACAGAATAAAACGGGCACAAATGTGTATCAACTTTGGCGATAGCCACTTGACAGATATCATCTTTTCCACTTAACAGGAAAAATTGTAAAGGTCCGAATAAAGATTTCCATCGCTCGAAATCATTTTTTTTTTTTTAGTAAAGAAATAATTCAAAAACAAAATTGGATGATTAATTTTGCGCCACCTTGTATGTATGTACAGTGTATCACAAAAGTAAGTAAGCACTCATTGCTGTCGCGTAGACATGTTAAAATAAAATTTATTAAAGTCCATTACGAATATTAGCAAAAATGCATTCATAATTATGGTTAGCATCTGAACATCATGTTATAGGCAAATTTTATAGTGTTTAACATTTGTGTTATCTTCCAGCATTTCTATGCCACAAAAGTAAGTAAGCACCTGCAGCATTTTAAGGTTAAATATTTAATGGTGTAGTTAACTTCCACTTTATTTTAGTTTTTGGTTCCTTATCTCTCTTATCTATCTTTTCTATAATTTTTTTTTTTTTTTAGTTTAAGATTAATATATAAATAATAAAAGGAAATGGCTCCAAGAGTAATCAACTTAGCTTAAATTAAAAAAAAAAAATTATAATCAAACACTGTTTGGAAAATAAATCGGACCGCGAGATTGGTAAAATTGTTAACAAGAGTCCATCTACTATACACAAAATATAATAACATTGGAAGTTTGGAAAATGACCCTCGATCTGAACGTTCTCACAAGTATACTCAACAGGAATGTCGTATTATTGTTAGGAAAGTGAAAAGAAATCCCAAAGTAAGCGGATCAAACATATCATTAGAAATAACCAAAGAAACATGTAAGTCATGTAACCCTCAAACTATTCGACAAGTGCTCTACCAATCCGGTTATCATAGTCGAAACATTAGAAAGAAACCTTTCATAATTAAAATAAATCGCCAAAAGCGGCTCTTCTTTGCAAAAACCCATGAATCTAAGCAAGCAGAATATTGGAACACAGTTGTTTTCTCCAATTAAAACTAATTTAATATCCACGGCTCAGATGGACGCGGAAAAGTTTGGAGAAAGAAAAAACAGAGCTTGAATTAGGGGAGAATACGATAACTTGGCCGCCAAGATTTGATAACGGGTTTTTGTAGGGGGGTCAAAAACAAGCACTTTTTACTATGGGAGGGGGGGTCTATCTCCCCCCGTTTAGGAGGTAGGGGCACTTTTAGAAAAAATGGTTTAAATTGAAACAAAAAATATTAAAAAACAACGGCAACACCTACAATAAAGTGCTATACTGCGTTCGAAAGCCAGAAGATTTTTCTATAATCCTGCATTTAAATTTTATTACTCATATCAATAGTTTTTGAGAAATTCGCATTTAAAGTCCAAATTTTGATAAAAAAAAACGTGAAAAAAAATGTTTAGACCGGTTGTTTTCAAAATTTTGAAATGAAATTGTAAATTAACTTATATGTGATCCATGTATCTATCAGTTCTTAATCGAACACAGAAAACCGCATGGTTCTATGTCTTCTAGTTTTTGAGAAAATCGAAAATTACCAAAACTACTTTTTTTGATTTTTGGTGGTGACTGTGATTCCATTTTAAGGATTAATGTTAATAAACATAATGAATCTTTGTTAGTTCAGTACCGCAATTCATTTAGCGTTACCCAGAATGCACCATGAGGAGGTAGAATTGCATCTGGGTCAGTTATTTTGTCAGTTAGTCAGGAGTTAGTCAGTCATAGTTAGTTAAAAATGGTCAAAATGTATTAAAAAGGTGTGAAGTCTCGTCAATAAAGCCATCGTCCGTACTATAACTGTCGAGTTCGTTGAGTTACTCTTTTATGGTGGGAAGCCGAGGATGTTTTGGCGGTAAAACACTTTCTAAATTTTCGCTCTGAAGGGTGGGAGGATCGATGTCTTTAAACCCTCACATATATCACCATCGGTATAACAAGGGTAAACTTTTTTTACATCTGATAAAAACTCTATTATTTGCGAACCCCAGTCGTCCTTATATTTCCTTTCTAGCAGTATTTTCGATAGAAAAATAGTGCCATGTATTGGTGAACATGGTCAGAAGTTTCTTTTGGTTTTCAAGATCGTTTATTGTATTTTATATGTATTTAGTGGACATTGGATAAATAGAATAAATTTGAATTTTTTTAAATACAGATTCTGTGAATGCAAAAGAAACTTTGCATGCACCCAACCTCGCACCTACCCCAAATCCTATAGTGTGTCCAAGCAGTGGGGTTGCAGGGGGGCAGCATGCCCCCCCATACATACTTTATAGTTTATATATTGTAATGTTGGAAGCTAGCACTGATTTATTTATGTAAGGAAGCAAAAAATATCAAACATTTTGTAGAAAAGTAGTTTTAGTTATTTTCGATTTTCTCAAAAACCAGAAGACATAGAACCATGCGGTTTTTTGTGTTCGATTAAGAACTGATAGATACATGAAACACATGTAAGCTAATTTACAATTTCATTTCACAATTTTGAAAACAATTGGTCTAAACTTTTTTTTTCACGTTATTTTATCAAAATTTGGACTTTAAATGCGAATTTCTCAAAAACAATTGACATGAGTAATTTAATTTAAATGCAGGATTATAGAAAAATCTTCTGGCTTTCAAAGGCAGTATAGCACTTTATTGTAAGTATTGCCGTTGTTTTTTTAATATTTTTTTTTTTTCAATTTAAACCATTTTTTCTAAAAGTGCCCCTACCTCCTAAACGGAGGTTTTCTCAAAAACCAAAAGACATAGAACCATGCCGTTTTTTGTGTTCGATTAAGAACTGATAGATACATAAAACACATATAAGCTAATTTACAATTTCATTTCACAATTTTGAAAACAATTGGTCTAAACTTTTTTTTTCACGTTATTTTATCAAAATTTGGACTTTAAATGCGAATTTCTCAAAAACCATTGACATGAGTAATTTAATTTAAATGCAGGATTATAGAACAATCTTCTGGCTTTCAAACGCAGTATAGCACTTTATTGTAGGTGTTGCCGTTGTTTTTTAATATTTTTTTTTTTCAATTTAAACCATCTTTTTCTAAAAGTGCCCCTACCTCCTAAACGGGGGGAGATAGACCCCCCCCTCCCATAGTAAAAAGTGCTTATTTTTGACCCCTCTACAAAAATCCGTCATCAAATCTTGGCGGCCAAGTTATCGTACTCGTGCCTTGAATTATCGAACATGTCAGAAACTGTGAAGCTCGGTTAACTCAATGCCTCGACGTATGAAAGCAGTTATAAAAGCCAAAGGGTATTCAACGAAGTACTAAATGGATAAGATTTACAAAATAACTGTAATGAATTCAAGGTTTATTTAAACTGCTTACTTACTTTTGTGATATAAATTTGTTATTTTTTTTAGTTAAAGTCGAATATTTCTTAAGTTTTCTTTAAATTTTTATTTGAAATGTTACTTTTTAGTTCGAAATACATATCAATTACAGACAAAAATATTAATTTTTTTTAACGTTACTATCGATTGTTTGAAGGAAATGATTTTTAAACTAAGAGGTGCTTACTTACTTTTGTGATTCACTGTGTATATAGTAGACTGGGCCAAAAAAATTGACTATTTTTTTTTTTGAAAGATATATCGAGAATATCATTCAGAATGACAAAAAAAAAATTTCGTAAAAGTTTGAGCCCTTAATATCAATTTTAAGAGGGCTATCATCGCTAATTTTGATTTTTAGTCATAATTTCATGTTTTGCGTCAGAACTGACAAAACATTGAAGTAAAAAAAAATCATTTTGACTTACTTTTATATAAAATTAAATTCCCTACAAAAAAGGTCTAATTGAAAATTTTCGTCAGACAAGCCGTTTTTGAGTAATTAAGCTTAATAAATTGTTATTTTTCTTCGATTTTACTTTTTTAATTTGGAATTTTGTAACTAACGAAAAATAACAATATATCTTTCAAAAAAAAAATAGTCAATTTTTTTGGCCCAGTCTAGTATATAGTATGTATAATCGACTATCATTGTGACGAGCCTGATTTAAAACAACCATTCCGTGTGCGTGCTAGCACGATTAGAGGAGACGTACAATTTTCTGCCGATTCCAAACAGCTAATGAGCAGCACTTTTCATGAAAATATATACTCTTGGATTTATCAGTTCCTCGCAAGAGGCAGTAGACTCCTGAAAACTCCTTTTTGTGCTTGACAGTCCAACGCACTAACCATTACGCCAACGGGTACTACAACCCAAACTTAGAATAGTTGGTCTACTTAGCTTTTGACAACGAAAAAATGCTTTCTATGCATATAATGTGAAATGTATTATTTCAAGATCTACATATATAAACAAACATGTGCTGTCTCTTTAAAATTATTGCTCAAACAAAAAATAAATAAACATAGGTACTGTACAAATCTAAATTATATAAGAGCAAAAGAGTTGGTCTACTTTTTTTTCAATGCAAAATAGTTGGTCTAGCTCTTTTCACAAAGTGATCCTTTCTGCCGTTATGAAAATGTTTAGAGAAATGATTCTTGTTATTGCCTGCGTAAGTTTTCAATTAAAGTTGGTTACAGTTTTGCGTTAACCATGGCGCGTGGCGTTGCACTTTGCCGAGATCTTTGAGAGTCAATAATTAAGGCATTCGAAACGGGGCCATCAAGTTATAAAATTGCCAAAACTTTCAATTTACCACGATCTTCAGTGCAAAATATTATAACTAAGTTTAAAAACTCTGGGACACCCGGCAATAGCGAAACCTCGTGACTGTCGTATGTTAAACAAAATTATAAAAGAAAACCGACGACAATCAGCCGCTGCTTTAACATCAGAATGGAATAAGCGAATTAACAAAAATGTTTCTGTATACACATGCAAAAGAACAATGAAAAAATGGGATACCGATTTTATAAGGTGTGTGTAAAACTATTTTAATTAATAAATTGAAAGAAAAATACTTTTCTTAAAATTCAGGCTAAGAAAAAACCACAATTGACGCCTAAACAAAAGAAAAGACGGCTTGAGTGGGCAGAAAGCCGTAGAAATTGGACTTTCAATCAATGGCGAACAGTTATTTGGAATGATGAGTCCTGGTTTGAGGTTTGTGTTGGTGACGAACGCAAGCGTATAATTCGAAACTCCAAGGAAGCCTCCACAAAGACTGCCTCAAAAAAACTGTTAAGTGCGCAGCATCTCTCATGGTATGGGAATGCATGTCTGGGAATTTATTCTTTGTTAATGGGATAGTTAATGCTGCGAAGTACCAGGATATTCTTCAAGGCTTCAGTCCACTGAAGGGAATTACATCTTTCAGCAAGATGGGGCTTCTTGTCATACGGCTAGGTCAACCATGGCATGGTTATCCGTCAGCACATGTAAGTATAAATTACTTGATAGACCAACTATTCTGAGTTTGGTCTCGTACAAGTGGTTCTCTAATACCAACACATATCCAGCCCTGAATCGATTCGCGATCGAAAAGTTTTATGTCACCGAGATTTCAACTTTCTCCCACATATTGTCAAGATTATTAAAACAAACTCAGCACTTGGCTTTGTAAAAGAATTCTTTGACCCATACGAAACCCGATCCCTGTATATAACATTTCCTATCCCCGTGTTGAATACGCCATTCAGGTGTGATCCCCTTATCAACACAATAATATCTCCGGAATCGAGAGAATTCAACGCCGTTTCCCACGATTTGCCCTAAGTGGTCTTGGAACAACCCTTTGATTCTACCTACATATCAAGACCGCCTTAAACATACTAACCTCACCAAACCGGAAGAATGAAGATAGATAATGGACATTCCGTTTTTTTTTTCGACTAATTTCAGGTTCTGTTGACTTCACAATTATCTACAACTCCATCTCATTCAACAATAATTCTCGAAGTTAACGCGAAGACAAATCCAAAGGCACAACCCCTTGTCTAACCCCTTGTCTAACCACATACACAAGACCTGATAATCCGATCTCAGTAAGGATATGAGAGCTTTAAAGGGCTCGTCCACTACCACTTCTTTTTTACTATTCCGACTAACCCCTTTAACTTTTACTGAATTATGAATTTCATAAAAATGTTAAAAATACAACATTCATAACTCGAGCTGATATGATGGATATGTTCAAAGAAAAAGAACTCTATGTCTAGTCTTTTAAGTCGAGAAACTGCAGTAATTCCAGAACAACCTATCTGAATATTGACCAAAGCATTGAGGTGAAATAGAGTTTGGCCTGATTATTGTTCAACCTAGATGAGAGCTTATAATAACAGATATGTAAATACCTTATCTTACCTGGTCTTGATTAAGTTTTGCACAGAAAATACATAGGTGAAATTTCCATTTAAAATTCGCAGCAAGATTGTCCGTGGAATATCACTTAATTTAAGACTATTGATTTTCAAAAACACTTTTCACCGCTAAAATTAAAATAAACACACTTGAATTTAGTGGTAGAAAAATCCTTTTACCCGTGTAACACCTCCTTTGGAATTTGAATTTAACCTTTTTTTTCTAACCACCACACCGAATAAACTATTACCACCACTAACACTGGCTGACCACATACCCACGGCAACAACCGCCATTGTTTAAAAAAAAAAAACCAAAAGGGCAACCGAATCGAATTTTATTTTGTAAAAAAACACACTTCTAAGAAAGGAAAAACTAAATTTTATTTCGGAAAAACGATCTACACACATTGAAAAACAATTATTTCACAAATTTAAAACCGGATATTGAAAATTTGATGCAAAATTTAATATTTTTTATCACACGATCGAGGAGAAAATCGAATAAGAAATATACCGCTCGCACACTTGCTGATAGTGATAACTAAACTACTATGAACTTGCTCTTGCACTCTTGCAGCGAAAAAAAAAACAGTGATGGTGGAATAGGGAATTGGGTGGTTTTTTTTTTGTTGTAGTTGATGAGACAATGACATGGCGAATTCGGGTGGACATGAATTGGCCAAATATATGCAGTGCGTTTTTTATTGTTGTTTGCGTTGCATTGAGCAAAAATGTGATAAATAGATTGATTGGAATTTTATGCTTTATTGTGGAATAATTTGGAGACGGGTGGTCTGGGATCCGTAGTTCGATTTGGTTGATGATTCCTTTTTGTGTACAAAAGCCGACTAGCAAATTTTGGTTTGGAGATACATAGGTATAACCAAAATATGATTATGAGTGTTTATAGGTGCATGCATCATGATATCGAATAAAAGTCTGGTAGTTCTTTTGTGCGATTGGTGTAGGTTAGGGGTTACATAATAGAAGTGATGCAAATTTTTAAACAGTCTAGTTTTAACATGCGGTCTCCATTAGCGATGAATTCAGAGCATGCTTTAAAGCATGCGTTCATTATCGCAAGTAGAGACCGCCATCGCAGCTATATTTTCATAGCTTGCGATAGAGTATGCTCTCATCGCTTGCTTTATCGCAAGGAGAACTGTCATATTGTTCTGGCGTACCCAAATTTAATTTAACTGAGTTTGAGTTTTGCGTGCGAAGAAAGCTTTTGCTTGGGGTTTACGTTTTTCTAACAAAATTAAAAATAAATCTGATTTGAAATTGTCCATAGAACTCATTTATATCCATTAAAATTATTCACTATACTAAAAAAGTATGCGATGAAATGCCCAGCCACAAAAATCTGACAGTTCTTCTGCTATCTGCTTTCTGCTTTGGCTATTGCGATTGCGATGGATTTATCGCTAGTGGAGACGGCGTGTAAGGTATACATATTTGTACCATACTACTTAACAACTTGCTAATTTAAAAGCAGTTTACTAATTCTTTCTTAATTTAAAACATTTTGTAACTACGATACTACTGAGACTATTTTTTTTTTAATAAACTGCTCTTGAACACACCTAAAACAATGTCAGTCCAACAAAAAACAAAGTAAACAGATCTTTTTTGACGTTTATAAATGTCTAAGAGTCATATGAAGTTAGCACGATACTAATAAAAATATAATACATAGGCGCAAAATTTTAATTGAGTTAGTACGATGTTAAAACTGTTTTAGTATGAAACTAGGTTATAACAACGATTTTGCTAATTTTAATCAAATATAGCATCATACGTTTTCTACCCTTTTATTAAAGTTAAAATCATCGAATACCCATTTAATTTGTTTAGTATCATGCTATTTACATTTCATTTGTTTAGTATCATGCTATTTACAAACGCCACAAAAGGTCTGTTTGCTTAGGTTTTTGCAAGAACTGTCATTGTTTTAGGTGTGTTCAGAAGCAATTTATTAAGAAAATTGCTTGTTAGAAAATGTTTAAAATTAAGAATGAGTTCGTAGACTTCTTTAAAGTTAGCAAATTGTTAAGTAGTATTATACTAATACCTTAATAATAGGCTGTTTAACATTTTGTGGCATATCTATTTCAAAATTAATATAATGGTATTCTACCATTATATGTTTATTAATATCACTGGAAAAAAGATTTCGAAAAAAAATTTTTTTTTTAAATATGAACTGTCAATCAATCTCAAATATGTATATTAGTGGTTGGCTACCTTAATGCAGGAGTAGGAAGGGAAGAACAATTTGAAAATGCACGGAAAAAAGAAAATCGATTATCTAAAGATTCTATTACACCCCGACTCCACAAGATATCTGTCTCTCCAACTCAATGTCTGAAATCTCTATCTCTACGTTTTGTTATTGCTTCGCTGGCAAATTATGTCATGATTTTTCATTTCTATCCCTACTGTACGGGATGTGTTTTGTGCGGACAACAGAAATTAGCAAAACGTAAAACTAACAAAAATTATATATATTTGCAAAGAAAACAATGCGCATTTACCTAAAGTATAATTAAATAACACCAAACATAACTTAACGCACGAACAAATGAATAACATGACACGTTAATGTATTTACTTACAAAATAAAAAAAAAAATTTTGCCGACGGAATACTTGACAAGAACCAACCAAATGAAAAGACACGAAATAATGAGAATAAAATGTCATTTCACGACAAAAAGTACGAAAAAAAACCATCTGTCAAATTTCATATCAGACATCTATATCAAGACAAAACCGCTGACATAGATCGCTGACATCATATCATAAGAGGAAATATCGCGTCTCCATTGGAGATTTCATATCATGATGAGCATACAGAGAGAATTTATCTCCTGTGCAGTCGGGGTGTTAAGAACCCCAGAAGAAGATTGCAGATGTAGTAACACGGGTTTAGTTGCGTATTGCAGAACCTTTACATGGAAACCAAAGCGACAGTAAGGGATGGTTAAAATATCTCGCAATGGTTTCAGGCTAATACTGGTGTGCACCAACTTTTCAATGATGATGTAATTTAGTTTTTGCTAGGAGGTATAGATTATAAACGGACACTTACCGAATCTCTCCTTTTTACCGACGATATTGTGATATTAGCTTAATCGTCGGGATTCCTTCAACTTATGTTCAACAAGCTTTTTTGAATACTGGGCAATGTGGACTATGATAACTTAGAAAAATCGAAAATTGTGGTATTCCGAAAAGGAACAGGAAAAGCAAACCCGAGGGAACAATGGACGTACAACAATGAAAGGGTAGACGAAAATGCATCTAACCGAAAAACTAGTGTCACACCAATCAGTGTTGCATGGAGGAAAATTTTCAGCAGCAGTCATACAAAAAATACAGTCCAGCTTTCATCGACGCAAGGCAGTTCATTATATTAAATTTTAGACGATCGTACATTTTGAGGGGCAAATGTCGAATCTAACCATTTACTAGTTTCGGTTAAATTCAGAGCTTGACCGTTGAACGAAAAGAAATTGCAACAATAATCACTGGCCCCAGTATCAAAGATATGGCCGAAACTAACCAGTAAGATGGTGATGAATGATATTCCGAAGATTACAGAAGATTCACAATCAGCCCTATCGAGGTATCTGTTCGGACAAATGTATTTTCCGATTTGTTCGAAATCGGAGAATTTTCTACCGAGGTACCCTGTTCGATTGACATATCGGAAAATCTTCCGATAAAATGTGGCGCTCATCAACGCATTGCGTTTGCGATTAAGACCATTCAGCAAAGAATTTTTGACAGTTGTGCGTTAAATTTTTCCGAAAATTCTCCGACAGAAAATAGTTGCGGAGTATTTTAAGAAAAATGGAATAGAATAAATGAGATTGTATGCTTCATTTTTGTTTGTTCTGAAGTGGATACCTCGAACGAAATCTAAGTTCCGATCGGAACGCGCTATCGTTTCAGAACTTCTTTCAAACGGATACCTCGATAGGACTGAATGTATAGAAGTTTGCAAAGCAAAAACTATCGACACATATCGCATATAAGTTCCTATTCAAAGTGCTAATCCGTTCTGTCGGAAAAGTATACGAGTGTGGCTTTCGGCCTGACAGATCGGCTATAGTACATTCACAGTGATAAAAATCTTGAGAAAGAACAACAAATTTCATGTAAAGACTCCTCATCTTTTCATTGACTTCAAAGCCGCATATTATAGCATTTATTTTTAAGAGCTTTATATGGCAATGGCCGAGTTTGGCAGCCCGGGAAAACTGTTATAGTTGTGTCATGTGACAACGAAAAATACCCAGTGCAATGTGCAATCCCATCTTCCAGGTTCGAGGCGACAAGGAAGACCAAACCTACAATTTAAATCACAAGCACTAACGCTCAAGCAGTTTATCAAGTTATCTATCGAACAACTGCGTTAAAGGGAATGAACGTGCTGTGAACTGTCATGTCAGCTAAATCCATTCTAAATTTATATGAAAGACCTACCGAAGGTTCAGAGAAACTGGAGGGTCGTTACAAAGGGCAGGATCTAGACGTCTCGCCGATTTACTACTGGGAGACTCACCATGCTGACTTTCCTTCAAAAATTATAATTTGACTGACGTTTCAAAACAGCTCACACTGGGATTTATGTTCTCGGAGGAAAGCAGAATGTGTCCGTCTGCATGGAAACGATCGTTGAGGCAGAATATACAAACCACCTGGTGGGCGATCCTGTTTTGCCGAAGCTGTGGCTTTTGGGGAAGGGAAGTTCCTTTTTTTGTATATTGGTGGTTGAAGAAGGGGTCTAACTGCAGATCTATAAATCTCCGATATATTTTGCTAGATCACATCCTTCCTTATGATAGATTTATTGGAACTGTAGGATTCCTTAGGGAAGATGGTATTTTGGAATTATTGATGATATCTGTTATATCTTCAATGGTACTCAAGAACACGAGATACTTGTGCTACAATAACCCTCAGGACCAAAAAGATTTGCAGTGTTCAAAAACGACAGTGTCGTGTGCAATTTAAGATCTTAGCGAAAGACGTGTATTACCGAATGATTGATGAAGTTTTTTTTTCAACCACAGTTATTTTCCGGGTTAAACAACAGAGCACAATTTCAGAAAGATGGTTCTAGATTTTCATTGCAGGAGCTGAGAGTATTTGTTCTCAAAAAAGTAAACAACTAGGACAGAAGCACACCCTAAACACCTCGGTCATCGGATCCTACTCTGTGCGCTTTTTGTGTTGGTAAACCTTAAATCGAAGGCTGACAGACCAATAATATGACGTCACTTTAACAAGATACCTGGTTACATATGCGTTTTTACTTTTTTTTTAATAATTTGCACAAAATAATATTTCAAAAATACCAACAAGCTTAACCCGAATACATTTTCCACTGTAAAGGAAAATTTCAATTTGCTTAAATTAATGGCATGTTACACATGTAAACATAAACAATCGCCGCACAACGTCTGTTACAACAAAAAAGAAAACATGAAAATACTTTTCCGTTAACGATAATTTTCTGTCGTGAAATGATTCAAAGAAAACATTTAGAATATTAATTTAAGAAATTTTCTCCATAGACAAATGACAAAAAAAGGATAAACACAAAACTTAATCCGGTAAATAATTAATGAAAGAGAAAATGGCCAAGAAAAATTACAGAAGTTTGCTATTTTTATGTAAATGATTAGTCATAATAGTTTTTTTTGTTTTCTGTTTTTAGAATTTTCCATTCAATGTGAATCTGAGTAAACGTCTGCAGATTATGTTGTTTTTCTTTGAATTTTATTTGTCAATAGAATATTTTTGAACTAATTGTCATTCAAATTATAAAATAGCACATGAATATAAATTATTTTATTTTGAGTTTTCTTATGACTCATAATTAATGACTAATATGCAAGTACGTATAGTTTATTTGATTTTGAATTTAAAAAAGAAAAACAACATTTCATCATCATATAAATAGTTTTAAAATTCGTTTGGGAGTAATTTATTGTTATTGTCGTTGTTCATTGTTTTTATTTTTTAAATTGTAGTAAATTAGTAAAAGATAAATACTTTCTTATAACATTGTAACAACTTTAATAATACAAAGAATTCCTGTCGTTCGAGACTTTGAGAAATACAGACATAACGGCATTTTTTTTTAATTTGATTAGTAATCCCAAATTTTAAACATTGTTCGTTCGGAATAAAAGCGGCTTTGCTTAACGCAGTCGTTTAGTTGCAAGACTTTGTCAATTTTTTTCATTATTTTAAACAACTCTTCAACGAACGAACTCGTTAGCAAATATTCGTTGAACAACCCCAAATTTGACAGATAAAGAACTCAAACACAACTTTACAACAAAAACAAACAAAAAATAGAACAATACTTTGGTACCTACATATATATGTACATTGCCAATGTAAAATTATAAAATAATATAAAATAAATAAAGAAATATGTTTTCTTGTTGAAAAATATGATGTTATAAATTAAAAAAAAAAACAATTAAAAAGTCGCTCCCACACTTCAAATCAGTTGACGTTCTATAAGTACTATAATACTTTCTGTTAAAAAAGAATACGGCAATACTTAACTTTAAAGGTATAGAGCAAATTATGACATTTCCTGAACTTTGATAGACCTTTACTACGTTTATATGGAGAATTTAATCGGAATTGAATCAGGATTTAGCTCCATGTATACCTGGATCGGATTGAAATAGGATTTCTCGATCCGATCCCACTAAACGAGCTGAATCGAATCGAAAATATGCATGTATACCAGAATCGAGGAATCGAAGAATCGAGTGTATGTACAAAACCATATTGTCATTTCGATCCCATTTCAATTCGATCTCTCGATCCAGTGCCACCATATACCTGGATCGAAATCTCAATTCGGATTCGATTCGATTCCTCAATCTTCTCTTGTAACCGGGGTACTTGGTGAAAATTCTGACAGTTCATTAATTTTTTTTTCCTATTTGTTGTAGATTTTCCAATAGATTTAACGAAAAGTCGTGAGACTAGTTAGTGAAAGGATTAAATTCTTGAAAATCGGGCTTAGTGATTTACTTACAACTCTCAGCCAATAATGTGTTCGTGTTGTAGGCAGGAATAGAGGAGATTTTAAATTTTCTGACGACACGAGATATGCTTGGTGGTTTGCAATCAATTATTTTATTTAATTATTTAGTTCTGATTTTTGGTTTGCATCACAGACAAACATGTCTTTATTTGCATTAAAAAGAAATTGGTACAAATGGCCACTGTCACTATGTAGAGCACGGCCGGTTGATGGGGTGTCAAAAGCATGAGTTCTTTTAACTTATCCCAACAATATTGAAATGAACTATACTTTAAAGGGTGGTCGTCTCCTGGAGGGATATCTTCCCGAGGAAACTCAAATAGCTAACTTGCACTTTAGTCCTGGGAAGGTTGTTTGAGCGTTTTCGTCAGACCCGATAGAACTAATGCGGCAGTTGGTGAGATAGAGCCATAATAGACAGTTGCTCTTACCTAAAATCTACTTAGTTTCTGTGAATTAAGCTATTTGCCAAATACAAATAATTTGTATTAATGTTTTTTTTTTATGATTTTATAATTGATTTGGTAAAGCTTGTAGAGCACGTGCATAACCTATTGACGTAATCGTTAGTCCGTTAAGCTCACACACCGAAGTGCTGGACTCGATTCCCATCCACTGCCACCTAAACAAAAAAAAAAGTTTTTCCTTGGGCAAGGCCTCTTACGAGGAATTGACAAGTTCCCCACTTCTCGTCTTGGATGTTGGGACTAGGCGGAAAATTGTAAATTTCCTGCATTTCTGCCAACAACATGTACATAGGAATGGTTGGAAGTATGAGTGCCTAGACTCTAATTCTAAGTGAATGCCGCCAGCATTCCAAACATTTACAAACGGGAGTAAATATTACTCTCAGCGTCAAACAGGCGCACAACAAACACATATTCCCTTCCAATTTCAGTATTTATCTTTGTTTCTTCCAACTTATCGACCAATCGAAATTCTATAAATTACAGATTCAAATATAGGGTGTACCCTCAAAAAAACATTTTCTAATGAACTAACGAGAGTATTCACTATTTTTGAGAACGCTTATGATAATCACAGATATGGAAGGATGATGGGCTATGGTCCAGAATTTTTTTCTTCAAAAAACTCTTCCATAAATATAGGGATCATAATAAAACGTTTTCTAAAGCCGACCGACTTTACAAATGATTCTTACTCTTCGGAAATTTTGCGATCCTCTAAACAGTTGCCCCCAATTTAGTAGGTACATTTTTCTCAATTGTCATTTTTTCTAGTTATTATAAAATCAAACAAAGAATTCTCAACTAAGTAGGTTACCAGTAAAATTAATTTGGAACTTATGTATATCTAAATTTAAATAATTCACAATGTCTTCTCAACCTTTTCTCAACTCCTTAAAAAAAAAACAAAAAAAACAAAAACCTTTATCCTTATTTTTATGGACGAGTAAGTATCTTTTTGTTAATTAACAAACGTCTATTTGTAGACACATCATTATTTAACAACCCTTTCTGTTGAGCTCCTTCATTCCTCGTTTTATAAGACCGCCCTAGTCATTGCTAATTTTCAAGTCAAACCATTCAAGAACGTTCGTTTCTCATTCGTGAAATTGAAGAAAAGAAAACAGTCCATAGTTGATGATACAATCACAAAAAAAAAAGACCTACAAAATAAAAACAGGTCCTTGCTCCCAAAGTAGTTTGCTCCTATATTTCCCGAATACTTAGTGATAACAACAACGATATAATAGAAAACGCAAACTAAGAAGCAATCGGAAGAAACACAACAAACCGAATCGAGACCAAAGCATGCATCTAACAGTTACAGATACTTGCAACAACTTCCACAATCCACTATATCCTCACACAACACACAGACTTTCTATTCGACTTCGACCCGTATTCTGTGATTCGTTCGAAATGCATACCTCTAGTGGTGGTAAATATGACGATATACACGTAATGATGGCGATGGTGAAGAGGGTTGGGAGATGGGAGCTGGTGGGTGGGTGTTGGGAAATATCCTTTTGAAGCACTTCACCACACCAACAACATATCCTGTTGAAGCCTCGGGTTCCGCGCTGTGTTTAGTGTTGTTTGCTTAAAAAGAAACAACAACAAAAAACAAAGAAATGGAATTAAAATTCTACTTGCATGACTTGTCTTTGGGAGCTTTTTTTTTTGTTTTTAGAAAATAGCCCGCAAGAAAAAAAGCAATGAAGTGCAAAGGCAAGCCCAGCTATACGGGGAATATATAGGGGAAGAAAAAAAGGACATAAAAGATGAGTTACTATACTGCGGATGTTGCCTTATTTTTCTTCCTCCTTTGCTTTCGCAGTGTCCTCTATCAAATCAAGTAAAGAAATAAAATGCACCACTGGATCGCATGATGTTGCTCTAATACCAAAAAGTAACACTGACTGCTTTTAAAAGTTGCGATTTTTTTAATCTTTGCTTCACTCTTGATCCCCTTTCGGTTGAAAAATCACATTTCGAAGAACAAAAACTAAAAGCAGACAGAAGAATCAGCAATAAACTAAAGCATTCACACCAAACAGTTACACGTTTTCATTTCTATTTTTTGACACCAACTGTCAAATTTTGTATTAATGCAATATTTCAATATTTTAGGCGCCTGAAATTTTCATTTATTGCCCTTTTTCTTCTTGTTAACTCGCATGTTCTGGAAATGAAAATGAATATTATTTATTGAATGAGGAACTATTTGACAGGTGGCGCAAAATGAATCACCCTATCGGAAGATGTTATAATTTTTGCAAATGGCGTCGTACGCCAATAATATTTGACATTTATGAATGTGGTATACAATTAGACAAATAATGAAGCGCAATACTCCATAAGAGCGTGAAATAATTGTGTCGATTTTTTGACTAATAATCGGCCGGTGTTAAACATTCCGGCAATTAGCTACTCGACTCTAACAGACTAAAACCACAGGAGATCATGCAGTGCTTGGCCGCCATCGGACTGGTCGTTTGGCTGAAAATATCGGGGCTGTGTCTGCCGATTTCGCTGAGAACGTAGAAACATCAACCAGACGATGGGCCACTCCCTTCTGCGAGTCTTAGTTAAAAACTTACACATTTTCCCGTACAAAGTGCAAACAGTTCATCAGTTAATGCTGACTGACCGTCCGTCGCGTGTAAGTCACTATCAAACCATCTTTAATATCAACAACGAAGAGGACGATTTTGTGTCGAAAAGCATCATGAGCGAAGAGGCGCATTTCCACTTAAGCGGTTAAGTCAATTTGTAAGATCTTACTTTTTGGGGATCTGAAAATCCGTTTGTGCTACAAGAAGATCTATTACATACACTAAAACCCACTATGTGGTGCAGCGTTTACGCGGAAGAAGTGTTTGGGTCCTATTTTTCTGAGGACCCGATCGGCAATACGGTCACTGTTACTGGCGAGCCCTAAAGGGTCATGATAAACGACTTCTTTCTACCGGAATTATAGGAGCGGGTCTTGGTGAACATGTGGTTTCAACAAGACAGTGCAACCGTACACACAGCACGAGCCACAATGGATATTCTAAAAGAATCGCTTTCTGGTCGCGTAATCTCCCGTTTTGCAGATTTGGCATGGCCAGCAAGATGGCCGATTTTAACATCGCAGACTTCTTTCTTTGGGGCTACTTGACGTCGCGGGTTTATGCCAACAATCCTCAGACAATCGAAGACCCTAATACGCTATTCACACCAAATCAATATCTAGATTTCGAGCAAAATTCTCAAAATCTCATCCAAATCTACTAGATTTCCCATACATTTTCAGATTTCCAAATCTACTAGATTACGACAAAATCTTCTCAAAATCTACTTTCAAACACAAGATTGTCAAAACAAACAAACCTTTAGAAATGTTCTGCTTTGTCAGCAAGAGAAAAGGTAGATAAAAAGCAGATAATGGAGTCGAGTCTCGAGTGACTATTTGAAATTTCAATTGTGGGGAGAGAAGGAGAGAAGATAAATTATATCCGAGAAAGCAGGATAAATGGACAGAAACGTCAAATGAAATCCTGGTTCTGTTCAGTGCGAACGCTTCAATGAGATTTCGTAATCTTGTTGCTGAAATCCAAGATTTTAATTCGGTGTGAAAAGCCTATAACACTCAACAAGAAAAATTTTAAAGTCCATAATAAATTTTTTTTTATTGTAAAAAAGTAATTCAAAAACAAAATTGGATGATTAATTTTCGCCACCTTGTATATTCAAAATATTGCTTGAAACGGACAAATATGTTGTCAATTGTTAAAAAATTCAATATGTGAATCTCAATCTACTAACAGCCCGATTCTGTATTTAGCTGATAAATTATCAGCTAATGATAAATTATCAGCTTTCTTGTCAGCTGACAAATTATTAGGTATTCTACAAAACACCTGATAGAATAAAAGCTATAAACAGCTTTTAAATTCACCTCTCTTGGTGGTGAATTTGAAGTGTCAAAATAAAGAGAAAAACAAACATAAACAATGGAGGAACCAGCAGCAAAGTAAGTGAAATTTATATATTTTATTAATATTTTAGTTTTTTTACAAATATATATGCTTTTTTTTAAATTGGAAAAATATTTGTGTTTTGTTGAGTGCAAAAAATATGTTGTATGTAATGTTTTTGCTGTGAATTTGTGTATTCTATAGTGCGCGAAAATTTCTGCTGTTTCTGTTGTTTGTTTATGATTTTTTTTTTATTTTTTTTGTTTTAGAAAAACAAGAGGTGAAAGAGCAACGCAGGAGCAGCTACAATGTTATGTTCAGTTTTGTCGGGAACATCCAGAGTTGCAGACCGGCAAAAATAATCCAAATAACCCGCAATTAGTGAGTAATTTATGGAGCCAAGTTGCTGAAAAATTGAATGCGCAAAAGGGTCCAAGTCGGACAGCAGGAAAATGGAAAGAGGTGATGCTACTTATTGACATAAACTACAAATAGCTATTTGATTTTTTTTTTCTTATTTACAATTTCAGAGTTTGGGTTTGTGGAAGTACCAGCTGCGGACGCGTGCAAGAAAACTGAAAATGGAACAACGACTTACTGGTGGTGGCCCTTGCGGTAAGTCGTTGTCCGAATTCGAAGAATTAGCGCTTGCGGCTTTTGGTGCACCTGCAGTTGACGGTGTGGCAGAAATATCCGATTTGGGTGTTGTGCACGCGCATAGTAGGGCTTTGTCATTGCCACCCAGCCCAGGCGCGATTTCTCTGCCACCCAGCCTCGCAGCTGTATCACTTCCGCCCAACTCGCAGAGTACATCGATGCCACCTAGCCCCGGCGCTTCGTCTCTTCCTCCGAGCCCCGCTGCTGCACCTATTCCTAATAAGGATAACCTTATTCGGAAAATTCTGGAGAGCATGAGACGCCGGGATGAAAGGGACAGAACTCGTGATGAACGAGACGCGCAAATCTTGGAGGTGTTAAAAAGCATTTCAAATTCCTTAAATAATAAATAATATATAAATAATATAAAAATTGCAGTTGTGGTTTTTTCAAATTGTTTTTACATTTTTAAATAAGGGAATCTATATATCGCCGGCGTAAACGTTCACCTTCTCTCGTGAATTCGGATCCGTGAGCTGTTCTTACACCATCGTCCTCCATATTTTCAATTTCACCAGTTTCGTCAGGCAACTCGTCAATAGCACCAGACTTCCGCAGCATATTGTGCAATATTACGCAGCAATAAATGATATCTGCGGCAGTTTCATGCGAATAATGCAGCACACAGTGTTTTCTTAAGCAGCGAAATCTGGATTTAAGCACTCCAAACGCTCGCTCAATACAGTTTCGGGCATTGATATGCATCGCATTATACTTTTTTTCTTTCGGTGTAGTAGGCACCGCTATTGGTGTAAATAACCAGGGCTCCAGTGGATATCCCTGATCCCCTAATAGCCAGGACTCACGCTGAGTACTGTGCGTTCGAATTAGACATTCCCTGACTGACGAAGTGGTCCAGATGCCGGAGTCATGGGTTGCACCAGGAAATTTGGCGTTAACATGCGAAAATGTTAAGTTCGCGTCACAGACCTTAATGAAATAAAGTTTTTAAGACAAATGTGATTTTATAATATCTATACAAATTCTTACTGCTTCCACATTGATGCTATAAAAACCCTTACGGTTCATATAGTTATTCAAAGGTCTATTTGGATCCGTTGAAAAAGGAGAAATTATTGCTATATGAGTGCAATCAATTGCACCTATAACGCCCTTGATCCCAAACTTCCTGTGAAATCTAAAATCAAAAGAAAATATTTATTATTACTTTATTTATATTCAAATAACCTATTAATCACTTACCCAATCTTCGTCACATTTTGTTCCTCTGTTGTTTGAGGAAAGTTTACTTCACGGCCTTTGACTTTTAAAATGATCTTCGTGATCGCATGTAGACAGCGGGAAATCGAAGGCTGGCTCATAGGCACATTGCTGCTATTCCCAATGCATTTTTGGTACGATCCATGGCCAAAAAAGTATAACACAGCCAGCACCCGTGTTACGAACGGCAACGATGTTTTCTGATCATCATAGGGCAACAAATCATTAATGAACTGACGGCAAAACGCCCGGCTCAGTCGGAAGTTTTTTATAAATTCCCTTTCCGGCAAACTGAAGGGATCGCTGGCATCTCTCAAGTCTCAATGCTTTCAGTTGCACTCTTCTCTCTTTTTTTTCGTCAATCTCTGCTTCATCGTCACTCAATAACAATAATAACAACAACTCTTCTTCCATTTTAATAAATTTTTGTATTATTGTTTATTTTATTATTATTATTATTTTTATTATTATTATTTATATTTATTATTATTTTATGTTTTGTATATATTTTACGCGTTCAAAATATAAACAAATACAATTGTCAGTACCTTTTACACAGCTGATAAATTTGTCAGTAAAAGAGCTTTTTTTTAAGGCATAGAATACGAAAAGCTGATAGTTATAAGGAACTTGGTAATTTATCAGCTATGTTGAATTTATCAGCACGACAGAATCGGGGTGTAAATCTCAATTACTATACAAATTTATTGTGAAGTTTCTTTTGACAGCTGTGAAGTTTCTGTTGACAGGCGTTTTTCATTTCTTTTGAATGCATCCCATTTCAAAAGGTGTGTTTGTTTAGTTCATTTCTGAGTTTGAACTAGTTCTTAAGCAGATTTATATAAAATTTGCGTTTTACAAAAAACTGTTTGAAAACTTATGTTTTTGATGTAGGTTTTCTTCAAATTGTCGACCTTCAGCAATTGTATCACATATGTTTCTGTCCGATATTTGCTAAGCTTCCACCGGTGAATAAACTCTGGTCACCATTAGATATTTGTTTAAATCGTTAAGAAATGCGGCTATAATTTTGAAAGATTCTTGTTTTGTATTGCAAAAAGTCACACATTCCAAATTTGCAAAGACGGCTTAAGATCAAATCGTAAATTTGGGATTTATTCCAAGAACATGTGGGAAACACACTTCGATAAACAATGAGAACACCATAGTTGTTTCGAAATAGAATTTGTTTTTTTTTTTTTTAGAAATAAAAAATTTAATAAAATGAATCTTTTGTAGACTTCCTATCATTGTGATAGCATGTTTGATTAGTTTCACGATTTGTGTTTTAATCTTTAACCCTTATAACATAATGTGAACCAGAACCTATATGTCATAATTGAAGTGTATTAAAAGTATAATATGCCGACATTTCTTATCACGCCGTTATAACAATTCAATTCAATTCAATTTTGTTTTATTGAACATACTATTTACAATTTGGCTTATAACTAATAAGATACTACATATATATGAAAGTTTACATTTGTTGGCTCATAGGGGGCCTAACTATATACAGTGACTTAAGTTTAATTATTTTTATATAAAATTTACATGACGAAAAAAAAATTAAATTTAAAATGTCGGTTGTATTGTCCTCAGGGTGTTCATTCCTGGTTGTCAGTGCACGCCGTTATAACACTAAAAACACAATCACATATATTGGAAAAAAAATACGAGTACACACAAATTACACACTCAATGAAAGGAAAAACAAATGATCGGAATGCATTTTCCATCATTAGTCAAGAAAATAAAAGATTTGCATTTGAATGTTCAGCAACAAACTGCTATGTGGACTGTAATTGTTGGTAAATGTTGACGCAAATGTAGTGTAACAGACGCCTTAACGAAACTATTTGTTTATTTGACTTTCTAAGGTATATCACTATACACATAGGTATATGTATGGATGTGTGCGATTTGCACTTGTCACAATCCCAAGAAGTATCATGAAAACAAAGATGTGTTTGTTTTTACTAAAGAAGAGTAATCGGTTGAACGGTTCGCTTTCACAGAGTTGGTGTTTGTTTAATTTAAATCATGACATTTGATGTGTCAATCAATTCTTATTATGTGAATTAAAATGATGGAATGTCAGGAATTTGTAAGCTTCTAATTGTAAGGGGGACTATGTCATTTCGATTATTAAATAGTTAATTGTGTCATTTAATATTTAAGAACAAATATGTTCAGATTAATGAACGAATATTTGGAAGTTTCGTAAAACATAGTAATACAAGTAAAATTCACTGACATTTCTGAAGGCTGTAAAACCGACAAAGAAGGGCGGTATTAATCAAACGATTATTAAACTTAAGAGGTTCATACGAGGGTACACATTCTAAAATTTTTTGACAAACACGGTTTGATTGACTTGATTTTGAAAATGTGAACGCTCCATCAAACGGATTGTCAAACAAGCATATTTGAGAATGTGAACGCATGCCTGTCAAGCCTGAAGCAATTTTCATTTTCCATGAAGTGCTCGAGCTGTGCACATCCTAAGAAAATATATCAAAATGAGTTTTATAATCAATAGCGGTAATTCAGGTGGATTTTATTAATATAAGTTTTCTGCAGACTTGGAATACAAAAGTCAAGTAAATTTCATCATCTAAAATTTTGTCGATGCTCCGACTTGGGAGTCAATTTAATTTTTTTTTATGAGCTAAACATTTACAGAAATTTTTGTTTAAATATTTGCAAGAAAACAAAAAGTGTGCTATTTCTCTGCCCATAGTTCTGCCTATAACATCAAAATCATATTATGGGAAAATGTAATATTTCATCTTTTCTCTCAAATAAATCATTTATTGTTGGCCATATTTAGCCAAACTTGCAACCTTTCAAAAAAAAAAGAGCAAAAATGTAATTTATAAACACCGGCAACTAAATATTCAACATTGGAAAAAAAAACTTGGCACACATGTCTACAATATCACCATCCCAACACTCAGCTTACAGACCACTTTCGCTTATCAATATGCCGCGTTGCGACTCTGCCAGCTATGCTATTCTACATTTTCAATCTCTAAAAGGCGTGAAATCATAAACAGCAAAATGTATATGCTTAACGCCTACGAGAATAAATGTTTACATTTCCATTTTTAGAGCTAATATTCAGAAGAAAAAAAAAACTATTGGACACAAAAATTTAAAAAAAAAAATGGCAAACATTAAAAATTACTAGACAGTGCACTGGTCCCTCCGCACTTCAACCTTGTTCCGGTTAGGACGCGTGCCTCCTCTATTTGTCCTACGTTTTATCATAATACATTGATAAACGAGAGAGCACCCTTCACAGTCGTCGTCGTCATCGTCATCCCGGTCGTCGTTGTATACGAAATCAGGCAATGACAAGGCAAGCAGTCACACTTTTGCGCACTGCAGTTAGGCTTTACTTTTTTCTTTTTTTTTAATATTCCATATCCACCCGCATTGGTGGGATTGAGGATTTTTGGTTTATACCTACTTTTGGATATGTCAGATAGTATTACCAGCTTAGTATTTCAGGTGTGGATATATGTACATTAGGAACAGCTGTTATACATAGATAGAGCTCGAAAATAACTCAACGTGAATCGTTTGTTTTTGACAAATCGAGGTGTGCTTAAGTACCTACCAAAATTAACTAGTTTTGACCAATTTTTAAAAAATAATTATGTTGTAAATAAGGCTAAATTTAAATTGAAAACTATTTAACGCTGAACGAACATATTGTATGAGTGGAAATGTGATAAATACTCGTAGTTGTGGTTTTATAATACCCTTTTTACACAGGGAAACTTTGTTTCCAGCAACTTTTCTTTTTTTTTTGGAAAGTTCAACGATTTGAAAACATTTTTTTAACATTCCTTATCAAGCTTCATGTAGTGTCCAAGAGACATTAAAATAAAAATATAAAAAATCTCTTACTATTTTATTTTATCGTGTGAAACGTGCAAAAAAAAGGTCGTTTACAAATTAATGTGAAAACGGCTGCGTTCCACTAAATTTACTTATTCGTTTAGATAACCTTTTTGTAGATTTTTGATCTGCCAGCTTTCGCACAAAATTATTTGACATCCATGTGGTTGACATTTAGTCAACTTTTGTCAGTCAACAATTCTCATGTGGTGTGGTGGGAGAAATGTCATCAACAGCTAACGAGTTTTTCATACTGCAAAAAGGTTAAACGTGCTTGCATTCAGCAAAGGTTTTTTTTGTGTGCCTTTAATTACTTAAAAATTAATTACGTAAAAATAATTTCACTATTGAACACGAAAAGTTAAATTGACCGAAAAATTTAGATTTTAAAAATTGATTTTAAATCGAAAAATAAATCGCAAAAATTGGTAAAAAAAATTTTCCAATATCAGCATTTTGGCAGATTCAAATCAAAAATAAATTGATTTATATTTTAGGAAGACATTTGTCTTAGTTATTTAAAAAATAGTGAAGTACTTATATTAACTCTGACAGTTTTTAAAATGAAGGGTGTTTTTTAGGGGTATAGAATTATAAAAATACATACAAATACAACTGATATAAATTGTATTAATTGCCATAAAATTAACTTATTTGAAAGATAATTCTTTGCCATTTTTATTTGGATATGATTTCTGGAATATAGCCTCCGCGACTGGCTGGGATGTAGTCCAGGCTTCAGGTCCAAAGCAGCTAACCAAGATCTTTCAACAAAATTTTTCATAAAATGGATGCTGCGCTCTACAGAAGCAATAGCTTCTTCGAAAGGCATTGTACGACTTCTCAAATGATGAGTATTATCAATTAGAGTAAACGTGAAACGAAAACGTTCCATCGTTAATCGAATTAATTTATCTGATGGACGATTTTGTCGACCATAATATGGACGTAGTGCGCGATGCGTTCCATGAACAGAACCATTTTTTTCGAAATGAATCTGCACAATTTGCATGCGTTGCTCAGACTTCAGTCGATTCAAGATGAAATGTCAAACCAAACGATAGACAAATCAAAATCACATAGCACATGACAAAATAGCTGCCAATAAAAACAGTGCTGTAAACTTCAAACTCTATGCCTCTAAACAAAACACCCTTTACAAATGACGTTTCATTTATTTCTTATTGAAGTTGAAGTGAGATAGAAAGTTGTGTATATGAGATATCTCGTTTTTCTTTGGTCACTCCTAGTACTCTTTGCAATCCCAAAAATCCAAAAGCCATTGTCCGGAGTGATGTTTTTGGATTATTTTATGATATTTGTGTTTGACAACATCTTTTGTTCATCAGCTTCATTTTCCAAAGCTATTACACCAACTTAAACCAATTAAGATACCTTTCGCTAGGTACTTGAACGCGTTCACTTTTCTTTGTGTCAGATGCCTAGTTTGCAGATTGCGCTAAATTTTAGTTTCCACATTTGTCTCCGATTATCAGCTAAAATTCAATAAGATCTTTGTGAAGAATTGAATCAAATAAAATGGATTTTCTCCGTTGGCTGTGGTAAGTCCCCAAATATTTATCGTTTTCGATTTTAATTTTCATAAATAAAAGTTAACATAAATCTTATGAATAATAAAAAAAGATATATAATCTGTGGAAATTTAGCTCGAGAGAATTAAGTCCAACAGCTGTTTCGTTCGTTGAATGTGAACAGAAAAGGCCTGCAAGGCCAGGAACCAAAATTTGATTCTTAAGCTGGAACTGAACACCTCTCGCTTAATTTAATTCGATTTTCGAATGAATGCGTTCAACTCGATATGGCTATGTTCGATTTTTTTTAAAAAAAATTAGCCTTATGAAGATTTAAGATGATTAATTTCAAATATATTAGATTAACGAAATAAATGTGTTTAGTACATCTTAAAAATGTGTAAGAGATTATTTTGGCAGGTCATGACTTTTAAGATATCTCAGAACATCTACACTCCACAAATGTTTTTGTTTTCTATTTGATATAAAAATAAAGTTTAATGAAACTGTTCACATTCACACGGCAGCATTTTTACAAAATATTTACTTCGAACTTAAAGTAAATAAAAAGTTTTCGCTTTACTTATCAGTTTTCACATAGTTACCCAACTTTCAACTAACCAGGACCAAATACTAAAAATAGGAACTTTTGGATATCAGTACTTCTATTCAAACTCTCGGAACTTTGACTTCCTAATCACTTGGTAAAAATACATGCATTTGACTTATGCAGGGGGTGTCAGGACGAACAGATGGAAGAGGGCTCTTATCACTTTCTTTGCGAATGCCCCAACCTAGCCCGAACTAGAAAAGAAGCCCTCGAAGAATACTTTTTTGTCTGTAAGAAGCGTCCTTAACTTAATTTAGAAATGAGGATGGTTCAGAAAGGCGCACCATATTAAACGCTTCCACTTAATCCTTTCTCTTACCCTTCCCAGGACTGACTTTTGCAAGGAATTGACAAATCCTCCAAGAGTATCTCTTGTCATAAAACGTGCAGGTTATTAGTCGCTCGGAATCGGCAGAAAATAGTAGGTCCCCTTCATTCCTAGTAACACGTACACAGGAATAGTTGAGTATTGTAAGTCACTAGTTTTCTCCGAGGTGTTTCAAAATCAAATGTATTTATTTAACTTAAGCCGAAACATGGGAATAAAAAATCTACAAATTTAAGAGAGCCCTATTAATAAAAATGCTTTTTCCACCATTATTCCAAAAGTATACTAAACCATGAGATAAGAGTTAAGCTACGGGTTAAAATTTTACAATAATAAAAATAAAATGTTGGTGTTCGTGGAAAATTAAAGTTACTTTTACCAAAAATCCCTTAAGAAAATCTACTACATTAAGTGAGATGCCTCTTTGATAACTTGAAATTTCCACCAAGATTCGCAAGCTTGGCTTTTTTTTTGTATGGGTTTTGACGGAAAATGACAGAATGAATGAATACTGAGTGGGGGTTTGCACTGCGACCTAAAGATCTATTGTGCTCCCATCCAGAGCTAGATGAGTTGTTAACCTTACAGCTCTTCCTCCAAGTTTATCCCTGACAGCAAATTGTTATAATTAAAAAAAAAACAACAACACACCGTGAATATCAACAAAATCGACTGAGACCTTATTTATTTAAGTAATGTATTTAAGATTATAATTATTATAAGTCAATAATCGAACCTCATTACAAACCTATTATCTGATGGAAGCCATAACTTTCAAGTCCACGAGAATGTTTCCAGCCCTTGTATCCCCATTTAGGTCAACTTCAACAATTGCTAATAAGCTCCCTCATATTTTCCTTGGAATAACTATATTTCTTGATAAAATTCTCCTCACTAAGTATTTGCATTGGATCATATCTGGTTTTGTATATTTCGTTTTTGTCGTTGATGGCTGATCGTCCAATAATTCCAAATGGTTTAAGAAATCGATAAATCTAGTGGACATTATTATTTTTATCCAAAATTAAATTTGCAGTCTTTACCTGGTATATTTCCAAGTAATTGGAAAGAATCAACAGTGATACCTGTAAAAAAGTGGTAAATACGGTGAAACGAGAAGAGTTCTGTCCAGTTAATATGTTGCCAACATTTGAAAAAATTATAGAGTAAATCAACTCCAAATTTATATGAAAACCAATTTATATGAAAACCTGGGTACCAAAAGGTTCATTCTTGTGAGGCAGCCTTAAACTGATTACTATATGAATGGAGGAAGGATATTGATTGTAAGAATTCAGTGATGTATTTGGTTTAAATCTTACTTAACTGGAAGGACTCAAACATCGCAGGTTGGCAATGCAGTTTAGCGTTGACCATAGTGTTCCTCAAGGTTCAGTTTTGGGAGTTTTGATAAACATTTTAACATTTAAAAGTTCTTTACTCCTTTCTAATGCTATTGTATTTTTTTTTATATTGTTCAACATTGTTGTATTCTTGCTAACAAGAAATAATGAATCGGCTCCAGTTACTGCAGAATAAGGCAATAAGTGTAATTTTGAAAGTGAACATTTACTTATTAATAAGTGTGATGTTGAGTATAGGTACGTTGAATTGGATGAATGTTGAACAAAGACTTACATATAGTGCAGTATTCATATATAAAATAAAGAATATTATGGTTCCGAGTTTATTTATTTATTTCATCTACAAGCATTTGCTTAACAGATATGTAAGTATGTATGTATATTTTAATATAATAATATTATTATTATTATTATTATTTATTAACATAGAATTACAAATTATATGTTAATCAAAATAGAGCTCTAGCTACAAAAGCTTTCCACTCGTACATAATTATACATTCACTTATATAATTAAGTTATTACTATTGAGGTATCTATCTATTTTTAAGAGATTTTCAACATTGATTGTATTTAAAAATGAGTAAATATTTTGGTCGGTATTTAAAACTGTATTGATTTTTTTGGAAATTTCGCATGAGGATAGGCCAAGTAGATGTTGCATATTTAGAGTGTTTCTGCAGGATGGACAGAGAGCTGGATTTTCCTTCCTTAACAGGTGTTGGTGTGTTAAAATGCTGTGTCCTAAGCGAAGGCGTGTAAAATTGGATATTGTTGCTCTGGAGACTGATGTTGGGTAGATTGGGGCGGATCGATCAATGTTTATCTATGCATAATGGTTTTCGTAACTGTTCCAGCTAAGTAATTTGTTCTTTTTGAGTAATTGATCGATATATCTTTTAATGTCGTTCTTTGAAAACGTATCGAATGTAAACACAGGTGTTTCATTGCAGTGTTTGGCAGCTTTATCGGCATACTCATTACCTGGTATTCCGATATGACTTGGTACCCACATTAGTTTTAAGTTAGTTGGGTATTTTATAAGCAAATCTCTTATATTGGCAATTATTTTGTAGTTGTTGTTTGGGTTAAGAATGGCTTTGAGCACCGATAGACTGTCGGAGCAAATTACAAATTTGGGATTGAACTGTAATACCAATTTAGCAGCTTCAAAAATTGCTAATGCTTCAGTAGTGAAGATTGAAGAGTATTCCCTCAAAATTCCAGCCCTTAATAAAAAACCATTTTCTTGAGTTACTGCGAATGAAGTATTGAAAGTTGATTTGGATCCATCCGAAAATATAGGAACCCAGCCATCTTGTCTTAGATTGTCCATAATTTCCCCAAAGATAGAATGATAAACTCTATTACTTGTGTTGTCTTTGTTGTATTTTGATAGAGTAAGTTCAAATGATTTTGTACTTATGTTCCACGGTGGAAAGGTTGATGTGGTTTTTCCTTTAACACGTTTAAATGGTAAGCCCATTTGTTTTGCGGTTGACAAAGCTTTAGCGATTGTAGATGGAAGGCGCATATTTTGCTTAACGTTGCCTGTTGAGTCAATGTCTTTGTCAATTATGGAGTCGCTGGAGAATAAAAGTTTTGGGAGTATTTTTATTAAGCTCTCTGATTGACGCTGTTCCAGTGTAGGAAGTCCAGCCTCTGCCATAATGTTGTCTATTCTTGTTGTTCGATAAGCGTTGATACTTTTTCTTGCCGCTTGATGGTACGTTGATTTAAGAACATTAAGAGTTGTGGTTGGGCATTTGCCATAAATATAAAAACCATAATCGATTTTGCTTAGAACTAAAGATTTAGTTACATTACATAGAGTATTAATGTGAACATTTAATTTTTTATTAGATAAATAATTAATAATATTACTTCTTGTAGCTAGGCTTTTTTTAAGATTCATACAATGTGGTTTCCAATTATACTTATTATTAAATCTTAATCCTAAAATATCTAAGTTTTCTACGCTTTTAATCTTTACATTGTTTATTTCTAGGTCAAGTTTCGGACATGATAGTTTTCGACATATATGTAAGGTTTTACATTTTTTAAGTGAGAGCTTAGCTCCAGAATTCTTACACCATTCTTCAATATCCTTAATAATATTAGAAAATGTGGTTTTTGTTTTCTCTAGATCGTTGAGTTTGCACATGATAAAAAAATCATCAGCGTAAACGCAATGATCGAGAAGTTTGTATTTTTCAATCATGACAAAAATATCATTGAAGGCCATTAGGAAAAGCACTACTGATAATGGCGATCCTTGAGGGATACCATTGCTCAGTGGTTGAGTTGAAGAAAATGTATTGTTTACCCTAACGCATATTTTCCGGTTTGATAAAAATGATTTGATGAAAGTGTACATTTTAGGGCCAACACCCCAATTGATTAATTTGTTCAAGATTAAATGAATACCTATGTGGTCAAAAGCCTTCTCAAAATCTAATGAGAGTAGCGATATGTGATTTCGCGATGATAAAGCTTTTGATATGTAATGGTCAATGTGCAACAAAGCGTCGGAACAACCTCTCTTAGGTTTAAAAGCAATTTGGTTTGTGCTAATAATTTTTTTGGTTTCTAAGAACCAAAAAAGACGTTTAGCAACGATTTTTTCTAAGACTTTAGACATGCATGAAATTAATGAAATAGGACGGTAACCTTCTATGGAGTCTATTGGGTTATTGGGCTTTGGCAGGGGAATGACATTGGCTGATTTCCAAGTCTGAGGGATAGTTCCTGTATTAAGTATTTCATTGTATAATGCAAGAAGTCTTGATTTAACAGTTGGTGGTAAATTATTTATCATTGGGTAAGAAATGCGATCCCTACTTGGGGTTTTGCCTTTTAATGCACTGAGACAACTTTCTAATTCTATCAAAGTAATAGCACTTTCTATTTCTTTCGCTGCTAAGTTTCCAGTGGTTTGCGGGGGATAAAGGCTATTGGTTTTAAAATTCTTGAAAGAGGTTGAAAAATTATTGTCATTCGAGAGATTGGACCAAGAACATGCAAAAAAGTTTCCTATATCTAAAGATGCAGATATTGGGCCTGTTGGTGTTTTGATACATCTGATTGAACGGGGAACAAAATTGCCAGTTAGACAGCGGATGTTATGCCAGATTTTTGCGGTGGAGGAGTTTGGATTGATCGTAGAGGTGAAATTTGTTAATGATTTAGCTTTGCTAATTTTCATTTCTCTCCGAAATAAGGCGTTTGATTTTTTGTATGCTATAAGGTTAGCTTGCGAAGGTTGTTTTTTAAAGGATCTCCAAGCTTTCATTTTTTGGTTTCTCAAAACTTTTAACGTGGAATTCCACCAAGGAACTGTTCTAGTAGTAGGGATGGGTGCACTTTGAGGAATGGAAATGTTGGCTGCGTAACGCATTGCTTTTTGAAGTGTAGCGGCTTCTCTATTAATGTTTGAAGATGGAGGAATGTTAGACAAATATTTGTCGATCACTATTTGGAAGGAATTCCAATTAGCTAGATCTGTTTTATATTTTGGGTTTGGAAAAATCTCGGATTTTTTAGCTGTAATTTGTACTTGTATAATAATTGGAAAGTGGTCACTGTTATGGAGGTCATCTAATGTATTCCAAGATGTAATTGGATAAAGTATGGGTGAGCAGCACGATAAATCGATATGAGTGAAGGTATTGTGAGTTGAGAAATGTGTCGGCGAACCGTCATTCAAAATCATTAGGTCGTTATTAAATAAAAAATGTTCAATTATGCTACCTCGGTGATTTGTAGTTGAGGAACCCCAAAGAACATTCCAGGAGTTTACATCCCCACAGAAAAGGATAGGAGTGTGTATTTGATTTATTATATTTTCAAGATCAGCCTGAGAGAATGTCTGTTTTGGCAAAATATAAATGGATACAATTGTGAATTTTAAGGTTAAATTTATCTCTATAGCAAGAGTTAAGATGTTAGAGCTGATGTCAATTTTTACGTGGGGAATGTTTTTTTTAATTAGTATGGCAATGCCTTGCTTACCTGTTAAGTTTTGGGGAGTGTTGTGGAAATACCCCGAATAAGATTTGGGGGTTATGGGAGTAGATTGAAACGCACAATGTGTCTCTTGAAGAGATATAACACATGGCGATCTCTCTTTTATTAGTATATTGAGCTCGTCGAAGTTGTTAATATATCCTTGAATATTCCACTGGAGAGCTTTAAAATAATTTTTGGTTTGTATAAAATTTGGAGTTTTTCTTTTAGGGTGGTAGGTTTTATGACTCCGCTGTCCAGAAGCTGAAGCATTGAGGGTCCCTAAAGACCCTAAATGATTCAACCTCGAAACAGCAGAGTCAGTATTTTGTGGAAAGTTTTTTTTTTTATATTGATTCATCATCACTTTCGATGGCTTGAACGTAATAGTTGTTGTCTTTGAGAAGAAGTTGAGTGGTATTTGAAATAGGCGATTTTAGGATTGAAGAGATTTTAGATGTTTCGGAATTTGTTGTCGGATTTGTTATTTCATTTGAGAATGGATTTATGTTGGCATTAATTGTGTATGTATTATTGTTTAAGAATGAACTATGTTGTTGAGTATTTTTTTCTTGATGAGTGATTTGAGTGTTATTTGCATTATTTTCTGGAGTGGATGAGATTTTTTGTTGTGATGTTGATGGAACTGGTGGAGGTACGGTTTTGTTGTTGGAATTATTATTATTTGTATTGGATATGGAAGTGGAATTATTATTGGGAATGGAAGAAATGCTATTATTTTGAGTGGATTGAGATGTTTTTGGGTTGTTAGATAACTGTTTAGTTGGATTTTTACTAGCTATATCAGCGAATGATTTTTGATTGAGGTTAGGTTGTATCGGATTTTGTTCTTTGTATAATCGTTTGGCGTCAGCCATACTACACTTTTTTTTTGTTTTTATTTTTAAAATTTCCTTCATTTGTATAAATTTAGGACAGTCTTTGGAATCAGATGAGTGGGGGGCAAGGCAATTGGCACACATTTTTCTTATACACTCGGTGTCGTTATGGGGTGGTAGATTGCATATATTGCACATTGGATTGCTGTTGCATTTTTTTTTGGTATGACCAAGCATTTGACAGTTTTGACAGCGCATGGGATTAGGGAAGTACTCAGACACTTTTGCTTTGTACCAACCTATTTCCACGGTTTCGGGAGGCTGGAAAGCATCAAAAGTAAAAATCATTAAACCTGTTGGCTTAACGTTTGGTTTAGGATTGCCAGCAATTGTTTTAGTGAATTTGTATATTCCCGTAACGTTTTGAGTTTGCATTTCGGAGATTATTTCGGATTCTGGGACGTTTATGAGACACGGAGCATAAACTATGCCTTTCGAGGCATTAAGCTGGTTGTGCAAAGTGATTGAGACCGGGCATAGGCCTGCAAGATTTGTTGTGGATATAAATTTGTCCGCAATTTTTTGGAGCAATAACGATAAATCTGGGGTTCTTGGAAATTGTTTTTTTGGGTAGTTCGGGGAATTCTTCAAAGGGAATAGTTGATTTTTTGTTTTTTTTGGGACTAGGTTCCGATAGCGAGACTTCAGAAAGTCCGCCAAATCGGCACCCGGGTTTCATTTTAGGCCCTGGGGCCATGCGGTTTTGATGGAAAGTCACTACACACGCGATAGATTTAGGCTATGCACTAGAATGTGTTTGAGTGAGGGAGAAGGGAATAGAGATTAATTTAAATCAACGGGGTTTTTATGAGAGAGCACTAAAAGTACAAATTAAAGCAGTCGAATTGACAGAGATGCGTATGGCACGGAAGCTAGTCGGAGACTGAAATATAATAATAAGAAATAACTAGTAATTTAGAAAATTAGTACAACCGAGAATTCATTTTTAAATTTCTCACGAGATAAATGTAAGTCAAAACTTACTTCATTGAACGAGGAAACAGCTCGCGATATCGGTTCATTTCTGCAATAATGTGTTCTATGGGGATGTTCAAAAAGGAAACTTTTTATTCTCAACATTCTAATTGGCACATAGCTATACATATGGATCAACGAAAACAGAAACGGACTTCTAATTTAAAAAAAATATTTTTAAATCATCCGCGTTAAACAAATAATTACAATTTTCTATATCATTAATATATAATATAAAAAGTAAAGGGCCAAGATGACTTCCTAGTGGAAGAACATACATTTAATACTTCTTTAAACTTTGGAATCAATAAGTACGCGTTGAGTTCTATTCTCCATTAAAACATTTCAGAATGAAAACCAAAATCAATCCATTTTAATAAAATATTGTGATCAACCGAATCAAATCAGTATAAATTAGATCAACTTATGTAGATACTCGTATCAACTCTCTTCAATTGCATTAACGACATTACACAGTCACGTTTATTATTTACGTTAGATATGTTCAACCCTACGAAAACTTAAGTCCGGGTAGATGTATACGAAAAAGCAGGACTCAGCATTCTGTGATGTAATCAGGATTCGATTACTTTAATAGTCTACTAACTGAGTTTAAGTCTGAACTAAGTATTAGTGTATTTAAATAGGTATTAACTTACTCTATACCTAAAAAACTATAAAATTAAAATATTTGTATTTAATGTTTAATATACATATGTATAAAGGTTTCTATTACCTCTTAATTTGGTTTTTAGCTGTTTATGCTAATAATACAACCTAATTGTCTGCAATGTAAAGATAGGTACTCTTGGCTTTTGCCGAGATGGTTGCACTTAGTCTACATTTACATTTCACATTTATAGCTGGTAGAGTTTAAGCTGGATTTTTCTAGCTAAATTTATTTATATTTTAATTTTATTTGTTTATTCTAATAAAACAAAGCTCACGCTGAAACTCTACCTTTAATTACTAGTAAAATCGATGACTTGTTGACTTTATCTTCTTTCAAAAGAATTCTTTTACTTTATTTTATTCACAAGACTCATGAAAGATTTTGGGGCGACTTTCCTTTAAGGTAGCACGAGTATAGTGTTGATTTTTTTTTTACAGTTAGGTATGGGTCTCAATAGAACAGGGTTAAAATATTAGAGTGAGGAAACCCCCCTAAATCCTAAAAAAAAATATTTTCTTTTCGGTTTTAACCTCACTTTTTGTTTGACTCAATTTTTTTGACGAAATTGTAAATTAAAGTGCTTAATTGGTTTATGTATTCAATGTTACTATCTATTCTGAATCGAACACAAAAAAACCGAATGATTTTATGTCTTTTAGTTCTTGAGAAAATTGAAAATTACTAAGACTACTTTTTGTTTTTTGCTTACATACTTACATAAATGCATAAGTGCTAGCATCCAGCATTATGGCGCATAAACAGTGAGATATGTATGGGGGGGCATGCTGCCCCCCTGCAACCCCCCTGCTTGGACACACTATAGGATTTGGGGTAGGTGCGAGGTTGGGTGCCCGCAAAGTTTCTTTTGTACTTCATAATTTCAATACAAGTACAATAAATTTCAAGAATATCCCAAAAAAACAGCGCGTATAAAATCACTGAACCAAAGAAAGAGAGGAAAAACGTCAAAATAAAGCAAAAAAAAAGTTTTTCATGTGCATCGCAGCCATTATTGTGTTCAATTTGTATGAAAAAGTGAAACTTTAAAAATTAATTAAAAATAGTTATAAATGTTTCCTCACTTTAAAATTGTGATATTTGTTATTTAAAAGTGCTAATCTATTGAATAAAACTATCCGCGTGTGGAAATTCGTGCTACCTTAAAGGAAAGTTGAGCCAAGATTTTTTATAAAATTGATTTTTTACCGACAAAAATCGTTTAGGTTTTTTTCGAGAAGTATTATGTCTTAAATTTTGTTTACAAATTAAAAACTTGCCCTCTAATAGCTAAGTAACTGCATAGGTATATCGAACATAAAAAGAAAACACTATCAATTACTTAAACGTCGTTTAATTCTGAAAAATCAATCAATTTCAAGTATCTTGATCCCAACAAGTTAGAGTTTAATATTTTATTAGTAAAATATTTATTCTGGCAACTCTACAGCTCCTTCAAAACCCAAGAAAGGAGACAACAACTACAAAAAAAGAACACATATTCCCTTTGATTTTCACAAAACTCCATTTCACAGTTTTGAGCGAACTGCGGGGCGCATACAATCCTTCAACAAAAAAGAAAAAAACTTACCTCAGACTCCAAAATGAAATTCCGCAACTCTACTCCTTCTCCCGTACTTTTTTTATTGTTTATTTACTATTTGATTGTTCTTGTAAATTCAACAACAAAAACAAAAGCTAGGAATAGTAATTCTTCACGGCTTATGACTGACTCTGACTGATGGCGATGGGTGAACACAAACACTCGCGCAATATTGTCGTCGTCGTTACCACACCAATACCAATTTGAAAAGCACCTATAAAAAGAGTGGGTAGGTAATCTCAAATCACGAAAAGAACACTTTAAGGAATTTAATAATGCGGCACAACTTTTGGTGAAAATTTTTACAATTTCGGAAGAGGATAAAATATTTTTGCACTTTTTACTTTTTTATTTTGATGACAAATATGATGGCGCTTCAGTTTGCCTTTTTCGCCGCCAGACACAAAACACGCAACTTTCTTTCATTAGCCAGCCACGTTCTGTGGAAATTAAAATATTTTTTTTTTCGCTGCGCTGTTATACACCTGCAGCAGCAGTTTCTGATTAAAATTCTCAAATCGTAGCTGGAATTTAAATTAATCAAACAGATCGAACCGCCTTTGTAGTTTGCATTCACCGACCCAGCGTATTTAAGAAGAATAAAAACGATAATTCACACCAGACAAGCAAACTCAAAAGAAAAATAAAATAAAATTTATTTCTGAAGACTCATAGAAGCGCACAACACGGAACACACCTTTCGCCGTCGAATGGAAGAGAACGAATGACGGAATACGGAATCACAGAACTCGGAGCGGAGTCTCGGAAATCGGAATATGAAAATGACAGCCAGTAAATACGAAACGGAGCGAATTGAACGAACTGAATGACGGAAGATGGTATCCCTGTTGTTCTCTATTGAAATGGTTTTACTTTTCTCTTAATACATTGTTACTTTCATTGGTGCAATTTCGGAGAAACCGAAATGACAAGTTAGTTTTATATTGGCAAGGTATCTTTACGTGTATCACGTATAAGTTATCAGAGGGCGGGTGAATATATTTGTAGGTACACACCAGCGTTACCCTTATGCGACTTTAGTCGCATTTTTGCGACCTTTTTTGTGCTGTGCGACTATGCGACGACCTTTTTAAAATTGTTTAAAATTGCGACTTTTTCTTTGCTTAAACATTTACCATCAAACTTTTCTGAGAATGTGTGAGTATGATTGTCTTTGCTTTGTTCTTTGTTTTCTGTTCGCATTCTCGTTTTAGAAAGTAGTTTTTGTTTTCCCATTCCCACCACGGGGGCGCTGTTAGATTGTTGTTTGTTCCTTACGTGTTTGGCACTGACGACTGACACTGACATTTCCTGGAATATCTCCTTACCTTTGTGCTTTGTCTGTAACATGTAACATGCCGCATCGTGGAGCAATAGGTTGTTTTGCAACATTTTTTTTATTAAGGCTAAATTTGAAGAAAGTACAAATTCAAAAATTGATATTACTCTCGAAAATTTGAACAACGAAAATTTAGTTTATTTAAAGTTTCTAAAATATATCCTTTCAAAAATAAATATTTTAAACAAAGGTTTTCAGAGTGAAACATCACAAATTGCTTATTTGTGCTCTTATATAGAGGATCCTCTATTTATTATTTTTCAAAATTTGTGTTCTTGGAAAATCTATTTCTGAAATTGATTATCGAAACAAAAATTTTTTTTTTTTAAATTGAAGAAATATATATCGGCATGGAAGCCGAAAATTGCTTAAAGGATAAAAAATTCACAAATTTTGAAATTATTTGCATAAAAAAAATGTACTTCAATATTAATTGACGCTTTGCGAAGAAATTTTTTCAAGATTTAATGTTAAAGATGAGAAGCTTTCTATTTTGAAACATATAGATCCAAAAATAATTAGGTCAAATCAGGATTTTAACTATTTTCGGTTGGTTTCAAATTTTAATAGCTTTACAAATGAGCCAGAAAAAGTGGTAGAGGAATACAAACACCTAGAGCTTCAAGCGTTTGACAAAAACTATGGCAAAATTTTTGAAATTAAAAATATAGAAGAGTGTTGGTACAAGGTTGGTACTTTAAAAAATAGTTTAGGTGATAACCTATACTTTGACCTTTTTTTTTTCAAAGCTTACGCTTATGAAAAAGAAATTAACAAACCGTTTACAAAGGGAAACCTGCGAAAATATGTTAGCTTCCACAAATCTCATTGACTGTGATATAAGTGAGTGGGTTCCTGAAAACAACCTAATTAAAAAGTATAGAGAAACGTTATTAAAAAAACGAAACATTAATGTGATTTACATATCTTTTTAGGTATTTATTTTAACTTTAAAGCTATACATACATATTAATTTATGTAAAATGAAGTCTTTAAATTAGGTTTTTTTTTTGTTATTGTTATTTTTTAATGTATACCTATCTAAGTGTTTAAATAAAGAAATTCAAAAAAATATCTAAATTGTTTTTCCTATAGTAAAAAAAAATAATATTTAGGTATGCGAGTTTTTCTTTCAATTGCGACTTTTTGTTCAAAAATGCGACTTTTTCAAAGAATTCGAATTTGCGACTTTTTTTTGTAAAAGCGACTTTTTTTTGCGACTTTTTGAAAAATCCCAGGGGTAACCCTGGTACACACATCTATTCTGAACTCCGTTCGAAAAATTGATTATTTTCTATGACTAGAAAGAGAACATGAATTTATTTGATGTCAAGTGTTCTCTTAAATACACAAAATAAAAATATATCGAAGGATGAGTAATTTAGAATAATTTATAGATCCATCTCGCCTTAATAATTGTTTTTTTATTATTATCAATTAAAATGAGTGTGTGAGTGAAGATTGATACAAACAAGAACTATTATCTCCTCTCTTTCATGCACGAAACCATTATGAATGAATAACTATTTTAATAATATAGATTTTAAGAGATTATCATGCGCAAAATTTGTAAGAATATTTTAAGGGTGTAGTTGTTTTGAATATCGTTTACGAGATTTAAGTTAAGAATTGCCATTAAGAAAATATTTAAATGGCTGCAAATATAATAAATAAAATTTGTGGTGCAGGTGCAGCAGCCCGTAGAGAACCAGGAAATAATAGGACGTGTTGGCACTGAGCTGTCAAAAATAAAAATACCGAGCAGATCGAATAAAAAGCTGAGCGCGGATGACTTCATTACTATATTTTTATATTTTGCATTAAACAGAAATAACAAAAATTCTTGAAAACAACAATTTCATAAACAAAGCTGACAAATTGGGGAGTTTAGGTATTAAAAAAAAATAATTCAATGACAGTTCAGTGCTTAATTGTGTATTTTTGTTTTCTTTGGGTTAAAATTTGGGTTCAGAATGCGCGAGTATTATTCGCTCAGACCCCACTCAATGCCTCACTCATTCGTGTGGGTGTGTTACTAGCCAAGCATGTAATTAAAGTTTTGAAGTGCCATGTACAATTGCATCGAATTTTCAAAATCAAAAATATGTTTTTTTTTTTTTGAAAAGTTAATTTAATTTAAATTTATGAATTGGTAAATTTAATTGCATACTCTAAAAAAATCGATACAGTGAAATGCTTGCTAAAATTCTTGAATTCATTTTCGGGGCAAATAAGACTTTCCACAACGGTTTCTCAATATTTGTATGGTTGGGGCGATATTTTTATATATTTGAAAGAATACCTTTTTTTAAAAATATTTTCATAACATTAAAAAAAAAACAGGTTCAAAAACGTTGTTTTTTTAATAATTTTTTGAAAACTCTTAGGCTAGCCGCGCACTATCAATTTTTAGTTGCTTGTTTGGTTACTTATAGAAAATAGATGAACTATTTGGTTGAATATCTGCGCAGCTGCAGATAATTATATGTTCAATAAAATAGCGAACTCATTTTAGGCAATCGTTTAGTTTGTGTCGAAACACAAACTTTTTAGTTGCTCGAACCAAGCAGTTTTGCAACTAAAAATTGCAAGTGCGCGCCTAGCCTTAAGAAGCTTCTGCATAAAAAGCTGATCAAAATCAGTTGTATTGTTTTTGAGAAAGTCAAAAATAAAAAAATTCTTTAACTTTAAGCTAGCTTTACTAAAAGCGATATAAAACTATCATACATAAATATGTATCGCTAACTTGCCATACAAATAAAGTTCATAAGTGACATTTATATGTACTTGATATATTATATTATGTCTTATATGTCTATAACACCTATACCTATGTCACTTGTGGACAGCAATTATATGGCGAGCTTGCCTAATATACATATATAATAGTTTTATACCGCCTTAAAGAAATTTTCATTTTTTTTTTTAATTTCTGGAAGAGCATTTGAGAAAAAATATTTTGTTTAAAATTTCAACAAAAAAAATGTGGAAATAATGTAATTCTTGGTTTTAAAAAAATGAAAAAAAAAATAGCACCAATTTTAAAGTCCCAAAAAATTAGCACCAGGTTTAAAGTCCACGTCTTTAGTTTCTCAAGGATTTCTTGTATGTACTATATAATTTATATTTTAGAGATAAATAAAATCGGTAGAATCGGCGATTTGTAAGATAAAAAAGCTACAATATACAATGTCAATATACAATTAAAACGTTGGGAAAAAAGAAATAGAATAATTTTTCATTTTATCAGCAATACGACCAACAAAGCCGATAAGAATCAACATAGATAACTCTTAAGCACATCTATCATTTTAAATTTTATCTGAAAGACTCAAATAAGTTTTTATTTATAGCATCACATTTAGAAAGTGAAATAAGGCCAAATCGACTTAGAGTATGTTCAATCGCGGGTCCACAGGATTTTATTTCCCATTTTCGGGCCTCTGTCCCGCTTAGGTTATGTTACGTCGCCAGATATTAATAGTTTCCTTGGGAAAAAGTGCCTTGATTCGAAGCTTCTTAGGGTGTTAACTCCCTTTTTAGCTCCTCTGTGTAGCTCCACTTAGGGTATGTTTAGTCTCCAGACAGGTGTTACCGTGGAAGTTACCACCCAAAGTACCCTAGCCCAAGAAAACTGGTAAGATACGCGCCTGCCTGGCGACTGAAAATACCCTAAGCGGAGCGACCGAGCCGCGTGAGTGGGATAAATGACCCAAAGATGGTGTCAGATTGGTACTGCTGAGCAATAAATTATTTTGCTTATCTTTATTTTAAAAACTAAATTATATTTGCTCTTATACAACAAAATTTACTTAGAGGGCCATTTTAATTTTTTTTTTAAGATTAAGGGCCCTATTATGACTCGCGAGTTGAACGTTCGCCATTCATGTAGACGCGGAAACCCCTGATAAACCTCGGAAACAATATAATTTTATCTCTGCAGAAACGAGCTGTCAAAATTTGCATAGGAAAAACTTTCTGCAAATCTGATAAAATTATCTCACGAATTTGATGCGGAAAGTGAACAAATAAACCTGATAAACTAAATTAATATGGATTCTGACTTTTAAATTGACATTTCACAAAATATTTTCCAAATTTACGCAAGTATTTTTAAGGGGGTGTTCATGAAAACATGTTGCGGAAAATTATATCTTTTTACAAAACGGAAAATTATATCGTTATTATTCGATTTTGTACGATTCGGAGGATTTTTCCTTCGAGGTTTTCTTCCGAACAGCTGTTCGTAATTTTTCTTCGAAATTATTTTAACGCACCCACAGAACCGCGTTGAAGTGCGATCAAGTGCTTTATTTGTGAAATTTCTGACAGCTTAATGCAATTGTTTTTCCGATTTCGTCCGAAACGAATTCGTCGCGGAACAAATTGCGTCAACGCATTTGTGTATTATTATTCTTTCCGATAGGATACCTCGAAAGCAATTTGAACCTCCGACAAAGTATGCGTTGCGGACAATTTTCCGCTCCGAACGGATGCCTCGCTAGGGCCGAATATGTAATGTCATTGAATGTAATTAATAAGTGAAACATCAAATTGAATCAAAAATATTTGTTAATGGAAAATTGTTCTCTGTTAAAAAAAAAAATAAAATATGATTAGCACTGTTGATTTGTTTTTTGAAGATGAGGATGAAAACGAGAAATGTGTAGACTGAGAAGAAGCTTACGAGATAGTTCCAACCCACTTTAAGTTCCAGATAGTTTGTAAGAACCAAATCATACATTATTTTCAGTTCAACTCTTTTTTCTTTTTAGATTTTTGAATGGCCACCGATGCAGAAAAATGTTTTTTTTTTTGCGCCTCCGTCAGATTTTGGAGTAGCTGCAATCATTGAGTCATTACCTCTATTGCTATGTGCTGTCGTTCCACCTTGTGAAGATGTCGCACGGTGCGCGGGTTAACCTTTTAGATGTCTAATTCGACTTCGAAAATGCCGTTACAAAACTCAAGGTGCCTACAAAATCCTCCACGAAATGCTACTACATATTTCTTGTTGGCCACTATTTTTTTGTTTAATTTTAATTTGTACTCGTAGTCAGGCCAAACATTTGAATGTGATTTTTAATAATGCATTTTTCTGGAATATTTTTGTTTACATTCTTTATGTCACCAAGAATTACAATTCGACCTATTTTGACAGTTAAAGGCGAACTTTCGCTAATTTTTTGACATTTAAGGCGAATAACCACTAGGCGATTCGCAATCGTTAATGCCAAATAGTTACATTCGCCAAATATTTCATGCGACTCTCAAGTCATAATAGGACCTTAAAAATATGGAAAAATGTTTCATAATGAAATTTTGCCCCGAAATAAGAATGGAAAATAGGCCCCAAATAAATGAAAAATCACCCGATTCCACAAAATGTTATCGATGTTTGTTGTTTTTGTTTTGTATGCAAAATTTTAGGGTTATTTTCCATTTGGGCCATTTTTCATGTATTGTCTTTATCTTGGGTAAGCAAAATTAAAATCAATAGAATGTGACATAATGTCATAAAGTGTTCTCTCAAGAAAAAATTAGGTGATATCTCACGCTTTATTTGCATATAAAAATCAACCGCTCAAATTAAAAGATTCTTTACGCTTCACAAATGCCTGTCATCTAATCGGTCCATCCTTGGCTGGATCATATCTCTAGCACTTTGCACAACCATTACGGTAATTTTCCCATCCTCTGCAACAATAGTTTCATCCAACTTGGTTCGCACTCGCAATCCCAAAAGTTCGTCCTCGGGATCAATTTGTTGCAACATATATCGAACTTTCTGATAAAGCATTTCGTACAACCCGCAATATTCCACAGCACGTTCCTGTTCCATAGTCGTTCGAATCGGATTCGCTAACTGATTAAGTACGATAACATCTTTAACACCTGGCTGCTCCTGAATGAGGCGAAATACTTCATCTACGTAGGATTTAGTTCTTTTTTCTGTCTGCAAAAAAAAAAGAAACATTATTTAATAACTCGATTTAAAAAGCAACAGACACACATGCGATTACCTTCGGAGGTTTATCCATATTTTTAATAAATCTTTTTATAGCATTCTCAAATGAATCACAATCACTGAACTGAACTGTCAATTCAGATAGTAATTTCAGAAAATTCCTTGTGAACTAAAGGAGATAGAGTATTGAGTACATAAAAAAGGATAAAGTTGGAATTTTACAAAAGCAGACACAGGACACAATAAACACGTTAACTGAAGCGAAATGGCAAACGCGTACCTATTTTATTACTTCCTTCCAACAGGTTGAAAACTTTCCAAATGAATCAACGCTAAAGGAATGCCTCTGATACCGTTTCCCTTAGCAATCCCTGTTCAGTGTTCATTTTTGTTTAACTGGGTCACTAGGAATACATATTACAAAGTGTGTATGTGGTTTTTATTGGTTCTTGAACATCGATTAAACAAATTAAAGACACAATTAGGCGGAATTCCATGTGAGTCTCAGCCAAGCAAAGGTTTAAATTAACAGGGGATGGAAAGTCCGTTTCAAATCGAAGTTCGGGGAAAATGGTGAAATCAAAATCTCTATGAATTGTTAAAAAAAATCATTGTTAGTAGACAAGATATCGATGGTGCTGCTAACAATATCTTGAAGGGTAAAGAGGTTGCACACTTGTATTTTTCAGCTTTGATCATATGGCCGGAATCACATAAGGCTAGGACCGCACTTGCGATTTTTCGTCGAGGCGATTAAAAAGTCGTAGTCGCTACAAATTATTGTCATGCACGCACTTGCGATTTTTTTGCCGCGCGATTATTTAATCGCGGAAAATAAAACACATTACTTCTTATGTGAGTGCACGCATTTGCTACAAATAAGTAGCGGCAGAAAAATCGCTTGAAAAAATAGAACTTGTTTCATTTTTATAATCGCTACGATTTTTAAGTCGCATGTGCGTGCATTCACATTTAAGGCCATGTGTCTTACTTTTTGCGACTAAAAAATCGTGGATTAAAAATCACAAGCGCGTGCATGCCAATTTCTCTTTGTGACTACGATTTTTAAGTCGTAGTAATTTAAATCGCAAGTGTGGGCATATCCATTTGAGTACATGTGTTTCATTTAAGTTTACGACAATCGCATCGCAAGAAAAATGAAACAAATTGCGACTTTTAAATCGTCATGATTTGTTGGTAGCAAGTGCGTTCATTCTCATTCAAATTCATGTGTTCTATTTTTGCGACTAAAAAATCGTGCAATTGAAATCGCAAGTGCGGTCCTAGCCTAAACTCGTGAGGTATGCTGAGGATGGTGTGCCTCTATTGTTCTTATGTATTTTATATGCGTCTGATGTGGTGTTGGAATCTCTCATATTCCGATTGCATTATACCAAGATGTGTCGCAGCCATTTTTTGGGTATGTAGGAAAAATGAGATTGTCCTTTTGCAAAGTGAAACATCTCTGTTCGATAAGTCTGGCTTCGAATTTATCTTCAACTTGAAAGTTATACTTTTAGGCTCAGTTTTTAGGACAAACAAAATTAAAAGATCGATTTACAAGGGTATACATTTTTAAGCCCAAGTTTAAGATGTTATCAATAAAGGTAAGCCAAAAAACATCAATACGTCAAAGCTTTAATTTTAATGGGGGTTTTCATTGGTAAATTCAAATTTAAATCAAAAATTAATTTTTTTTTGCAGCGAATGGAAAACGATTTCAAATTGATTTAATTTTGTCGTTGTATTAGTGTAATTTTGTATATGGCTTATTATTTCAAATTAAATCTTCATTGTTAATTTAATTTCAGTAGACAAATAGGAGCTTGATGAATTTACCAAATTCATTTAACAGGATATGCATAATTTTCACAATTGAAACAAATTAAGCAAACTTAGAACAACATTTGCAAAATCGATATTTTGACAAATCTTAATCGAAAATAAATTGGATTTATTTTACTAATGAAAATCACATAAGTTAGTTAGGAACATTCCATTAAGGCTCCGTTATTAACTGAGACATAGCATGAGCAGTCTTGCCAATAGATTTTTAAATGAGCTGTAAGAGAAATAAAAACCATACATGCACAGTATGGTGTGTCACTTTTGTATGGCCGCAAAAAAATAAGATATCGTTCGTCTTTGGCTCGCTCAGTTTTCAGTAATTTTTTTTATTTCTTACGTATACTAAAAAAACTAAACAAAATACAGAAAGAATTTTTATCCATGAAATTGTAGGTGGTTCCGTTAGTTTTTGAGAAAAAAATGATTTTTCTTCCGGCGCAATTTAAAACAACACATATTTAAAAAATCGAAAAATCAAAATTTTTTTGGATTTTATCCTATTTTTGAGCGAGCCAAAGATATTAATTAAAATGAAAATTATAAACGCAGGATTTAATTTGAATAATCAATGCAACTTTTAAAAGCTATTACATTTGAAAATACCATAGTTGAGTATACTTTGACACACCCTAATGCACAGTGATTGAACGAAAATTCAATTATAATATAGAATCAAGTTCAAACAGTTTTAATGATCTTCTCATTAATTTGCCTCTAGAATGTAGGCGATCGGTCTCGGTATCTTAACCTTTATATTTACTTGCGACATAATACCTAGGTACTATAATGACAAAGTTATACATCCGGAAAAAAATTCGAAATTTTGACAACACACATTACGACATTACGATGATGCACGAAAAAAGTGGGTCTCCCATTTGTCTGTCTGTCTGTTCGACTACAGCCTAAGCAGCTCGGCCGATTTTCTTAAAATTTCGTAGATAGCATAATAAAATTTGAATTTAAAAAAAAATCAAAAACTCCATTCTCGATATTTTTCAGACTTGACAATAAAAAGTTTTGGTCCTTATTCGGAATTCCCCCCCCCCCCCCCCCCCTCACCAAAATGCACTTTTTTTTAATGAATCGATAAAAAAAGTGTGCTGTTGATAAAAAAAACATCAAATTATAAAGGAGAAACATTTTTTTATGGTAAACTGCAAGCAAAAAAAGCAAATATCCCATAAAAAAAGGAGTTTTAGTTATAGTACTGTGGGTGGTCCGCTTATACTTCACTTTTTTACCATAAAAAAGTGTTTCTCCTCCATAATTTGATGTGTTTTATCAACAGAAAACACTTTTTTATCGATTCGTTAAAAAAAAGTTAATTTTGGTGGGTGGGGAATTCCGAATAAGGGCCAACAGTACTGTGGGTGGTCCACTTATACTTCACTTTTTTACCATAAAAAAAGTGTTTCTCCTCCATAATTTGATGTTTCTTATCAACAGCAAACACTTTTTTATCGATTCGTTAAAAAAAAGTTCATTTTGGAGGGGGGGAATTCCGAAAAAGGTCCAGTTTTTTTAAGAAATTAATTTTTTTTTGATATCTCAAAAACGGGTAAATATTTTTTTCGGAAATTTAATTTTTATTCGTACAGTAATAAAAACTTAAAGTTGGCATACGAAAATATTTTTTAAAAAATTTTTAAAAATTTTGTATATAAAAGCTTATTTTTTTAAAAAACCACTACAACTTATAGTTTTTTTTCTTGAATAAACTAATATTTGCTTGAGAAATCACATGGCATGCTGTTTCTAGGTCCAACTAAAAAAAAATAATTTTATAGTTATAAACATTATTCTTTAGTATCTATCATTCATTTTTTTAATTTTTACTCTCTCACATAAGAGCAACAAGTTCGTGGATTTTTTTTGTAACCTACCTTTAGAGCAGATTCGCGATGGCAAAGATATCCCTTTTGTGTGCTCTGTAGAAGACACTTTTTTTTAAGTATGTAAGTTTATTGCATTGAATCGTGTTTAGCTTGAATACTTTGACTTGATTTGTCCAATTTAAAAAAAAAATACAAAATTTTAATAAATAAAATATAATATAATACTTGTGGAATAAAAAAAATTATTGATATAGATTACAGATTAATTTTGTCAAGTTTGAAATTATTTTATTAATCTAGCGGTTGTAATTATTGAGCGCTCTTACATAAGTTTATGAGGCTCATATTTGAAATATTTGTTGTGATAAACATAGTTTACTATTATTGCCATATTTTTCGGGACGGGAGAATGATATTCAAAATAAAGGGTACACTTGTCCACTCATGGCTCTGGGATCTTGGGACTCCATATACAAGATATTCGTTTAAAAAAGTATGCCACGTTATTGATCAACTAGTTTTGAAAATTGGTCACTGACAGAAAATTTTTAATCAAGGCTTAAACTTTTTTAAGGTCATGCAAGGTTGGGTTTAATAAAGTCACAGTTCTATGCGAATAAACCAAAATTGACCTATGTGACCATAAGATAGGCCATCACTCAAATTTGGATCTACGCGGATTCACTCTGATTCGGTCCACCGGAAAAAGCCGAGGCGGACCATATTCCATACATTGACCTTTCAAATACAAAAAGAATTAATACCTCACACACAGGTTGTTTTATTTCATTTCAACATCTACCCACCCTTATTTGAAAACCCTTTAAATTAATGGATTAAAAAAGCTGTAGCATAATATTGTAAGCGCTGGCGTTCTTAGAAGAAATGGATTTTTTTTTTCATCGACAAAACATTATACCGTCGCGTCGTCGTTCTATGAAAACTCCCTAAGTCCATTTAAAAAAAAAATGTGATTTAATACTTATTTAATTCTTTAAAGATAAACCATTTGCAAAAAAATTTATTGCACAATGGCTACGCCAAACCCATTCTACAATTGAAGGCCGAGATCATGCTATTTTGAAAATTTTTGGGGTTTCTTATATTAATTTCCAAATTTAAATGCAAATACTTAGGCAGTTTTCATAGAACGACGACGATATGCTCTTGCTTTTTGTCGCTAGTTATGCGAATCACCCTTTTATTCATACGAATGTAGGTATACATATAAATAATTAAAATTAAGAAATAATTGACAGAAAAAAAATTTTACCTTTATTCCAGGGTTTGTCAGGTTTTATTGTGAATAATGTGGAGTTTTTCTCCGATTTAAATTCGAAGATTAAAAATGACAGCAGTAACTTCGCGCTCAACTCAACGACAAAAAATAAAAAAAAAATAACTAAAACTCTTAAACTTCTTTAACGAACGTCACGTTTTTGATCCGATACATTTTTTCTTCATCGTGTTACGATTTAAATTTTGTACTTCAAACCAAATTATTTTACCCTTCAAATTTTAAAACCGCTTTGCTCTTTCACTATAAGAGCATTCAGTAATTTATGTATGTATGTATAACACATTCAAAAGGATTTATTTCTATATTTGGGTTTTCTGGATATTTGGTTTCGGGATCGATCTTGGATTCGCAGAATGTTTGCTCAAGGGATTCTGACACTGAACCTAAAACCGGGATTTCTAAATCCACACATTAGACTTTTTTTTATTTTTAATCAGTTTCTAGGTCGCATCCGCATATCATATACCATCATTTGTAGAGACGAGGCGTATAGAGTTTTTTTTTTATAAATTTGGCATTTATGTCAAACTAGTCCATTTAGGCTTACTGACTTATAATTTTTAATCTACAATTTCTTACGGAGTCTGAACGCCTTGGATGAAAAGCAAATTTTCATGACAAAAGATACTTTTGGAGGGTTTATCTCTTTTAATGGCAAAATGCAATAGCTCTGGAAAAAAATGTTGGCATTAAAAAATTTAACAGCACTTCATGGAATCGGTCATTTATATCAAAATAAGTCAGCGAAGTCGGTCTAATGTAAAAACTGATAACTTAAACAAATGTTGAAGTGTCCATACAAACTATCGATAACAAAATGATAATTTCAGTCGGTAGCACAGATTTTGAAGTTACACTACGAAATTCTCTGGTTATAGCTAAGCCCGTAGTGAATTGGAGTTAGTTGTTTTCACATCTAACATGATAGTTTTTTTCCCGACCAAGTTTTTCCTCTAATTATATGCAGTTTTGAAAAATACACCACATTTGAAAAAATGTGGCTTATTTTTCCATAAAAATGTTCGTTTTTTCAAAGGTTTTGCCTTTTGCGAGTAAGTGACATATCCACAAAATCCTTTAAATCCTCTTGTCATGAGAATGGTAGTAGTTCGGTTTCGGCAGAAAATTGTAGGTTACCGCCACAAAAATTATTTATTTGTTTAGACCACAAAAGAAGATATATGACATGTAATACTAACTTATCTTTTAAATAGATCACCAAATACAGAATTTGACTCATTTTATTGCAAAACAACGATAGTAAAATCCTCCTCTGGCGCAATCAAAAATTCATATTTCTTGGTCGCAATTCTTAAAAAGGTCAAATCGTTAGTTGCATCTAAATCTCTAACAGCACTTCTAGCTGAGAAAACAAGAGGTCCTGCAATTTGTTTGATAATGCCTTGGGTCATTGAATTTTCTAAAGTACTCTTCATAGCAACTGCGTTATGATTATTAATGATAACATAACCATGAGATTTCTCACCAATTCGATCCAAGATTGATTCATTTTTAGGTATTATTTCATCGAAACTTGACTGCATGATGAAGACAAAACAGTAAGTAAACTGAAGCATTATTTTTATAAGACATAAATAATTACCATTTTAAAAAGGTTGATATTTGTTTTGTAATTGCAAATACATAAAAACAAATAAATGTTAGCTAAATATTGATTTATTTGACTATTGTGTAGAAAAACTTAACAACCTTGATTGATATCCGAGCTAGTAAATGTGTTTTTCACAGAGCGAAGTGCTGAAAAAATCGAGCTAAACGATTTACATGTTGAATGCAACAACAAATTATTCCCTACGCGATCAGCCGAGTCCATATAATTTTATGAGCTTTACCCTAAAAGCGGTACCTCTAGCGTGAATTGCCAATTTAGTATCGATAGTTTGTATAAATCCAAGTACGCATATCGGCCTGAATTTTAGCTTCCACATGTCTTCCCATCGTGGGTTAAATTCCTACCTTACTTTTGACAATTCATTTTCATAAAGTAAATACCTACTTCATGAAGGATATCTGCATGAGACACGGCAGATTTAGATTTAGCTCCAATTAAATTATCAAATTGTTGCTTTCAACTGTACAGTACTTATCATCCAATATTTAGACCACGAAATAATTGTTCGGCACATTTTTTTTTAATCTTCTATTCTTCAGCTTTAAGTTGACTTTACTTTGTGGGTATATATGTAAATTGAAATAGTTTGAGGGCAAACAAATAAACTAATCACATCCCAACCGGAAGAATCCATATCACTTGATTGAATTCAGTTGAAATCTTGAAGACAAATTACTTGAAGTATTTAAATAAAATTTTGTAAACAAACAGTTGTTTTCTGTGACTTATTCTCCACACAGATCTTATGTAAGAATTTAGTTAAAATTTTAGCTAACATTTGGAGAGAAATGTGGCAGATAGAATTAAGCATAATCTGTGGGTAAGGCTTTACCTAAAACTTTGTCGTGTCAAGAACCTATTAAAATTTTTTTAAATTTGTTCTCTCTGTAGATATGAACTGTCTTGTGAGTTGTCTTGAGAATTGCATTTTGCTCTCAACTCGAAATAACATCCACAAAACATAACAATATACAATGCAATATGAATTGCAATTACTGTTGGATCATTTTTGATCCTGCTTTTATCGGTCACTTGGATTGCGATTGCTGCAGAGATCAATTCCTTTTGACATTCTGAAGATTTTGGCTGAGTTTTATACAGGTTCAAAGACTAGCTCTTTTAAGCACATTTCGCAGCCTTATGTATCGAGTTTGTGGTTGGTTTGTTGATGTACACCTTCACTTTTATGTACTTCCCTAAGAAGAAATCGGGAGGCGTCAAATCAGGGAATCGTGAGGCTAGTCGATATCACCACTTTTTGACATTATTCGGCGGGGAAAACTTTCCCGTGGTTTGGTCACCGTCTTGTAGGCCAAATTCATTCAATTCGGGCACAAGAAAGTTTTTCAACATGTCCTGATAGCAGTCAGCAGTACCTGTTACAGCATTTCCTATGACATCCTAATCTGCGAGAATGTAGGTGTCTTTGGCGTAACAATCGAGGCTTGCCAGTGCCGCCATAGCGGCTTTTCTGTTTATGGCTTAAAGTATTAACATCACTAATAAAAGGGAGATCAAAAGATTTGTACCTCAACTAATTCCTTTCACCACTATCATTTTGTTCAACATTCAAGCATTAAATTTCGTGGTAAGTCTTTCGACTATTCACGTGTCGCGTTCAAAAAGTAGTTTCCTTCCACATGTTGGCATATGGCATGTTAACAATTATTCATCAACGAAATATATTTTTATTAATTAAATCACAAGCGAGAGTAAATGTAAATTATTAATTTTAAAATTTCATTGTTATCGGGCCGACTTTCCTTTAAGGTAGCACGCGTATAATATTGATTTTTTTTTTACAGTTAGCTAGTGGTTGCAATAGAACAGATTCAAAATATTGAATTGAGGAAACACCGTTAAATCATAAAAAAAAATGTTTTATTTTTCAGTTTTAACCTTACTTTTTTCTTGGAGTTTTCTTGACTAACAGTACCTACTGAAAGTGGCCAATTTTCGATATTTAATACCTCTTAAAGCATTTAAGTATTATATGTACATATATAGACTGTTATGAAATTTCTATACAAACGCTCCAATGAATATGGTTCCACTTCTCACTACCGACATTAGAGCTATTGGTGCTAAGTGATAAAAATAAATATTCAGCCTTATTGTGAGTTTCGCCCGGAAAACATTTCCCCCGAAATTTTAAAAGCTATTATGAGTTTCACCCGAATAAAAATTTCACTTCGAATCAGGAGTGACTGTTCGAAAAATAGGCACGTTCAGAAAAATGAGGCCCCCAATAAATTCTCACTCCATTGTGATGGAAACGGAGAATGAAATGCAACCTCCAAATTCTCTGTTAACTAAAATAGTAATATAATTGATTTTTGTGCATCAGTTATTTGTCAAAATTGCTTGCAATAGAGATAAAATTGTGGCTACACTAGTAGTGCCACTCATTGTGGCTCCCAATTTTTAATTGGATTATCTGAAACGAATAATTTGCACACCTATTTTTAAACAGCGGACTTATCGCGTTCGGAAAATGAACAGACCTTCTTGTGAGTGTGAACAAACATATTATGTTTGTTTTGACAATTGTTAAATAAGAATTTCAGGATAAAAAATTAAATTGTTAATTTATAATAAAGAAAGGATAATTATCATAAATATAGCATAGCATAGCGCTACGTATCTTGTCTGAGGAAGAACAAATGTTTGAGGAGCGAGGACTTCGAAGGAATTTGAGGGATCACTCTGATCCTTTGGAGATGCGTGAGTGTGAAAAGGAATTAATCCTTATTTTTTTTTCAGATTTCATCAGTACTACAGGCAGAGGATTTCTTTGCAGAGGGTGGGTATCTACCAAAAAGGAGTTGGCAAAGACCATGATGTTGGTTTGGCACAATCCTCTTTTAGCCTTATTCTTATTTTTTTCCACTCAAACTCACTTCTTCCAAAATTCGACCACTTTCTCCTGATTGGCTTTAAGTGAAGCCCTTGGCAATTTCAGGATTCTCCTGCATTTCATTAAGCAGCATACCGCTTTGGTCTTTTTTTATTGTTTTGCTACTGCATTTTATTTTTAAATTTTCTTATCTTAAAAAAATAAACAAACAACTTACATTTTCCGCCTTATTTTGCTCTCGTTCGCCTAATAAAAATAAGTGAAAATTATGGCTGTCAATGGCACAGGCGAAAAGTGAAATGTCAAATTTTCCGCGTGGAATGTTGTTCGGGTGAAACTCACAATAAGGCTGATTAATTCTAGAGGCCATCTCTTGTGAAACTTTGCCTGAACTACAATTTTTTGCCATAGAAACTATGGACATCTATTATTATTACTTATTAAAAACAGAGCCATCTATTTCAATTGAACTTTATATTTTAACGTTAAAGCCTAGTACGCAGATCGAGACAAGACAAATTTTATCTCTACAATTTAAATCTCTACAAAACGTTTCCAAATCTCGTGCAAAAGTTTGAATTTGGAGATAAAATCTAATTAAATGTGGTTTGTAGTGTATCTCTGGAAAGAGTTGTCTTACAAAAGTCGTTCATACCTTTCTGGAATCTCCTCCTGATGTTTTCAAGAGAAGCATCAACACCTTTTACATAAAACCAGTTTTAACAAAAATCACTTTTGGTAATACGGTGGCTGTTAAAATTTGTCCCGCAAAATAATGGGCGTTTTCCTAATGCAGTGTTGCAGCGCATCGTGAATTTTGATGCTTTTTTTTATTCACTTGCTTCAATAAAATAATGTTATTAAATACGAATTCTAAATTTTAGAGTTTTTTTTTTAATGAATTGTAAAAGTAAATATTGGATTTCAGAGTAAAGATAAACCATGCGAGGGCATCAAAATCCACGATGCGCTGCAACACTGCATTTAGGAAAACGCCCAATGCTTGTATCATTCTTTTTCCTGGCAAAATTTAGTGGAGAAATTTTGTACGGCAATGCACAAAAGTATGAATTCTGCGCGCCAACTGCGTACTGCTCGGAAAAATATCCAAGACAAAATTTGTCCCAGGATAAAAAATGTATGGGATACAAAATTTTTCCCGATCTGCGTACTAGGCTTAAAGGTTGTCAGCGGAAATATTTCAAATTTAATATTGAATTATAAATAACTACCGATATTTTCATAGTATATTTAAACAAAATGGAGTTTTACATGGCGGATCTTATGTTATAAAATCGTCTAAATGCCGTCTACTCCTCTCAACTTACTTTTTAATAGGAATTTTAAATTTGTGAACACACTAGAACAAAGCATTTGGTTCAATGAAAGTTGATGTACAGCGGATAGTGTCTTTTAGGGCCTGAATTGCTTGGCGACTGCTGCTGTAAGGCCTTGACTTAAGGTAACCTAATTCAAAAGTAGAATGATGTAAAATCCTGTGACCGGTCATGGGTACATTCATATTGCAATTTTAAAATGGAATACGTCTCAAATCGCTTTTTTGTCATTGCATGTATCTAATTAATTGAATTTGTTTTATTTCAAAAAAATCTTCATCGTTTATATACATATTTTGAGTAAAGCATTATGAGGTTTATAATTTACCTTTTCATGTTGAACCGCATCCATTTTTAATAGAGATAGTTTTCTTCTCGTTTTGAACACAATGTTCACTTGATTTTATATAAGAAAATAAATCAATTTTTTTGCCATTTAAATAGTTTTCCAAAATCCGCATTTCGACAGTTTTTTGTGATTTACCTTTCTAACGAATCACATCTCTTCATGAAATGCTCTTCTACAGCGTACAGCCCCTGATAAATGCTTATTATGACTGGTAAATCTGCAAATAATCTGAATTAAAAAATATCGCTTAACCCGTAAGCGTTAGCTTACAAGCAAAGCATTTATCACTTAAAATGGAAAATTCGCAAGACATATAATCCGTTTAAATTTTATTTTCTATAAATAAATTATGAAAATAGTCCTCAAGTTTTTATTTAATAATAAACTCAAACAATTCCTGCTCAACACCCTTTTCAAACTCAATTATGTCAAAAATTTATAAATCAAATACCAAAACCAAAAGTTACACTATGTTTTCCGCCCTTGCACCAATAGCGCTAGTTCCGTATAGTTTTAAATTGAACCATTGTGAAGATGGGCTCTGGCAGACCATGATTGATTGATTGCAATCACAATAGACCAAATCAATCAATCCTAATGTCAATCTTTTGCCACTGAAACCAATGAACATAAAGTGAACGAAATGAACGGAAAAAAGTTATGTTTCGTTCTTTCAACTTCTTCTCTGTCATTTCATGTCATTGAACGATTATTACAGCTCTAGTAGGTAAAGTTACCAGGCAGGCGTCCATATCAACAACATTAACATAAAAAGACAAAATCCCAATAATGTCCCAAAAATAATCGACTCTGGTAATACTTATCCTAAGGGAAATGTCAAAATAAACAAAAAAAAGTGCAATTTGTTAGGAAATTTAAAAATTAATTAAAAATAGTTATAAAGGTTTTCTCACTTTAAAATTGTTGTATTTGTTATTAAAAAGTGCTAAACTACCAAACAAAACTAACCGAGTGTAAGAACCTTAAAGAAAGTTGAGCCTCGTTCTTTCTTTTCTGTGATTTTCCTTATTCTTCGAGTGTGTTAAATTTTCATTTGTGTGGCCTTCTCTCGGCGAACTTCAATAAACTAAGTTGAAAAAAGACGGCAGAGAAATTCCTGCTTTTAACTTGAACAAAGTATTGCTTAAAGCCTAGTACGCAGATCGCGCTAAATTTTATCTCCCACACAAAATTCTCTCCAAAATTTAGCCAAGCTAAAATTATGTCAAGCATTTTAGCAGAGGTACGCTGCTCCAGCTAAAAATCAAAATTTCTCTTCGAACTGTACATAACTTATCTGTCAAAATTTAGCGCACGAAATAATTGTCTAGCATTTATTCTCGAGCTAAATTTCAATTTCAATTTGAAATGGAATAATAGGTGTGTTTTTTTTGCAAGTCCATATAGAATTGTAAAAAAAAACGACATCGGGATTTAGGAGCTTTTTTTCCATATAGCTGGAAGCACTGTGTACGCTATGACATTTGTCAGCTTATTGACGACTAGCATCAACCAATCCAAAAACTTCATTTTTGACGTCTCTGAGCAAATTATCGATAACATATAGATAATACTATTTTGGCATCACCATTTTTATCGGGTCTTAGATTAACTCCCGATAATTATCTGGTCTTAGCTAACTCTGTATAGATTTAAGTAGTTGTTGCATTTGCATGTAAAGCGCTTAGTCCCGATGTCGTTTTTTTTTACAAATCTATATGGACTTGCAAAAAAAACACACCTAATATTTGAATAATATTTAGAAGAATATTTGGTGACGGGAGTCTTACAAGATTTTCGACAACAAAAATCACTCATAATTCATAATTCTCATTCGTTCTCATTCACAAATCCCAAATAATCATACTTTAAAGCAAATTCTTTTAAATCTTTGAAAAAGATTCATTTAGAGAACAGCTGTTTTCTGTGACATATTCTCCACAAAGTTCTTATGTCAAAATTAAGCTTGGATTTTAACTGATGTTTGGAGAAAAATTTGGGAGATAAAATTTAGCGCGATCTGCGTACTAGGCTTAAAAGCATAGAAGCAATCGCACCGAGCCAAACGAAAAAAAAAAAAATAAAAACGTCTATTTATTAAAGTAAACTTACATAACTGTATGGAATTTGAAATCGGGTTGTAACAAGAGAAATTTAAATATTTAATTCACCTGGCATCACTTGAACTCGTTGAAATTTAACGCATGAGCAAATTCTCTTCAACAAACGAGTAACTTTTACTGACATTTTGTTTCGACTTTATTTGGCATCTGTCAAAAACTGGGTTGGTTGATTCATCAGTGGCAAAATATAAATTCTATTTCCAAAATTATTAAACAAAATGGTAATTATAAACAATTTTTTTTTCTATTAAATAGTTTAGACTTTTCCAAGTAAATATGTTATATTTCTAGTCGCAAGAAGTAGAAGAAACTTTGAAACGCCTTCAATCACATAAGGGAGTTGTCGGAACAATTGTTGTGAACAACGAAGGTGAGTGCCAAAAAGAAAACTTTCTTACTGGAAAATATTTACATAAATATACAACAAGAACTATAATCTTTTTTTTTTTTTAAAAAAACCTAAAATGAAAAATTCATTATTGACAAAACAAATGCGTCGCTAAGCAAACAAACATAATTTTGCTCAACAGGAATCCCAGTAAAGAGCACCTTAGACAACACAACCACTGTCCAATACGCCGGACTAATGAGTCAACTTGCTGACAAGACACGCAGTGTTGTTCGCGATTTGGATCCCTCTAACGATCTAACATTCCTGCGGGTCCGTTCGAAGAAGCACGAAATAATGATTGCTCCCGACAAGGACTTCATATTGATTGTTATCCAAAATCCAACCGATTAAGGAGGCTTCATCTTGGCTAGAGTAGTGGTTGGTTTTTTGTTCGTGATTTATAAGTTTTGTTATCTTCTCGATTCCACAAGAGCTCTCAACTCATGCGGAGACGAAGAATATAGCTTAAACTGCACGATTGTGCTTTCTTTTTTTTTACTTAAACTGCATTGATATATTAAAAATTTATAATAGTTGCACCTATTTTTATTTATAAAAAAAATATTGTAGAATTTCATAAATTAGAAAAAAATATAAGTAACAATTTCAGAGAATGGAATTGTGAAGAAAAACTCAAATGTACCTAGTTTCTGTTTCTGTGTAATATGCCCAACTATTTATATTTACCTATATACGGCAAGAAGGGATGTTGGATTGAGCAATAAATGCATGCAGCAAGGTTTGTACATATGTAAATACTTATCAATATCATCTATTTACTTCGAGAGAAAGCATTTCTTTCTGGATCAGCGACCCTCGGTTTGGGTGAAGGATGTATTTTGTCGTACCTTATGTAAAGAAGCTTTTGTTGTAAACGAAAATAAATAATACGAACATGTGTTACCTATTTACAAAGTTAATCACTCAAGTATTGAGTGGAAACTTTTTGTAATGCAGCTGTTCATTTGGCAGGGTTATGCAAACTTTTTTGTTGGGATTTAATTTATTTGGTTGATGTTAGGAAAAAATGTCCAAATATATAAGAAAGCTGTTGAGATTCAGTGCAATTTTGATTCTTAATATAGAATAAGGTATATAAGAGTAAATCATATGCATTTTCATATCTGAATTGTGCGTAGGTATATATATTTATCAACTTAATTATTTTACTTTTCTCATCAAATCTGAAGCCTTTTAAATAAGGTTTGCAAACAAGAATTGTTAGGTATGCTCACAATTTTCCTTTTTTAAATGAAACTTTACGAACAATTACTAGAAGTGGTGAAAAGAGTTAGTGCGTGGTTAATAAGGTTCAAAAGCTATAATTTATTGGTACCTAGCCCCTTTCAAAAATAAAAATAATCAAGACACGCTTTGGGGCCAATTTTAACACGGCTCCTTTGTACGAGGCTACATGGGCATTTTACTGAAAGGCTCGACGAGTTTGTCAGGCAGGTTTTATGTGCGTAAAACCGTAAAAAACCCTGGCCTAAATCTATTCGACGACCTACTGATTTTATGTTGTGTGCTTATGGGACAGATGGGTTTTAAGGCATTCACAAGTTAATTAAAAGTTTCCATTCACTGTGCACTTGTGTGCGTGCTTCAAGTTTTGATTCTTTTTCAAATTCAGAATCGATTATCTTTTCTTGCCAAACGACCGATTTCAGAAATATTCGGAATGCTTCCAAACGGCCAAACGAAAACGCTATAAATAGATGGTAAATTCTATTAAAATTAGTAAAATCGACGTTTTTACTCTAGAAACATATTAAAACAGTTTTAACATCGTACTAATTCGACTAAAATTTTGGGCCCCCATTTTATATATTTTTACTTGGATATTTCGAGAAAAAAAATGACGAGTTTATTTTTTGCAGAAATTCCCATTTTTGAGAAGAAATTAAAATCAGATACCTATTCATTTGAAATTCAATTTTTTTTAAGTAAAGAAAATTAGATTTAAAACAGTTAGAGCATATTATTGCAAGTAGTGTCTATTGTTTTAAATAAAACAATAAAATAATTAAATAATAATTTTGTGTATTTATGTCCATTGCTTTGAGTCAGCGCTTAAAAAAGGCAGCGGGAAAATACTATCGTTCCCATAAAATATAAAATTATTTATTTTTATAATAATATTCTAAAACATTGAAAATTCGAAAACACAATAAAAACAAATAATTAAATAAAAATTGACGTTTTAGTGACCTTGGCGAAGAATGGGTATTTAAATATCTGAATAAGTGTTGTTTTAAGAAGCCAAACTTCAAAATGTGAGCTTAACATCTCTCGGCTAAATTTTTACGCGAACTTTAAGAGCGTTCACACCCTTGTGTGAGACCTATCAACGTCGCAATTATTCTTTAAAAGAGTGGAAACTTTAACTACACTGCTGGACAAAATTAGAGGAACGACGTTACTATGGAATGGTTTGTTTATATGTTTTATGCATCAAAATGTTGCCATGTATGTAATATTTAAAATCATTTGGCTAACGGAAACGTAATTAAATAACTTAAGTTGCAGTCATTCAAAAAAGTTCAAGTTTTTAAGATTTTTTGGGTTGTTTTCTGATTGTGTTATGCAAATTTGATTTTAAAATATTAGTTTCGTTAAAAGTGAAAAAGTGCCGTATGTTTGATCGAAAATGGACATTCGTACCAAAAAGTGGCGTTAATGCTTACAGAGAAACCGGTTCTTTAAAAAGAATACGTCGACAAGGCAGGAAAAAGGCCACTACGCAAAAAGTGGATTGATTAATCGTAATGTATGTCCTCACAAATAAGTCCGCGACATCAGCTGAAGCTAGGAACATACTTTTGGATGTGCGGAATGTTCGAGTTTCCTCCAAAACTGTGAGAGGAAAACTAAAGGATTATGGATTGACAGACCTTACCGAAATGTACTCACCAGACGCCATAGAGTAGCGCTTGCCGCATTTGCCTACAACCATGAAAACTGGCCTGAGTACAACTGGAAATGAGTGCTCTTCACTGATGAATCAAGATTTTGCCTCAAGCCAGAATATAAGCGAGGGAAAGTGTAAAGAAGATCAGGTGAGCGATAACATTGTTCCATGAGTGGCTTTTGATGGAGGTTCCACAATGGTCTGTTGTGGCATATGTTTGGGGGCACGCACAGAGTTACATGAAATACAAGAAAATACAAATACAAGAAATTGTTGTGCCATTTGCCCCAAGTATCGGCATTCACTTTGCAAGATAACGCCCGTCCCCACACTTCCAAAAAAGAAATATCTTCAAGAGGCACAACTAAACAAAGTAGAGTGGCCAGCCTGCTGTACTGATCTGAATCACATCGCACTAGTCTGGGACATGCTTGGCAGAAAACTTAAGGACATAAATCCAACTCCATAAACTTTGGTGGAGTTAAAAAGTGCTTTCCTCGAGGGGAACATGTCATCAAAAGTATGCCAAGAAGACTTATTTGTGTCATAAGAGAAAGGGAAGGGATACCAAGTACTGAGTCATCCTTCTTTTTTGCTTAGCCTAGGTAACATTTGGAATTTTATAAATCAATAAAAATCATTACTCTAAGCTTAGGTTTTGCCCTTTTTTTCTAAGGAAAACTCAGCAGTTTTTTTTTTTAATTTTTAATAATGTTAAATTTGACAAGACATATAGCCCCAAATATGAAAAAAAAACCAAGAATTTTCTCATTTTGTTTGCGTTCCTCTAATTTTGTCCGGCTGTATACAATCAAAAAAAATTAAAATTAAGAACCCAAAATAAAAGATACATATCTGCTAACCTAAGGACTTTATTTCTGTGTTCGAAAACCTTTTCCATCTTCTGTAAAATAACAACTCCGCATAATAGAAAATATATTCCACTCTAAATACCACCCAACCTACAACTCAAAAACTTTCACTCAAATATCATCACGTCTTTTTACTCCGGTCATCGTCTCGTTCTCTCGCTTTCGTTTACGTTCGTCGTCAGCTGTGTTCTGTTCCGTGTTCAACTTGAAATTGAAATCGTTAAAATAAATACAAACGTCAACGTTGCGTTGTTGTAAATTCATAAAAACATAAATCCCAAAATTTCAAAAAAAAAAACTCCTTTCCATCGCGAATAAAAGAAAGAACATTGAACCAAAAATTCGAAAACGCATCACAAAAAAATCTCAAAAACTCCACACCTGCTGCATTTACCAGCAGCCTTTTAGACTTTATATAAATAAATATATGGAGGTATATAATGTACACTTAAGAAATCCATACTAATGTGTAGGTACATATAACCTCTATTTATCCTTCTTTCCCCACCACATCACTTCTTTCCCCTAACTTTGGTAGTACCCGACCGACAACGAAACGACATGATATGGAAAAACAAAATATAGAAGAACATACAAATGTACGAGCACGAGTACAAGTACACCAACAACGTTGCCAGTAGTTATCTACCAAAAACAGGCAAAAGGCAAAACGTCCAAATGTCTGTTGTCGGTGTCTGCCTTTCTGTTCATCCAACAACAATAACCAAACAACAACAACATATGGTCCTCCTGAATTTATTTTCCGCTTCATGCATCACTTTTTCCTATATACAACGACCCAACTGCCGTTTTCCCGTTTTCCTCAACCATCATCGCTAGAGTCGCAATCGAGGTCCTAAAAAGCTTGTACAAAAAAAAAACAAAGAACAACGGGACGAGAGCATAAACAGTAAATCGAAATCCGAAAAAGAGCAGGCAGAAACCAGAAAGTCTGTCTTCTGCCTCAAATGGAAAAAGTAAAGTAGTCGCGAAGGGATGTTTTTTCGGTAGGTAGGATGTAACCAAGGATATTTTCAAATTAAAAATCATATAAATCGTATAATCGCTTTTCGCATAGTGTACCTATTCTGAGGAGAGTACATTGTTGTTGTACCTAAAACTACCTTCCTACCATACCATCGTCGTCGTTGTAATAAAAGTACATAAGGACCGTGAGACCGAATCGAGAAAAAGAGGAGAAATAAGAAACGAAAACAAAATTCAGGAATTCGATATCCTTCTGGCTGGCTGCTGCTGCTGCTGGTGGTGTGGTGCTGACTACTGGCTCTATTCGTTCGGAGTGTTTTCTGTCAGCCTCAGTCTACATTTGTACATTGTTTGGTCGAGGACTTATTCGACGGGAATCGTCCTTGATTCGGTTTTCTGTGATTTTGTCCTTAAGTTCAGTATTTTTTTTTTTAATTATTTTTCCTTCTCATCGTCGTGATACCTCTATATTTATAACTTCAATTTAAAATCTCATTCCCTGCCAAGAGTGAAGTAACAAAAACGAGTGTTTTTTCGCCCCCATTGTGTGTAATGGGGAGTCCAAATTTACTTTTGTCCAATGATGAAATAGCTATTGTTAATAATTTAATATGGGAAAAGCCCGTTCGGGAGGTTGCGGCCAAAATTGGACGCAGTTTGATGGCTTTACATTACTACCTCAAGCATCGCGACAACTATCCACCAAAGGCGTCTCCATCGCCCAAGGAAAAAGAGAAACAGTTATCTCCGATAACAGTGCGATTGGCAAACACAACGACGACAACAACAACCAGAATTGCACCCACAAAAAAACCTAAAACTGAACCCACCATGTCTCACTATCAGCAGGAGGAGCGTTTAGCTTTCGCTAATATGTATAAAACTTGGAGTGAGACGCATTGGCGAAGAGTTGTCTTCCACGATGAAAGAAAATTTAACCTAGACGGACCCGATGGATTCACACATTACTATCATGATTTAAGAAACTTCGAACGAACCCTTTCGAAGCGACCAAGAGGCGGATCTGTCTACATTTGGTTTGCCATTTCCTATGCTGGAGGGATTCGCTGTGAAGTTTCAACCACAAAGTTCAAAACAGAGTCCTATATTGAATTAATACAAAAGGAACGGCCCAAAATCACAGAAAATCTAGATGGAAATCCAGATTTTTGGCTTCAGGATCATTACAATTCATTCCAGAATTTCAGTACCTTACAGAGTGGAGCAGATTTAGCAGGTATTAAAGCGCAGCAGTGGCCAACTTTATCACATGATGTAGATATTGTGGAGAACGTGTGGGGTTGGTTAATACGCGAAGTGTATAACAGCGGGAGAATATATTCAAGGAAAGACGATTTGCGGTTGGGTGTTCAAATGGCATGGTCTCAATTACCGACACATTTTATACAAAATTTATATAGCACGCTACCGGAAAGAATGATGGAGCTATATTATACCAACGGTATTTACACGAATTGCTGATACCACACCACAAAAATATATGTCTATATAGGGATGCAGTAGGAGAAGAGCAGGGCAGATGATGAATGTTAAATGTCAAGTTTAGTAAAAAAGATTTTTATTGTTTCCAATAAAAAAAAATCATCGTTTGCCATCGAAGTGGTGTTTTTCTTTTTAATTTTGTAGCCAAAGGTGGGAGTTGCAGAACGTAAGTCATCTAACGTGTTAAATGATCTTGATCACTAAGGATTAGTTTATGTTCAAACACATGTAAAAAGTTAGAATAAAGTCGAGTGGTTGGATAAACAGTTTGGATAAAGCCATCAGGTCCCTACAAGAAGTACAAGAGGGTGACAAGGAGCTAAAAATTGAATCTTTGAATTGCACAAACGGATCTCATAGTAAAGTTTAAAAGGCATGATTATATGTACAAAGATCTTGGTCACGTGGAAGTTATTATGATCGTCCAAGCGATTTAGCTTTCAACTTGCAATTGTCCGTCGGACTTTCATTTCGACTAAACCTTAAATGTCGGAACGGCTCTAGATAGGAGCGGATAACTATGAAGTTCAACAACTAAAATCTACAAGATGAAAAGGACACGAATTAATTTACGTGATTCTCTGAAAACGACCACCGGGGAAGGGAGAGTTGTAAAAATGGTCCTTATCTACATTCAAAGACTATGCTACCTACTTTACTAAAAAAAAAAAATGATGACTTCCTACAGAGCTTCATCGATCTCCAATCAACTATTGGCAAATTAATTGACATTAAAACAAATTAAAACTTCAAATATTAAACATAATTAAAAAATAGTTTTTAGCCAAATATGTAAATAAAATTTTTAGTAAATAAATTCGCTAAGGTAGTATTTTAGTTGAAAACATTTAAACATAAAAACCTGATTAAATTCTAGTTATAATAAACTTAGAAATTATATTATTTAAAAAATGTGATCAAATAAAGAACAAAAAACTAATATCTCCTAACCTAACCTTGTTCATCTTTTATTCATTTTTATATCCAAAGGACACCTGGAATATACATACCTACCTATTTATTTTGTGCAAAATTTAAGAATGTTTGTCAGAGTCCTTTGAGACTTCTTTCTTTAAAAAATAAGACAAAAAACGCTTTTGTATGATTTTCTCAGATATCGTCGTCGTCGTCGTCGTCGTCGTCGTCGTCGTCGTCGTCGTCGTCGTCGTCGTCGTCGTCGTCGTCGTCGTCGTCGTCGTCGTCGTCGTCGTCGTCGTCGTCGTCGTCGTCGTCGTCGTCGTCGTCGTCGTCGTCGTCGTCGTCGTCGTCGTCGTCGTCTGCTTTCAGACGTGTTTTTGCTAAAAAAAAAAACACAATTTGGGATCAATCAGGTTTTAAATTTTCAAAAGAGTGCGAGATCAGCAACATACAAAAGGAACTCTTTGTGAATCAGTGAGGATGTTTCGGCTTTGTTATTATTAAGGGTGGATATTGAATAGAAAAAAGATTAAAGAATAATGTTAGAAAGTACCTTCTCCGAACAATCATGTGAGTAATTTTCAAAAACATTTTGGGATGTTAAAACGAAACAATGGAACAGGTGTTCCAACTAAGTTTTGAAGCAACATTTTACAATTTTTCAAAGTAATACGAAACACTTTATATTTACATACTATCCTATACAAATATTCTACTTAGTTGTATGTAAGCTAACACCTGATATTACGATGAAAGATCAGTCATTTTTTCACACAATAATTGAGGTTGAGAAGGTTATACAGTGGCGAGCAAAAGTGGACAAATGAAAATTTGATTAAAAGTAAGCGTTGCAAGCAGACAAGAAATCACTTTAATATTTTTAATTTTGTGTATTAAAATAATTTATTTTCTTAAATACAAATTTCAAAAATATATTACATTTTTCAAAAAAAAATATTCAATGAATTTTTGGACTCGCCCAATTTTGTACGTTTTTAGTTTTAAGAAGAGTAAAAAAAAAACGTTTGTTCAATAAGAGATAACGTCTCCGCTCTAATTTATTTCTTTTTTTGTAATTTATCAATTAACAGTTCATATCCACTTGATGTTGAGAATTGTTTGTTTTAAAGACTTTTTAACTTCGTCATTACCAAAATGAAGAAAGTTTTTGAACGTGTAATTTTTTGACTATAGATGTCTCTATCATATCAATAAAGAAATGTAGAGAGAGCGATTGTCAAAACGACAATCAATTAATTTAGTGATCACTTTACTCTTACGCGATACGGGCCCTGGTTACAAGTAATCTGCAACCAGATGACGACCCAAAAACACCTCTAAAATTGTAAAGGAATGGTTTGGAAATCAGCAATATTTCAGACGATGAAAAATCAAAGACCTCAATCAAATTAAGAATCTGTGTACAATTGTGTAACGACGGTTAGGACAATACACAAATCATCCATCCAACACTGAAGACCTTTGGGATCGATTTGTACTTGTATTTAGAAAGTATTCCGAGGCCTTGTCAACAAGTAATAAAAAACAGGATTATTATTGAAACACAAAATTTATTCCGAAACATGCAAAATTGGGCAAGTCCAAAAATTTATTGAATATTTTTATTCAAATTTTTATTGAAGACGGCAAATTTTAGTTTAATACACAATATTAAAAAAAAATAAAAATGATTTAGGTACTCTCTGTTTACGATGCTAAGTTTAAATCAAATTTAAAGAGTTAAAATATTTGTCCACTTTTGGTCGTCACTGTAGGTACATGCAACTAAAACTTACTAGCAGTCTTAATATATGGAGGGGAGCGTGGCAATGTACATACATACAACATGTATACAGGGTGTCTCTTAATTCGTGCATAATATTTTAGGGCGTGATTTAAGGGTATATTCTAAGCAAAAATTGTTCTACAGTAAGGGCCTATCTCCAATTTTTATATCATATGTCGGGGTAATTGCGATGTTAGTACTAATGATAGAAATTCATTTAGACAAACAAATTTGATATCCTATCTCGGTCTTAAGATATCCAGTTTCTAGCATGTTCCGTTTTTCCTGCCCATGCTAATTTTTTGACTTTGGGCTCTATTTTCTAAAGAAAAAGCGTAATAAAAATACCGTTTTACTATTTTTTTAATGAACGTAACAATAATAAAAACAAAACTCAATGACAAGTTAGCAAAAACCCTTAGATCTTATGATACTTGGGAAAACCTGTTTTTAGTTTAGTTTTCTTTTTGAAAACCTACAGGTGTGTTCAGAAGCAATTTGTTAAGAAAATTGTTTTAGTACGATACTAGTTAGTAAATGTTTAAAATTAAGAATGAGTTAGTAAACTACTTTAAAGTTATCAAATTAAGTAGTATCATACTAATACCTTAATAATAGGCTGTTTAACAGCCCTATTATAGCTATCAACTAGATACTTGATACTCGTACATATTAACAAATTGAATGAGTTGGTATTATGACTGACTCTATCAACCATCAACATTTTTTATCGACTGTGAATTTTATTAAATTTTATAAATGAATTATTTTTTTTAATAGACATGGTATTACGGATATCAACAAAATAGATACACATCAATTTTCTTATCAACCACAAATTCTTGATTAAAACGTAAACTTACAAATTTATTCCGGATTTTTAAAAGCGAACAAAATTAAAAAGAATGTTGACTTCGATACAATTGTTTTTTGAGGAGTTATGATGAATTTTGTATAAGAACAACTTACATTTTTGCACAAAGAATTTACCTTTTCGTGGCCGACAAAAAAAACAAGTAAATATTTTAAACCCGAAGCGTCTAACAACATAAAGAAAACTCATTCACAATGAACTTTTTGTTCATATAGATATTCACAATCATTATCAATTATCAACTAATTGATAGAAATTATCGACTATCAAATTGATAGGTACTCATAATAGGACTCATTTTGCGCCACTTGAATAGAAATAGAAAGCCAAAATAGAAGTAAATGCTGAAAACAAGGTTCTCCTACGCACAATTTTTTTTTTTTTTTTTTATAATCAGCGCACACTCAAGGGTTTTTTTTTATACCCTTAATATGCCAGAGACACAGTGTGAGCATTATTGCCAAAAAAATAAGAAGTGTAAAAATTGTTTGGTCGTTCCTTAGAAATAAAGAAAACTATAGAAAAATTATGAAAGGTAGGCAAGAACCACAACAGAGTCAGACCGAAGAAAGATACAGCCCTATTATGAGTATCAATTTGATAGTCGATAATTTCTATCAATTAGTTGACAATTTGGTATTATGGGTATCAACTGGTAATTTTAGACCGATTGTGAATATCTACTTATCAAAAAGTTCATTGTGAATGAGTTTTGTTTATTTTGTTCGATGCTTCGCGGTTGGAATATTTATTTGTTTTTTGTCAGCCACGAAAAGCTAAATTCTTTGTGCGAAAATGCGAGTTGTTCTTATAAAAAATTAATGATAACTCCTAAAAAAACAATTCCATCGAAGTCAACATTCTTTTTAACTTTTTTCGTTTTTAAAAAATCCCAAATAAATTTGTATGTTTACGTTTCAATCAAGAATTTGTGGTTGATAAGAAAATTGATGTGTATCTATTTTGTTGATATCCGTCTATCAAAAAAATCATTCACAGTAATGATAAAATCAAACAGCCCTATTATGAGTATCAATTTGATAGTCGATAATATCTATCAATTAGTTGATAACTTGGTATTATGGGTATCAACTGGTAATTTTACAGCCCTATTATAGCTATCAACTATCAACTAGATACTTGATACGTATCAACAAATTGAATGAGTTGGTATTATGACTATCAACTATCAACATTTTTTATCGACTGTTAATTTTATTAGATTTTATCATTACTGTGAATGGTTTTTTTGATAGACATGGTATTACGGATATCAACAAAATAGATACACATCAATTTTCTTATCAACCACGAATTCTTGATTGATACAAATTTTTTCGGGATTTTTAAACGCGAAAAAAATTTTAAAAGAATAATGACTTCGATAGAACTGTTTTTTAAGGGAGTTATGATGAATTTTTATAAGAAAAATTAACATTTTCGCACAAAGAATTTTCCTTTTCGTGGCCGACAAAAAACAAATAAATACTTCAAACGTGGAACGTCAATCAAAATAAACAAAACTCATTCACAATGAACTTTTTATAAGTAGATATTCACAATCGGTCTAAAATTTCCAGTTGATACCCATAATACCAAATTATCAACTAATTGATGGAAATTATCGACTATCAAATTGATACTCATAATAGGGCTGAATTAGTTGATAATTTGGTATTATGGGTATCAACTGGTAATTTTAGACCGATTGTGAATATCTACTTATCAAAAAGTTCATTGTGAATGAGTCTTGTTTATTTTGTTCGATGCTTCGCGTTTGAAATATTTATTTGTCAGCCACGAAAAGCTAAATTCTTTGTGCGAAAATGTAAGTTGTTCTTATAAAAAATTAATGATAACTCCTCAAAAAACAATTCCATCGAAGTCAACATTCTTTTTAACTTTTTTCGCTTTTAAAAATCCCGAATAAATTTGTATGTTTACGTTTCAATCAAGAATTTGTGGTTGATAAGAAAATTGATGTGTATCTATTTTGTTGATATCCGTCTATCAAAAAAATCATTCACAGTAATGATAAAATCTAATAAAATTCACAGTCGATAAAAAATGTTGATAGTATTGATAGTCATAATACCAACTCATTCAATTTGTTGATATGTATCAAGTATCTAGTTGATAGTTGACAGCTATAATAGGGCTGATAATTAGACCGGCTTGAAATTCAAGTGACTCTGCTGTTTAAATCAAGGCGAAGAGTGGAAGTATAGCTAGTATTAACACTATTAGACGCGTCATTCGCGGGTCCCAACATTTAAAGGGCCTAAAATTGAAGAAAATACCATTCTTAAATCCAATACGAAGACAAAATAGAATATTATTGATTTTCTTAATTTATTTTACCTTTTTTAAAGTGAACTCATTTCATTCTTAGTTTTGGCCAAAACTAGGTGCGTTTTATTATCTACGGATTCTGATCTGGATTAATTTTTAACACGTAGGTACTATTAGAACAATTTGGGATACTGTTTTCTACCTGGATCTATTTCACAGATCAAAAAATTAGTTCGTACTGGCGAGTAGATTGATTTTTATGGTAAAGTAGTGTCAAATACTATGTAAAGAAAAAGGACAAGAAATAATTGAAAATCAAAAAACAAGAATAAAAGAGATGGGCATACAGTGGTGTGCAAAATAATAGGTGTAAATAAGAACACATAGGTACTCTTAAAACTAACCCAATTTTTTTTTTTTGTGTCCACTTTTAATTATTAAAAAAAAAAACAGCAAAAGCACTTCCATTTGATCCACAGATATATTTTAAGTTTTTTGTGCTGTGCAAACTGTAACCCTTAAAAAAAAAAGAAAAATCTATGGAATTTTCAAGTATTTTTTCAATGTATTTTGTTCCAAATCCATTATTATTAAAAAAAGCTTGACACCTTGTTGGCACTAACTTTTGACACCTCTCAATAGGAATAGACTCCCAAGCTCTTTGTACCGCTTGCCATAATTCGTCTTTGGAGATATATTTCGTTGGCCAAAAGCCCTCTTCACATCACTCCACAAGTTTTTAATTGGATTTAGATCAGGCCATTGCATAATATCGGGCTTATTCCTCATAAACCACGTTCTTGCTGTCTTCGGGGTATGTTTAGGGTCGTTATCTTGTTGAAAAGACCATATTAGGGACATTTCTTCCTCAGCATCAGGCAACATTACATTTTCGAGGATATTGATGTACGCTACCTAGTTTATAATTTCCCTAATCCAGAATATTGGACCAACACCAAACCGGGAAAAGCATGCCCATACCATCACACTGCCGCCGCCATGTTTGATAGTCTAGACTGTGTACTGCGGTGTACTGCTTTTTACCACCATCTGCACCAAATAAATTAATTTTTGACTCGCCAGACCATAAGATGTTAACCCATTTTTCTTTGATTCATAGAAGATGTTTTCTTCTTTGTCTATGTGGAATAGTTAGAAATGAACAATTCCTCGGCCTTCTAGAAAGCAGTTTATTTTCCAGCAACCTTCTACTTATTGTTGAGTTGTCTAAATCCAGGCGTAGGTCCTTTTTTATTTGGGTTGAAGTGATAAACGGGTTGGTCTTAACAGCACCCATAATCTGTCGATCAGTGGTTTTAGTAGATTTTCTTGGTCTTCTTCGAGTTTCTGGGTGGCTTGTCCATTTTAAGACATTTGTACCACGTTGTGAGAACAACCAACCTGGGGCCAAATTACCGCATCAGTTATCGAGTAATACGTGACTGAATTACATATGTGAGTTTGGCATTACCGCTTACGTCATCGAGCAATCAATTACTCTAATTTGACATTTTCATTCGATCACTGATGGGGCTCACTTACTCGGTTACTGAAGCGGTAATTTGGCCCCTGAATTTGAATACATAGGTATTTCCTTCACTTCTAAGCTTTCTTATAACTTTTCTTAACTGATGAGAACAATGTCGCTTACGACATTAAATTAAAATTAATATAAATATTAACAAATCTAAGATTGATCTAAGACCACGAATGAGAATGACTTCATTCTTATACACCTATTTTTTGCGAAATTCAACAACGGTAAACATAAACACGCCAATCAAACAAAAGCAATGGCCAGATCCACGTTAAACAGCAACAAGGCGATGCAAGAGCAATGTGACATATTTTATAGGTAATTTTAGAAGCACTTGTTTCACACTTTCTTAGGGAAATTTAAGCTTTTTCAAACTTTTTTTTTCATACCGCTGTATCTATGGAGAAACATGTAATAAGATTTTAAAATATCAAATAGACAGCTTTATGATTAGCTGATTAGTCGGTTTAGTTTTCTAATAATAAAAAAACGTACATAGGTTAGGTATGTAAATGTGCTATGTTCATATTAAAGAAAGCTTCCCGCAGTCGTATTGATGGTGATGACTAGTAGAATAGTAGTGAAGTGTAAAACTTGTCGAATAGGGTAAACCGACCAATCATTGGCACCTTAAGGTTACTCACCACTTATTCGGCTTATATAACTTATGGGAATTAAGAAACGACAGTTTTTTTTAATTTTTTTTTATTTTTAATTATATTTTTGTTTAGTGAAAAACATTAAATACATTATTTTTTGTTAAAATTAATAAATAATTAATAAAAAGTAAAACAATGTCCTTTTACCAATGATTGGCACCATTTTCCAATCATTGGCCCTGAACAAACCAATGATTGGCATATTGATTTTGTTTAATTTTTAAAGTTTATTAAAACCAATAAAAACAAAATAAACGAATAGTATAACTCAATTATATAATTTAATAAATAAAAGGTAATTTATTTTTATAATTATATTTAAGTCTTTTAAGTTACATTATGTTTAAATTGAGGCCGAGATTAGATAAGATTTTTATTGATTGATAAAAAAGTGTATTATCAACCTAAGGAAAATTGATACAAAATTATGAAAATCTATAACTTTTTCATTTACCAATGATTGGCACAGTGCCAATAGCCAATGATTGGCACTTTTTCTAATGATTGGCATGGCATCCAAAGATTGGTATAGTGCCAATCAACCCAGTGATTGGCACCTCATCCAATGATTGGCATGTGCCAATAAATGGAAATTTGATGGATTTACATTCCTATAGTTGACACCCCTTATAAAAACTATATTTTTAATAAAATATTAAAATAAAAAGAACTAACCTCTTTGTTATAGTTAATTTTTTTATAATAACTGCACTTGACAATGGTTTTCCTCTTAAATTTATTATTAAATTACACTACAATGTCACCACTTTCCTTACGGTTTTCACAAGTTTCACATTAAATTTGGCGCGAACTTGATTATAAATTTTTAACAGCGTTTTTTTAATTGCTACTAACTTCAGATGCCAAAAGAAATGATGCCAAATCATCAGAAATACACTAAGGCTAATATTTTTAAAAAGATTTTATTAGAAAACTTTTAAATGTTATTAATACGAGTAATTTAAACTGTTGGTGCCAATCATTGGGGGGGTGCCAACAATTAGGCAGTTTACCCTATCCATCGCCGTTTTATTGCCAAAATTCGCAAATACAATTTGATGGATTTACATAATTCTAAAAACACAAAACTGTGATCTATTTATCAATGCAATAAATCATTAAAAGCATTAGTTAATAATAATAATGTTTTGATTTTGCCAAGTGAGAAATGGTATCATATTTCCTAAATCTCAGGAACTAGACAAAATTAAAAAAAATCAATTTCAACACTACCTACTCAAAATGGGAAGGAAAGACCAACCCTTACTTGACCAGCTAGTTATTTTGTATTTGTTTTTGTAACTTTTATTAATACTTATACTGCATTTGAAAGTATGTTTATATTTACTTATTTATAAACGAATCAAAAAGTATCGCTCATTAGAAAGAAGATTGTCTATTAAGTTTAACATTGCGAGTAAGATATTTTATGCTTCATATTTGTAAAAATTATCTTCTCAATTTGATACATTCTGTTTGTTGCACTCTCGTTTTCGTTTTTGTATAACCTTTTCGGGAATGCGAATTTTCAAACTGCAAATTATGAGTCTTCGTTCTAAGATTTTCGCTCGTTGAACGCAATTTCATGGATGTTTCTCAGATGATATAGCACAGGGCAGTGACACAAGTAGCGAATACTATCCACATGTATCCCCTCGTCACCGCATCCTCTGTATAACTCGTCCATACTGAGTTTCATCTTTTTCTGGTGGTAACCCAGTTGGTTTTGTCCGGCGGTGATGCTCACGACAAGAGATAGAGACTTTTTACTCAGTTGGATGATAATGTCGGTCTTTTGTTTGTTGAAACTGGGCCATAGTTTTCTGGTAATAATACATGTATCGAACGAGCTCCATCTCTTGTTTGGTGTAGCTAGAAATTTGCTCTCGATTAGGTTTTTTTTTTTATAATTTACTCGCGCTCAAGGGATTATAATTACCCTTTTAAATGTTTCAACACAGCGCGGGCGTGAAGCTACGGAAGAGAAAGAAGGATAGGAAAGATGTGTGGCACGATGTTGAGACTGAAGGTGGTTGTCTCAGATTTTTTATCTCCAGGGATGGCGGCTGAGCTAAAGCGGAGAACTGCCGTGTCTTATTTCTATGTCCCTTATAATTCGTATTATTTTTTATTCGTATTCATCCTTGTTGGGCATACTAGTTTAACTTAATCACATGTTGTTAGTGTTATGCCTAACACCCCGACTCCACAAGATATCTGTCTCTCCAACTCAATGTCTGATATCTCTATCTCTACATTTTCTTATTGCTTCGCTGGGCAAATTATGTCATGATTTTTCATTTCTATCCCTACTGCACGGGATGTGTTTTGTGCGGACAACAGAAATTAGCAAAACGTAAAACTAACAAAAATTATATATATTTGCAAAGAAAAGAATGCGCATCTACCTAAAGTATAAATAAATAACACCAAACATAACTTAACGCACGAACAAATGAATAACATGACACATTAATGTATTTACTTACAAAATAAAAAAAAAATATTTGCCGACGGAGTACTTGAGAAGAACCAACCAAATGAGAAGACACGAAATAATGAGACAAAAGTACGAAAAAAAACCATCTGTCAAATTTCATATCAGACATCTATATCAAGACAAAACCGCTGACATCACATCATAAGAGGAAATATCGCGTCTCCATTGGAGATTTCATATCATGATGAGCATCCTGAGAGAATTTATCTCCTGTGGAGTCGGGGTGTAAACAACATGTAATGAGTAAACTAGCAACCCATTGATGACAATTTTAGAAGGTTTTAATGGAATTAAAGAAGACATAGACGACGGCAGGGATCGAACCTGTGATAATGAGGTTGACAGGCGAGCACACAACCATCGTGACACGGCCACCCCTTATTTAAGAGTACAGGGTGGGATCTGTTATGTCTGCCTCATTAAGACGAAGTGTTGATCCTATTCTCGCCAGCTCGTCAGCGCTTTCCTTACCTGAACACCACTGTGACCAGGAACCCAACACAGCCTAATGTTTCTTTTCAGAAAAGGAACTGTCATTCTGCCCATCTATTTTCCCTCTAATCTAATCACTGGAAATTAAATTTAAAAGAACCAGAGTAATAATTTTTGTTTAATCGATTTCTTCTTTATTATTCATCTTTTTTCATCAATAATTAAATATATATATGTGTATGTATTATTTACTTGTAATTCCCTTAAAATTTTTCTTTTTGTTCTTTGCATCTTTTAGATTTTTTGTTCTCATTATTTTTGTTTTATATTTCTCATTTTAGAAACGCAAATAATTTGTTTATCATTTTTTTTGTAATAATATTTAAATATATTAGAATAAATATACATGTATGTTAAACAATTTTGTTTTTATTTTAATTATCTTGAAGATAAATATATATGTTTTTTTATCTTTTGAGTGAGGGCGGGTATTTTTGTTGGTTAAGTTTTTTTTTTTAATATAACATGTATTACTTTTATAATTTTGTTTGTTAGATATATTATAATAATATGTTTTGTAGTTATTTAATTTGAATATTTATATTATATTAATTGTGTAGTTTTAAGATTGAATCACAACGGACGACGACATTGAATGGAATTTCACGTAACAATGAAATATATGGAATAAGGTTTAATTTAATAATTAATGCAAAAATCGATGAATGGTCTTTTAAAATATTAAAAGAGCACAGGACCACTTCAAGAATTGAAATGAATTAAAAAATAAAAACATCAGAGCTTTTGAAATGTATTTGTGGTTTTATATTTAATTAAAAAGAATGTTTATTTTGTAGCACGATGTCAATTCTTTCGGGAAAACAGTTTTCGAATCGCAAAATCAGTATTTAAGACTCAAACTCATTTAAATGATCAGAATACTTCCAAAGAAAGAATATTACAAATTTTAGGATAATTCTAAAAATTAACGTAAAAAACGAAATTTAAATCAAAAGACTGCAGCACTTTCATTAAACGGTTAATATCTATTGAAGGGCCGTAATTTAATCCCACCATCATTTTCGTTATATACTTAAGTCTAGCTCTTGCCTTCTAGCTTCACTGCCAAATTTAATTACAACGGTCCATTCGGTCAGTTGCGAGTGAAAGAAAACCAATCGTTAAGCGAAAAAGTTTCAGAGTCAGTTATAAACTATTTTTCAAAGTTCTTGGTTTGTAAAGCCGAAATATAGACACTTGGAAGCCATTTCTAAACAAAAAGCTTAAACAGATTTACTCCAAACTAAGAGGTGGCCTGGATTTATGTTGATCGATTTTACGAGTGACGATTTTTTCTCTTTAGGTGGAGGGATTGAAAAGGTCTTGAAAACTAAAATGATTTGTCCTTTCTGTTTCCGTGCTCTTTCCACTTCTTTCCTTTGCTTGTGTGATATTGTTTGTATGTGGTATGAAATATGTAGAGGACGGCAAAAAACCGAATTGGTTCGAGCATACATTTTACCCGATCTGTGGAAAAAATTGTCTGTACAAAATAGGGCAGTGTAAATCAGGATTAAACACCATAAAGGCTACAATCCAAGCTATTCAATATTATTTAGATCAAGAATAAGAGAAAATATCAATGATTTCTTAAGCAAGAGGATTATCTTACATTTGAAAATATTGGCAGCAGAATTATTTAGACCAATTAGAAGTGTTTGACCTATATGCTGAACACCGTGTTGCGATGTATAAAAACAAGAAAATTAGAGATTTTTAAATAAGAGCATCATTCAATAACTAAACGAAGTCAAAAACTGCCTGGTTTTTTCTTCATTTTATTTATTGTTTTCAAAAACTCAGACTACTTTTGAATACGTCAAATCAAAGTCAATATGACAACACAGATAATCGTCATTTTATGACGCAAAGTTACAATCATAATTTACGATTTCCAAAGGTCCTTCTTGCACAAATGTTTTTAGCTCAACTTCAACTTTTGACTGTTTTCGAACAATTGTCTTCTACAATTTTGCAGATGTATTTTTGACTCAAATGACGTTTTCAAAAACTACTCGTATTTGCAATTTAATTTTCAAATAACGAAGCAAGTGCAAAGGACAAGTCGCGATGTCACGCTATTATGGAAGTAGCATTTAAACCTAACCTAGTCAAGGCGTTTTTATATAGCCCAGCAGTTTGAGGGTTGCATTGCCTATTGCAAAGTCATTGTTTTGCTTTTGAACTGAATATCATAAAGGATGATGTTACGGATTGTATCTACAATTACAGGTAAGTTTTTTTTAATATATATTAAATAATGCAAAAATTATCTTTTATACGTCGTTTTAGAGTTGAGGCGTGTACACTTTGATTAGCCGGTTGAATTGTTCTATTCACAAATAAAAATAGAAGAGTTATCGAATTGTCCACACATCTTGTGATAGATTTCCGTTGGTTTATACCATAAGATTTTCAAAATAAACGCTGTCTTAGATGATTATTCTGAAGCAAAAACATGTATTAATTTCTAATATTTTCCATAAGTTCTATACCACTTATTATCGCACAAAATCTTTGAAAATACCGTATACAAATATTAAGCTGATATTACGCTGATGGTGGTTTTCATCTTAAAAGATTTAAGTATCAATAAATTAAATGTTTACACGATGTAACCAATTTGATGAACAAACAAATCTTTTAATATCAATCTCATTAGGTATGTACATATCAAACAAAATATACCACAAATATCCAAGTCTCGCACCTCTGGAAGATAAACTGACCAAAATCTTTAATTAAGTTAAATTATAAATTATTTGGAGTTTTTGTCAAATATAGAAATATATCTATACGAATAGCAAGAGGACATTCATACAAAGTTTGGTTTCTTCGCAAAGAAATTTCAACTACAGCCATCCATTGTGGCAAACTTTTATTATTCTTATATTTAACATAATTTATTCATTGTGTTCTTATTTTGTTTTATAAGTATTTAAAGATTTATTTAAAATTTTGTTTTGTTTGTTTATCTTTTATCATAACCGTTTTGTTTTATAAGAACAGATAGATTAGTGTATTTAAGAGTTTTATAATAATAAAGGTTAGTATCATTAATAAATCATTTTTTTATTTTTTTTGTTTTAATTTATAGAAGTTTATAATTATAATATATTTAATAGTAATTGTTATTTGTGTTTTAAATTGTTGATTATATTATGTATTTTTTTATTTTTGCTTTTAATAATTATTTTGCTTTATACTTTTTAGTTTTTTTTTTATTTATATAGAATATATAGAATATTGTTAATATACTAATTTTTAGTTAAAGATTATTAATGTGTATATATATATTCCTTTCTTGTTTTGTTTAATTATGTTTGTTTTCTTTTCAATGTGTTTTATGTTGGCAAAAATATGTTTTTTTTTTTTAATTTTTTGTATTATTTTCTTTTTTAAGAGTTTCTCTTTGTTTTTGCATGTGCCCTTCTTATTTCTTGTAATTTTTTTATGTTTAGTCTATTTTATGTTTATTTTTTTTTTAAATTTAATATAAATTTCCCTTTTGTGTTTCAGTATTTTATTTTTGTTCATTTGTTTTTAACGTTTCTTCTTGTTTTGTTCTTATGTAAAATGTGATTTTCCATAAATTAAATTTAGAAATAAATAATAATGATATAATATATTTATATATATATGTATATATGTTTAAATTTTTTATCTCATTTTCAATAATAATAATAATAAAATTTGTCAAGTTTTTTTTATAGAAACTGCACAGGCAGAAATGGTAATTTACCGACGTGAAGCGAAGCATTTGCCGGTCTGTAAATATAGTTGTTAGGGTAAAGTAAATTTATGTAGTTAATGTTGTTGTTTGTTTTATTTTTTTTTAATATTATTTTGAATTTTTTTCTGTTGAAAATGAAATGAAGTGCATACTAAAGGTGGTGTTATGGCGAGTTGTAATGATAGTGATCTTTGCTTTTTGTAAGTGATATTTTGGTTGTTTGAAAAGTGAAATGTTCGAATAATATTTTCATTTTTTATTTGAGCACACATTTTGAAACAAATTAATGTTATAGGAGAATTATAATATACATTTGACCAGGTGTGTTTGAAATTTTAAGCACTTTTTGAAATTTAGAAAGTTTAACTATAATAATCGTTTCCTTTGACGATTGCCGGTTCAAGATAGTCGAATTTTTGTATCATCGTATGCTTACTGTCGAATGTTCGTTGATACGCGTATTTTGCTCATTGACTGCTGATTGTTTGAGCTGAAATACATCTTTTTCGAATGAAATTTAAATCTTATCAGAAAAAAAAAAACAAAGTTGAAAAAAGATTAGAATATTCTCGAGCCGCTAAAATATCCCAAAGCAATAAGTATTTTATATCATTTATACGGCACCAGAAGAAATCGCTAGATTTAATCAACGAAGACTTATCCATGTCAAACTAATTGATGAAGAGTTTAACGAGGATTTTCGAAATTAATCGAAGGGTAAGAAAATATTTTCCGGCCTATAAGAAAGGAAATAGAGATTTCCTCAAGTTTGGGGGATGTGTACGTAACGATGCAACTAACATCGACAATTAAGGATAGTTAAAAACCCTAGAACACAAGAAATACATAGGCAGTGCATGGAATGTTCACTTGCAGTACTACAGAAGTACGTGCACTGCACAACCGAATACATGTTAAAATCATTCAGTATTTCCAGCACTTAATCATCATATAATAAAACGGCAAACATGTTTTTTGTGGTACACTTTTCTCCAAAAGTATTTAACCGATTTCGATAAATTTTATATGGTTGGAAAGCCACAGTTACGGAGATGTGCAGAATATACTTGAGACACACATTTACACACTGTTTTTTTTTGTTTTTGCACTGTCGAACACTTTGCATATTACATAAAATAAAATTTAATTTAATAAATTTGCTTGAAAACACTGCCAAATATATAAATAATAAATAATAAATAAATTGGCACTCGAATTTCGAGAGTTGGGTCGGCTAGTTTGAATTAATCGATTGTTTTGGGTCTAAGCTTATCGATTGACAAAAAAAAATTTGTTTTATTTTATTTTATCTATTTTAAATTTGATGATGTAGATCGACGTCAAAGTAGAATTTCTGCGAGCCGTTGCACTGTCATTTGATTTCCTTAATTTCGTATTGCGAAAGAGACAGAAACAACAACGAAAATCTTACAATCTTCAACATTTCAGTACAATTACGATATTGATAACATTGTCAGAATTCAGCGGGCTGGCATCCACCGTAATGTTTCCAAGTAATACAAAAAATGACAAACTGGGTCTAAAGTAATACAAAAATACATATACATATGCTGAAACCCTTGTTGTCAATAGAAAAAAACACCAACGTCAACAAATCGTACATACGTTCAAAGTGAACAATAAATTGCAACTTAAAAAAGGCAAATGATTTCGAAAAATGTGTGCTTTCATGGTGCTGATGCATGATTTTTGATTTTAAAAAAAAATGTGTGTACTGACGTACGCGCGGTAGAAGTAAAACTTCTTTTTCCTCAAGCAAAGCCCCTGTAAGATTCTAACCTATAAACGTGCAAACATTTTGTATTATAAAAACATGTCGCTGTCTTTGACAGATAACGTGTCGTTTTGACATGCCACTGACAGGTGCATAGAAAATTGTGTACCCCCACCGCCGGAAAAGAAGTTTAACTTCAAAAAATTTGGACAAGGTGATGTGCTACCATGACCTTTTTAATATCTTTCTTGATATTACACATGCGATAAGAGCACAGCGGGATGACAGTGTCGCTTTTGTGAGTATTGAGACAAGAGTGAAAATGGATTTAATGGTCAATTAAAGTCAATCAATAAAACATAGACCTGAGACCGACGTCTTGGACATAAATTTACCATGAATAGCTATAACTTTGAGATATTTAAGGATTTAGGTATCAATTCAGACAACGATACCAGCGCTTGGATCAAACAAATAATAATTATGAATCGTTGCTTCTTTGAGCTGAAATGAATGGAAAATCCCTGTCTTGAACTTATCATCGTCATCGTGCAATATGATCATCTGTTTTGAAAAATGATTCTTGGATGATTGTTAGCGCCCTTGGGAGAAGGAGAAGATACATCACCTAAGTGTACAGCAACACCGACCCAATTAAAAGCAATAACGACTGAAGTAGGTGGCTAGAGCCTAGAACCTAAGATGCCTATAAAAGCTTGTTTGTTGAGGTTCAAGAATACTTAACTATCCTAAGAAAATAAACCCCCTAGAGCGAAATGTTCTTTTCAATTTTAATTTTCAAATGTCCCTTTTCAGTCAACCAAATACGAATTCATCTGGTTTGGAATCGGCTAAGCCGATAATTAACTACTACTGATATGATATTTTAATAACTAACTTTTCTTTGTTCCACGTAAAGTGATCGCTAAAAATGTTCGTGTTTATTTGTTTAGTTACAAAATTTTGAAGAATCTAAAAAATATAATATCCATGAGTTGAGAACAATTGACTCCGGGCTTGGAATTTCCAGAATATTTCCTTTATTCCTTACTAATTCTGATGAAATGAACTATTTTGTTTATTTGTCGTTCTGTTCTTCTTAATTTTGATAACTTTTTCACCAAATTTTAGCTTTATAGTGGGGCTGAAGCTGTAACAACTTAATTTTGTCAAAAAAATTACACCTAAAGTATGAAAGTAACATCTAAATAGCTATCACCCACAAACCATAGCAAAAAAAGTGATAGTCAATTTGATAATCACCTTACATAGAAAGGTCTTTAACTATAATATTTTAATTCTATATGATAAAAATGCGAGAGCTATCGCCTTGATGGACGGCACGATTAATTTTCGTCGACAAGAAGGGGGTACGGCTGTTAACTTCTTAGCATTGTTATCATTAAAGTAAAATATATGGAAAGGACCAAACGAAGTAAATATTAGTTTTCCCCAGGTCGATCTGAAATAAAGAAAAACGAGAGGCTCAAGTCAATCGGAAAGATCATATCTGCGACTTTTCGATTCAACGAGTCATGTCCTCACTAGGAAAACAAAAAAGTGCTTTCATCACAACCAAGCACTGACTCACTCGTTCTAAATCGCATGGATTGGTCTAAGAAATGCAGCAGCATTGATCATTTTTGAGACCGAAGACTTTTTTTATGCAATATGAAAACATAGATCGCCGTAATAAACAAAACGTGCCCCAAAAGAGGAGGTTCTTGATTCTCTGTCCTTTAGTTACTATAATACCGTATTGGCTTTTTAGATTGCCATTAATTTCGGTTCAGAAATGTAGTGTTTATATGGTAAAAAAATTACGAGTTTGGCTTTACACAAAAGTGATACAGTTCGACAATACTAATAAAAGGTAAGCTATTTAGCGGACGGCAATCCAAAACGGAAGCAGGTCAAACTAATTATATAACATTTTTGTTTACTAAGTGTGCAATTGGTTTCAGAGCAAAAAATTTGGAAATTTTGGGATCAACAACTACTGGACCAAAAATACCGAATCAGCTTCATTGCAATTTCTCAAAAAAAATTAACTTTTTTGTTTTCTTAAATTCTGGAAATTGTAAAAATATTTAAAAAGAGAATGAGAAGAGAAATGGTATCAATATTGTTTAGTACCTTACAAATAGTAAATTTGTTGCAGCAGCTGGACCCTGAATTCTGTTATTGTTTTGTTGTTGTTGAATTTTTGAATTTGAATTGCCCGTTATCGTTTCATTATTGTTAATGTTGTTTATAGTTGTTGTTACTGTTGTCGAACTTAAGTTAGATGGTGGGGGTTGTTGTTGGTGTTGTAATTGTGGCTGTTGTTGGTGTTGCTGTGTTTGGGACAGCATCGACGCTGCTGATGATACGGTTATAGCTGATGAACTAGCGCCAGCGGTGGCTACCTTCGCTCCTCCTACTCCTCCTACCGTATTACTAACATGACCAGCTGCGAATATGTTTCACCTGTTAACGTGACTGCGATTATGATTTGGGTTTAGACCACCCGTTGGATTTGTATTTCCCGAGTGTTGAGACGATGCACCAGGTCCTAAAATACAATAACATACATACATTCAATTTTTAAATAGTTTAAGATTTTAGATTTCAAATCACCTCCATAATTGGGTGAATGTTGATAGTAGTCTCGCCTATTGTAATCCTGTTCATATTCCTGTGTATCGTAAGGTGTTCGCGATGTTTGTCCATGGGGCGGTCCATGCGTTTGTGCATGACCGTAGCTATAGCTGTCATATGTTTGTGGTTCGTAGGCTGTTTGTTCGTCATATCCGCGACTGCAAAAACAAAGCACATCAATCCAACTAAATTGTGTATGCTAAAAGGAACAAAATACTTACCTATAAGACTCGTCCATAGCGCTGCGAGCCTTTTCTAATATAGACATCACTTTCTGTTTTGGGGGTATCGAGTTCTTTGCAAAGGACGGTTGCTGCTGTTGCTGTTGCTGCTGTTGTTGTTGCTGTTGTTGTTGTTGCGGAGGTTGTTGCCTGGAAGAAGCGGGAAGAGAAGACGAGAAATTGAAATTGTTTGCTGGCACCGCCGCCGCCCCATACATGGGGAGCAGATGATTATTCTGCGGTTGTGCACTCCACCTATATCCATGATGCGAGACATTTGGTTTGGATGTCATGTGTGAACCACCACCAGTGCTGCTTCCTGTAGCTCCTCCTCCAACACCAATGCCTCCTCCACTTCCACCTCCACCACCACCACTACCAGCGCTACCACTCACAGCCGAAGTCTTCTTGTTGAATGATTTCGGATCGTGATCCGAAATGCCTGTATTGTCCATTAGTTCACGCAATTGTTCTTGACGTATAACATCGTTACTATCCGGGATGAGATATTTTCGCAGTTCGGCCATTGCGTATGCTATTCGAGCATATGCTTCAGCTGGTGGTGCTATTGTAGAAATTTCCACATGCAGATCGCTATTCAAATGGGCATACTTTGGATCCATTGAGGCACGTAACTCTTCTTCTTTGGCGCGATCTCGCATTGAATTTCGCCCGAGTACAGTCATTTTGCAGAGTGTTTCTTCTTGAAGACGACGTAGAGAATTGCCCTTGGGACCAAGCAGTTTACCCACGAAGTTAAACTGTATAATAAAAAATAATTTCTTTTTAGTCAGTATTCAATTAATGGCTTTGTAATTTTGGTGAATCTTACTTTTGGATGCTCGCGTATAGGCACAAGTACTTTTTGTGATACTCGCAATGGCTTCTCACGATATATATCCGCATATTTTTGATCACGCGATGGTATACGGCCGGTTGACTGGACTTTTTCAATTTCTGAAACACAAGAAGCAAGAACTATAGAACAAATATAAAAGGTATTAGAGAATATAAAATTGCAACCTAATTTCAATTAAATATGACGTAAATATCTTTATGGTTAAACAAGTAAAATTAAAACTATGTTTAAATACTTGAAAACGGGTTGAAAACAATGCACTCGAATTTATTGAAACCCAATATAAGGCCCGAAGGTGAACCGATGAGCATTTTTAACAAAACGGGTATCACAGGTCAACTGATTAAAGGGAGGTATGCAACTGGCTACTTCGAGTGAGCATTGCTTGTCAAAAGCGATAAAATAAGGAAAGACATGAAACATCGATCATATACATGTCCAATAGTGAAAATATTTGAAAATTACAAATTTTGCAAAATAGGGCGATGAGAACTGTTCTCAAGTGTGAATATAGAACTCCAATACAAGAAATGTTAACAAATCTCGGATGGTTAAATGTTGAACAGCGATTAAAATTTAATGCACTCGTCATGATATTTAAGACAAAAAAACAACTTACATCCTTTATACCTACAAAATAATGTAAGTTTCATAACAAACCGTTTTTATAATTTAAGGAATGCGGGAGATTTTAGATTACCACTATATAGAAGAGCTGGCACACAGAACAACCTACTTTATAAAGGAGTGCAATTATTTAATAATCTACCAAGAAACATCACAGATGAAACAAATATAAATATATTTAAATCTTTATTAAAGCCTTTGTTAAAAAATAATGTAATATGATAACACTTGTAGTTATAAGTATCAACTGATATGTTAAGAGTTGTTTTTTTAAACTAATAAATTATAGGTACAAAAAAAAAAAAAAAGGTGTTTAAGAAATGTGAATGTTATGTGAGTATGATGTGAGTTATACTCAAGTTAAGGGTATATAAACACCTTATAAGTTGTAGCCACATCGTAATTGTAATTGATGCAAGTGCCATTCAAGGACAATGGCATAAATGGTACATTTTGCTTCAACGATAAGAGAGCATTGTCTTTTCCAAAAATCAAACTCCACACGATTTTGTATACCCCATTTAACAATGCTGTAAAGATCGGAGTTTAAGGAGCTTATCATACAATACTATTGACATTGCAAACTTTATTAAAAAGCCTTAGAAATGTAAGCGCAATAATCTCACTTTCTCCAAAAAATTGTAAGTATCTGTTCAACTCTTTGTTGAGATCTTCAGTAGAACTATTGCTGTCAAAGCCGTATTGCCGGACATTCTTAGAAGATTTTGATCTTTTAGATATTTCTTTCGCTGATGATTGATCAGCGATTCCATGACTTTTTAAATAAGGAACGTATGTACGTGCAATTGGTCGATAATTTGTAAAGTAAAATACTAATGAACTTGTATAAGGACCCTCATGTCTATAATCATTCAACATAACGAATCGTTTAAACAAAATACCAATTAGGTAAATTATCTAAAATTTATAAAATTTATCAGGTTATGTTATTGCAGTAGAATTTCATATTATACATTTGAACAAAAAATTCTGCGGAGATTATCCGAAAAACAATCTTTGTATGGGATTTTAGCTAATTTTTAAAAAGTGTTACGGAGCTCTACCTCAAAATTATAAGAATATTGCAGTATTAAATTAAGAAAAGTGTTCAAATAACACTCTTTAACATAATTTATGAGCCAAACTTTCAACTGTTGATCAAATGTTTGTTTGCAGCTCTATTACTATGCGTTTTGTTGATAAAAACTACTTTTTTTTATTTTTCCATCGACTTTAAAGGATCGATATAATTATTATAATAATTTGCAAATTTTGATCATATATCATCATTAAAGTTAAAATCATCGAATACCTAAATGATGAGGGGGCGACTTTTCTTTAAGGTAGCACGCGTATAATATTGATTTTTTTTGCAATTAAGTAGTGGATTCATTATTACAGATTTAATTAATATTTTAAATGTGGGAAAGCACCGTTAAATAATAAAAAATGTTTTACTTTTTCAGTTCTTGTAAGTTTTTTTTTTTGTTTGACTAACAATACTGAAAGTGGCCAGTGTGTAAAGTTGCCATGCAGGCGCCTACACCAACAGTTTTTTAACTTAATAGCACATACTGTGGTTGGGTAGCTACGCGGGTGCTGAGGATTTTAACTCCCTTTTCATGGGGCCAATCCCGCTCACTCAACTTAGTTGCTCCGCTTAGGGATGTAAAGTCGTCAGGCAGGCGCCTATATCAACAGTTTTTTAACTTAAAAGTACTGTGGGTTCAGAAACTTCCTTTTAATCAACAAATAATTCCCTTACAAAATCAACAACAAAGGAAAAATTCCCAATTACATACTTAAAAAATAGGAATTCAAAATAAACAAAAAATGTATTTTATATGCAAATTGAGGAACCATAAATAATAATAAATAATCAAAAATAGTTATAAATATTTCCTCACTTTAAAATTGTGAAATTTGTTATTAAACTATAGTTGAGCCATAATGAATGTAAATACCTTGGTATATATTTATTTATTAGTACCGTAACAACGATACTAACAGTCGTAAAGTTCCGATTGCAATGCTGATAATTTGAACTAGCTAGGTAGGTATATTGATATAGGTACATAAGTACCTACATAATTTATGTATACTATATTACAATTATTTATTTAAATAATTTTTATTTTAATTGTACCTATTGCCTTTTTGAATTTTATGTTTTGTTAATCTTAACCAAAAATATGTAGGTAGATGTACCTATATATTTTTTTATTTTCTATCTAAGGGTACATAAACCTTACTACATTACTTAAAAATATTGATATGAAGTACAAACTTTACCAATCTTGAAATCATCTGGTTGCTACAAAACAAGGTTATCTATCACTGTTTTGAGAACTTATCTGTTTCATTATTATAGAAAATTTCCCAATTAATCGCCGGCAGGTAGTTTAATTTGCATTTGCTTCGAAAATTGTTTGTTTTCTTTTTTCTTCATATTTATTATGATCATTTTCACCACACTCTTGATGCATGATTTCTCATTAAAGAATATATCCGTCTTTTTTACACATTACTTCAGACATAGAAAAGGCAAAAGGTATAGAGAATATTGAAAATACCATCACACAAATCTATGATGAATGAAAAAGAACTAGCAAGAGGGAAGAAAATTCAGCCAGGAATAGGAAAAAAGAAAGGAAAATATTTTAACAATTTTCTTTTCCAACTATGTAAATGAAAGTTAAAGTTCAACAAATGATATGACTAAACCAGTTAACCACCTACAAAATTATTAATAAAACGCTCAATTTTAGATAGAGAACCAAAGAGGAATAGAAATGAACCAGAAAATGCAAAAGCCGCAATCAGAAAAATGCCGACGAATGCATTGATTTTTCCTTTCTTTAACACCGCAGCCCTTAGGCCCCCTTGTCCGTAGAAAAAAATGTTGCGTTTCTGGATTTGGGCACGATTTTAAAGGACTATGTTATATTATATTTTTAAGCAAAACCCTACTAAAACTTACCGCTCTCAAGTAGTTTCTCAGCGATGGGATACTTCTTGTCCATGCGATTCTTCTCAGTCAAGCAATCTCGAATGTATTCGTTAGCTTTGTCATTCAGCTGAGGCCCATCGCCCGGATGATGGTCATGATTCGAGTTGTCCCCATTGTGTGATGGATGAGGTCCTCCGCCACCAGCGTTACCACCGCCACCTTTTCTCTTGTAATCACTTTCGTCGTCGTTGTAAGAGGAATAGTCGCCATTGCCATCGTATGCTTCGGTCATTTTTTCGTTACACCGTGTCGTCGCCGTCGTCGACGTCTTCCAAGACGCTCCGCCGCAGTTGTTTGCAAAACCGAAAATTTTTCTTTGAAATAAAAAACCAACAAAATGAAAAATGATCTAGCGACTGACGACTATAAAATCAAAATAGGCAAACAACGAAAATCAGGAAACTTTTTTCTAGTTAGGTACTAGCGAGAGCGACTGATTTGAGTTTTCTTTTTCCTTCCTTGGCAGCCAAGAAATTTCCACACAAATTCCCTTCGGCGAATTGCAAAATGAACTTTTGTCGAACTTTGGTGGATGAATTGATTTTCATTTATAAAATAAAATATAAAGGGAAATAAAAGAGAGACACAACGACGAGACGAAGACGAGTGGGACGTTTAGCAGTCGTTCAGTCACACACGTCGTCAAGTCGACTGAGACTGACCGCTTTTCTTCAGTTCTTTGGGAAAAAAACTCAACTAAAACTAATTTGTATGTATCTTTATGTTTTATTCACGATTCACAATTTTACCCGACTCACTCGCTCACACGCAGAACTGCCACAAGAACAATAGTCGTCTCGCCGTATGAAACTAATGGTGGACAAACGGGGAAAACTTAAGAGCAGGGCAGAAGCTGACCTTTTGGAAAATGTTTTTCTTTTGAAGTCGTTATTATATTTAAACACTGCTTTTCACTGTTTATAAGTTTATTTTCATTTCTTGTTGCTGGTTAAAATAAAAATTACCAAACGATGAAACAACAAAAAGGCGACGGAGCAAGCAAACTGACCACTTGCATCGTCGACGAACGAAAAATTAAAATAAAAGTGAATGTGAGAAGGTGAGAACGAGGAATTGAGATTTGAGAAACAAGGAAAAAGAAAAAGAATACATATTTGATTGCAATGCAAGAGAAAGCATAACTACGAAACGCAGTAGCAAGAAGAGTAGATGAAACAAATGCTACCGATCTCGCTCAGTTGCACGCAATGTCAGAAACTCACCGAAGAATGTGGTGAGAATCTATTCGATTTCTTCATTTGAGTTTATTCATTCATCATTGTTATCTATTCTATCTGTTCCTCTGTGGGGAATTTAATTTTACAAATTCTCAGGTGTTCAGGTGAATCGATGTTTTTTTCCGAATAAGAAGACGAAGCCAACACAAACAAATGCATGGGCACTAATGGGCCAGTTCAGGAATAAATCCGTTGGCCTGCTAATTGACAGACGTCATGAAATTAGAATACCTACCAAAAGATTTTAATTTTGTTGGTTCCCTTTCGATTTCAAATTAAGTTTACAACTATTTTTAATTTGATTTGTTTTCTTTTTCATTCAAATTTGGCTTTAAGAATAATTGTAAAACAAGTAAAGAGTGGGCCAAATTCAAGCCTACCAGCCTTACGAACTTTTTGCACAAACTTGCGTGCAACAGGCGCGGTGGGTGCTTCATTTCGTTCCGCCGATGTATGATACTGAGTTTCTGTCAAGATTTCGAGAGGCAAACAGCTGTTAGTGTGAAAATAACCTATGATTTAAAAAGAAATCATTAGATGGCTCTCAACGACGAATTTAAAATAAAGCATTTATCCTAGAACAATAAGAAAAACTACAAGGATGTGGTGGTGCCGCAGGTGTAGTGAAAATAGGCTAGGTTGCTTAAATTAGGTTGTCGCTCTTCTTTGTTTTTTCGTATTGTTTTTGGTTCACATAATCTGGTGCCTTGAATTCGAACCCTACATTTCATCACTTCTAAGATATATAGGACAAATAGTTGTTTCGCTTAGAAAAATGACGAGGGTTTAACTGTACTTAACAGTAGGTACGATGACATTAAGGTTCGTATTCACCGAGCGCTCCTAAACGGCTCTTAACTTTACGAGGCTCTTAACTTGAAATTTCTGTGCGGTATTCACCAACCACTCGCAAGTGTTTTTCGAAGTTCGAAAATGAGAGCCACTCTCTCTTGTTCAGGCATACCCAAACTGTGAAATGTTGTGTAATGTTGGTCTTGACAGCAAATGGATACTCTTCTACTTGGCATTGCTCACATGGATTCGAGTCAAATGCGTGCGTGGCACACGCACAAGCGAACAAATTTTCGAAGAGAGCGCTCGTAAGTTAGGAGTGGTCGGGACCACTCCTAACTTTTAAGAGCGCTCGTAGATCTTCACTAATATTGCTTGGTGAATACGTTTATGAGCTTCTTAAGTTATGAGCGCTCGGTGAATACCGGCCTAAGAAGTCCATCTTATATGTACATGTGAAACATTTTGGTTTGTGTATATTCAAAATCTCATCAAATCACACTTATTAAAAATGTAAGGTTTCCAGTTTTTTCGCTTTTGATTGATACAATTTGAGTTTTCAAATTTGCTTTAAATATCGTTTACTTTTTTGACTATGCATAAAAGAATAAAGAATGAAAAGTACTAAAACCAAAAATTAATAGATGTCCAAAAAATGTATTTGAAAAGAAATAGCAACAAAAAAACGATTTGTTTTTACTGTTTGGGGTTATTTAACATTTTTTGGTCGGGATGAAATTTTATTATAAAAAATGGCCTAAACGTTTAAACCCTGGCAATACTGTTCAACCTACAAGCATTGGCATCTTTTCTGTTTTATATCTATCTATCTTTCTCATCCTCACCACATGCACACACACTCTATTGAAATCTAAGTAATTGCTTACTCTTGTATATAAATATATCGTATGTACTCATTATTCATTAATCGTTTTCATTATTCAGTTTTTTGCTTTAACATTTTCGTTTGTAGTTGCATTGGTCTGACAACAAATAAATAAAAGTATTTATCGAAATTGAATTTTTATTCAGTATTTTTCATAGTGAATATATAAAATCTCATAGTTAAGTTTGTTTTTGAAAAATGGACGACTCTATGGAGAAATACAGTGCTTCATCGATGTTTCAATCATCGTCGTTGTCGCCTACCCCTTCAGCTTTAACTACATTTGATAACGATTACACTATTTCTGGTGAGAATTCGCCCATAAACGGCACAACAAAAACCATGACAATAGTTGATGGACGTTTCTTTAAAATGATACCTGAGAAATGTATCATGAATACAACAGTTGCGACTTGCGTGAAATGTGAACCCCGCTACATTGAAATTAAGGGTAATGTTAATTCATCATCGAATTTTTTGTGCCATCTTAAGCGAAAGCACGGAACTGAAGCTGTTCAAGAATACACACAGTATTTACATTCAAAAAAAAGATGTAGGCGTGCACCCCCACCTAATGCAATGGAATCTGCTCGTCATATGAAACTAAAAGCAATGCAGTTGCAAGAACAATTGGAGAGGAATATTTTAAAATTCATTGTCAATTCAATGATGCCTACGGAAACCGTTACAAATGCATATTTCTTAGAAATTTTCAAAAGCTTCAATGTACCCGAACAGGATTTGAAGGTTTTCAATCGGGACATTTTGGATGCAAAACTTGTGGAGTTATTTCACAAGACTTCGGAACAACTGAGAGTAGATTTAAGAGATGCGCCTGAGGTTTGCTTCGTTGCAAATATATGGCAGAGGCAGGAGAAAACAAGTTGTCTCGTTACAATGGCACATTGGATAGATGGCGAAATGATGAGAAGATCGGCAGTTCTAAAGATTAAAAAGTTACTCCCCATCGAATGTCGATCTGATACTGTTGAGCATATACTCAATGATGCAAAGGAAGAGTTCAATATAAGAACTTCGGGAATTTATTCCGCTTCGACTGTGACCTGTAACCTTCTTAGAGCGTTTAGTGCATATGGCGTTGAAAAAAAATCAATAGCTGATCGTTTTCAGAACATTGATGATGAAATCATTATGAAAAATGACCTCCTCTCGGCATTGGAGCCTCGCTATCTCTCGTGCTATGTCCAGGTTTTAAATAACTTTGCTTCGTTTGATGTTGTTAAAGTAATATCGAATTGTAGGATGTTGTCCAATTTGCATGGCAGAGTTATGCAAAAATGTAATATTCTTTGGAATCATCCAGAGGCGAATGAAATTCTTGAAGAGGTGACAGGAATCACACTAACAAGACCTTCCATGGTTAGCTGGATTTCATTGTATACTGCCCTTGGGGAAATCCTTACCATAAAGGATAAAAGTATGGAAATTTTCCAAGCTTTTGAAATAAAAGACTATCTCAATGAATTGGATTTTTTGTACATTGAAGAGCATTTAGCCTGCACAAAACCCATAGCCGATGCTTTGGCTATCTTAGAAGGCTCCAAACACAGTCTATTTGGTTCATTGTTGCCAACGCTTCTAGCACTACGGAGACATTTGAATAAACTTCTCAAAAGAGAATGGACCTATTGTAGTTCTTTGGTTTTAGCAATTGGAAATATGGTCAGTGAGAAATTCCAGAGTTTCTACAAATTCGAAACTTACGAAGCCGTTGAAGCGGCAATAGCAGCATTTTCACATCCGGAATTCAAAAATAGATGGCTCTCTTGTGTCGATGTGAATTTTCAGGCAAATATGCTACAAGCATTCAAGGCAGCTGTAGAAGAAGAACTTCCTAAAACACGACCATCAGACACAAAAGAAGGAATACTCAATGTTCAATCACGTTCGGATTTTTTTGATTTCGATTCGGAGAATGAAGTTATTGAACCGATGTCATCGAAATCTGTTGTTGATATGCAAGTGTTAAATTATTTCAACTACACAAGTAGAAGTTTGGATAGCTTAAAACATTTTCCAGAGATTTATAAGGTTTTTATAAAATATAATTCGCCATTATCATCATTTTCGATTGTGGAACAAATGTTCGAGTATGATATTTTGCAGCAAGTCTTGATGTCAGATAAGGTGTTGGATAAAAATTTGGAAATGAAAATTTGGCTCAAAGCTAATAAGAATTTATTTTAGTTGTAGGAGTTATGTGGTACAAATTATTGTTTAATTAATAGGTAATAAATGTGATGTATGATATTGAAAAAAAATGATGTTTTAATTGGTGTTCTTATTTATTTATTATTATTTTTAGTACTTTAATGAACTATAAAATAAAAATATAAATAAAATGGGTAAAAGTATATTGAGGAAAAAACTTAAGTAAGCTTCTATAAAATTTAATGTTTTTAATCAGCCCTAATCGAAAAATAAATTGATTTTTTTGCCCACTAGAGTACAAAAACTAATGAAAAACCCCATTTCCATAAACTAGCACGAACCGATTATTTTCATACAAAACTGTGACTATCCGTGGATTTAAAGTCAATTATTAGAAAAATGTGAATACGAATGTAAGTGGTTTTTATTTTTTCTTATAAATAAACTTTTTTTAGTAACTAATCGTGAGCAATTTTTGAGTAGGTATGGTAACGAACGATTATGAAAAAAAATTCTGCCATGTCTCCATTATAATATAGCTGAGGATTTTCAAATGGTGTCTTCATTAATTTAAGAGTTAGATTTTCATTGGCCGACATACTTGCCTAAAAACATTCTTCAGCTTCATGTTTCACCACCTTCATTTCCAGGGTTATCTAAATCTTTGATCTTCTTTGAACACAACGTCTTCCCAAGCTGTGATTTTAGCTGAAGATGGATTGTGCTATATAGAAGCTGAAGACTTTACTAACTCTCTGATGATATTTACCTCAGGCAAAAAATTTCATACCAGCGCCAGTTTTTATTTTGTCGAGATTGATTCATTGAATGGCTGCTTAGACTGCTGATCAAACAGCCAACATACCAGGTACAACGACGATTCCATCACATACGCCACAGCTTTTTCCTATGGGAATACCTATAGGAATACCATGTCAAATGGGGACTGAAGATAAACAGCGAAAAGACCGAACTCATCTGCTTCCAAACACCAGTGACTGTGGGCAAATTCCTAAACGCATATCTTGCGCAAATTCTGCTAAGCAAACAGTTCCAAAATGCAAATACAAAAATCTCTGCTAAGCAGAGTGTCCCAAAATGCAATCGATGCTACTTTCTTGCGCAAATGCAGAGGCATTTGTGCAAATGTCAAACATTTCTTGCGCAATTCTCTTACATATGCGTATTCTGATTTTCTATATCTGCTTTGCAAGTGTTTTGCTTTGCAAATCTTGCGTTTAGGAATTTGGCCTGTCATTCGGAGACGAGCGTTTCCAACAAATTCAAATTTGAAAGGCATGCAGACTTGATGTTGAAGAGAGACAACTATTCTGTGCACTTGGCTCATTCGCTACTGCGGAGGCGAAATAGACAACTTATCCGACCCGTTCTGACCTACGCCTTCCCATCTGGTTTACTTTTTCACTTACAGCAATGAAGAAGATAAGCATTTTGAAAGAAAGATGCTCCGCATTTGCACTGGACTATACCGTAACCCACTAAGAAATTATACCAACTAAGAAGCTGTACGAAGAAGCGGCTCTCCGAAAAAATCAAAAAAGCAATGAAGAAGATAAGCATTTTGAAAGAAAGATGCTCCGCATTTGCACTGGACTATACCGTAACCCACTAAGAAATGTATACCAACTAAGAAGCTGTACGAAGAAGCGGCTCTCCGAAAAAATCATCCCAACTCAAAGTGCAACAACTCCTCCAGCATGAATTAGAGCCTACAAATAGATATCTATACACTCTAGCCATCACTGACGATCAATTTGAAGAAATCATCCATAACGCGACGCACACTTTTAATAGAAGAACAACAATCAGTACTACTACTTCTCTCGCAGCGATTTGATGGGTGGCCACGATTAGCCACAGCCTCCCATTGATACACAAAGCTACAAATTTCAATCCAAAGTCTGTCAAAGTGCGTATACAAAAATAAAATTGTTTAGAAATTATCTTTTTTGGAAGTACGCTAAGAGACTTATTGCCTTATTGCGAGTGTCGTCAACGTTCGATTCGATAAAAGTAGATAGTACCAAAACGTTGGATGCGTAAAAATTTGTATCCAAACCTATTTGGATAACTTTATATTGTTGTAACCACGTATAAAAACATAGACTATGGTATCTGATACAAGAACAACTTCAAATATCTTAATTTTTCGATCATCGATTTTCGACAAAAGTCGTTGATCGATTAACAAACGACACTCGCAATAAGGGCCATATTGTTGTGAATATTTGTTTATAAGCATCTCTATTGTCATTTTAAACACGCAAATAGTTGCAACCTTTCAGAAGGTTTCTAAATTTTAAATACAAAAAAGAAGAAAATAGACCTCTCTCTATATGGGAGATTATTTTCTTTTCTAGACTCAACCTATGTATGTACATGCATATCTATCTTTTTTCGCATATTATATGAAAATTTGTTATGAACAAAATTATTGTTTTTGTGTATAAAGATCTGTATTGTTATTTAAAGTCAATCGTTTACAGCAAAAAAAAACAACGTCTGATTGCAATAACGGCTACTGCCATGGCATCGCAGCTTACATTGGTATTTGGAAAAACCTGTAATTATTCCGAGATTTAAAGCTCCCACCCAAGAAGCATTTTTGCCCGCCTCAGTTTTGCGAGTTCCTTTTATATTTTGGATCAATTTTTCTCCTATTCTTGCAAAAAAAGTCTGCGCCTTCATTTCTCATGACACCTACGAGCCCCGGTATCCAATGAACTGTGACATTATTGCTCCTGGTGAAGTCGTTTTGCCTGACCACACTCCCATACCAGTTTAGAGTTAATGGCATAGAAGTTTAACTCTTTAAGTGTGGCTTGGCTTTCTGACATGATGACATTGGTTTAGTTACGATAGTTCTTACTTTCAGCACATTGTACTATAGCATTCACCTTTTTCTAGGAAAATGTTTGTTTACTATTCTATCGACATAGAAAAGTGCATTTAGAGAGTGGTTCATGTTTTGCCTTCCCCATCTTTCATGCTACTTAATCCCCTTTGGAAGGTTTAATTATATGTTTTAATAATTTCTTGGCATGTGAAATAAACTTAATAAACGAAGCCTTACTGTCATACTAATGTACCATAAGATGATAGGGCTGGTTTTTAAGTCTTTTTTAGGCGCTTCTCTCACGCAATTTAGATATACCAAGCTTGATAAAATTGCTTCTCTTTACAATACTTACTCCAATTTAAATTTTCCAAAAAAAATATGTTTTGTTTTATTTATGCCATATCTTTATTAATTGAATTAATAATCAATACATATAATGAAAATCTTTCCCAAATACACCAGTTAAACAAAAATGGGCACTTACCTTAAAAACTGCAGTTAGTTGTGTATATATATAAACTTATTTGTTTAGTTGTTAATTATAATTATTTCAATATTCTTTTCAAGTTACAAGTTTATCATTTCAAATATTTTTTTAATAAAGTTTTCCCAAATTATAATTGAATTTTATTTGTATTTAAGAAAAATAGTTTTATGATTGATTAGTTATGTTGTATTTTTGTATTTTTGTATTTTATATTTTACTGATATTTAATAATATATTGTTTATTTAATTATGTTCGTAATAATTAAGTTTACTGGAGTGTTTTATAATTAAAAACAATCTGCATTTTGTTGAATGCTTGTAATTAAAATTTTTGGAACCATCCTATCGATATTGTATTTGTTCAGTGTTTGGTGCTTCTCGCGTACGCTTCTGTGGATTTTCGTATCTTCGTTGAAACGATTGTGGATCTTGAAAGAATCTCTTGGCTGTTGGTCTTTGCGACATTTGTCGTACTATAAGATTTAATTGTTTTATTTATATTTATTGTATGTATATTAAAATTGTCTTCATAATTTTTATTTTTGTTTGATTATAGTCAATTATTTATTATTACTTAGTTTATGTTAAAAAGATTTATTTTTCATTTAATGATTAGATAATTTGCAGAGAAAACGGAAGTATTACAAAAATACGATTACTATATAATACTCACTCGGCTGGCCAGGGTTACGGCTGTAACTTCGTTCGTCCTCGTATTCATATTCAAACTCATCTCGTTGGCTTTCTTCATCTTCATATACCTGACCTGTGAATCCAGTGATTTTCCTTAAAATACTTACTCCTGATCTTGCATCCCCTTGACCTCTGTACGTTGGTCTTTATTTGTTAAATCGAAAGTTAAAAATTAAAAATAATTTTCTACAATCAAGCTAACCCCCACCTTGCAGTTTCTCTTTCGACTTCAGTTCTCCGTTGATAATAAGGTGAAGGCTCTCCTAAGGATCTCTTCATAGGTGGTCTTTGCGAAACAAATCTTGCTAAAAAATTCAACTGTTATTATACATATGTGACTGACATTAATGATTATAATCAATTATTTAACTATTCCCATTCCGCCTCCAAGGATAAGAGGTTTAGAGATTTATAAGGTACGCCGCACCAACTTTAGATCGAGAGAATCACGTATTTTAATGACCAATTAGCTTTACATGTCCCATTAAAAGGAAATGTCACCACTACAATAATCGTGGAGAAATATTGTTTCACTGAACTAGGTTGCTCTTGACCACCGTTTCGTTTCTATCTTCCTTTTATAATAAATTCCTACAAAGTCGTCATTGAACAATATCAGCGTGTGTCTTCGTCCCCAGCACATCAATCAGTCTTACAATGCAGAAAGCTATGAGTGAATCTAGCACATAAACAAAAACAAGGTAAACTATATCGACATAAAATAACAGAAAGAAAAAGGGTTGAAGTTTTTAAATAAATAATCTAGCCTCGGTTAACTGATCAAATCCAAGACTTGATTGAAAGGATCTTTAAATACAGGGATGACATTCAATATGACAAATTAGAAGAAACGTTTTCGAGCGTGAGAATGATTTGCTTTATGTAACATTAAAGACGAGAGCTTTTGTTCGCACATGCGAAACAAAATAAACATTTCATTTTTCGACGTTTCTCATCTGAAATTGTTAAAGTTGCAATATTTTTGACAAAAAACAGACATGATAGATATGTGAATATATTACTCTTCCCAAGAGTAAGAAGATATCTAAGAGACCTTTCCGGTCCATTTACTTCACCAAAGGTATGTTAAAATTATTTGTTGCTAATTATTAGTTTTAGAGATTAGAGTTTTATTAAACGATTTCGATTGAATAAAAAAGTTTTTAAATATGTGTTAAATAGTATACAGTTAAAGCAGAAACCCGAGTAACATATATCCTTCCAGTTTTAAGAATTTGATCTACTTTAGAGGTAGTAGGTGAAGGAGCGTTGCAATGGTCAGTTGAAAACGATTTCCCCTTTTGCGCAGAGAACTCTGTCAAGAGATTTTTACGAACATTTGAAGCTATTGGAAAATCAAATGTGCCAAAAATGGATCAAATGAAGAGGGTAAAACAAAAAACTACTTACCATTAAATTTTAGTTAAAGCTCTATAAGACTATTTCTTAAACAAATTTGAGAGAAAAGCATTCAGCCCTATCCTACTAAATGGAAAAACGAACGTTCGATTCACTTCATCGATCTACGTCTGAATTTTTGTTAAACGTCGGGGATACTACTGTACCTACCTACGAATCCGATCTAATTGATTCTTAAGACCAGTCTCAAATTGGACAAGACAAATACTCATGCTTGACTAGGATTTCTTCAGAAGGCAATTATCAGCATAGCACAATCCATCTTCAGCAATATTCTCAACCAGGTTTTGGGTAACACATCAAAATTAATAGGATAGAAGTTAAATATTAAGAGCGTCAAAATTACCAAGATAACCCAGATAAAATAGTACAATGCCGTTTTGATTACGTTCCCCTCTTCAAATATTAAATTAGCTTTATATTTACGTGGTTCATAGGAACTATGTGCTCCTTCTTCGTCATCTTTGCCTTCCTCGAAGTCCATTCCATTATCGTTTTTCTGACCTGTGAAACCAGTTATTTTTTGCAAAATACTCATCCTGGGTTTATTATTTGCAAGACCTCTGAAATAAACAATCAAATATTACTACACATACAAACCATTGAATAAAATATTTGAAATCAACCTTTCATCAGAATAGGGTTTGCCAACTTTCTTTGAAAACTCTGGGTCTGCTAACATTTCATTCCTCTGACTTTGACTTACTTCGTCATTACTATCGGGAATAAGATATTTTCGAATTTCTGCCAAAGCATAAGCTACACGAGCATGAGCTTCCGCTGGGGTAGCGACAGATGAAATTTCAACATACAAATCTTTGCTTAAGTGTGCATGCCGTGGATCACCAGATTCACGCAATTCTTCTTCCTTTGCAGCATCACGCATTGAATTGCGACCCTTTATAAGAATTCTGCATAGAGTTTCTTTTTGGAGATTTCGAAGTGAATTACCCTTGGGTCCGAGAATCTTTCCATTGAAATTGAACTTAGGAAATTGTTTGACTGGCACGAAAACCTTTTGGGTGACTTTTATTGATTTCTGCTTAAAAACATCGGCATGCATTTCACGACCGGGTATGCGACCAGTCGTATGAACTCTATCAATTGCTTCATCAAGAAGCATAGCCGCCACCGGAAAATCTTCACTTAGGCGTTGTTTTTCGCCAACACAATCGGCAATGAACTTCTTTGACATCTCATTGAGACGAGGTGGATGTCCCTCATCTTCAACGGTTTGAACATCCTTAGTTATTGGCGATGAATCCCTCATTGTTAATTAGTGTCTGCAAGAAAAATATTCGAATTGAATAAATATGTATGTAGTTTTTGTTTTCTATTGAGATGCAATGGTACTAATATTTAAATGTTTTTTCTTTGCGAAATGATATCGCCGAGCAGTAATCCATATGCCGTGAGCACATACAGTATAATTTTAATGTACATACATACAGACTCGTGTTTACCAGAGTGCGCTCATGTTTAAGAACTATTCACATGAGAGCTACCAACGAATAAAAACACAAATGGGATTTAAAACATATATAAACAAATAAATATAAAATATATAAATTCTTCACAAAAACTTTACAAAAGGGTAGCAATCTAGTATAATTTAATGTTAATTTATAAAAATTTGCGTTTTAATTGCTAAAATGAGAGAAATTTGAGAAAACAAATTGGTCGTAGCAATTATATTGCAATTCGCGACGAACAATTTATTTTCTCAAATTTCTCTCATTTTAGCAATTAAAACGCAAATTTTTATAAATTAACATTCAATTATACTAGTTTGTAAAGTTTTTGTGAAGAATCTATGTTTATATATATTTTAAATCCCATTTGTTTTTTTATTCGTTGGTCGCTCTCATGTGATTAGTCCTTTAGAGTTGTTTTGGTTTCCTGTGTACTTATGGCCCACGAGCCACGACCACGAGTAAATGGAAAAGCTTATAACCTATTAAAGCTCAGTATAATCCAGGCATGTAAACCTTCCAGACTATTGAATAGAATAAATCTTACCTCCGAGTTATTCTCATCGATTTTCTCGAAAATAGTGGAACTGGGGATTCCCAAATTACTGGGTGCTATAGATGGCGAGATTTCAAATAGAGATTTATGAAATGAAATGGACTTGTACCAAGTTGTTCAATTGCAGAAAATTATTGTAAACTAAGAGCTATGAATGAAGCTGGATCAACGGAATTCACGGAGGTTACCACACTACTTTAATGTCGATTGCTGACGCCAATTGCCGCTTTATAAAGGGTTTTTTTCAATCAAAATGGGAATGTTGGAATGGAATAAAACAAGCTATGTGTGGTGTTTTTTGAAAGCCCATGTATGCGGGAATATGACATCGTTTAAATGCCCTCTCAGCTTCTTACGGTGGCACGGTTCTGAATGATCCAATATTTAATGACTCCTCCGCATAGATACGCCTAATTTTAAGCGATGGCCTGTTATGTTCACTTTAAGGGCATTGGTGGATTGTGATTTATTCGCATAGACCGGCGGCTTCAGGAAAACCTACAAGAAAATGTCTATCGGGGTCAAATCACATGACCTCTATGGCCAATAAAAGTCACCTCTGCGAGAGATAACCTTAGCCTCAAATCGTTCATACACAATTTCAATCGTGGCGTCCGCTGTGTGGTACGTAGCACTATCCTGCTTGAACCACATATCGTCTAAGCCCATATGGTGCAATTTAAGCCATTACTAATTGATTATCATAGTTCTGTAGCGCTCGCCATTGACGGTGATGCCTCACCAACATCACTTTCGAAACCAATGACGCCGTCGATCCAAAGTCCACACCAAAGGCTAACTTATTGAGGATGCACTGTAACTTGCTGATCCAATTTTGCAATTTTGCTTGTTAACACATGTGATTATCGGCCAAAATTGGAATCCTCTTCCAAACGCTTCCAAGCCCATTCAGTAAAAAAGCGGCCCTGTCTATGATTATGAACTCCTTGAGTTAGTTGGATCTTGTACGGGCGTGGGCTCATTTCCCGACGCAAAATTTACCAAGTAGAAGTCTGAAAAAACGTTTTTCAAATTATTTCGAAAAAAAAAAGTTCAAGAAAGTTAACCACTCTGAAAAGTTAACCACCTTTGGGACATTTGAGAAAACTTTTTCATGGTTCAACCGTATTGACTTTTCGTCCACACTATCATCGTATATATCGCAAGTAAGTCACAAAAATCCTATCGCACAAAAGTGAAGCGTGAAGTTTCCTTCCACAAAGAAATTATACAATTATTGCAATCATACAATTTTTGCAGAATTTAAGACGCCATTCATTTGAATCTTAACGAGCGCAGAAGCAAATGAACACAATAAAAGCTGTTTTAAAGGCAAAAAGGAAACATACGATACGAAGTGCATACCTACCTACTCGTTTTAAGTTTTTTCCTTTTATTGAAGATATTACATTTTTTTGACGCTTTAGAAACGAAATATTTTTTTGTGTTTTTTTACTATATTTTTGAAAGTTTTATATGCCAATTCCTTGAAAATAAAAATAATAACTAGAAGAACGAATCTAAATCTGAAGGCTTTGGGATCTATTTACAAATGAATGTATGCATATACTACGTTAGATAGGTTGTTATTCTTAATTCCTTTTCCTTGCTATTGCCACTGAAAAACCGCACTATTATTAAAAAAAAAACATATATTTTCGAAATTAACAAAAGAATATATAATTTTCGACTTACCTTTCTTTATTTTAACTTAATTTGACTTGACCAAACGAAAATCTTTACTGGAAAACTAACTAAGGTTGAAAAGTCTGCTATTACACGATGCATCCAGACGCGTGCGACTTTTCGAATAACGTAAGTGCAAAAGAGAAAAAAAAATCGAAAGATGAGACGGAAAAAAAATTGCCCTGTGTCGCGTGGGTAAAATTTTCGGTGCAACAATTTGACGTTTCTCTTTTCTCTTGTCCGTTTTTCTTCCATTCTGCTTCATATGATTTCGTTATCCGAGGAGCAAACTTCAATGTAATGCATAGAAATACTTCTTTCTGATTGCTTCTTTATTTTGAAGAGCACATACGCTCACCAACACCGAAATGAAAAATAAAGAGAACTGTCAAATTGGATTCATGAATCTGGTTTCAACGTGTAATAGCGCTTGAATCAGTGGACGAAATATCAAAGCAGAATTCGAAGAAGGCGCATGCATCTAGATTCATCGTGTAATAGCAGACAAATGAAAAATTTATTTACTTCAACTTTTCGCTATCCTATAGTATATAGACTAGTATTCTACTATTCTTCAATTCTTTATATATTGGAGACAGGGACAGCAATATTTCCATTCGACTTTTTGTATTACACTTATCTAAATCTACTACAAAATCTTCTTGTAAGCATTGCCAGACTTATTTTATGTTTATAGAAAAGTTAAATTTGAAAGCCTGAGGCTCTTTTACGGAAGGAATAATAATTAAAATAAACGTATTCATTGAACATTGTAAGAAAACATGCACGAACGTCTCACGACTGCTTGCGAAAAAACGCTTTCAAAAGACAATCAATCAGATGTTAATTAAATATCAAACAGCGATGATTTCGATTCAGGTGACGGGCGAAAGGTGTTAGTTTTTTCAACTTTATTCGCTTATTTTTTTTTTGAAATTATATCTTACCACTTTAAACGACTATATCTCACGTACATAGTTGCTTTAATATATAAAAGTGCTTTCGAATTTAAAAATTCTTGATAAATATAAAATATGGATTTAATTAAAGAAAAATCATAAAATTGCGTCTGATTTCTGATGGAAAAGTATTTGTACGAGTATGTACAAATAAGTAATTTGGGATTTCAATTTCAACTATTTAATAATACACATTTTAGGAAATAATCTCAAAAACTAATCGTTAACTCGTTTTCAAGATATTAATTTTTCAAAAATCCAAAAAATATTTATTCAAAAATTTGTATATACAATATTTTTTTTAATTCAAAGGATCTCTTGTACAAAAATGTTGGTCCAAATCGTTAGAGTCGTTAATGAGATAGTCGAAAATCAAAAAAAAGTTTCTATGGCAGGTACCGTTTGTATTTTTTTTTTTTTTCAAAAATTTTGTTTGACCAAAATGTAGCACTTATTTTTTTTTTATCAAAATCGTTAAAACTGTTTTCCAGATAAATAAGATTTTGCATAACGGCTGTATGGCATGTACCGTCAATTTTGGAGCTAAAAACAAATTCAATTTCTCATCTAGGGATTCACCGAAGAATCTTAAATACCAAGTTTGAAGAAGCTGTAGGTGGGAAATACAGACAGACGGAATTGCGGGACCTATTTTGCCGTGATCTCTATCTTCGTTATGTCAACTTTGATCAAAATCTCGAGCTCTATTTCTTTTCCAAATGTTAAACTTGCACCATAGTACCCACATATAACACAATAGTAAAAAGAGAAAATTCAATTTTCGATGTTCTTGACAAATTTTAAAACATTGACGTCGTTGTACCGTTAAGGAGTTAACGACTTAACAATGTTTACCATGACGTCATAAATTTTACGACTACGATTTCGGAGAACCCAACGGCTTTGCGCGAATACACTAAATATCCATTTTGTATAGGCAATGATACAGTTTGATGTGTTTTCTCAATGCACTACAGACACTATTTACAAATCTTAATCTATCCTTCAGAGTAACAACATTGGATCATTTTGTTAAGCATGTTACTTATTTGGATAAATTCTGATAGTAAAAACGGAATTCCTTATAATGTATGTTTTTTTAAGTACTCAATAAGAAAGCCTACATACAAAAGGAAAATAATTGTACTGAGGCAAAAGCATATGTAAATGAACTGAAATCAAGTGTTTTTAAATTCTTATACCTCTTATCACAACATTTTAAGTTTATTTTTTCAAAAATATTTGCGCCTGGAACCGAAGATTTCTTCCGAATTACCAATCGAAAACACGATTATTTCTGATCAACAATTTAAAAGCAAGTTTTTAGTTAACTAAACAAAACATATAAATCTAGTTAGGTTAGGGATATAACATACTCAATGGATTCGTTTTTTTTTTGTAGCGAAAAAGGGGAGAAGACAGAAGTTTTAGTTTTATTTTAAGAACAATCGTCGTTCCAGAGTCGTGTTGTCTAAATAAAATGACAATTGTTGGAGTAGGTTATGTTCAGTTTCTTCGTACATTTAGCACATGCTTTACTATTGACATCGAAATTGCAATCGGATCAGATTTTGTTGTTTTATAATGGTAGCAATAACAATTCAGTAATGTTGTCTTGCGTAACGGTCATATAGGTTATTTATTTTGTGTTTCATTATAACATTATCTTCTTACCATTATCGTTTAAAAAAATTAATTTTTCCAACTTAAAATATCTCGTTAATTTTTGATTATAGTTATATTATTTTATTTGCTTTAAAAAAATTATAAATAGAGAAAATATGTATTTGGTTTAAAGTATGTATATGTATGTATGTATTTATATATAAACACTAAAAGGACTATTCACATGAGAGCGACCAACGACCAACGAATAAAAAAACAAATGGGATTTAAAACATATATAAGCCTAAATTCTTCACAAAAACTTTACAAAAGGGTAGAAATCTAATTTAATGTTAATATATTAAAATTTGCGTTGTAATTCCTAACTAAAACGAGAGAAATTTGAGAAAATAAATTGGTCATCGCAAATTGCAATATGATTGCTACGAACTGTCAAACGCTATTCACGTTCCGCATAGCATCCACACTGCAACGAATGAATTGTTCGCGCGCGACTAACCTCAAAATCATTCTAAAAGAATTTTCTTGGTGATTGGTCATGACAGTAGTTGTCTAACTAAACGCCTTTCGCGACGAATAAAAAAAATGCATGTGAACGAAATGTCAAAATAGGCGAATGTTCGTTCATTCGTCGGTCGTTGGTCGCTCTCATGTGAATAGTCCTTAAGAGGCTTACAGATGAAATTTTAACTCACCATGACAACGTCTTAAATGGAATTTTATTAGTCATTTATAGGTTTTAATAGTTTATAATTAGTACAGGTAAAATAAGAAATTGTACCAAAAGTTTTACACTTATGAAACTTGATGAGAAAGTAAGAATGAAGTATCAAGATTCAATAAAATATCTACTTCAAAGGGGTTTTTTATGGGAGGGTCGTATCAATTTGGTATTGCACTCATTAGATAGTAAATTTAAAGTCATGTTGCACATGCTCAGATGGTACTAATATAATTTGTCCACTTTGATAGACCTTCACCACTGCCCATCAAAAAACACCTTTGGAACCCTATGTTCTGTTCAACCTGTACTTAATATGCAATTAAATTATTCTTTGCTGAAAGTTTAAGTTATACAATTTTAAAATGTTATAGTTTCTTATTTAAATTTAAATTTTTAAGTATGTTATTTTCCCTTACGGGTTATGGATGCGTTCTTTTGTTAAATAATAGGTTGCATTAATTTTTTTTATAAATAATTTATATCATATAACTTTTAAACAAAAGTTTATATTTATATTTATTTGTTATAGAACATTATTTAATGATATTTTTGCATAAATGAAAAGGGAGAAGATTTTGGCTGACCACCGAATGATGGTTCACGTGTACGTTTTTGTGGACTTTGATACGCGTATGCTTGCTGTGATGGCGGCGGTCTCTTCACGGGTGGTCTTTGCGAAGCTTGTCGCACTATAATATTTAATTTGTATTATTTATTTATAAAATGTTATTTTGTTATTTTTTTTGAAAAGTTATGTGGGTATTTAGATAGTTTTTTTTATGAGTTGTTTAAAGTAGCATTATTAGCTAAAAGGATGTAGGTAGACGAAAATTAATATTGATTAATACTTACAATAGCTTTCGTTTCCTTCTTGGTTATCATATTCATAGTTTCCTGGTTTATCTTCATTTTTCCTACCTGTAAGCTTCTCTAAAATACTCACGGTTGGTTTTCTGTCTATATAACCCTTGTACGATGACCTTCAAGTAAATACAGAAAAAACAATCAGACCAATTAAACTATTAGTAATAAAACTCTACGCACTTTGAGGCAAGTTTTTCGGCATATATAGCTGTTTTTTTTGCAGTCTCTGGATCAGCCATACTTTCTTTCATCTGGCTTTGACTGACTTCGTCGTTCTTGTCTGGAATTAAGTACTTACGAATTTCAGCCAAACCATAAGCAACACGAGCATAAGCTTCGGCCGGCAAAGCTACGGTGGAAATCTCAACGTACAAATCTTTGTTCAAGTGAGCGTGTCGGGGATCACCAGATGATCGCAATTCTTCTTCTTTTTCTGAGTCACGCATAGAGTTTCGACCCTTAATTTTAATTTTACACATCGTTTCTTCTTGCAGGCGACGAAGTGAGTTTCCTTTTGGCCCAAGAATTTTTCCAGTGAAATTGAATTTGGGAAATTGTTTAGTCGGCAAAAAAACCTTTTGGCTTATTTTCATCGGTTTTTGCTTAAAAACATTGGCATACATTTCTCGACCGGGAATACGCCCAGTGGTCAAAACCTTGTCGATAGCTTCATCAATTAGCATAGCAGCTAATGGAAAATCTTCTCCTAAACGTTCCTTTTCAAGTACACAATCGGCAATGAATTTGTTTGATATGTCATTAAGACGTGGTGCAAATCCTTCTTCTTCATTTTCAGCATTTCGATGTACAAAAGAAATTTCTGACATTTTTCAAAACTATATTTTTTTATTGCTGGAAGAAAAAGTAAAAATTTTAAAATAAATAATAGCGGGTACCTACTAAAGGGCTTAAAATGATTAAACAAATTGTGTTAGGAAAGTTGAAAAATTTTCCTATTTCAAAAAATGTAGAGCGGATCATAATTAGTGAATGCTTTTAATAAAGCAGTTTAAGAATAGGTTTTTTCCAAACAAATTGGAGTAGATTTGATTTTGTGGCAGTACGTAATAAATAAAATGCACGACTGGATCGCACGAACTTGCTCTTATGTAAAAGTACTTTGGAATTTAAGATACATTTTATAAATATAAAACATGGATTTAATGAGATAATAATGTTCAAATGCATAAAATTGCCGTCTGGTTTCCGGAAAAGTATGAATTTATGCAAATAAACCTTAAAAAATCGTTTTATTATTAAATACATTTTTTATATAAGAAATTTCTCTGAAATTTTTCAAGAAAAAAATGTGGGATACGAATTTTAAGTATTTAATAATATTGGTTTTAGGAAATAATTTCAAAAAATAATCGTTTATAGGTTTTGAAGATATTGATTTAATTTTTTTTTTTTTTTTTTTAAACCCAATACATATTTTTTAGAATATTTTTATATACAATATTATTTTAAACTTAAGGGGACTCCTGCTAAAAATTTTGGGTTAAAATCCTTAGAGCCGTTAATGAAAAAGTCGAAAATCAAAAAAACGGGTCTATGGCAGGTACCCCTAATAACATTTTGCCCCAAAATTTTGTTTGACCAAAATGTAGTCCATGTCCATAATATCACACTTAATTTTTTTTATCAAAATCGTTAGAGCCGTTTTCGAGATAAAAAAGATTTTGCATTACGGGTGTATGGGGGGTACCCTTAGTTTTGGAGCTAAAAAAAAAATTTCAATTTTTCCTCTAGGGAATCACCGAAGACCCTTAACTACCGAGATTGAAAGAAATAGGTCCAGTGGTTTAGGCTGTAGTGAGAGGTACAGACATACAGACACACTGAAACATGTTTTTTGTGTACTAAATTTTCCTTAAAATTTTTATAAAAAAAATTGATATGCAAATTGTTAGTATTTAATAAAATACATTTTAAAACGTAATTTAAAAATTTAATCGTGTATTGGTTTTAAAGATATTGAATTTTCAAAAAAAAATTGTATTAATTTTTTAAAAATCCAAAAACTATTTTTTCGAAAAAAATTTTAGTTTATATTTTTTCAAATGCAAAGCAGCTCCTGCATAAAAATTTTGGTTAAAATCGTTAGAGCCGTTGGTGAGAAATTTGAAAATCAAAAAAACCGTTCTATGACAGGTACCCCTAATAACATTTCCCCCAAATTTTTTTTCACCAAAATATAGTCCATGTCCATAATATCACACTTAATTTTTTTATCAAAATCGTTAGAGCCGTTTTCGAGATAAATAAGATTTTGCATTACGGGTGTATGGGGGGTACCCTTAGTTTTGGAGCTAAAAAAAAAAATTTCAATTTTTCCTCTAGGGAATCACCGAAGACCCTTAACTACCGAGATTGAAAGAAATAGGTCCAGTGGTTTAGGCTGTAGTGAGAGGTACAGACATACAGACAGACAGACGGAATTGTCGGACCCACTTTTTTCGTCTTCGCTATCATCGTAATGTCAACTTTGATCAAAATATCGAGTTCGATTTTTTTTCCAAATGCAGAACTTGCCCTAGCCCTATAGTACCTATATCGCAAGTAAAAAATGATAATATCAATTTATTTGAACGCTAAATCAAAATTGAATGAAACTTCACCACAAAGTTTAACTATTAGTTATCAAATATTTTTCGTATCAATATTTAAAGGACATTATGAAACTGATTTGCCAACTAAATACTTTAAATTCTTTCTTTTGGCCTGCAGTGTATACGTGTATAAATTCTAAAATTTCATCTCAACTTGAATTAGAATTTCCAGCGTTATAATTATCTTATAGTATGAAGTAAATTTACTTTATATTTGTCATAAATAATATTTTATGCATGCTGATTTGCGTATTCAGCGAACCAAAAACTATATATGTACATATGTACATACTGTGATCGTCTAAAGTGAGTAAGCACCTAAATGATTTCTAGAGTTACCTACATGGAATCGAAACCAAAAAATAAACAAAAATTGAATTCCAATAATACAAAATAAGCTTTATTTAATAGCAATACAAAATAAAAATTCAAAAAACGAACAAATGTATTTTTTTCCTAATAAAAACTAAAAACACTCCATACTTTACGAGTCAAAAGTAAGTAAACATCTCGTCATATCTTAAAATTATTTATAAATATAGTACAGTATGTATTTCGTTTGACCACCTTAGACTTCATAACATCTCTTAGTCAGCATGACATGGAAACAACTATGTTATTTCTAACATCGGAAATCGGAAGATATTTGGGACAGTTCTTTAATTAGTCTTTTTAGGTGATCTTTGTTCTTGATAGTCCTTTTGCGAAATTTTCCGGTCCAAATGATCAAATAAATGTTGTATGGGGCTTAGCTCCGGCGATTGGTGAGGCTGGTGGAGGTGCTTTTAAGTCCTATAAAGCATTCACTCCCTAAGGAACCGCGAGGTATGCTTAGGATCATTATCTTGCTAAGAGGTCCAATTGCTAAGCATACCTAATTTGCTTAAGCTCGGTTGAAGGTTATTGCTTAGGATGTTAAGATAGTCTTGTTTGTTCATTGTACTTTCAATGAAAACAAGTTTCCCGATCGAATATGCTGCCATGCATTCCCACACCATTATGTTTTACTGTGCTCCTTATATTTTGTTCATGATGTTACTTCTGACGCGAATATAGAGTATGTTTAGTTTATATGAGGACAAATTTCAAAAGTAATATTTTGAATTTTTATTTTTGTATTGATTTATTTTTATTGAATAAATCATTTGATTTTTATTATTAGAATCCATTGTTTATTTGTTTGTTCAAATTCCATGCGAGTCCAGAAATCATATTGGTGTTTACTTGCTTTTGACACTAACTAACTGTCTGTATAAGAAGTTACTTGGTTTAAAAACCAGGCTGAAATTATTGCCTATGCCTAGTGTAATGAGAACAGAAATTCTTCGACGTTATCTACACTCCCCATGTAGATAGGTACATAGTAGGTAAATAGTGCATCTACTTAGATATTTAAATTTATTCTTTAAGAGAAACAAGAAGAGCACTGAATGAAACCAATAGGCTTAAATCTGAATCTGATTGCCATGGCTGAGAAATTAAATAATTTATCTATCTGGAAAGAAAAGTACATCCATACTTACATACATACATATATGTATGGATGCGAGTATACATAAATATATTAGTTGTATTTTTTGTTCAGCTCAAAAAAATCAGAAGGAAATTGCGAATATGCATAGGTGGGAAAACTGCCAAAGAATAAAAAATGTATTTTTGACTTACCTCTAAAATTATGTTATTATAAATTTATAAAGAAGGCAAACGTTTACACCAAATTTATTTTTGTCAAAAGTAAATTGAGAATATATGAAATGAATTGAGATGAGAAGTGTGACAAACGAACGGTGCAAATCCAAGTGAGCAAGTGTTCGATAATCGATATATTTATATATACATATGTGTGATAGTATTGTCATATGAATTTGTTTGGTGCCTTCTTGCCGTCAATTGTATAACACTTAGAGCAATATTTATTCTAGTACAATAAATTGGCTTTGTTCCTTTGCTGGTTGGTGGAAGGTTTCTGAGTATTTTTCTAGCCATTTTTAATGGACCATATTTAGGTTAGGTGCGTTTTATTATCTACGGATCTATGTGGATCCGGATTAATATTTAACATGTATTACAAAAACAATTTGGGATCCTGTTAACTATCTGGATCTATTTCAAGGATCCAAAAATTAGTTCTTTCTGTGGCGAGTAGATGGCTTTTTATGGTAAGGGAGTTTAAACTACAGTGTAACGAAAAAAGACAAAAAACATTTGAAAATTCACCAAACATAAGCATAAGGGAGATGAGCATACAACACAACTGTCACTATGATCTGTATCGTTTTATTTTCAAGAGTTATGCGCGAAACAGATTAAACCAGCAACAGCACCAGCATCGTCAACAGCAAACAGCACGCTGACCAGCAAACATTTCTCAAACACATTGCCACCAGCAACGTCATTTCATCTGTTTGACATTTCATATGGAAAAAAAGTTTTTCATTGTGGTGCCACTGAATATTGCAGTGGAAAAGTTGACATCACTGCTCCAGCAACAGCAAATTTAGGACTTTAGCTTAACGACGCTATTTGCGTTGCTGTTGCTGTTCTTATGTGTGTTGAACAATTGAAATATATTGGCTCTAAATTAATGGCGGCCGCTGTTGCTGTTGCTGGTTCAATCTGTTCCGCGCTTTATGCGGCGAAACAGATTAAACTAGCAACAGCACCAGCATCGTCAACAGCAAACAGCACGCTGACCAGCAAACATTTCTCAAATACATTGGCTCTAAATTAATGGCGGACGCTGTTGCTATTGACGGTACTGTTGCTGGTTCAATCTGTTCCGCGCTATAAGCATAAGGCCAAAAGGGAGATGAGCATACAACACAACTGCCGTGCGTTCCGAATGATGCAGATGCTCCACGAGTACGTTTTTCACTTTCGTTTGGGTTTGTTTGATGTGAATGCGGCGGCTCTTCGAGGCTGTTCTTAATATTTAATTTGTAGTATTTATTTATAAAATATTTTGTAATTTTTTATTTTGAAAAATTATTTGTGTATTTGACGAGTTATTCATACGCGATCATGCAATCGATGAAAATGTAGTCGATTCTAAGTTCTTGTTTTTTTCCGGGGTATGCCGTATCACGACACGAATATGCAGTATAATGAAAATGAATACAAATATGATCGTCATCTCAACCTTGCTAATTCGAATACCTATTTTTGTACATTAGGTATCTTGTTATTTGAGCACTTTCTAACATTTTTAACTGTTTCTTTGATGTACTTTTACAATTTGCAGAGATAAAAACATATTCCTAAAATTGTTAGTGAAATACATTTTTACGATAAAGACGTTTCATTTCCAGTTGATAAAGCTTTTTTGTAATGCAATATATTCAGCTCTATCACAAATTCCATCGTAATCGGAACTTTTACGAATCCCGACAAAAAGCTATCATCAAATCCGTTCGTAACAGCAATTTGTATGAGATTTTCCACTACGATGGATTTTGTGATATGTAGTTTGTTTTGGGATTCGTACCAAGTTTCCGATTGCGATGGAATTCGTGATAGGGCTGATTAAATTTCAAAACTTTCATGGTTCGAATCTAACATGTCGAATTAGCGAGGTAGTATACTTAATTTAATCTTCTATTGAATACTTTGTTTACATTAAATTTTATATAATACATTTACCATCGTTTTCATTTAATATTGTGTCTCAGATTGCTGCCAAATCCACTTGTTATCCCTAAGACATACATATTTAGAAACCTTTCCATTATAACAGAAAAAAATTTCGCAACAAATAATTAGAAATACATTTTCTGTTCATATTCGGTTTTCTTAGAGACTTTATTTGTCACAATTTTGCTAGTGTGCTCTGGAATCTACGAGTAATTATGGAATTCGAAGCCAGTTGTATGGCAGATTTACCTAGATATTAAGGATTAACTCCAAGACGAAAGCGATTTCGATGTTAAATTTGGTACATCGATATCGCATGAGTATTGGATATATGAATCTTCTGAAAACTTGGTGGTGGAATGAATGAAGTGGGTTGGGTGTATTTTTGCTATTCTTACTGCAGCTTTATTTTATGGAAGGACTCTGCCATTCAGTTTATCCGATAGATTGGCTATGGGATTGAGGCCAGGAGAGTGTGCAGAACGATTATTGTTGGCCAGTTGTATAGCAGCTATTTGCGCACTTCATCATCTTCTTAAATTTAAAGCCACGAAATTCCCAGTTTTTCGGAGCTTTGTTTAAGGTTTTCCCTTAGGATAACATTCCTTATTCATGATCCAATTGCCCACATCTTTTGCCGATATGCACCTCCCATACCCTAACATTACGTTCCCTCACGCTCTACCGGTGGCTTCAAATTTGTGCTCTTCAGTTCTTCATTTCATTCTTTTGACATCAGAAAAAAAAAACTGCGGGGGTGGCCGTGGCGCGATGGATGTGTGCTCGCCTGTGAACCTCATGATCACAGGTTCGATCCCTGCCGTCGTCTATGTCATTTTAATTCCATTAAAAACCTTCTAAACTTGTCATCACTGGGTTGCTGGTTTACTCATTACATGTTGTTCAGGCATAACACTAACAACATGTAATTGAGTTAAACTAGTATGCCCAACAAGGATGAACACGAATAAAATAATGTGAATTATAAGCGACATACAAATAAGACACGGCATTCTCCGCTTTAGTTCAGCCGCCATTCCTGGAGATAAAATATCTGAGACAACAACCTTCAGTCTCAGAACATCGTGCCACACATCTTTCCTATCCTTCCTTCTCTTCTTAACTTCACGCCCGCGCTGTGTTGAAACATTTAAAGGGTAATCTAATCCCTTGAGCGCGGGTAGATTATAAAAAAAAAAAAAAAAAAAAAAAGATCTATGTGCCCTACAGCTTTTCCTCTCTTTGAAGAGTTTGATTTTTTGGAGAACCTTCAGAGGATAAATCACTCTTTTCTACCTGGTAGTGTCTCAGATACTTGTTTCTTTGATGCATTAGTGCTTCGCATCCACCTAGTATGTTTGTCATAAGTACTGCAGAATCTGCATGTGGGGCTGTTTTCCAGGCCAAGAATACTTCAGTATCTTCTTAGTTTACAGTGACCCGTGAGGAGTCTCGTTTCTATTCGTAGATTGTTCCTACTTAAGCTGTACAGTTCATGAAAGGATCTTGGTTATAGTTCCCAGGAAATAGTTTGGCCTGCCTCAGTTTTGGGAGTTCTTTCCAATTTTTGGATCTTTTGGACTCCTCCTCTATTTTGATTGCGTTTTTAATCCTGTTTTCTCCTGTTCCGCAGCAGGGCTCTGGTCCTATTAGAGGAGTCCTTGAGGAGGATTCTGCTACCTTACTTCGCTTGACGCCTAAATGCCCAGGTACCCAATGAAGTGAGACATTATTGTTCTTGCCGAGTTCATTTAGCCTGCCAACACATTCCCACACACACTTAGACGTGATGGCGTAGGATCTAAGTGCTTTGAGTGTGGCTTGGCTATCTGACATAATGACAATGTTTTGGTTTCGGTAATTCCTTACGAGATTTCGACCCGTTCAACTGTGGCATCGACTTCAGCCTGGAAAATGCTAGTGGATTGTCCCATTGGTATGGAGTTTTGTTCAATGCCCAAAAATTCCAGCTCCAGTCCCTTCTGTCGTTCTCTAACCATCCGTGTACCACTTATATATAATATGTATTAGTTTTTTTTAAGGTTTTATAGTTTATGTACTTTATAGTACATTGTTCTTCTTTTGTTTATCCAAATTGAAAATTATTTACTAACATGCCACACAAGAAATTAATCTTTAACGTTAATCCAAGTAAGTATGTTTGTACATTTGCCATATTTATGTATATTTTTAATTGAAAACAATTAATTTTCAGCACACGTGGCTTACATATGATGATGTTTCTTAATTTGATAATTTAGAATGTATCCTTCTAGCAGCTGGTGATACTCGCTGTTAAACTGTTATGCAACTTCACACTTAACAATGGCTAACAAATTTTGAAGAAACTTTATTTTCATGTATCTTTAGGTTGTTTACTTAACTTTTCAACAGTATTTCTTTTAAGTTTTTTAATGGAAGTTTTTTTTTTATATATAGAATTGATGATGTATTTTCATGTTAGGAAAAAACATGAAAACAGTTGTTTTGAACATTTTGTTATTATGAACTTCAAGCGATTCATTCTAAGATTCTCTATAACTCAAGCGATTTTTGAGCTGATGCATGTAAGTAAATACATACTTAAAAATACACCCTTCTACTAATAATTTCTCACTTACGTTTTCATACAGTTTTTGACTACACTTTTGATTATTTCATTCGGTTAATTCTCACAGTATTATTTTTAGTAGTCATTTGCAAATTATGTGTAATCCAAGATGTCTACTTCATGATTACAATTACATAAAATAACAAGCCTAGTTAATCAGATTTTTGAATGGAGAAACTAGACTTATGTTTTATGTTAAACACCCAATTTCATAAGTTATGAATAACACCAAATATTCCTTACTTGTTTTGTGGGACAAAATGCTGTTATTGGGTTGTCGTCAATGATGTTGGACACATCCCTTTAATCAGATTACATCCAGCTAAACCTAAAAAAACATTTAATCGAACATTGTTTAGCTTTTTTGGTTTATAAATAAAAATCACAGAATTAAAGCAGCAGTGCAAGGAAAACCAAATTAAAATAGAATGTTTGCAATTCAAAGCATTGCCAGCAGCATTTTATGAGCGAAAAAGCTTTATAAAATAGTTCGTTGATAAACATAACAAAGAAAGCCGAAGAAAAAAATAGATGTCTGCACTTAGCTAACAAACCTGAACAAATTAAACATTTAAGAGTTAGTTTTGAATTCAAAGAAGTCAGTATTTATTAAGTTGCATTTTTGAGAAAAAAAATCTCAAGCCAATATTCAACATATACATAAAGCTAGATGCACGCAGCACGTTTTTGAGGATGAAACTAACTATTAACCGAACAGATAGTCGCGCAAACAATCTTACATTGAACTGTTTACACATTTTAACTTTACCAAACGCACACCGCTAAATACGTTTGTGAAATACTCACCGAACTTGCCATGCATAACGGAATTATTACTTTAACTTTCGCTTTTGCATCAGAAACGATGTCGGTAGTGTCACTTTTTTGGTAAAAAAAACATCAAAACTGGGTCTTGATGTTGGTTGTTGTTTTATCGGTAAGTTTATATCGTATTTTATATTTCACGTTGCTAAGTTACATATATCATTTATTTTTCTTCTTTTTTGGCTGAAAACGTAAACTTTATGTTTTGAATTTTATTCTTTGACTCGATTTTTTACTTGCACTTTAAATTTTTTGTTTAAATTAAAAATATTTAGAAATAATAGTCTATCTTTGTCTAAGATTACAATATATAATAAATAGTCACTTTTTCTTTTTCCAATTAATATTATTAGTTTATTTTGAATATATGTACATACATATGTGTATGTAGGTAATTCAATTCATTATATTGTTGCTTATGTTTCTAAATATAAATATTATTTGTTTGTGTGTTTCTTTTTTTGTCTACATTACAAATAAGATTAAGATTATAGTTGAATTTGTTTAGCTTTGTTTGATACTCACGCATGAACATTTGTAATTAGATGAAATTATAATCTAAAATGGTGACTGTAAAATTTTCTGTGTCCTTTATTTTTATACTTACATATTCTTTTTGTACAAGTACATACAATAATTGTAATGTTTGTGTTTTTACAACAGAATATTTTACATTTGTGTAATATATTTCTTCCCGAATTTAACTCCTTGATATAGTCCTTTACATGTTTTTTATTTTTATTTTTAATTCGATTATTAATGTGTATTAGATAATGAAGATCCCTTAGCTACAAAATAATATTTTCGTAAATACTTCTAACTTTATTTTGAATTGATGCTATTTTATTTATAACTCAATTAATAAATTGTTTGTTTTGGATTTTAAATTTGTTGGGATTTATTTTTTGTCATTTTAATCTTGTTTTGTATGTTGATTCAATTCAAATAAATTAATAAAACCATCGTCGAATTATTTTTACCAGAAATAAGATTTTTTTTAAATCAAGGAAACATAGGTAGATGTAATTTATTTGATTTACATGTGAATATGGATTGATATTTTTTTTATTTTATTTCTTTAATTTTATGTTGTAATCAAAATTTGTTTGAATGTATTTTTTTTTTGTGTCATAAACTTATTTATTATTATTTAATTTTTTTGTTTTGTTTCTCTTTTGAATTTAATTGTTAGCGAACTCGAGGGTATGGCGCTGCTCTGTAACGGACATTTTCACGGGAACGTGATCCAGATTCATAGTGATTCGAACTAGTTGGTCGATATGCTGATGAGCGACCATTGCTTGTTTCTATAATTTTTAGAGTGAATTAGGTTATTTTTGTAGATTTTGTTTTAATTATTTTTTTTGTAATTTGTTTTGGAAGTTGGTATTTTGAAATTATAAATTAAATATATAGATTTGAGTTTTGTTGATTTAGATTTTTATTATTGTTCGATATAAATGACGATAAATAATTTGATTCAAAAATTAACCGAACGAACGATGAATTTTTGTGTCATAATACTTAGAAATAAATAAAGATAATCAGGCAATCAATTTTCACACATACACATACACATACAAATTAAAAGAAAATAAGATATGGAAATTAAAGAAAAAGAAAAGAAAATATTAACTTACTTGGATACCCACTGTGAGAGTAAGATGATGGATGTTCACGTCTGTATTCTCCTCTTTCGTAGGACGAACTTTCATAGTGCCCATGGGACGAGGAATGCTTTGGTGGTGGAGAGTACCTACCATAATCATCATGATCATAAGGGTCGTGTTCCCGTGGTCTAAAATTAAGTGAAATTTGTTTAAAAGAAAATTAAAATCCTTAGAAAAATCACAAAAGCTCTTTAAGGCGTAATTTTACTTTTCTGGTGGCAGATAAATTTCCTAAATATTATTAAATTATATGACCTAAAACATATTTTTTTCTTTACGAACTTTTTCAAGACGGACGGATATATTTTTTTTTATATATCGGGCACTAAAGGGATTTTGACTAGCCTTAAAATGTTTGAACGCAATGCGAGCGTTGCAAATTGGCTTTCAACACAGCCAGATCAGAATAAGTGAAAAATTTCGTGCCAAGTAGAAAGAAACCTAAAACGTAGCAACTTTTTTGGCGGAGTCGAATGGGGGTTGCGCTTTAGCGACAGAAGACTAGGTCAGAATTTATTAAGCTTATATACGTTAAACGTTTTTATATGTTTCCGTTTTATATGTTCAATTGAACGAGCCCTTAATTTAAAACAATCGACTATTGAAAGAACCTTATTAAGTTCTATAGATAGAACCAAATTATGTGCTGCCAATATGCTTTTGAATCAAATAAACTTGTTTCAATCCAGTTACTTGCTAGACCCTTTATTGTGATAAAAAAAAAAACTGTGATATTTCTTACCTTGACTTGCTGACAGGATAAGCATCATCCATAGCGTAGCGGGCTTTTTCCAAAATGCTATAAACTTTTGGTTTGGATGGTTTATCGAATGATGGTGGTGGTGGAGGGCTCCTATAAAATTTGAATTTAATGGATTATTTTTAAATATACATAAGAGGCTGTAACAAACGAAATGAACTTAAAAATTAATTGATTTCTTCAATATACTTATTATTTTTAAGAAAAAAAAGAAAAGATTTCACAGAGAAAATATACATATCTGTGGTGTTTGGTAAAAACATGATAACTCCATAAAATAATTTGCATCCTTGCATTTATTCTACATCGAGCTGAAAACTAAGCGGCTAAGCCGATTTTCTTTAAATTTAGAACGTTAGTTTTTAAAGAATATTTTTAAAAGTTCTCCAAATTTTAAGTAAATCAGTCAACCCGTTTAAGCCCTAGCACCACGTAAAGTGAAAGTAAAATGGCAAATTATTTTAGGGACTTATCATGTTTGTACCAAACACCACAGATATGTATGTAGGTACTTATGTACATATGTATGTATGTATATACAATTTTTTGCTAATTTCATGTCTGGATTGCCTTTGATAAATTACTTTAAGGCCAATGCAAACTCATCTTGTTTGATTTTTACTGTATTTGACTTAATTATCTTTTCTTAATATTAAAAGCATAGGAAATATTAATTATTTTTAATTGTTCAGCGGGCACTTAGCTAGACACAAGCCTTTTAAAACAAATCGACAACTTTTTTTTATTAAAAGTAAAAACCATACGCAAAGAAACTTCTTCTCAGACAAAATTTTTAACCAGTTTCTAGCTAATGTTAGATTGATGATAAAAATTTTTCTAGAAATGACATGATTTTCGAAGTTTTATTTAGTCATAGTATTTGTTCTAGTTGAGTCATTGATCCGTTTGATATATCTGCATTAATACTTGACTACAATGAGATAGTGTTTCAAACTTTTGTTTCGTTTAGTTGCAATGCAATTACAAACGGAATTAAAACCTTTTAATATCTGGTACCATGTATTCTACCAAATATGCCAATGTTAGGTTAGGATAGGTGGGGTGGTGATGCGGCAAGCCGTATAATCTCACTTGGATCTCAATGGATCCATTGTGGTCTCCACGGTGCATGTAATGTAAGGATGGGAAGGGTAAGAGAGGGTGCCTCCATAAACCATCCTGATTTCTGAATGAAGTTAAGGATACTTTGAGTTGTGACTTGCAAGGATTCCAACCAGGAGGGACAATTGAGGACTGCTAAGCTTCAGTAGATTTTCTGTTTTTTCTTTGAAATATCTGGCCAAAGATTCCTTGAAACCCGACATTTGTCAATTGTTGACCATCTTTCATTTGCGGCCTTAAGGAAGCTTTGGTGAATTCTATATTTTTCTTGCACCAGTGGTATAAGTACCAAGAGTTTATCAGCCACTTTATTTTCCATAAATTTCAAGATACCCTGCTTTCTTAGTTTGGTTTTAAATACACGTGTATGGCATAGTATGTAGATGTTTTTTTTATTTTGTATATTTTCTCTGTACTTGACAGTACGTCCGAAATTGGGCTCAAGGCTAAACTGATGAACATTCCTAGAAGTACGGGTATTATGGAAATTGTACTCAAGCTTTAGACGAATATAGGCTTTATAAAAAACTTCTTGCTGTGTTTAGGTGTTAAATTTTGAGTATTTGCTTTTTCAATTTCCGATATTGAACGGTAATAAGAATATCATTTTGTAATAAAGGAATTGTCTGTTGAAAAAAAATAAATAGTTTACCTATCAACTTAATTTTAACAAAAATAAATCATAAATCCGGATGAGTTTTTTTTTATAAAACAGTGTTCTAGTTCATAAAAGTTAAATAATGAATTGTTATGAGTATGTTTCACGAAATTTCAATTTACCTGCTGGCACCATGATAGGGTGCCCCATATGACCTAGAGACAGGATGTTTGTAGGGCTTTTCCTTGCCAATGTCCATGACGCGCATTTGTTCCTGGCGGATCTCATCATTGCTATCTGGCACCAAGAATTTCCTTATCTCCGCCAGAGCATATGCCAATCGGGCATAAGCCTCTGATGGTGGTGCAACGGTAGATATCTCAACATGAAGATCCCTACTCAAGTGATTATATTTCGGATCACCCGAAGAGCGAAGTTCCTCCTCTTTGTCATGATCACGCATCGAATTTCTTCCCAAAATGATCATTTTGCATTGTGTGTGCTCTTGAAGTTGACGCAGAGTATTTCCCTTCGGTCCGAGAATTTTACCCACGAAGTTGAACTGATAGATGTACATTTGAATGAAGTATAAAGTATGTATACCTACTTCTTTCAAAAAAAAAAAAATAATAATAATACTAACCTTTGGATAGTCCCGAATAGGGAAGATAACCTTCTGCGCAATACGTATAGGCTTCTCACTGTAGACATTTGCGAATGTCTCTGCCCGAGGGATCCTTGAGCTGACAAGCACCTTTTCGATTTCTGCAATTAGAAAACACATCGAATGACAACTTCGCCTTAAAGGGTGGGTGGAGACTTAGTTCTAGTTTAAACTTACCAGTATCCAAGAGTTTTTTGCAAATGGGATATTTTTTGTCCACAGATTTCTTCTCTGACAGACAATCTTGCAAATATTCATTGGTTTTTTCATTTAGAGGTATTGCATCGGCTTGCTGATGATGGCTACTGCTTCCTTCTTCTTCACGATGTTTTCTTTTGTTGTATTCTGTATCATCATTGTATTCATTTCTATCGTATGATCTAGGCATTTTGTTTTTAATTTATTTTACGCACTTTATATAAATTTAATCAATTTAATATGAGCTAAATATAATATAATAAATTTGCAGGATGAAAAAATAACACTTATGAAAAATCAATTTTCAATGCAAAATGGTGTAACTGAATTCAAAGGCGGTGGATACACACTCACACACGTGTACACTGAAAAAAGCAATGTTATGCTGGTAATGTAGTTTAATTTTCTTGGGCAGGATTTTTATGCATGACTAGATTGAATATGACACGTCCACACTTTCTTTTTTTTTAAGTTACACGATGAAATAAATTCATGGATATTTTTTTCAACATTTTGTTTCAAAATATGTCACATGATATGATAGTAAAGATACAAAAAAAACTATAGGAATCTTTGGAAATCTTTGGTTGCAAGCACATTTTATCAAGTATCAGTATAAATGGCAACCAATTTTAAATAGTTGATAAGACCGATTTTGTTCACTCTTTTTGTACCGTACATTTGCCCCTAGGCAAGTAAGTACTGACTAGGAAGTTGCAATACGCACAAAGTTATTTCTTACACAAACAAATCTAAGTAACTTGCTCGGCAATTGTTAAGAAAATTCTGAGGCCTGTAGCTAGGCAATTTATCAAGCAATTAGGCTGGCAGCTGGATTTGTAAAATTAATTATTGAACTTTATTGATTTTTTCGTGTGACGTTTACGAATGTGAACCTATTCGAGACTTTGACTGATTCTGCAATTGATGATCAAGTTGCTTAGGTTTGTTTGTGTTGGTTTACAAATTACAATTTGCAAGTACCAAAAAGTAAGAATCTATTACATTAAGCCTTGATCCTGATCGAATATAATAAACAAAAATGGAACTACCAAAAGCTAAAAGAATTCGAACAATCAACTTTATTTCATTGGATAAGGTTTGACAGCTGAATTTGTAAAATTAATTAATGAATTTTATTGATTTTTCGTGACATTTATTTGTGAAACTATTCGAGTCTTTGACTGATTTTACAGCTGATGATCAAGTTGCTTAGGTTTATTTGTGTTGGTTTACAAATTTGTGTGTGTATTGGAACTTGCTTGCCAGTACTTGGTGGTGTGGCCTCAGGGCTAAATATTTGTTATTTTATATCAGTTGCGTGGAGGATTTTAAACACTGCGATTTTAGAATAAAGATAACTTTCTTAACTCTTCCTAATTTTTCGAAGTTTACTGAGCGAATACCAAATGGAAAACCATACTTGCTCGAACAGTATCAAACTCAGCGACGATATACATACATATTTCTCTCACCAATGGGCTTAAAAATCGCAAAGTAATGTTGCATCGTTTAAAAACAGTCAAAGCACTCACCTAAGACCGATAACATTTTTCGATAAATACGTTCTTCCTTCATTTTACAAAAACAAAAAACAACGCATTCCGCCATTTTTATTGAAGAAATCCACGACAAGAGCAAGTGCAAGTGCCGAATAAAAAAAAATAAATTTCTTAGTGAAAAACTTAATTAAATGATTCAATTAACTTAAAGCTTAAACAATGAAAAGTAATAAAATCGATATAAGCCTTGAGCTAGACTGCTGGATTGAAGAATTATCTCCGGCGCAATTGGCGGCTTACGAAAAAGTCGCCAATGAGCATAATGCAATCAAGAATTCTCTAAAAACACTAATGGGAACCAACGAGGGTAAAGAGCTCTTCAATGGTGAAGTATTTTCAGCTTATTCCTTCAAGGGAAAAGTTCTTCAAGAAATCAAGGAAGCAACTGTTCCAAAAAAACCACCAGTAGTTCCAAAACTTGATAAGACAGAGCGTAGAAAGCGCGCCGCAACCAATTTGGTGTACATGGAATCATCAGACGATGACGAGGATAATATTCCTCTGGCCAAGCGTGTTATAACACCACCCCCATTGCCATCATCGAAACGAGGACGACCTTCCAAAGGTATTCAACAGGCATTGTTAACTTCACAGGCGTTGTTAACAAAATCCTCTGTTGCTCCTCCAAAAACCGCATCGCCACAACTGTCTCCAGTTGCAACGAAACCGACCAAAGTTGCCGGAAAGTCAACACCCAAGGGAACTGTAAAGAGTTCTTTGGATCTTGCTTCGCAGAACTTCCGCCCATCAGAGATTACATCGGTTGGTGGTTTGGTTATTGATTCTGAGGCGAAGGACAACAAAGCAAAGACATCGGAGAAGGACGGCAAGTTACAAGGGAAGACATTCCCTTCGTTGGTTGTGTTGGCCAAGCCTTGGTTGAAGGTCAAAGATATGACATCAACGCGGAGTAAATTGGATTCTAAAGTTAAACTGGTGCTTATGCTAACACCGAACAAGTTCACCGAGTGGCTCATTCAGGAGGGACTCCTCAAATCTGAACAGAAGTGCACCAATCATAAAACTAACGAACTTAAATTGGGTAAGTTGATTTTTTTTTAATCGGCTATACAATAAAGTTATTTATTTATTGAGTCTCGAGTCAGTACAACTGCAAGGACCAAAGTGGTATAACATAAAATGTTATTGAAGATCACCTCATTCATCGCAGGCGATGAAGTAAAATAAGTAGATGAATAAAGGCTTAAATAAAAGTGTAGCCTACTTCGTAAAAGTTCTTGTATGTATATACTGTGTTCTCTTTTTTTCGATCATTTCGTTGAAAGGAGAAAGGAGATTCCTTTGAAATTTCCATTTATTGGATTTTGGTTTATTCGGTTGTTTAGTTAATTTATTGTTTTAAAAATATAAAACAAATCTTGAGTAATTTATACAGTGTTTAAGTTATAGTCTAGCGGGTGTGATCTTAGAAAGCTGGTGATTGGGAATGGGCTTAAATATTACATGATGACTATGTCTTATATTTTTTAATTATTTATTTGAAATTTATGGCCGTCAGCCATAGGTTAGGTTAGGTTAAAGTGGCTGCTGACCGGAAAAGGTCAGCACACTTAGACCAATATTTGGCCCGTTGTGATACCACAAGGATTTCAAAAATCCCCCTTACTCGTTAAACCATTTTGAGCTAATAATGAAGCGTTTGAGACAGTGAATGTCGGAATTGTTTAAATCACTAGGATCGTTATAGTAGTAGTCTCCCAAGTGGAGTCTACGTCTTTGTGCTAGGGCAGGACAAGAGCATAGAAGGTGGGGAATTGACTCCTCTTCTTCTTCATCCATGCAGCTTCTGCAAAAATCATTTGCAGGAACTCCAAGACGAAAAGCATGTCTTCCTATTAGGCAGTGCCCAGTAAGGACACCTATAATGGGGCTAATATGCAATCTACCAATAGAAATTAGTTGTTTTGAGCGTTTAGCATCAAACAATGGCCAAATCAGTTTAGTAGACCGGCAAGTTGGGGTGCTGGTCCACCTGTGGTTAGCTTTCTTTATGGAATCTTGCTTTAGCATAAGTTTACAAGTAGCTAGGGGTATACCGATGTTAGATTTGCTATCCAACAAAGGTAATATTGTTCCGTTTTTTGCAAGTTCGTCAGCTTTACAATTTCCTGGAATGTCTCTATGCCCCGGCACCCATGTAAGGTGAATGTTAAACTGTTTTGACATCTCCACCAGAGATGATCGACAAATTTTGGGCTGTTTGTGAGTTAATGGCCGTCAGCCATATGATAGTCTAAATTATAATTAAGTGCTATTTTTAAATACTGAGATAGTTTTTTCCAATCTGTTCCATTAGGAACTTCAATGAGTTCCACTTGTTCCAAATAACTTTTCTGCCATATTTGATGCAGAGTTTCTGCTAGAATCGGACACCTTGCGATGAAATGCAGTACGTTTTCCCTTTCGTTGGTGTTGCATAAGGAGCAGCTTAGTTGCGATGTGGAATGAAATTTAGAGGCAAAAGTTCACCTCTAGCCCTGAAAATCAATGACATTAGCTGTGTTTTATTTTCCCCCAAATCTGATCCAGATTGGATCTTCATTCAAAATTACATGTATAACAAAAACAACACAAGGCCCAGTTTTGTTTGTATTTGTTGTTTTACATGTTATTTTGAAAACAAAATCCAATCCGGATCAGATCAGGGGGAAAATAAAACACAGCTATTGTTTCAATGTTATGGGTGTCCTTGAATTAGTTGAATTCTCGTGCTGAAGTAGGAGCTTTTCGAGTAGACTGTGAAGATATGGCCTCCATTCTTGTAAATTATCTAGAGTTAGATTGAAAGAGAGTTCACACGAGTCTGCTAAGTTTTTCCATTCCTGAAACCATGAGCTTTTCGACTTTATTATCGAAACAGCAATCTTTCTTGCTGTTGAATTAAAAAACAATTAAGAACATAAATATCAGACCAATTAACAACAACCTAGAACCTGTTCTATTTTTCTTGCAAGTGCAATAAATCTTATTCTAAACTGTTTTAATCTGTTCCAGACTCATCAAACAGCAATAGGTTGAAACTCCTTTGTTCGAAACAACCCTACTGAACAGAGCTGTTGATACTCATCAAAACTGTTTTGATGATCACTTAAGTTGACGTGGTTGGCAGCAAGAAAGTTGACAAGATAATATAACAAGATTTTATATCCCCATATTCCACGAACTAAAAAGCTTATATCTCTGGTATGATTCCTTTTTATGTACGCATTCACTTTTGTAGATTTTGTTTTTGCCACAGAGACAAGTTGAAGCCCGGATTGTTTGTTTTTATAAGGTTTCTGTTTAATTTAAAAAAGTCATTGTCATAGAACTTAGACTGAAGTATGTATATGTTGATATGCGTGCAGTTGCCTAACGAACTCAACTTGTCTTGACATTATTATTATTATTATGCCCGCCTCTTTCCCCTCCCAACCCGCGCGCGGGGAGGACCTTTTTAATTATTTTTATTTTATTTTATGTTCATATATTTTACGTTTTATAATCATATGTTTCAGTTATTATTATGATATTTTATTATTTTTTGTTCATTAAAAATAAAAATAAAAGTAAGGTTAAAGAGTAGTTAGCATTTGATTTGGCTAAAAAGCCATTTGGTAGATTAAGATTTATTTTAAATTAATTATCCGATTTTAAATGTCTTATAACTTCTTTTTTAAATTTGTTAATATTGTTTAATGATTTTATTTCATTTGGAAGATTATTAAACAACTGAAGTCCTTTAAACATCACTGTGTTCTGCGCTCGAGCTGTAGTTTTAAATTCAAGTCTAAAGTTTTGTGCATTTCTAAGATTGTATGGCTGAGTGTCACTGATATATTTTAAATTGTTACTTAAATATTTTGGAAGCATACCATTTCTCAATTTGAAGACAAACAATAACACATTTAATTTAATTGTTTGAGTTACGTTCAACCAATTAAGCTTCTCCAACATATTTCTTATACTAGTAAGTCGTGAACATTTTAAAATAATTCTCATCGCTTTGTTTTGAAGTTTTTGAAGTCGTGATAAGTCTCCTTGAGAAGATAAGAATAAAATGGTGGAGCAATATTGAAAATGAGGTTTAACAATCGCGTTATAAATCGTAACTGCAGTATTAGTCGATAATTTTTTTCTAATTCTGCCAAGAAAGTAAATTTTTTTTGATAATTTTTTACAAACATATTCCGTATTAGCTTTTAGATTTATTTTGTTGTCAATAACCACTCCCAAATATTTAAATTCTTCAACACTTTCTATATTTTCACCATTAATGTGTACAACATTCAATTTGCTTTTCGGTTTTTTAGTCGTTTAAGTTGAAGTAGTACCTTACTAAAATTCATATAAAACTATTTTAGAATAAATGAAGAAAATCGGGTAAATTTCGAAATCTTTAATAAATTTTAGCCACCTCTTTTTATAAAGTGAACATCCCTGATCACTGATCAGGAACGAGTGTTGAAAAGAAGAAACCCAAAGTCTTTTTTATAATTTCTACTAGACCAGTACAAATCTTGTTCAGAAAAATCAAATTTTGTAAACCAATGTTTTGCTTATTTAAATTTTCAATAACTATCAAATGTGATTTATTAAAAAAATATATTTGCGAAGATGTTGTAAGATACAAAATATTTAAATATTTTTTAAAAAATTGAAATGCCTTTTATGCAATATTAATGTTTTATTGATAAGATTTGGTGGACCCACTAACAAAAAGTCCGAAATAAAACAAATATTCTTTGAAATTTAGCTTTAACGGTTTTAAGAACACTTATTTCATGAGATAAATATTTACATATAAATGGTGCACAGTAAGAAACTAAAATCTGATTTTAAGATGGAGATGCGGACCTCTCGCATAAACTTAGAAATTTATTCGAAAGCTGCCCTTTAGTGCTATCTGCGTACTAGGCTTTAATGCTTTAATGTAAAACTGTTTTCAATGGTAGATCATACTTTCTCAAGAACGTAGAATTAGTTTTTTCAAAATCTAAGTAGTCGTTTTCAAGAAAAATAAGATTCTTAATACAGTTTTTTGTTTTTACTTGCGATATTTTAACTAAGGATTCGATGAGCAATTGGAGCAACGAAAGAACCGAAGCTTTTTTAACTTCCATAAACGGTGTTTTTCTAACATACATAACTATGTATTTGTTTTTTTTTTTTTTTTTTAATTTGATCATTAAATAATGAACGTCTTTCATCGATAATATATGGGCGTATCCGTGCAAATTTTAACTTTTGCCATGCGTCGAAATATATAGACATTATTATAAAATATTCAGGTTTTGGAACTTATAATATTATATATATCATTGAGTTTTAACTATTTAATTTATAAAATGAACCATCGAGATAGTGCAAAAGTGTTTGAAATCGAAAAAATCATCGAATATTGAGATTTTTGGCTGCGTGCGTGGATAATTAACGTTTTGTATTATTGCAAAAATAATGTTTAACATAAGATTACTTAGTACAATTTTTGTTTTTTCAGATAAATGAAGGTCAAAATTAATTGAAATCATTCATTTTGAGTGCGCGCCTTCCTTATAAATAGTCCTATATGATATAAATTTTAGAAAAAAACTGCCATGCGTGATTTTTCGTAAATCTTTAATTGTCACAAATTTTCGTGTCTATTTTTTTAACATTGATCATGGGGCATTTTTTTATGGGCTACATCATTATTTAAGCTATCAAGAGTAAAACAAACTTTGGCTTCAATGCGTGCTTCATTATGTAAAAATTTTATGAAGTTAACAAAACGAACGTAAAAAACGTAACTGTTTCAAAAAAGGCACATTTTTTACTAGCACACCAAAGCATTCACCCCTGTTCTGGTTTTCGTTCCGAATTGAATTCGTTACCGAAATTGATTTTCATACGACTTTGAAAACGACGTTCTTAATTTCGTAAAAATTTGCCTTGCAGTGGTACCAACATTCAGACAGGTTTTCTGTTACACATGTGTCTTCCTCTTCATAAAAGACAAAAAAATAGTTTTTAAAGATATATTTTTAAAAATACTTACATACATTTTTAAATTTACGAATTCAAATTCTCCAGACAAAATCGAAACGAAATAAAAACGAAAGTATTACTTTCGTAAACGAAAATCAGAACAGGGGTGATTGTTTGATTTTACCCTTACAATGAGCGTAATTTAAACTGTAGAAATTATAAAAAAAAATGGTAAAAGTGTTAAACAAATAAGTTTGAAAACCGAAGCTGTGAAGATTAAAAATAAAAACCAAATCAATTAACTCGGTGCTTAAAATAAATTATTTTAAATTCATTTTTCTATACGTTATACCTTTATACTCTTCAACAAACAATACATATGAGTTATTTTGAAGTTTTTTATTTATTCGTGGTCTATAATTGAAGAAAAACTTAAATTTACATGCGTGCCTTAATTTTTTTTTTGTTTTTTTCAAACTCAAGAAGTTAAAATTTACAGGGATAAGCCCATATATTTATTAATTTGTTAGCTAATCTATTGTAGGTCCAACAGAAACACATGTTTAGACTTCAAAACATTGTTACAATATTTTTTTTTTCAACCACACTTTCCTGTCGATTGAGGCACAACAGCTCTCGGAGAACGAGGCCATAGCGTTGTCTCAACCATTCCTGAGTAATTGTTGTTGGCACGAGTAAAGGATATCTACAATTTTTTGCCGAGTCGAGTCGTCCAAGCGGTTAAAATGAAAACCACATCATAAGAGTCGTTGATGAATAATTTGTCATATGCTCGGCGAATGATGTATTACACGGACCTATTAGTCCAGTCAAAGCGTCATGAAAAAGGGCCTGACCTTGCGCGCAGAGGCATGGTCAATTTTTTTTTCATGGATCGATAGGTGCTTATGAGAAAAGCTTAAAACCAAATTTGCACCACATGACAACTTTTTTTACCAAAGTTATTGGTAAAAATGTGTTTTGTGTCATTTTTTGGTCATTTGCGAATATCTCGGCTCCACTATCTCGTACAAACAAAAGTTAAACATATATTTATTCCTAATAACATTATCTATTATGTTCTAAAAAAAAGCATTTGTTTAAACAAACTAAAAAAAAGTTATAGTAAGTTAAACAAATTTTTTGTTGTTTAAAAATCACTTTTTCGTGATTATTAAGAAAAAAGCTCATTTAACGATGAAATTTTTATTTTTTATTATTAAAGTTCTTGTAATTCCCTACAATTTAAAAAAAAATCAACACTCTACGATGAACGAAAGCCGAGTAATAAATTATTGAACATAGGTAAGTCAGCGCACCCACGCATTTTATGATTTTATGTTTTAATTAATATCTCAGCCCCAGTATGTCGCAAAGTGAAAATAAAAAACTCTATTGCTAATAACAATATTTTCTATCAAATTGCATTTAATTAAATATGTTTGAGCAAAAACATAAAAAGTTACCGTTGGTTTCAACGTTTTTTTTCTTGTTTTTAATACCTTTTTTTCATAGTTATTGAGAAAAAAACTATATTTCACGGTAAATTCTTTTCAGTTTTGGATTTTTGTTTTATAGTCGTGCTAATTTACTTCAAATTAAAAAAAAAATTAGTCCATTACAACAAACGGGAGCCAAGATATTCATGATTTAAAAACTTAGGAAAGCTTACAATTTAGTATTTTAACCTTGTAGCTTGTAATTTTGGTGTCGCCAGCAACAAGACATATTGGTATCCTTCAAACACCCCACACATACTTACACATATTTGTTGCTTCTTGTTGCTGGCGACACCAAAATTACAAGCTACAAGGTTAAAATACTAAATTGTAAGCTTTCCTAAGTTTTTAAATCATGAATATCTTGGCTCCCGTTTGTTGTAATGGACTAATTTTTTTTTTTAATTTGAAGTAAATTAGCACGACTATAAAACAAAAATCCAAAACTGAAAAGAATTTACCGTGAAATATAGTTTTTTTCTCAATAACTATGAAAAAAAGGTATTAAAAACAAGAAAAAAAACGTTGAAACCAACGGTAACTTTTTATGTTTTTGCTCAAACATATTAAATTAAATGCAATTTGATAGAAAATATTGTTATTAGCAATAGGGTTTTTTATTTTCACTTTGCGACATACTGGGGCTGAGATATTAATTAAAACATAAAATCATAAAATGCGTGGGTGCGCTGACTTACCTATGTTCAATAATTTATTACTCGGCTTTCGTTCATCGTAGAGTGTTGATTTTTTTTTTAAATTGTAGGGAATTACAAGAACTTTAATAATAAAAAATAAAAATTTCATCGTTAAATGAGCTTTTTTCTTAATAATCACGAAAAAGTGATTTTTAAACAACAAAAAATTTGTTTAACTTACTATAACTTTTTTTTAGTTTGTTTAAACAAATGCTTTTTTTTAGAACATAATAGATAATGTTATTAGGAATAAATATATGTTTAACTTTTGTTTGTACGAGATAGTGGAGCCGAGATATTCGCAAATGACCAAAAAATGACACAAAACACATTTTTACCAATAACTTTGGTAAAAAAAGTTGTCATGTGGTGCAAATTTGGTTTTAAGCTTTTCTCATAAGCACCTATCGATCCATGAAAAAAAAATTGACCATGCCTCTGCGCGCAAGGTCAAATGACGCTTTGACTGGACTATATGGCTTACAGTCTAATGCATTAACCATAACTCAAAGATATATGTACTAGTATTTCATTAGGGCTAACACTTTTTTTTACATTTTTTTTTTAAATATTAAGTAAGGCTCTAAGGTTGGCTCTTATGTTGTACCGGTTTTGGCCTAATTTTAGAATTTGTGTGGCGTACAATTAAAGGTTAGCTTAAGCGTAAAAGGCAAGCCTCGGCCTGGTCATCTTCGAAGTGTGAGCACAAAATATGCAATTCGTAGCAGCTCGAATTCGCCAAAATCCCTTACGGAAGCAAAAAATCATGTCGCTAGAAATGGATATTTCAAAAAGATGTAGGTACGTACGAGTATGTAAGAGAGTTCTCCTAAATACAGTGTTGCAGATCATCATGGATTTAGTTGCTTTCACCACGTTAATCTATTCACTAACTTTCAACATTTAAAGTTGCATTTGGTTTAAAAAGCACTAATCTCATTTTACTGAAGAAAATGCATAAAAAAAACTGCATTTAGAAAAACTCCAATGTCTTAGTCTTGATTACCCTTTTTCTCACATACCATCAGCGTTACTTTATATATTCAATAAGCGATAATCCCATAAGTATTTTGTTTGTAAGTGAATTCAAATTTGTTAAAATAAATATCTTTGAATTTGCGATTATACAACTTTCACAGTCAATATGGGCAGTGGTTTACTAAACAGTATTATTACTAAATTCGTCACTATTATTTATTTCTAGGTGTTTACTCAGATGCAACAAAATTCCCGTACTCAGGTGGATACGTTTGGATCAGTGAATGCTGCCCGACGCGATTTGTATCTGTTTTCCATGGTTCCCTATTTGAAGGAGCACCAAATCCTCCATCATGTATTCTTAAACTTATTTACCACTGGTCATGTCAGACAAATATTCAAAATGTTGTCCAGTGGGTCAAAGTAGATAATGTCTACATAAAAGGCGTATACACATGGCTACGTGCAGCCTGCACCTTAGCCATTCATCAGAAGTGTAAACTCATGGGAGGAAACGAAAAATATGTTGAGGTAAAAAAAAAACTGATTAAATTCTCAAAATACTTTTACTTAATTTAATTATTTGAAAGGTCGGAGTGATTTCTCTTGGAACAACCAGTCAAGATGGCCAGCAACGCCAAGTAAAAGTTGAGGTTCTCGGTGTGTTAGACTATGCAGAGAAAACAATTCGGCTGCGCGCGGTTGAACCAGTCTCTGATGCCGATCGAAACTACAAGAAGCGTTTCCAAACTATTTTGGAGCCTTTATCACGATGGGTTAGCAAAGAGAGTATCATAGCTATTGATCTCACGGTTGACAAGATGACTCTCTACCAAATGGGATTCAAGAATATAGTCCAAGCTGCTGCAAATGATTCTACCGCAAAACACACTAACTCATCTGTAATGGACTATCTCCGTCGCATAGTACCAAGAATGTTCCAAAACACTCTCAGTCTCCTGTCACGTCAAATGATTCAACAGTTCCTCGATGAACTCGTTTGGAGAGAACAATTCGGAACATATGCCCTTCAAGCATTCAACAATATAACATCCCATTTGGCTGAACAAACTCGAATGAACACAGGCGATACTTTGACTCAGAGATTATATCAGGTGGGTTATAAAGTTTATTACCGTTCCAATAGATTGTTTAATTGAATTCTATTTTAAAGGTCGCTACGAACCCCTTCAAAGATTGGAGTGTCGTTCATGCATCCACAGACAGTACACCATCGACGTCTACTACACCAAAACGCTTAAAAAAACGTTAGTAGTTATGTATATATTTTTTTATTCATTTTTCTTTTATTTTATTTTCTAATTTATTGTCTGAAAATACCACTCCAATTAATGTAACTGGTTGGCGTTATGTATTCATGATAAAGTCAATGAATTTCTTCTAAATGAAGTATCAGTTTCTAAGTTTGTTTTGTTTTTCTTTGTTCGCTTTTTCGCTGAAATAAAATCAATTTATTGTTACAACAAACAAAAGCGTACATTATTTGGATTTACAATTCTTTTGTTTTTGTCCGCATTGAAGAATTTTTTTACTATGCGCTAAGAAACTTTGCTTTTGCTTTTGTTGGAACATGGAATTTGATTTTTCTAGATAACAGGTGAAGAAGTAAAAACAGACGTTCGATAGAAATTTCTCTTTGGATGTTTTTTCGTTGATTTTATTTCTCAAAAATGTATATACCTTGAATTTTTAGCAATCAACGAAGCGGACTATGGCCCTACTTCGTCTGTTCTTAAAATAAAAACTGAAAAGAAGGACACACCCAAACGAAAGCTCGAAGAACCTGCAGCCGTTAAAGTTGAAAAAAAATCCAAGACGAGCAGTAATGTTGCACCAACACCAACTTCGACCAAAAAAAATGTAGACATCAAACCGAAAATACAAACACCAGAAATGAAAGGTCTCGAAGAATTGTATTACGGTGTACAGGAGGGCACAGCTAGAAACTATGAAGCATTTACATCCAAACAATCACTAGATTGCCCAATTTGTAGTGATTCCTTTGATTCGAATGAAAAATTGCAAACCCATTTGGTTGCGCACATATCAATCGATGGCAAGGATCATCAATTTCAATGTTTGTTTTGCTTGGAGAAACATCCAAGTGAGATAGTCTTGTCGAAGCATAATCAGATTATGCATCCAATGGAATCGAAGGCAGGCATTCAGTTTTGCTGTTTGATCTGTCAGCAGAGACATTCTAGTTTGCACTTCTTGACCGTTCACATGCAGAAAACTCACAATGTGCTAGAGTTGCCTTACGTATGTGAGGCTTGTGAGTATAGATCTTCTTCGCACAGGGATTTGGTGAGACATTTCTATGATGATCACAAACAGCAAAACTTTTTACAATGTCCATTGTGTTTGGGTGTAAGTTTTATTAATACCTTTTTTTTTAATTGTTACCTTGATGTATTTTTTTTTGTCAATAAAGATTTTCAGAATAGCTGTCAAAGGTGAACTGAAGCCGAAGAATGTTGAAGCATTCTACATGCATCTTAGAGCCCATTTGCCAAAAGACGAACTGAAAAAGTGTCCCAAATGTGCACTAAGTTTCCATGAAAAAGGTTTGTTTTTATTTTCCAGATTATTTAATTCGCCCCTCATCTCACGAACGAATGGATTATTTATTTCAAAAATAAATATTTATTTCAAAAATAATGCACTTTTAACAGTGTTGCGTCTGTTCATAAGATGAACGATGTTCGGAGTGCTTATATATGTCCCAGGTCGATGTTTTTTCAATAACTTTTAAATGAAATATAGTACAATTTTGTATATTTTTATTAATTGATTATGTTCTTTAACATTTCGTATTGAGCATGATGTTCGTTAAGTGCCTCTAATAGTGGCACAAATGCGAACTCTTTTAATAATTTCAACATGTTGCTGCGTTAGATGCTCTACGACAGTCAACTGACAAATTTCATTCGCACAAAAATGTCAACTAAATAAAATCGACCTGGAACATAAAACGCACCCTGTGCATACAATCATACATATAATATATAAATGATTTGTAAAAATATTTCTTTTATTTTTTTTAGGATTCTTGAAAAGACATTTGGCATATCATCATCAGAGCAACTATAAAGTCGCAAATCAAATTCGGCCGCTACTATCCAATTCTGTTCTAATTGAAATTCCCAAGGTGAGTTTCCGATTTAAAAATAATTTCGGGGGAAATAAAAGGATAATTCCTTTAATAGAGCAGTGCTTCCTAAGATTTTTTTTTAAACATTAGCGATGTGATAGCGACACCGTTGAAGTAATTAGCCAATAATTCTTAATGAAGTGTTTGACTTAAAAATAAAATATTTGTCTTACTTTTCATATGGTTATCTTGAACTCTTCGCATTAATGACAATTGCAATGTCGCTTTCTGAAATTTGTAGGATTGATGCTTTTGCTTAGCAAAATTTTCCTTTCCTCAAAAATATAATTCCTATCGTGATTGAAACTAAATTAAATATAAGTCTTTTACGCATACCAATGCAGTACTCTGTTCCCGAAGAGAATCTGAAATCCGACGTTGCACGGCTACTTTCTAAAACAGCAGGCGAACACTTATTTTCCTGGGCCTTTATGGTGGTAAATTCCTAAAAGCCATGTAATGGACTATAAAGCAATTCTGTGTTACCTATCCCCCAGTTTCTTCCAACCGTGCCTTGAAAAAAAAACAGTTATAAGCATAAAAAGTTAAAATGTGTTATTACATATTGGGAAAATCGTAAGAAAATAGTCTAAACTTGGAGTGTAATATTATAAACCTGAGTCTAATAAGATCAATGAGAAACATTTATTATTTGAATGTAAACAATTTGTTGCTCTCGATTTTAATAACTTTTTTCAAAAAATATTCAAATATTGAAACAAAATTATTAAAATTTCAAAAAAGTGTTTACCAAGAATTTTGATAAAATCTATCTTGGTCTTTGGCTTTTCAAAACTATAACGAAGTCAGGTTTTCTAAAATAATCTATAAAATATTATATTTATGCCATAATTTATTTCTGCAGTAATTAAAATTCTAATTCTTAAAATTAAAATTCTAATCTTTTCTTCCCTAGACTCGAGGTCATTATAATAAAGAACCAACTCCTTATATTGTCCAAACAAGATTCAAAGAATTGTACATCTATTTGAAGGCAGGAAGCATCTGCGCTGAATGTGACACTGAGGTCCTCAATGAAGACCATTTCATGTAAGCATAGTATTTAAAAAAAGAAGCAAATTAAGTAGTTTTAAACAAAACCATTCATAATTTAATTATTTGTAGTGGCCAACTGAAATGCACAAAATGCGCATATAAAACTTGCTGTGAACGTGCAATGTTTCAACACTCGACCGTTTGTCAAAACTCGAGTAGCAATAATCTTCCTGGAGCAATGGAATTACCCTCGGAAGAGGAAATGCACTGCGTATGTGGATTCTCTACAGCAATTGGCAATAAAATGGCACGTCATTTAGCACTGTGTTGCCATAAGTCGGCATATTTGAGTGTTGAAAATGCTTTAGAAAACACGGTTAAGCGTCATATGCTTGACATGTTGGGATTGGTACGTCGCGATGGAGAAAAAATGACCGACACCGATGCGGCAACAGATTCAGAGGTGGCAACTGGTGCAGAAGAGGTGGCAGCAGGTGGAAAAGAAGATGCTCCAGCTTCGGAACCATCTGAAGATACATCACCGGCTGATGAATCACAAGAGAATATTGATGAACCTTTGGAAGAGGAACATTTGCTCGAAACGGATCAAGATAAGGACGATTGAAGAGATTTGTTTTTTTCTTTTTTTTTTTTTTAAATATATACACATGATTGTATTATACATAAATCATATAATAAAACGGCAAACATGTTTTTTGTGGTACACTTTTCTCCAAAAGTATTTAACCGATTTCGATAAATTTTATATGGCTGGAAAGCCACAGTTACGGAGATGTGCAGAATATACTTGAGACACGCATTTACACACTGTGGGTCATTTTTGTTTTTGCACTGTCGAACACTTTGCATATTAGATAAAATGAAATTTAATTTAATAAATTTGCTTGAAAACACTGCCAATAATATAAATAATAAATAATAAATAAATTGGCACTCGAATTTCGAGAGCTGGGTCGGCTAGTATAAATAAAAACATACAGTTATTAAAGTAAAAACGATTAATGTAATACTCGACTGTTTTTCACTGCGGCAGTTTTCTGCCGATTTTAGATTGATGCAATGCAGAAAGCACCAATGCTGTGTCTAATTCTTTGTGGGAACCTTTTTCACTGTCGAGACAGATCTCAGAGGCACGTGCATGAAATCTGGCTAGAACACGAGGTCGATAATCTAAAAAAATATAATAATAGTAACTTGTTAAAGTGAAAGTTTTCAAAAACTTACCAACACTTCCAGCTAATGGATTCCCCGTCAGCCTTAATGCCTCGAGCAATGGTAGACAAGCAACATTATCCACCTCGTCTAAATCATTTACATGATTGCAACTCAAATCCAAATTAACCAAAGAATAAAGTTTCCTCAGGCCCGAAAGCTGCTTCAGTTTATTCTGAGCTAAGTTCAGAGTAACCAAGTTGCCAAGTTCCAAATGCCAATCGATGCATTCGTTAATTAAATTGACAGCCAAGCTAAGTGTTTGCAAACGAGGCAATTCATTGAGATTCTGAATACAGCTAAGACGATTCTGATCTAGATTCAAGGTGCAGAGATTGGGCACAGTTTTAATACTCGTATCGATGGTTGTGAGGAGATTTCCTGAGAAGTTTAACTCTTTGACGCTGGCCCAGGTGTCCTTAGGAGATTTGTTTGTATTTGGCGTGTCGTCGAGATCGATTTTATGAAGATTATCACACATTAAAACCTGATTGATTCGAGTTATAGTCGTATTGTGAACTGAAATGTATTCTAGACTCGGTTTAAGAAAAGCTAAAAATGGAAATTGAATTTAGTAAAATAATTTAAAAAAATTCAGAAAATTAAAATGTTACCAATATCAACAATATTCTCTGCGGAAAGGCTATAAAATTGTATCGTTTTTAAATTACGAAAGGCATTTAGATTGAAAAATAGATTTTTCGGTATGATATTGCTTCGACCAATTGGCACGTCAATGGAATTATAATCACAGCCAAAAACACCAGTGTCCTAAAATAAATTTTAAAAAATGTGTATGAACATGCACTGTACATTACGCACAAAAGAAAACAAACTTCCACGAAGAATGTCCGTATTGCAAAAGACTAAACCAATTAACTGATTGTCGTTTTGACGATTGTAGGACTGGAGGGGCTACTGAGGAATAAAGGTTTAAATAACATACTGAGGTGGATGAATCCACTTTTTTACCAGAAAAACTCACAGCCCTATTATAGTTATCAACTATCAACTAGATACTTGATACATATCAACAAATTGAATGAGTTGGTATTGTGACTATCAACATTTTTTATCGACTGTGAATTTTATTAGATTTTATCATTACTGTGATTGATTTTTTTGATAGACATGGTATTACGGATATCAACAAAATAGATACACATCAATTTTCCTATCAACCACAAATTCTTGATTGAAACGCAAACATACAAATTTATTCGGAATATTGACTTCGATAGAATTGTTTTTGAAGAGTTATGATGAATTTCTTATAAGAACCACTTATATTTTCGCACAAAGAATTCACCTTTTCGTGGCCGACAAGAAACAAATAAATGTTTCAAAGGCGAAGCGTCGAACAAAATAAACAAAACTCATTCACAATGAACTTTTTGATAAGTAGATATTCACAATCGGTCTAAAATTACCAGTTGATACCCATAATACCAAATTATCAACTAATTGATAGAAATTATCGACTATCAAATTGATACTCATAATAGGGCAGGTTGCTGATTTGTTTAAGAAGAAGCGAGTGGCAATCAAATTCAAGTACAACTAACCTTAAAAGTCATTTTGTTTCATCTAGCTACAAGCAAAGGATTTGCCATTTCTATAACAGCAATACGACAGAAGGCAGGAGAAGTTGGATAAATTTCGGAAATATCACGGTATTTCCCATAAAATCGTGGGAGGATGGACTGGGGAGGTGAAAACCTTTCTCAAAAATCTTCGACAATAACAGATGGTAACAATCCTGACTGTATTTACAATGCAGATGAGACAGGTCACTTTTTCCAAGCGTTACATACAAAGACAATGGCTTTAAAAGATGAAAAGTATTCCCAATAAGGCAGGAGAAAAAAAAAACAGTTGGTGATTGGAAAATCTTGTCGCCCAAGAGCATTTCGTAACCTCAAAAATAATCTACTGCCTGTAGACTGGAAGCACAACAAAAAAGCATGCTCAAAAAAAAATGTTTGGGGTTTCTTGAAAACGCTGTTTCTCACTCTAAAGGCTTGAAACTGGAAAATATATAGGGTGTAATAAAATCGGAAAATATAAAGGGTGTAATAAAATCGAATTGATTGATTAGGTTCAGAAGGAGCACATACTATCCCATTTTTAAAGAGAATTGAAGTGGTTATACCAATGAACCAGAAATTCTTATAAAAAAGTATTCCAAATGCGTAGAATGTTTCGAAAAAAATATGTCGAAGAAATTTGCAATTAGATATACCCTTAACGATTATGGACACAAAATCTTAATCAGATATACGAAAAAATGTATGTGTGTATTACCCTACGTACGAAAAATGTACTCCTCGTCTTCAAGGCTTTTCTTACGGCAGGCTTATTTTGTATATAGTGGGAAGTATTGAGCCGGATAAAGCATTCCACATTCTGTAGTGCGGCTAAAAAAAAGAAGTACGGTTGAATTGTTTGGGGGGAGGAATGCAACTGGCTAATTTTGTAAAGGCGAAGGTTGGTAAACGGTTATGGATGTTTGTTTAAACTTTTACAATATATGTATATCGTTTACTTTGTTTGTTTTTGACTCTGTTTACATAAAATAAAATTTAAAACTTACCTTTATTGGAGTACCCTTAAGTATTTCCAATTGACTACAAAAATCAAGAACATGTGAAAAATCAAATTTATTTGTTTCGTCATTATCAGGGCATGGCAAACACAAACGTTCACTGATTGCAAAGAGCTACAAAATAAATAAAAAAATGTATTAAGTTACTTAATGACTTGCAAACATCTCAATTTTATATAACCTCAAGAGCTGAAAAACTATATTCCTTCGTCACACTTAATAGAGTATCACCAGACTCGTTAAAATGTTTAGCCAAGTCTTGCAACAAATAGATGATATCATACTTGTTGAAGTCAAGAAATTCGGCTAGAACCCGCGGCATCGTAATGCGAAATAAAGCTAAAAGATCTTGTAGGTATTTCTCTAGTTCTTGCCGTCGTTTCTCTACGAAGTCGGGGTTCTTGTTGCCTACAAGCTATGTAAAGAAGAAGTTTATGTTTTCATTTCAATGGAATTTTATCGAGTAAACCTTCTTGGGCGGTATAAGCTTCTTTGAAATGGAATTCTCTTCAACAAGTTTATCATTTAATTGGTCAAAATCCTTATAGCGGCGTTCCAGGGTCCATTCGACATCGTGAATCTTTACATGGACGTTATAGAAGACAATGTTATTGGATTCATTAAACTTTGGAATGTAGATTTCGGTTTCTTGATTGTATTTAAAGTAACAAGACATTTTTATTTTTTTTTTATTGTTATCTCATTTGATTAATTTAATTTTATATGCATTTTCTATTCCAGATAGCTAGTATGGTTTTTGTAGGCGGATTTTTTTTATAATTTTAACTTCCAAGTGACGAACACGAACATTAATAATGGAAGGGCTCTTGTAACTTGTAACGTTTATATTTAATTGTGATGCAAAATATACAAAGTGTATAACTGTGTGATATCTGAGACGTTTTCCATTACTAATTAGATACAAAAAAAACGTAATTGCACAAATTTAATTCTAGGGTTTTTCTTGTTATAAAAATTTCCATTCAAAACGTTGTTTATCGCGCAGACAGAAGACGTCAAATAAATGACACGATTGGTTTTTGCTTGCCATTTCTAAAATAGGGCAGTTCATTTAATTGTAACATTGAAAATATGAGTATTTTTGTGATTTTGATAATATTTTGATCGAAATTTTATGTCGATTTCCCTTACACATGAGAAATCAATTTCTGTGTGAAGATTTCGATCTCTCGACAGATTTTACGTTCCTTCACACCAAAAAAATCGATTTTTTTTGACAGAGATCAAATTCTTTGAATCCCTATTTGGAGAGGGATTTACATGTATACGAAATACGCACACCAACAGAAAAAAATTGACAAGGGATCGAAATCCCTAGTGTGTAAGGCTAGTCGCGCACTGGCAACTGTGATCGAAATCAAATAGTTTAATCACCAGTTGAAAGAGAACCGCACACTGGCAACTCTTTACTCACGCTTACACTTTTTTCTCTCTTGCGCTTATAGAAAACAAGTCAACTGTTGCGAAGGCAATCGTTTGGTTTGTGTCAAAACACAAACTTTTTAGTTGCTCGAATCGAGTTGCTCTAAGTGCGCGGTCTCCCATGTAAGCCCATATGTTTCATTTTAGCAACTAAACAGTTGCGAAACTAAAAATTGAATGTGCGCGCTTTTAATACTTTTGATACTTTGTTTGGCACAAGCTTATTAGGGGTATTCATGTAAGCGCGGAAAACCCTCGTAAACCTCGTAAACCAGATAATTTTATCTCCGCAGAAACGAGCTGTCAAAATTTGTATGTGAAAAAGTTTCTGCAAATCGCATAAAATTATTTCACAAATTTGCTGCGGAAAGTGCAGAAATTAACCTCGTAAACTAAAGAAGTATGGATTCTGACTTTTAATTTGACATTTCACAAAATATTTCCCACATTTACGCAAGTATTTCTTAGGGGGTGTTCATGAAAACATGCTGCGGAAAGTTATATCTTTCTACAAAGCGGAAAATTATCTCGTTACATGAATACCTTTATTATTAGGTGCGTTTTATTATTCACAAATCTATCTGGATCCGGATCTGGATCATCCCTTGAAAATAAAACGATACGGATATTAGTGACAGCAGTGTTATAAGTATTGAAATTATTTTGGACCAAATGTAATTTTCCTTAAACTGAAAAAACACGTCAGCTCCTTTTGATATTTATTTTTAGAATAATACACAATAATATTTTTCTTTTGATTAGATATTCAATGAGGTTAAACAATTAATATCTAATCAAAGTTAGAGTACATATATAACAAGTAATATATACGAATGTTAAACATAACTTCAACACTCCTCCTCATTCGTATTAATTCCACATAATAATCTTAATTCTTTTATTCGTCCAGGTCCTAAAGGTTTTGTCATCATATCTGCTAACATTTCATTTGTTGGACAATACTTGCATGTGATAAGTTTCTTCATGATGTAGTCCTTGACAAAATGAAATTTAGTGTCGATATGTTTTGAGCGATTGCTTAGTTTTTCTTCTTGTATCAGTTTTAAACAACTTTGATTGTCTTCCAAAAGTAATGTTGCCTTATTCTGTATACAATCTAAGTCACTTAAAACGTTTCGTAGCCATATTGCCTCCTTACATGCTTCTGAAAGCGCAATAAACTCAGCCTCCGTTGTTGAAAGTGAGACACAGCTTTGTTTCCGGCAACTCCAGCTTACTGCTCCTCCGTTTACAAAAAATATGTATCCTGAGTTTGATTTGCGATCAGTTCTATCTGCTGCCCAATTTGCATCTGCATATCCCATTAGTTCTCCTCCTTTGGTGTTATTTTTGCTCAGCCATAGAAAATGATGCTTTGTGCCTTTAAGGTATTTTACAACACGCTTTAATTCATTCCAATCATTTTTGCTTGGTTGTGATGTCTTACTTGCTAGTATAGATATACTGGCAGCGATGTCTGGTCTGGTATTGACGGCTATGTAGAGTATAAACATCCTACTAATCGTTGATATTCCTTGTTGTCTAGTAAAAGGTTTGAATTCGTACTTGTTTTGTCGTATCCGGGTTCAAGAGGAAATTTCGAAGGACTTGCATCTTGTAAACCAAAGTCTTTAATAACTCTTTCAATGTATTGTTTTTGTCTGATCATGTAATTCGAAGAAATGTCTTTTCTAACTTCGATCCCCAAGTATTGTTGAATTTGTCCGAGATTATTTATTTCGAAATTTCTATTTAATAAGTCTTCTACGTCTTTGATATTTTCTTCATTTTTGCTGGCTACCAGAATGTCATCTACATAAATTAAAATATAACATTTTGACTTACTATATAAACATTTGTCAGCCTTGCTCTGTATGAAACCATCGTCCGTTAATACTTTATGGATTGTTTCATTCCAAACATGTGCCGCCTGCTTGAGTCCGTAAATGCTTTTTCGAAGTTTACATACTAGGTCATCTCCTCCTGATTCAAAGCCAGGTGGTTGTTTCATATAGATAACTTCAGTTAGCTTTCCGTTAAGAAACGCTGATTTTGCATCTAAATGATGAACTTTCAATTGTTGTTGTCCCGCTATTGAAAGAAGTGTTCTGAATGTTGATTGTCTTACAACTGGTGCGAAAATTTCATCATAATCGTGTCCATATTTTTGGCTGTATCCTTGTGCGACTAATCTGGCTTTAAATCTTAGTACTTTACCATTTGTATCAAGCTTTACTTTATAAGTCCATTTACAACCAACAACGTTTGCTCCCTGTGGCGGAGTGACTAAATCCCATGTGTTGTTTTCCTTTAAACTTTGAATCTCCTCCTTCATTGCGGTTTTCCATCTTTCACTTTCATTGCAGGATAAAGATTCTTTATAACTTCTTGGTTCTTGAATGGTTTGTGTCTGTACTGAATTTATTTCGTCAATTAGTCTTGATGGTGCCTTGCCTTTATTTATTCTACTTGATTTTCTCATATTTATTTTTGTATTGTTTTGTAAGTCCAGGGGCCTGTTTCTCAGATCATACACATCATACATTTCATACAACATACAACATTTTCATACATCATACACATCATACAATTTTCTGTTTCTCAGATTTCATTGGAAGTGTTGTATGATATTTGTTTTGTTGTATGATGTGTATGATTCTGACATTTCATTATTATTTGAGTGTGAAGTTAATATAAATCTCAATTTTGCTTTCTTGTGAAATGTTCAACTTGAATGCATAAAAACAATGCACACCTTTACAATAAGAGTCATCGAAGAACATCGAAAAGCACTTCAGGATGTATTGCTGATTCAAGAAAATGGAAATCGAATTCGTAAGTTTAATGAATTCTGAATCATGACTCCAACTAATAGTCTAATATTCTCTCAAGCTACAAATATTGATAACGTGGACTTGAAAGAAAGAATGGCTCTTTTGGATGTTCTCCTGCAATCAACATGCGAAGGGAAGGCACTCACAAATGAAGATATACGAGAAGAAGTCGACGCATTTATGTTTGAGGGCCATGACGCAACAATCTCAGCTTTAAGTTTCGCCTTCCCTCAAATCGCCCGACACCCAAATGTCCAGCAAAAGCTTCTCGAGGAGATATGCGAAGTTCTAGACAAAGATCAAAGTCATTGCATTACCTATCAAGTTCTGCAGGAATTGAAATACACCGAATGTGTTATAAAAGAAACTTTACGACTTTATCCACTGGGATTGGGAAACATGCGTAACCTTCATCTGGCCTTACCGGAACGTCGTCGCTGCCTCTGTACATGAGCATGGCGCAGGCCCCAGAAGAGACGCCGATGGTGCTTTGCTCACGAGAAGAGAGGAATTAAATTAATTAAAGCCGAATTTGGAAATGAAAGCTTAAATTGAAAAATGTATCGAACAAAAGCGAAAAGAATACAATGAGAGGCAGAAAGATGATGAAGATAGTAATATAAATTAAATTACTAACACACCACGATTTCGATGTCTTCATTCCGTGTAAATAATTTCAACCAAATATATAAATGTTTGAATATCCAAAAGATTTTATTTTTGCATTTTATAATATATGTACAAACTTTATTGCATTATATTGATTGGTCTAATTGAACTTTCTTTAGTTTTCAATCGAATTAATATTATTTTTAAGCCATGATCGCAATGTATCAAACATTATTTTTTGTCTTCTGTATTTCACAATCCGGATGAATGCCTGTTGTTCTAATCTCTCAATTTCTGGTCATGCTGGAACCACTTTTTTGAGGATTTATATAAAGAAAATGAGCGACTAGCACAGTCCATATATTATAGTAAGTCAATGGTTATAAGGCTCTATTTATTATTATTATTATTGAAGTAAAACTTCTTTTCATAGCTTTGCTTTGAGAGAAAAGAAGTTTTACTTCTATCGCGCGTACGTCAGTATACACTACTTTTTTACTTACAGCAGAATTGTGTGTTGTATTAAATGTATGAACATTTATAGGTTAATTTGCTGTATGATGTAAATGATAAATTTCTGAGAAACAGAATCATACAACATTCCAATATTTCCAGTGTAGTATTCGGTCATACATTGTTGTATGACAGCAGATCATACAACAAATTTGAGAAACAGAAATCATACAGCAAAACTGTCAATATCATACATTGTATGATGTGTATGATTTGAGAAACAGGCCCCAGGTTAGTATCTGTTTCATTTTCTAATCTCGAAGTTTCATTTGAATCGGTAGGGGATTCTTTTGGATGATTAATTGAAGCTGAGACTGAAAATTCTTCATCTAATAATTTAGTGTGCTCGGGAATTTCTTCTAAACTGTTGTTGCTATTAAATGTATCAAGAAATCTTACGTTACGGCTGATAGTAATCCTTTTTGTTTTTTTCATCGACCAATCGATACCCCATTGAATGATCATCATATCCAACAAATGTTCTTAGTATTGCCCTATCATCCAACTTTTTTCGAGTTTCTTTTGGAATGTAAACAAACGCTTTTATTCCAAAAACTCTAAGATTTGTTATGTCAGGTTTAACACCAATCCATTTCTCGTAAGGTGTGCTTGAAAGAGCACTAGTTGGCAATCTGTTCTGTAAGTAGTTTGCTGTCATCACTGCTTCACCCCAGAATTCATAACTTAGTTTTGCATCTAAGATCATGCATCTTGCCATTTCCACCAAAGACCTGTTCTTCCGTTCAGCTGTGCCGTTTTGTTGTGGTGTGTACGGTGCAGTATGTTGATATTCAATGCCTTCCTTTTGTAAAAACTTTAAAACTTTATTTGATGTGTATTCACCACCGTTGTCTGATCTGAATACTTTAGGTTTTGTTGAAAATTTATTTTTTATTGCTTCTATGTATTGAACCATACAATCAAAAACATCAGATTTTTCTTTAAGCAAATAAACAACAGTGTATCTACTAAAATCATCTATAAAAGTGAGAAAATATCTTTTCCCGCCAGGCGTTGTCGTTTGCATGGGTCCACAAACGTCACTATGAATCAGGCCTAATGGTGTAGAACTCTCGTTGCTTGACTTTGTTTTGAATGGCAGACGAGTCATTTTTGCTTGTATACATATTTCGCAGTCCTTACACTTGTTGCAATTAGTAAGCTTGAAAGAATTACTCACCATATTTTCCAATTGTAGTCGCTTAATTGCTTCATTACTGCGATGACCAAATATACGATGCCAATGATGTAGACAGTTAGATTTCTTGCTGCAGTCCTCCACATACAGTATTTTAGTTATAGATGCCTTTTGCCTTAACTTGAAAAGATTACCAACTAAATCTCCAACTGCTACTTCATATCCTTCTTTAGTTTTAATTTCACAAAGTTTGCCATAAAAATTAACTGAGTATCCTCTGTCTATTAACTTTCGTATTGATAGCAAACTTCCTTGCAGATTTGGTAGGTAAAGAACGTTTTCAATGAATATTGTTACCTCTTTGTTGTTACTGTTCGTAGTCTTTATTTTGCAGGTACCCTTTCCTTTTGCAGTAATTTGTTCTCCGTTGGCAACTGTTACACTTTCCTTCTGTGATGAGTTAAGATTTATAAAATGTTCAAGATTATTGGAAATGGGCCTTACTAACAATCAAATTAAGAGATGAGTTAAATATTTAAGTGGTCTCTAAAAAATTTACCATACCAACAATCAATTTAATAGTCAGCTTAACGCTAAACGTCACCTTAAATTTTAAAGTAAAGAAACTCGTCTTTAACTCCGCGGTTAAGTGTAAACGCCACGTTTGTACTGTCATTGTGGCAACTCAAAACAAAAGAAAGAGAAAAAACGATTCTACTTTTTAGTCTCTCTTCATGTTGAATTCATGTTGTTTGTTTTGTTTGTTTCGTGCGGGTTCAATTAAGAAGTAGGTAAGTGAAATAAACAATTTAGTATTTGATTATTTCCATTTGCTTTATTATTTATAAATTAAAATTTCAGAAAGAATTACTGGGTACATTAAAATGGCTGAGAACATGGAAAAACGCTGTCGGTCCTCGAACTTGAAACAAAATAAATTTCTGCTTTTCAAAATAACACAAATGTCATTGTAACAGCTGTCTCTTTGACGGGAAATGTAGTGGATTTTGTAATAGAGCGCTGTTTAGTAAAAGGCGTGTTTAATTTGGTTATTGGTAAACGCACAAATTAACTCGTCCTTAAAATTTAACCTGGCGTTTATATAAACGCGTGTTTAGCAGTTGATTGTTGGTAAGGCCCAATGTGTACAGTAGCTCCTGAATCTAAAACCCAACCTTCACCAATAGAGCCATTAAGGTGAAAACAAAATTCATTCTTAGATGTAACGACATTTATGTTGGCTTTGCTTTGATTATTTTTCCATACTAAAGGGTGATTTTTTAAGAGCTTGAGAACTTTTTAAAAAAAAAAACGCATAAAATTTGCAAAATCTCATCGATTCTTTATTTGAAACTATAGATTGGTCCATGACATTTACTTTTTGAAGATAATTTCATTTAAATGTTGACCGCGGCTGCGTCTTAGGTGGTCCATTCGGAAAGTCCAATTTTGGGTAACTTTTTCGAGCATTTCGGCCGGAATAGCCCGAATTTCTTCGGAAATGTTGTCTTCCAAAGCTGGAATAGTTGCTGGCTTATTTGTGTAGACTTTAGACTTGACGTAGCCCCACAAAAAATAGTCTAAAGGCGTCAAATCGCATGATCTTGGTGGCCAACTTACCGGTCCATTCCTTGAGATGAATTGTTCTCCGAAGTTTTCCCTCAAAATGGCCATAGAATCGCGAGCTGTGTGGCATGTAGCGCCATCTTGTTGAAACCACATGTCAACCAAGTTCAGTTCTTCCATTTTTGGCAACAAAAAGTTTGTTAGCATTGAACGATAGCGATCGCCATTCACCGTAACGTTGCGTCCAACAGCATCTTTGAAAAAATACGGTCCAATGATTCCACCAGCGTACAAACCACACCAAACAGTGCATTTTTCGGGATGCATGGGCAGACGCAATATTCTCTTCTGTACGCACTGTACGCATTCGTGTGGTTGGTTTAATGTCCAATAAAGTAAACTGAGTGCGAAACTTGGTCACAATCGCATTAATTGTTTGCTCACTTGGTCGATTATGTAGACCATAAATCGGACGTAAAGCGCGAAACACATTTCGAACCGAACACTGATTTTGGTAATAAAATTCAATGATTTGCAAGCGTTGCTCGTTAGTAAGTCTATTCATGATGAAATGTCAAAGCATACTGAGCATCTTTCTCTTTGACACCATGTCTGAAATCCCGCGTGATCTGTCAAATACTAATGCATGAAAATCCTAACCTCAAAAAAATCACCCTTTATATACTTTCTGCAGTCCTTCTTTAGATGCCCCTTTTTCTTGCAAAAGAAACAACATTTAGCATTATCTACATTTACCTTGTTTGTAACTTTCATCACAGAGTTGTTGTAGCCGTTGTTTTGACGAGTATATTCTTCAATCAGTTTTCTTTCAACCAAGTCCAAGGTGAGATCCGATTCATTTCTGGTTTCCAGTGCTGTTACGAGTGTGTCATATTTTTGAGGTAAGCTACTAAGCAGCATAGCGATCGTCCAGTTATCTGATAGTTGATGTTCTCCTAGAGCAGTCAATTTTTCAAATAATGTTGTCATATTTTGAATGTGCTCCTCCATGTTGCCGCCTTCTTCCAGTTTTAAATTGCAAATGCTTCGCATTAGTTGCACTTTATTGCTAAGAGTTGCCTTTTCATGGTGTTCCTTGAGCTTATACCATGCTTCCTTGGATGTGTTTGCCCTTCTAACGTGATGCAATTGACTATCCTCTACCGACAGGCCTATGAGAGTTCTAGCATCGCTGTCCTTTTTGGTCCATTCCGCAGTGACTGGATTTGGCTGGGGTTCAACAATTGTGTCCCACAAATTGTCTCTTCTTAATAGAAGTTCCAACTTAAATTTCCAGATGTGATAATTGTCCGCACCCAACTTTGCAATTGTTGCCCGTAAGGAATCAGCCATATTTTCTATAATGCTCTGGGCCTATAACCTATTGAAATTATTTTGGACCAAATGTAATTTTCCTTAAACTGAAAAAACACGTCAGCTCCTTTTGATATTTATTTTTAGAATAATACACAATAATATTTTTCTTTTGATTAGATATTCAATGAGGTTAAACAATTAATATCTAATCAAAGTTAGAGTACATATATAACAAGTAATATATACGAATGTTAAACATAACTTCAACAATAAGCCCGTCTCTTTTTATCCTTAGGTTTGTTAATTTTAAATTATTTCTTGTCTTTTTTCTTTACACAATAGCTTGCACCGCCTTATCATAAAAGCCATCTACTCGCCAGTGTAATAACTTTTACTTGGATCTTTAAAATAGATCCCGATAGAAAACAAGATCCCAAATTGTTTTTGTAAAACATGTTAAAACTTAATCCAGATCCGGATCCAGATAGATTTGTGAATAATAAAACGCACCTAAAGATTAAACATCACTTTCGTGTAAAAACAGCCTAAGCACCCTGTCCCATCTTCATTCTGTGTGAGGCCTAAAACTGCAGATCGAATAAACTTGGCATCACCGAAAGTGCATATTTTCTTTTTTGTTACTTACTTGTCTTCTTCTTCCAAAAGTCTTGCTTCTTGCAGTTTCTTATTGAGTTTTCTTCAATCTTCATTCATCTATGGTTTTCGTTGTCGCTCGTCTCGTTACTCGTAACTCGTAGTGAGTGAATCCGAACAAAAAATCACACTGGTATTCTTCTTTTCGCATTTTTAAGTTAAAATTGTTAACGCCTCGACCCTCGAATAAGAAGTCGAAAAATAAAATACAATAAATACTCATTCTCTATGTTGATGTTTGATTGCGCAAATATAAAAAGTAAAAACCCAAATCCGGATAGCATTGCAATTAATATTGCGTGTGACCCTTTTTATATTTTGTCTCTAGTTGGATTTCTTTGACTGCAGTGTGTGAAGTGAACGAAAACGAGTAACAAAAAAAAAAAGACAAAACGGGATTGTAGAAAAATTCAACTGCAAGGTACCTACAGTAAAAGTAAAAAAAAAATGAATAATTTAAATTTTCTACACATATTCGCAACAATAATAATATTATTGAGTTCGTTACTTTCCGAAGCTGGTCGCCCTCCAGCTGTAAAGAAAATAAACAAATGTTGTCGCATCGGAGAGTATCTAGATCGAACGAAACTGTGCGTCGCTGGCAGCTCAAACACTTGGGTTCCGTTCGTGTTTTTGATTAATCGCAACGAATACTACACTCCCAAGGGTGAAAGCCCCAAGTTCATCACCTTCGAAGAGAACACCCGCCCCAAAGACTGTCCAGAACACCAAATGAAAATGTTACTGGGAGGAGGGAATAATATAATTTTGTTTTCCAATGGTTCGTTGTTCATTAGAGAGAAAGCCATTTTCGTTGGAATGGACGATTACTGTGTGGACAGAGAAGCAGCTCTGGTTTGCTTCCGCCACATTGAAGCTGTCGACTCACTGACTGTCCCACAAAAGAAACTAACCAAAGTACGAAAATGCTGCGGGCCGAATGCTGTGTACGACAGCAAACAGAAAACTTGCAACTATCAGCAGAAAGTGATTCCGACGACTAGCCAAGGAGATATCTTCAATTCCAAAGACGTAGACGTAGTCTTCGGATTTCCTGATTGTAACAGTACAAATTTTGCAATTGTCAGCAGTTTCAACTCGGAACTTTTTGATGTAGAGAGCGGAAAGTTGACTCTGGAGGCAGATAAGCAAATAACATCGGATCAGTTTTGTCTGGAATACACATTGGATGCCAGAGATAACGACGAAAAGGCACCACCCATTATTGACATCTTCACGTGTGCTCATCACATTTCTTCCGAACACGCCATGTTGCGAAATCCCAACGACGAAATCCACTTCGCTGTTCTGTCAACTGGTTTGTTTATTTCTGTGCTCTTTCTAGCTGCCGCTCTGGGTGCTGGATTCCTAATGCCGTCCGTCCATTATGTCCTGCATTGGCAGTGTCAGATTTATTATATCTTTTGCCTTTTGGTCGGCGATTTACTGCTGGCCATAATACAAATGTCTAGAGATGCCCTGAGTGAAAGTGCCTGCACCATTTTGGCCGTTTGTACACATTTCTTCTTTTTGGCTGCGTTCTTTTGGCTTAATACGATGTGCTTTAATATTTGGTGGACATTTAGAGATTTCCGTCCGTCGTCACTGGAAAAGAATCAAGAACTCTTTCGTTTGCGACTGTTTCGTGTCTATGCCTGGGGATTGTCGTTCATAATTGCCGGAACTGCGGCGATTCTGGAACGTACATCGGAGCAGAATGATTTCTGGAAGCCTGGCTTCGGAGGACATTGCTGGTTCAAGGGTGATCTGGAGATTTTTGCGTACTTTTTTGGACCAATCGGAATCTTGCTTTGTGTGAATTTAATGTTGTTCGCATCCACAGCTCGCCAGCTAACCTGCGGTCTATGGAAGCGTGATGATGTTAAATCGAGCAGCGAAAGAACTGCCTTGGGCAAAGTTTGTCTTAAACTAGTCGTCGTTATGGGAGTGACATGGATGGCTGATATAATTTCTTGGATCATTGGAGGCCCCAAATATCTATGGTATTTCACTGACCTCATCAATGCATTGCAAGGAGTTTTTATTTTCATTGTTGTCGGATGTCAGCCACAAGTTTGGGCTGCCGTCAAGCGGATTTGGACTTCAAAGACTCGCCAGGAAGCAACCAATACTACAAATGCTGTACAACACTCAAGTTCATCGAATGGTCTGCCATCGATTGGGGATACAACAACTAATAACACTGTGGCCTCGGATAATGCCACTAAGATTCCAATGGAAACTGTATGTTAGGAAGATATATAAGCAAGTATTTTTACTTTTTTTTTTGTTTTGTTTTCAAATAACCGCTGCCAAGAGTATTGAAATTATTTAATAACAATCCTTATATAAGACTTAGTATACAAATAAGTATAGGCTTTAGATAAAAATGACTTAAGTGTTCTTAAAACAGAGTAAGAAGTTACTAGTGATGGATTTGGACAGATATTTTTGATGAGAAAAACTTTTTGAATATGACAAAATCCGATGAATATTCGGATAGTTTAAAAATCCTTTTTGAAATACAAAGCGACGCATCAGAATTGAATCAAGTTTATTACTTAATATAAACAAATACCTACACTTGATACATTGCGCTTAACATAATGGAAATAAGTGACAGTGCCAGTGGTGGAATAGTAAATTAATTTGTATTTTAACAGCAGACGCAATTCTCCATCCTTGAACTCTTCTATGTATATTATCAGTGTCTCCCTTTAAAATCAGAAAAGTAGTAGCAACCCTATATTTGTTCCTTATGTTTACACAAGTTAGCGCCTTTCAATTGATTATTGTGATGCGCGTTTATTTTAAATGGTTAAATGCTCATTTAACATGATCTATTGTTTGCTTGTTTAAAAGAAAATAATAATTCCTCTCTCTCATTGTTGTTGTTGTTGAGATTGGCTTGGGGACAAGTTATAGGTCGCCCTATTTTTTAAAGTTAACGAACAAAAAATCAACAAATTGGTTAATTTAATTTAAAATTTGATTGCATTATAATTTATAGACGGATGATTTATGAGGGGGATTGGCTCAAAAAAAAATGTCAATAGAGGTGTTTTTTGTTGTTGTTGTTGTTGTTGCTTCGTTAAAGACGGGACAATGGTCGGATGAATCGAATAATTAGAGTCTGATTTGTAGGTGCGAGTGAGAATGTCAGAAAAAAATATATACTATGAGCAATAATCAATGCGTAAGCCTAATAAAATTAAATACCTACATTTGATATGCATCCTTTTCGAAAATTATTCGAATTTTTCAATTAAATTAAACAAACGTTAAGACAGTAATTTTATATAGGTATAACGGAATTCCCAGATTGAGGAGTAATATCTGTAATAAATTTCACTAAAACTTGTTTTTATGGACAAATCCCTAAATACAAGATTTGGAATTTCTTCCATGGTTTAGTAATATTGTAAAATTTAGGTGGAATAAGCTTTTCTTAATTAATTTGAATACGAAAATGCAGGTGAATTGCGCAACATAATTTTAATATCTGCAAAAATGCCACCGCATTCGCACAAAAAATTGCATCGACAGCATTTTGGGACACTCCATTAGATGGAATTTTTATATTTGCATTTCGAAAATGTTTTGCCTTGGCATAATTTTCGCAGGATATACGTTAAGGAATTTGACCTATAGTGTTGGCCAAACTAAAACACAAAATGAATTCACTTAGAAAAAAGTAAAAGAAATTAAGAAAACCAAAAATAATTCCATAATTATTTTTTCTAATCAGAGTATATTAGTCTTCAATTAACAATTATTAATGATATTATTACTCTAACCTTATTTAAAATTCAACAAAATAATCCAGAAATTATTAAAAGGTAAGTGGACAAAACTAGAGCACATATACCTTATTTTAAGAGCAACTCGCCTGCAGCTAGTCTTTTCAACCAAGATCTACACAATAAATAAACACCCATAGCAAAAAAATCAACAAATTAATCAAACAAAAATCCCCTTATATTGTCAACAAATTATGAAAAATGAACTAGACTTAGTGATCTCAAACAGGACGATCCCGCAAAGATCGGTTGGTAGTGGCTTTCGATCTTTTTGAGCAATACAAAAATCAATTAACTCTCGGAAAAAACAGTCTCGGTTGCAGGGCAAAACAGAAATGTGGCAAAATGGAAAACGGTTCTCTTTTCAGATGAATCCAAGTTCAATTTAAAGGGATCTGAGGGAGGCCAAAAGGCGAACGTTATACAAAGGCCACAGTTAAGCATGGTGGAAGGAATATTATTGTCTGGAGACGTTTTTCCTCGAGGGGTCGTGCCAATACACAAGATTGACGGTATAATGGATCCTTTCATGTACAGGTACATAGATCATGCTTCTTCATGCTGAGGAAAATATGCGATTTCGATTGATCTTTCAACATGACAACGATCCTAAACTTACAGCTAATTGTGTGAAGTATTGGATAAACGAAAATCGTATTGATGTTATGAAGTGGCCCGCGTAATCTCCTAATCTCAACTCCATAGAGAATGTGGGGAATCTGTACCGCAAGTACAAATCATTTTGGTGCAGTTGGAAAAAAAAAACATAATAATCCAATATTTATAGCGCATAGGCTTCTTCGTAACCGTTGCATTTATTTTTAATATACTACAATATTTTACATACTGCGATGAACAGCCTCCATGTGCGTCGAGATTTGCTTTTAGAATTTTGTATCGTGCTACCACATTTTTAAATTTGTGATCATCGGGACATACAGATTTTCAATTTGGTTAATATATATGTGGTGTTTCGTCGAACTCTGATAACTCCATAAAATAATTTGCATCCTTACGTTGACTTTATTTCGAGCTAGAACCTAAACAGGTAAACTGATTTTCTTAAAATTTGGATTATAATTTTTCAAAGAATGTTTTCATAAATATTCCAAATTTGAAAAGTATCAATCAACCCGTTTAAGCCCTAGCTCCAAAGTGGTACTAAAAACGCAATTATTTTATGGACTTTTAATGTTTGTACCAAAATCCACAGAAATATAATATGGTTTTACCAAACATTGCGATAGCTGCATTAGAGTTACATATAGAGGGCTCACAGCTGTACCGAACTAAGTCATTTTAAATAAATCCAAAACTAACGCCAAAATTTCCACAGCTCTAAATAGAGGTCAATTTTGCGGAAATTTTGGCGTTAGTTTTGGATTTTTTTTTAAAATGACTTGGTTCGGTACAGCTGTGAGCCCTCCATATATCTGATTGTTTTGGTCATCATTTGCAGCTGCTTTTTAAAAACCGTTTTGAAGTCTTTTTATTGTAGTATGGGATACAATGATAAATGTATGCTTTATTAATATTATTAAAGAAAAATTAAAGAAAAAAAAATAAAAAAAAAAATTAAAGAAAAATTTTTTAAGAAAAATAAATCGACCTTACCTTGCCTAAGGGTGTTTCCATTGAAATTGGGCATTCACTAAAAACAAATCATATAATAAAACGGCAAACATGTTTTTTGTGGTACACTTTTCTCCAAAAGTATTTAACCGATTTCGATAAATTTTATATGGTTGGAAAGCCACAGTTACGGAGATGTGCAGAATATACTTCAGACACGCATTTACATACTGTGGGTCATTTTTGTTTTTGCACTGTCGAACACTGCATATTACATAAAATAAAATTTAATTTAATAAATTTGCTTGAAAACACTGCCAATAATTTAATAATAAATAATATGTAAATAAATTGGCACTCGAATTTCGAGAGCTGGGTCGGCTAGTTTATTTTAAAATAAAATAAATAGTGTTTTATTATTAAAAAAGATTTAATGTCTTAGTTCCTAGCAGGGTTGGCCCATTTGAACTACGGTACATTTTCTACATCATTAACTACTCGTACCCGTAGTCATTTGAATAAACTACATGCCTAGTTTACTACAATTGTTACGTTCATGATCAGAAGGAAAGAAAACCTAGGCTGCGTGTTTTATCCAAAACATTTATTATGGGAGAAGAAATAGCTTACATTCTTGGGAAACACATTTTTCTAAAAAATCACAACAAATGTAGTTATTTCTAAAACGTGACAGTTCGGACAACCCTGGTTGCTTGTTTTAGATCTGAAAACCTTGAATTTGAAAGAAAAATTACTTATTTATCATTATTACTAAATTTTTAGTTATTGTTTTTTAAATGACAATTCATACAGTGCAACACGCGGCGACACGCCTTCATGTCACACCCGCGACAATTTGAATCGTATGTTTTCGATAGTTTTTCATCTTTATTGTGACTCGTTTTAGAAGTAGTACTGAAAATCAACATTAGGGCAAACATGTAGAAAAGAATTTACTTTAATGGGATGCAACATCTTACGATATTATGAAAATGAGGGTTTTTTAGGTTTTCTTATTGGTATTTTGAAGAAAACCATGTTTTAATCATAATCCATAATAACACCCTTAATTAAATCGGAAACTAAAAAAATCATTCTCAATTAATATTTATAAAATTATCTAATGATCTACAAATAAATGTACTTATAATTTATATTATAGTACCTTGACTCCAACTTTTTATCAACAAAGGTCAATGTATTTTGGGAGAACATTGTACTTGTTTTATTGGTCCTTACATTACATATGCCACATATGCGTTATTATAATCTACACATTGTCGCAACCTGGCAAACGTGTGGAAATTTATACAATTGAAACCTAACAACCAGCATCTGTCTATTACAATTCGTGTTGATGAATACAAATAAATGCATGCTGCAGATCTACTTTGTCATTTTGAAAATCCCTAAATAGATGAAAGTATGTACGATGCAGCATTACAATCCTATGTATCCACAAAATGTACTTTTATAATCTAAAGTGTGACGAAAGAAAGGTAGGAGGGGTTGCGCTTTGTTTGTATAATTTGAGTATTTTTTTTATGAAGAAAGGAAATGAATTGTTCTTATAAATCTCTCTTTTTTTCGTACTTGCTCTTGTTTATTTTATGTTTTACTATTTGTATTGAGACATCAATCTTATTTATTGAGCGACAATACTTGTGCGTTGATTTGAAGAATATACTCAGGTACTATAGAAATACAAGCCTGTTATAAAAAATAATTCACATATGCACCTATGGAGATAGATATTAATGGAAAACAACTTCATGCTCATTTAAATGCTTTACAACCATAAAACCGTGTCAGTAGTCACATAGGTCAACACTATTTCTAGGTATTCAGGTTCAAGCTAATTTAAAATGCTTTTAAACTCGAAAGAAATTGACAAACATTAGACGAACATAAACTTTTACTTTTACACATGACTAAACATTGTTAGATGTACAAACATATATACATAAATTCAAGTCAAGTGAAACTAAAAGCATTTTGTTTTCGAAAGGAAGCTTTTATTTTATGTTCTTTGAAGTGAAATGTTTATTTTTTTTTATATCATGATGCTATTTTAATTTAGTTGGCTTTTATCCATTTAATTGGTGAGAATGTGCAACCACTGCTTCTACTTTGAAAAGCTGACTTCGAAACACTCAAATACTATTAATGAGCCGTGATAATATCCAAGTCTAAAAATCTAGCTGGTAAAATTTTTCGAACTGAAATATTAATGAGAAGTTAACCTTTATCAAATCTAAACATATTTGGCGCGGATTAGCCCGAGTTTTAATCTTTCTAAACAAAAATGGAACTTTTCTTACAAAAAAATTAAATTACAAGTATGCTTAAAGTCCACTCATCTATTTAGTAGAAATCTACAGTTTGCTAAATAGTATAAGAATTTTAAACCAAATGGCTTGGGGTTCGAAGCAAATATTTTTTCTTTGAAATCTTTTTAGTACATGCAGTGATGTAAAAAATAATAGAAACATTTTTTGAAAACAAAAAGTTTATTGGAAAAAATAGAAAATAAAATATAAAATATGAACCAATTTGACACATGTCTGGGCATGTATGAAATACCATACATTTTGTATAATAGATCGGAGTTCTTACTTATTTTTGGCCCTGAAGTCTCCAATTTTTGTCTTAATTATGGCCCATATGAGTTCTATGGCATTAAGATCCGGGAACTTGAAAGTATTTTTTTAGCCAATTTTGAGTAGTGTTTTGGGTTGTTATCCTGCATGAACTCCCATTTTATTGGTATGTTCTCTTTTAACAAAAAAATTGGACGAACCCCAGATGTTTAAAAGCAGCTCCACATCATGATATTGTCTCAACCATATTGAACAGTCTTCTTTTTGTACTTTGTTTCAAATTCTAAGGTCGTCTAACATACAGTTGCGACATCGTTCAATAGGAACTGCTCACCAGGCTCGCTGAATTTCATTTCGAAGTTTTTTAATTTTTTTAAAAATTTGAAGTATCAGATCTATTTATCGCTTTGTCCACGTCACTCCACAAGTTCTCAATAGGATTGAGATTTGATAACTGAGTTGGCCATTCTAAAACTGATTTTATTGGTGGATAGCCATTGCTTCACCGACTTAGCCGTACGCGTAGGATCGTTATCCTGTTAAAATGTCTACTTTAAGAGTATTTCCTTATATTTAAGCTGGTTCATAATACCCTCTATCCGATGAAGTGGGTCCACACCACGCCAACAAAAACATCCCCAAACAAGAATGCTAGCTCCACTATGCTTAACAGTCTTTATTGTATATTTCGGATCATATTGCAGGTTGATTCGGCGTCGAACATATCTTTTCCTATCAGACTCAAAGCCATTAAATTTAGACTCATCGCTCCATAAGATATTTCTCGAACAGAATTGATCTTTTGAATTATGCTCGTTTGCGAATTGCAGCCCACGAGATAGATTGAGCTTAGAGACGTGTGGTTTTTTTTTGACAGACGGTTTTTATTTGTGCTTACAGACTCACTAACACCAAAATCTTGTTCTATTGCTTGTTTAATTTTTGAAGCAGTCATGAATGGATTAGCTTTGCTCAGACGGGCGATGGCAACGGTTTTCCTGGTAAAATTCTTCGAATTTTATTTCGAGTACCTCCTTCTTCTTGGCAATGTTGAATGTTGTTCTTGCTCAAGTAGGGTACTTTTCTGGGACTACTGTGCTGATGGTTAAAACATTACGAATCAGAATTAAAAAAATACATTTAGAATAAAGTTCACCTGCTCATGTCAAAAACCATTTAAGAATATGTTACCTGGAGTGGAGTGGATCTGTTCCACAACTTTTTGCATGGGTTTGATAAATTTAACTCACAGAGAAGTGAAACTGAACAAAATTCTGCAACTTTTAAACGTCAAAAATAATAACAAATTTTAATTTCAAAAAATGGTAGCCAAAGCCAACAAATATTAACAATATTAAAATAAAAACAAACAAACCATTTTTTCGTTAAATAATAAATTATAAAAATCAATTCTTTGCAGAAGAGCACTCGATAAGAAAATCAAATGAATTTTTTAATTAAAGGAACAGGTTTGGAGTTAAATTCGCGAACTTACATACCTAAATACAAAAAATGTTTTGATGAAATCCGTAGAGCCTTTCTTCTTTATAAAACAACTAAAATCAGAATTATGTAATTTAAAAAAAATTCTTGTAGAAGTAGCAACAAACGGAGAATGGGCACCTCGCCTATACACTAGCGATTGCCACTCCAACGGTGAACAAGAGTGTCAGTGAGTTGGTCCGTCTCCTCTCCCAAGGATTGTTAAAATCAACGAAGATGAATGAAATAAGAAAATTATTTCAGTATAAGTGCAGTGATTGAATTTAATTCAAAGTTGAAATGACCTCAACTCCAGCAGGCTCATCATTTTGATGCCGTCGTACCCTTTTAAGTAAATCTTCTTGAGAAAAAGGACAGCCCCTTTGACTTTTTCAGCAATTCTGACCAAACAAACGGACATTGTCACCAACAACTGACCTATCACACTTAGACGTTGGACGGAGCCACAACCAGGTGATTATGTGACGACAGGCAATTCTTCAATGACTTAGAAGTACCCTCCGACATTTCATGCTATAACTTGCAATTTAACATAGGTTTGAATACATGGGCGTCAAAATCCCTAGGGTATCACAATGGATCTACACTGATCTAAGTGTGACGGTAAAAAGATTAACTGTCAGTCCATTAACACAACCTTTCCTAACATATGTAATTTAAATACATTGGTAAGCCAAGTTCTGTGCTAAAACTATACCTAAATAATTTTTTATTGAGATTGTATCAGTTGTTTATGAGAAATACAGTTCTTTTCCATGTGTAGAGAGATCTTTTGTCAAATCGATGTCATTAGGTTCGTTTTCGTATTACATTATTTGTTGATTCAAGTTTTTCGATGTATGTATATACATATAAAAAAAAAACGAGGAAGACCCTTCAAAACTTTAAATAAAAAAAAATTCTGTAACAAACGCAGACATTTCAAATTTGAAAAATAGCTTCGAATACAAACATAGTACTCAACATAAATAAACGAACGATATGAAGATCTGTATTCTTTTACTTCATGTGTTCTATTTCATGTATTAATGAAAAGTAATAAATATATGTATACATACATATAATTAATTAATTTATAAAATACAAGATTTAAGTTTTGTAAATAAGTAACGCACAAACCCTCTGCAGCACTGCCACTGATATTCATGATATTATTTTTATTCGACGTGATTAGAACTCAGTGCTTAGAAAACACATAAACATACGATTGGATTAGTTAATGCTATTACACAACTTTATAGCTTTGACATAATTATGTACATACAGTGGTGGACGAGATTTAAGCACACTTATTAAAAAAAAATAACTTTACAATTTTTCAGTGCGTTTCTTAGTAAATTTTATTTACAATTAATATACATCATAGTAGTATTTTTTCGCAAGATCAAATAATATGGTATATAATATCTGCAAGAGAAAATAAACAAAAATTGAAATATCAAGTTTTTGTCTGGACATGAATTTAGCGCATTAAAGAGTTTTAAGATGAAACTCTTGATTTATGCTACTTACCGGTGTCATTTATATAGTTTTGTTTAATATTTTGTAGAGAATCCTTTATTTTTCAAAACGGCAGCGATTCTCCTTGGCCAGCTTTCCACAAAAGCCTCACACCGTTGTTTTGGAATTGCGTATCATGTATTTTGAATTTCTTGCTACAGTTGAAATACTTTTTTGGTTTTTTTTTTCTCTCTGTGTTCCACATCGTTCCATAAATTCTTGATCAGATTAAGGTCGGGACATTGTGCAGGTCACTTTTAAACATTTGTTTTATTGGCCTCTTAGCAGTACTTTACGAGTTTGAGCTTAGTGTTATTATCGTTCATAAAACGCACCGAAACTTTATACACATCTTAGTATCAATTTTAACTATACATAGGACCAACGCCATGCCAAGAAAAAGCAGCGCAGACCGTTACACTCCCATCGCCATGTTTAACCGTTTATATCGTGTATGCATGTTTTTGGACGCCATACGTACATACTTCTTCCCGGCAGATCCCAATCGACAGAACTTGGATTCATAGCTAAAAACAACGTTTTTCCAAAAACAAATAAGCGGTTTGTTTAGGCGCAATTTGGAAAACTCTAAGACCCCAGTTATAACTTTCAATGAAATGCATCATTGGAACAAATCAGTAAATTGATTGAAAAATTGGTTTCAGTAAAAGATCCTGTCAACGACTGTTATCATTAAAATCAAAAATAACATTTGAGAATAGGAATAACTCGAACACATTCAGCAGAATGATTGTGTTCCAAGTTAAAGAAACGAAAATCAGCTGTTCATTGAAATTGATTTCTATCAGTGAAATAATAAAAGTGGATTTGAAAGAAAGTTTAAATCAGAATTTTGTATTTTTTAGAATGAAAAAGTTCTAATACTCATTAGCTTCATTTTGGTATCAAATAAAGCCATTAAAGTTTGTTTAATCGTCTTAAAATGGAAATGAAAATTTTCAATGATGCATTTCAATAATAGCTGTAACTGGTCCCTAACTTGGCCTTCAATTTTTTTACGAAATGAGTGGTTTTCACTCATCCACGTACATTTTTTTTCATTTAATGGACGTCTTAAAGTTCTTGAAGGAACTTCGATTTCATAATTCGCCATTAATCAGCTTCGAATGGCACTTTAGGTCTTAAAGGTATCCTTAGTTGATAGTCGATAAATTATTTTGTCTTCTTTCCGAGATGTTTTTCGTTTGCGCCGAGCTTGTTTTATGTTTTCAGTCACTCCAAAGTTCTCAAATACAAATTTACAGTATTTTAAAATAAACTATTAAAGAAAATATGCTGTTACTCCTACAATGCAAGTGTGCTAAAATATAGTCCACTACTGTATGTATGTTTTCGTTCAAATGAAATATTTTTCTAGTCCATACGACACCAGTGATCCTTAATGAAGTTTATTTAATTTCTACAAATCCAATGCAAAACTAATGACTTGTAAAAATATATTTGAACAAATGATTGCCCCATTTCTTTAAACATAATAAAAAAGAGAGAAAAAACAGATGTAGTGCAAACGAACTCTTAATCAGGCCAATAACTTTTCAAACGGCCTGTGCAATGAAATATTTTTGATATATGATTTTTTAAACGGAGGCCCTTGACCCGTCGGCTCTCCAACATTCCACCCACAAGTTATTTCAAACAAACTGAAGCAGAGACATTAAAACAAAAGTTTGTATGTTTTGAATGTTTTTTTTTTTTTATTTATTTTGATTCATTGCCATTTACACATTTACAATGCCTACGCATTTTTTCTTCTGGTTTTCTGGCTGGCTTACAATCAATCGAACAAAAACAACGCATCGGGACTAATAAAATATATTTTTACAATTCCTACACATTGTAAAATATAAATTCCATTTGCCACATAAATAACCCAACATCTGGTAGCATTTAAAATAATGTCCTTCGATAAGACATGTAGAACACAAAAGTTGTTGGAGCTGGGGGGGCTGTACAATATTTGCATTGACTCGTAATTCGAAAGTTTAAGGCCAGCAATAGTAATCTGTGTCAATATTGATAAGGAAACCTTATAAACTATATTAAACTATCTAAAAATGATTAGGTCAACTTAAGAAGAAACGTTGTCACTTTAAGACTTCTATATTTAGTAAAATTGGATTTTGTAGTAAATTTGTGTTTTATTTGTTTTTTTATTTTTGTCCTTCCACTGTCACTCTGATGTAAGTTGAACGATTGAGTGAAATCTGCTGCGTGTGTCTCTCTAGATTTACAGAAAAACAAAAACAGCAATCCATTATTCACTTTGAAGCGCCGCCGCTGTCACTGTCCTTTTTTTTTGAGTGTGTAGCGTGGGAGTGTAACAGCGAATTAATCGCAACAATAAAATAAATTTTTGTTATTTTCATTCATTTATTCTTGTTTGCGTTAAAGATATCTTTTTATATCTGTTTTTATTTTTCAATTTAATTTTAATATATTCTTATTTATAGCGGAAATGGCAGTTATATTTCAATAATTTAATTTAATTTAAATTGAATGTTCTTTTTAATCAGAAATACACATACATACATACTCGTAATTAATACAAAATATATGTATTTTTCTTTATGTTTTAACTTGATTTTGATATGTATCCAATAATAATGAATTAACACAACGAATAAGTACATACACTTAATTTATATTTATTAATAATTTTATGAATGTTATATTTTTTTATAAATCATTTATATTTAGCTGAGAGAGACTTTTTTGTTTATTATTATTTTTTTTAAATTTTACTAAATATTTGATTAAGATTGCTACATTAATAATATTTTTTTAATCATTCATCTTCCTTCTTGTCTCGAATTCATATTTGGTTTCATTTATTTATTTTCCTTTAATTTTTAGTTATTTAGCATTTAAGAGCCTAAGTCCAAAAATACAACGAATATTTAGAGATATAAGTTTTATATGAAATGCTCACAATTTTATGTATACAAATATACATGCATATATTATATTAGAAATATATATTTGTAAAATCAAAATTTTTTAAATAAGAAAAAAAAATGAAATCGAATAAAAAATAAAATAAAACTAAACGTAACTAATAAACTAAAGAGAAATCTCTTAAGACTGTAAAATTGAACTTCAATTTTCAAAATATATTTAACATTGTTAATTGATATAAGAAAAAAATTATATATACAAAATAATTATTAAAAAATATACATAATAGTAATTGACTTGAATTTTTACAAAAGGATTTTATATACAAAAAATACTCGAATATAGCACAATAACTAACGTTTTTTTATATTTCTTCGTCGTAATTATAATCAACTCCTTTATAGTTCTTCTATAAAGAAAAAATAACCTAATAAATACACATACACATAAACAGCGCATATATGCATAAATATACTAAATCAAATATGTTTTGTACTTTAAAATATTTTATAAGAAGTAATAATGTCTTTTTTTTTTCATTAAAGATATTTATTTTGGCAGCAATAAACGGAATTAAGTATGATTTATGCAAATCAATATTTTATTAATGAAAACCATATACATTTTTTTTTGTTTAAAATACAAACTACTCGTACTTGTGTTTTTATATTTTCTTTTGTATTGAAGTCATTAAATTATTTTAAGTTTTGTTTGTGTAAACTTTATACAATTTTACAAATTCGATTACTTAAATTATATTTAAATCGTTAAAATTTAAATAAAACTTTTCTATTAAAATGAATTTTGGCTATTTTTTTCTTCTATTTTTATTCTCTTTGTAGATGAAATGTGTTACTGTTTCTTGGTTTTCATAAAAAAAGGTAAGTTTTTTCAAATGCTTTTATGAGCAATCCAAAAGAGAACATTGTGTGTGGCTCGAATTTTTCAAATAATCAAGAAGATGGTGAAACGTATCCTGCTGATCGATACTTACATATGTTTGTGGTTTTCCATTCGCAAGTTATTCAGATTTCTATCAATTTTTCAACATTATAAGATATGTATGCATTCGTAAAAAAAAATATTAAACTGGAGATTTTGATCAAAGTTGAAAAATTACGATGATAGCGAAGACGAAAAAAGTGGGTCTCGCAATTCTGTCTGTCTGCCTTTTCGATTACAGCCTAAACGGCTCGGCCGATTTTCTTTAAACTTGGTAGATAGATTGTTCTGTGTTTGAAAAAAAAATCGAACTCGAGATTTTGTTCAAAGTTGACATTACGATGATAACGAAGACGAAAAAAGTGGTTCCGGCAATTCCATCTGTATGTCTGTACGAGAGCGGTCCGTTAAGTACTTATCCTACAAAAGAAAAACAAAAATTTTTGGAAAAGTGACATTTATTTTTCAACGTAGTCTCCTTTTAGCTCGATACACTTGATCCAGCGATGCTCCAACTTCTTTAACCCATCCGAAAAATAGGTTTTCTCGAGGTCTGCAAATTAGGCCTCCATGGCACCGATGACCTCATTCGACTCAAATTTCTGCTCAGCGAGTGATTTTTTCAAGTTTGCAAACAAAAAAGAGTCGCACGGGACCAAATCTCGAGAATACCGTGGATGAGGCAGCTATTCGTAGTGCAATTCGACCAATTTGACCACTGCTCATCAAAAACCGATGTGCGACCACGTTGAAACCCGTTATACCAATTTTTGACGATCGCCATGGAAGGAGAAGAGTCACCTTACACAGCATCCAAGCACCCTTTGATTTCGCTGCGCGATTTCCCTTCCAAAAACAAGAATCGAATCACCGACGAATATTGCTCTTTCCATTTTTCTAAAATTTGCGGACAAGCTAGCTTCCACACGTGGCCAAAACAAAACTACGAGTCCGATTCGGCTGAAATTTTGAGAGTAGCCGTGTAATGTCGTTTTTATTTGGCAATCCGGAAGCCTTCTGGACTCTTCTGAAAGTGTTCACTTGGGATTTCAAATCAGAATCGAAACCAGAAGCACTCACACATTCATATACTTAAACGTCAAACTCAACAGCTGTGATATTTTGTTTCCTAATTGTGCGAAGTGTATCTTTCAACAAACATTTTTCTTGATTTTTATTACTGTCCACATTTGATGTTGCACATATACAATCACAAAAAACTTCAGAATCAAAAAAAGTGTTCAGTTGGGATTCCGGATCGGAGAGAGATTCCGGATTGCCAAATAAAAACGACATAAGAGAATGTACTAGACGATAGATATTGCGATACTGGCACCATCGGACGGTGTAAGTACTTATCGAACCGACCTCGTATGTCTACCTCGATCTGCAGCCTAAACTACTGGAGGTATTTTCTACAAGCCTGATACTTAAGGGTCTTCGGTGATTCCCTAGCGGGAAAATTGAAATTTTTTTTAGCTGCAAAACTAACGGAACCCCCCACATACTCCCATAATGCAAAGTCTGATTATCTCGAAAACGGCTCTAACGATTTTGATAAACAAAAATTAAGTGTGCTATTATTATGGGCATGGATTACATTTTGGTAAAAAAAAATTCTGGAAAAAATGTTATCAACAGTAATTGTGATACAACGTTTTTTTTTTGATTTTCGACTTTCTCATTAACTTCTCTAACGATTTTACCCAAAATTTTTTAACAGGAGCCTCCTTAAATTTAAAATAATACTGTATATACAAATATTTGAAAAAATATGTTTTGGGTTTTTTGAAAAAAAAAAAAAATAATTTTTTTTTTTTGAAAAATCAATCTTTAAAACGTGCGAAAGATTAAATCTATATTACTTAATACTTGACATCCCAAATCTTTTTCTTAAAAAATTTTAAAGAAATTTCTTATATAAAAAATGCATTTAATAATAAAACGATTTTTAAACTTTTAGCATAGATTCATATTTTCCTAGAAATTCGACGGCAATTTTATGCATTTGAACATTTTTATCTCATTAAATCCATATATTAGTTTTTTAATTCCAAAGTACTTTTACATAAGAGCGATCCAGTCGTGCATTTTATTTGTTAACTGAAACAATTCAATCGTAATACTCGCACTTCTAGGAATGCATCAGTTTATTATTTAGGCTAGTTTTTAGCCTACAGTGAAGTAGTTTCTTTTGTCGCACAACTTGAATGCTTTATCCAATTCTATTTTTCTATACATCTTGGTATTCAGATTTTCAAACTTCTTCCAAATCCCATCCTATTCTCAAAACACTTGCACATTGCAAGTGTTAATATGTAATTAATATTAAGGGTAGTCATAAGTCATAACCCCTTAAATGCGCAATTGTTATAAAAAAATTATTATTTTCCAGCAAATTAACTTTTAATATAATTATCATTAATGGCTTAATCGTATAAGTTTCGATTTTATTTGTAAATTACAAAACTATGTATGCATGTACAATTGTACATAGGTAGATAGAAATGTCTCTGTTCTTAATGCTACCTAGCACGTACTTATCTCTTTCAAAACTTTGTTACGACGTTGCACAATATAAAAGCGAACTTTTGGTATTAAATCAACATTTTTTATTACATACGTACTCAAAAATAATTTTATTTTTATGATTCATTTTACATAGTTTATTGATTCATTGTGTGAGCGGCACGCTTAAGCCTTTGTTTATGTCTGGCTCTTATAAGTGCGATAATTTCAGGTTTCAAGTATATAATACATGAAAGATATGCCCTAATTACGAGAGTGTTAACGATACAAGTCTACCTAGATACAACCTGCACTTTACAACCTATGAACTGGAGAAATTTATTAAGACCGTGAACATGAACACGATAAACAAAAGAATGAAAATAGTTATAAACAAGTTTTAATTTCTTTATTTTTTGTTTTTACCTAAATAAAATGATAAGAGGAAAAAAATATATCGGTTAGTACTTACCTTTTTTTTTTAATTGTATTGATGTAGGTTGTATGGATGTATGTATATAATGTGCATTTACTCATCATTAGTAAATTAAACTTTATATCAATTTTAAGAACCTCGTTGCCATGCGCCATGTCGTCTTGAGAAAAATATTTGGCAGACCATGCGTGACCTTTTAATAGAACTTAAATGTAGAACATTAAATAAAAAGAGTAGGTACAGCAAACTTCTTGTACAATTTTATGTTAAAAAATGCATACTTAGAAGTCCTCTTCTCTAATGAGGTTGCGATTTCTAGTAGGTACACTTGTATAAAATAATGTTTATGGGTACAAAAATCTGTTTTATCTATGTACAAAAATTCTATTTTTAGATTTTTTTCCTTAAAAATATCTATTGTGAAGGGTTCTTGGATCATGGGGGAGTGGAGAATGTAATTTCTTTAAATGACATTTTATTTTGGTGTAATGGATTTTCAAACGAGTATATGTTACAAGATTTACTATGTAATTGCATTTTCTAATACAGGGTGCGTTTCGTTTACCAGGTCCATGTTATTTTTTTTCAATAACTTCTGTTGTAAATTCATAAATTTCGTTTTTAATTTAGTCCTTTTGTATCGAAGTTGTGTTCGGTTTGTAGATTTACCCCTTTTCATTCAAGTCCCACATAAGAAGAAATTGGGAGATATCAAATCGGGAGATTGTGAAGGCTAGTCGATATCGACACTTTTTAACATTGTTTAGCCGGGAAAAAGTTTCATAAAATTCGCATCGTATCACGAACTGTGTTATCCCGCGTAAGTGGTCATCAGTTACTGTTACAGTCTGATCTTCATAAAATAAATTCTGGTGTTCCCCAGGGCTCCGTTTTGTCTCCGAATCTCTTACTCATTTTTATAAATTAGGTACTATATATCTTGTCTGAAACTTCTAATCCACTTCATTGTTTTGCCGACAAATTTACCCTCAGTTTTTCATACTTCTCACAATTAAAATAAATTTAAACAAACCTAAAACCAAATTTACAAACTAACAGCTTGAAATTGTTTTAGTATTATGTCGTTTTTGTTTGACAATCCGGAATCTCTCTCCAATCCGGGATCCCAACTGAACACTTTTTTTGATTCTGACGATTCTGAAGTTTGTTGTGATTGTATATGTAAAACATCAAATGTGGACAAATGTTATCCATTTGAAAATCAAGAATAATGTTTGTTGAAAGGAAACCACTTCGTACAATTAGGATACAAAAAAACTGCCGAGTTTGACGTTTAAGTATAAATGAATGTATGAGTGCTTCTGGTTTCGATTCCGATTTCAAATCCAGAAGCAAACTTCTCTTCTTTTGAGAATTAAAACTCTCATTTTCTCCGAGTGAACACTTTCAGAAAAGTCCAAAAGACTTGCGGATTGCCAAATATAAACGATATTAGTACATGGATTTTTTAGCACAATGGAATGCTAAAATTGCTAAAATCGGCATTTTGACAGATACATATATCTAGAAAATAAATTGAATTATTATACCAATGGAAAACCACATAAGATTTGCAAAACTGATTTTAAAACGAAAAATAAATCATTTTTTGTCCGATGGAATGCAAAAATTTTCCAAAAATTGGCATTTTAAGAGATATTAATCGAATTATTTTGCCAATGGAAGTCCACATAACAGAATCTATCAGAAATTCGTTACAAACTTCAATTTTAAGAACCTTAAACTTCCAGAATACAAATTTCAAGATTATCAAAAGTACACACACAGTGTGAAGAAAGTTGCGAAAAAAGTAAGAGGTAACGATCGGAGAAAAAATGTTTTTTAAATCTTGTATATTTTTATTTGGGGTTTGTGTGCTAGTCAGACTCATAAGTCCTGTATCATTTGCGCTTCACTTTAATTTTTCTTATGGTCTAAATGTCCAAGAGTCATTTCACAAAGAGCTAAAATCTAGACACCCTGCACAGAAAGCGTGTTTTTTTACTATTTTATAATATATTTTTGCTTATTGGTAGAACCTTTCAACCATAAATGAGCTCCATCGCTGAAACTTCTGCAAAAATCGGAGAAGTTTCGGTGCTTTAAATCACCACCCTTCAGTGTAATCAAATGATTTGTCTTATTTTAAATTGAAGCACTTACCTACGATTGTGATATTTTCGGTACTTTGGCCAGTGCAATGTCTCTCTGATGGCGCAGGAACATTCGATACCAAATATGCTGCGTCAAATTTATCCACTCGCTTGTCCTATCTGAAGGAATGATTATTACAACCGAAATTTGGAGTTAGTTGTTAAAACTGACTCTGAATTTCTGCAGTAGTTTTAAAAAAAATTTCAAATTTCAAAAAATATAAACCTTAACTGAATACGATTTGACGTTGGCAGATCTTAAACAAAAAAAATTTAGTATTTTAACAATATAAAATTTTGTATTTAAGAAACTGTTAAAAAAAATATACGTACATAAACCTTCATACTAAATTTTACTTGCGATATATATGTAGATACTACCTATGTATGTAGGTACTTTATGCATTCATTAAAAAAAAATCGAACTCGAGATTTTGATCAGAGGAAAAAAGCGGCTCTCGCAATTTTTGACGTTCTCACTATCGTCATAACGGATTTTGAAGAAATTTCTTACATAGAAACTTCTATAAAAGGTTTAAAAACACTGCATATTAAAACTTAAGATATAAATATTATTTTGAAGATTCGATACCACAAAAAGTGATCAATTAATCAAATAAAATTTAATTTTTATTTGCACACTAAAAACAATAGTTTTTTCTTAAAATGTTTTGAAAAATGTTAATATACAGGGTGATTTGCATAAGGTGTGACAAAAAGCTAGGGCGTGTAGGTTGGACTTAGACAAGAAAAAAATCGTATGGAAATCGTATTTCTCCCCGTTTAGGCGGGAGGGGTAATTTAAGAAAAAAATCACTTAAAACAGAAAAAAAATTATTAAAAAATAACGGTGACACCTACAGAGTAATGCTATAGCATTTTGAAAAGCCAGAAATACATTCTTTACTTTTGTTTTTAAATAAAGTTGTTCGAGTGAATAGTTTTTGAAAAATTAATTTTCAAAATCAAAATTTTGAAAAAAAATAAAATTTTTTTTTTTAACAATTTTTTTTTCAAAATTTTACGTAATTAAGTATTATTAATATTCAATGCTCTTATTTATTTTTGATCAAACACAAAAAACCGGATGTCAAAATGTCTTGTAGTTTTTGAGAAAATTAAAAATAACAAAAACTACTTTTGTTCTAAGAAAAACCTTTTATTTTAGTTTTTACGTTTTTGGATTCTTAGGTGAATTTACGATTGAAAGGATTAACTTTCTTTTAACTATTTTTTTAATTATCGTCTTATAAGCATACAATAATGTGACAAACTACTGGATTAACCATATTTCACACATTTTTTTCATTGAGAACACCTGCGTGAGAGCATTGGTTTAAAATTGACCTGCCACTTTTTTATTATGGTGGGGTCGGCCATGATTTACCCAGTTTCACCCTAATTATTTGATGGTTATTCATAAAAATAAAATATTGAATGCAACTCTTAAGGGCCTTCAAACTTCCTACATATGTATATAAAAGCGAACGTTGTACGCGTGACATTCTATCAACCTCAATTTCATTTATTTCAAAATACTTATCTTCTAACTATTCTCTGAAATTTGTCACGAGATACTCTAACTGGTTCTGGTTGATCTAAAGCAAAAATAAACATCACCGGAAGATTATATTTCATCATTATCTAACATCTATCTATATTTTTTGTGGATACATATGGTACATACACATTATATGTATTTATTGTAACACCCACCATGAAGTTTAGTGGAGTGAATTTAATGTTTGGATACTTACATATCATCACATTCTGTTTGTTTATCAAAGTTTGATGAACTGAAAACACGTTGACGATTGATGAGTAGGCGCAGCTTGTATCTGTGCGATACCTTCTCGAAAAGATTATGACGAAATTAAATTCAGTTAAAAAAAAAAGTAAATACCCAAATCTGGGCGACTACTTTCTCGTTATTGTACGCGCGCCACCGAGGCGAGTATGTTAAGTAAATATGATAAAAGTTACACAATCAACGAAATAATGTTACTCAATATTGGTCATCTATATTTTTAATCTCTTAATTCGATGATAACTGATTGACCAGTTAGAACAGGGGTGTATGCAAGTTTCTGAGTGAATGGGTACTATATACCCTTGAACTGCAGAAGCATTTTTTGTATAGCTGTCCTACAGTTCGTTGTAAGGAATTGACAAATCCTTCAAGAGTAGCTATCTCTTTTCATAAAAAAAGTGCTGCTCATTAGCTGTTCGGAATGGGCTTTTCTGGAAACACGCACACAGTAATGGTTGAGGGTGGTAAGTCACTAGGTTTAGGCTCCTACCAACATAATGGAGGTATCTTCCTTTGGATATACATACATATTTCTTTATGAAGGGTTATTCAATTGGCGCGGGTAGATTTTGGTGGCCTGTAATGACCATGTTGTTTTAGTGACATCTGTCAAATCTGGTTGTTTACTGTTCAGTTACTGATGCTTAATCACCATGGCAAGTTACACTGTTGAACAGTACGTCCTTATACGTATAATAAAACTTTATTATCAAAATGTGTTCCTTATTGCTCAAAGTCCATGACCGTAAGCCAAGGCGTTTGGAAGAGGACCTCAATTTCGGCCGAAAAATCATTTTTAGCGATGAGTCGCATTTTTGAAACTAGGAAAATTGCCGTATATGGGACGAACAGGGACGAAGGTTCACCAGGTGACCGTTTCACATTGCACCCAGGGGCGTATTTACCCTAGGGCTAAAAGGGCTACAGCCCGGGGCGGCAAGGCTGCTAGGGGCGGCGCAAGATAATTTTAAATATTTTTTTGAAACGATTGGAATTTCAAAACATTCAAGCAGAAGGGCGCAAGCCGCCCGTAGCAATTGGCCAATTTATATTTTTTTTTGCAGCGATTGAACTTTCAAAACATACAAGCAAAAGAGAGCAGGCCACCCCTAACAATTGTCTAATTTACAATATTTTTGAAGGATAAACAAAAAATACAAAGACTTAAAAAATGCGATTTTTTGAGTTTTTCAAACATGACAATTTTTTCAGTGCCGTGAGTGTCCGGCTGTAAGAGAGTTCACTGTAACATGTCACTCACTTTTTTCACCATTTACTAGATATTCTTATTTTTTAAAAACGATTTTTTATAATGAAAATTCATAATACAAATATTTACAGACATGTACCTATTCTTTAGAACAAATTCTAATGAAACGAAAACATTTAAAAAAAAAAACACTTGGTGCTATGTATGTAGCTCTAAAAAAAATGGGCTAGAAAAACTTTGTCTGGACGGATTTTAATTTTTTGTTTTTAAACCATGTACAAAGGCTCCCTATTTATTAAAAAAAATTATTAAAATCCATCAAGCCGGATTTTAGATATAAGGTCACACACAAAACTGTATTCTTTTTATATACCTAGCAAATCATGCCTCCATCTTTTTTAGTTTTGGCTGACTCGTATCCCTTTATATAAATACCCTTCCCTTCGTCAATAGTTTTGAACGACTTATGAAAAAATATAATGAATGTTTTTTGTACAATAGTTAATAAAGATGGATAAATAAAAAGATATGTATTATTTTAAAAACTATTGGCGCAAAATTTTAGTCGAATTGGTATGATGTTAAAACTATTTTAGTATAATAAGTAAAAAAGACGATTTTGCTAATTTTAATCAGATTTAGCATCATGCTATCTCTAACATTTTACTAAAGCTAAAATAGTCGAATACCTTTTTTATCTTGCTAACTTTATCGTGCTAACTTTATCAGACCAAAAACATAAATGTTAAAAAAAGTTCTTCTATACAAAAACCTTTGTGTAAGAAGTCTGTTACGGTAAAAATTCACCGCAACAATCTTCATTCTTTCTATTTCCTTTTCCTTACGTCCTTCCAATTTTCCTTTTAATTACACAGGTGTTCGTTTTGCGATAGTGCGAGAGAGCAGGGCGACCATGGTCCATCAGCCAGTGGTTCTCTCTCTCAGTATCGTAAAACAAACAAATCGTCGATGAGTATTGACAGACGGGCGGTCTGTTCCATGGGTTCGAATTTGAAAACGTTGAAGACACTTGGTCTTTAAACGTAGATGTCGCTCTTAAAGGAGAACGGCCGAGTGCCCAACCTAAAACTAAAAACTAAAAATTAACTAATTTGTAAAAGATGGAACGTTGTCTGAGTTGGAAGCCAATCACGACCTATTGAGTAAATGTATGCAACTTGATCGATTCCTCTTTCTTTTGCTTTCCTCTCTAATTATTATTATTGTTAAAAATCCGGTGGTACTAATGTGCGCGAATCCTTATTAATTCTACTTAAGGTTTTAAAGATTTTTTTTCTATCAGCGCAAAAACTGTGGGGATAATTGTGAACTAACCAAAGGAAACGTCGTGACCTGGAAGGAAATTCCAGCGGGCGGCGAATTTCATGGAAAGTTCGAGAGAAATTGAAGGAAAGAGAATTTGTGAGTAAGCAGGATCGCCATATTTCGACACAAAAGGCTCTTCAGCAAACTTGCGGAGATTGGCTGTCGATGACGTGATCGAAATCCGCGATACGGAATTGGCTGAAAGCACGAGGGTATGGGGCGAAATTTTGAGCGGCTATCCAGGAGAAAAATCTTGGAAGTCACTCTAATCTTGATTTTGAAAGAAGTGAGATCTGTAAAAGAAAAATCAGAAAAACCAAAAGTGAAATTATGAGTGGAAAGAATATTAAGGAGTTTTGTTTGGAAAAGAGGTAGAAATTAAATAGATAATTTAAAAGAAAAAAAATAGTGGAAGTGGAGAAAATACAGAGGACGAAAGGTGAAAATTATTGGAAAATAAATAAAGGAAGAGGAAAGGAAGAAAGAGTAAAATCAATCGGAGAGATATTATCGAAAAAACAGCTAAGTTCCCTTTTTTGTGCTGTCTTTATATAAATTTTATCTTTTTGTAATTTTGTCGTAATTGGGTTTTAACGGCTTTACGTTCTGTTCCGAAAATTGCGGAACTTGTGCCCCATTAAATAATCTCCGTTGTGATTCAGGGAACCAGACCTTAAGGCTAGCCGCGCACTAGCAATTTTTAGTTGCGAAACTGTTTGGTTAATTATAGAAAACAGATGAACTGTTTGGTTGAATGTCCGTGAATTTGCAGATAATTATATGTTCAATAAAATGGCGAACTTATTTTAGGCAATCGTTTAGTTTGTGTCAAAACACAAACTTTTTAGTTGCTCGAACCAAGCAGTTTCGCAACTAAAAATTGCTAGTGCGCGGCTAGCCTAACGGTCCATCTTATTGTTAAAATCTCTTTGTATTTGCTTGAAAAGATCCTGGGTTTTAATCCCACAAGTAAGGTTTCCCAGGCAAATAAATCTTTAAAAATTCAAAAAAAAAAAAAAATTCAGTTAATTTCAACTCATCATCGTTGTCTATTTTCGCTCCAATTTCCTTTTTCGTACTTCAGGAAAAAATTGCTGGCGACCTTTTTATTACGCAGTAAGTACGCCACTGAGGCGACTAATCGTAATAAATCACATATTTTTTATATCAATTTGATATCATACATATCCCCCTTAAATCTTATAATTAAATTTTCCAACCCCCATTGTGAACCCACCCCAACTGCTCTAGCCGTGGTGACAGCATCCTACCCGCTGTCAGCTGCACTTGTTTTTTTTTTGTCAAGTGACATTTCATTTTTCTCCCAATTCGTGGTGGTTGTCGCCGCGCCGTCGCAGGATTTATTTCATTGTTTTTTTCGTAATAATTATAAATAATAACATTTTAATTAATTACATTCGCGATCGGAAAATCAAGTGAAGCAAGTCAGCCGTGAAAAGTTCTGAGATCTAAAAGTACGCCAAGTTCTTATTTCATGAAGGTTTAATAGCGAATATTTAAAGTAGAATAATATTGAAACAGCTACAATGTAATAGAGAAAATTTTATCATTCAATGATTACTGACTAAAATTTGATGGGTTCACTAGTCATGTTTTTAAAATCTTTCGAATTGGGCATAAGAAAAACTTGCCAAGTAAGCCCATCAAATTTTATATTACATTGTAGCTGTTTCAATATTATTCTACTTTAAATATTCGATATTAAACCTTCATGAAGTAAGAACTTGGCGTACTTTTAGATCTCAGTACTTTTCACGGCTGACTTCTTACACAAAGGTTTTTGTATAGAAGAACTTGGCTCTTTTTTTAACATTTATGTTTTTGGTCTGATCTCACTCCTTTTTGCACAGACTTTAATATTTTGCCATGTCAAATCTCGAAAGATACGGAAAGATAGAAAGGTGGACTCTAGCTACTAAAATCAACTTAGTTTTTAGCTTCCTATTTCTTTTGGTATATTTTCTTTTTATTGGTTGTTTTGATTTTCTCAGAAAGTGGGCCGATACCACGCCCCCTGAATGGAACACCTCAATTTTTATTTTTGGTTCTTTATATGCAATTTGAGCCCTAGCGTTCTACCAAATTTCATTGTTCTACTGCAATCAGAAGTGTGCCATATATAATTCACATCAGTTCTGAGGAAGTGGGCGGATATCACGCCCCTGAATTGAAAACCTCAAATTTTATATTTATTTCTTAGTATGCAATTTAAGCCCTGCCACGTTACTAAATTTCATCGTTTTAGAGCAGTCGGAAGTGCTCCATTCAATCAACACCATTTCGGATAAAGTGGGCGGATACCACGCCCCCTGAATGGAAAACTTCAAATTTTCGATTTTTTCCTCTGCTTGCATGACAAGATCACCGTTGTGCAAAATTATAAGATTCTACGATGTCGGGAAGTGCTCCATAATTTTGATGATCTGTCAGTCAGTCAGTCAGTCAGTTACGGTTTTTGTGATTTTTTGAGGCCTTATATCTCAGGAACCGCTTATGCTAGAAAATTGAAATTTGATGAGGCGCCTCGCCTGTGTCTGATTAGCTTAGCATATATTCGGAATTTTAAGTTTCTGACTTCATTGGTACTGAAGATAGGGGGGGTTGAAAATCGCCTGAGTTTGTTTTTGTAAAAAAGGGTGTAGTGCCTGAACTTGGCTGGGCACTACCGTGCCCTTTGATATGCCTCTTGCATACTTCCAGATGTTAAAAAAGGTCTGTTTACTTAGTTTTTTGCACGAACTGTCATTGTTTTAGGTGTGTTCCGAAGCAATTTAAACAAACTGTTTATGAGAGAAAAATGAGAATGCTTTGATATTTTTGAAGAGATAAGAAAAAGCAAAATCTCTGAAAATTACAAAATTGATCAAAAAAGAATCGTCAAGAAGAAAAAACGAGATAATGAGTGTCGCGAAGGGGAGGTTCTTTTTTGTGGTCATGAAAATTTCAAAATAAATACATTCATTCATATTTGCTACCAATTATTGAGTGCGCTGAAGAGAAGAAATTCCTCCTATAAAGCAATAACAAATGGTTTTATTTTTTTATCTAAGCTTGATCACATGAGTGAAGAAGCAATTCGAAAAAAAGGCAATCACTCTTCAGAAATTATACCCGGTTGATCTTGGGGAAGATTTCAAGAAGAGTGTGTCTTACTTAAACATTTTCTGGAGCAAAACAACACGGAAAATATGAGTTTAAGGCAGCTAAACCTTCATATAAGAGAAAAAGAATCGAAGGAAGCATTTCCATATGTTGAGGTTGCTTTAAGAATATACTTGTACACTGCAGTGACAGATTGTAGTGCAGAAAGATCGTTTTCCGTATTGAAACGAATAAAAACCTGTTTAAGGTCTCGCATTAGCGAAGAACGCCTTAATAATTTAGCTTTATTAAATATAGCAGCTGAGCTGACAAAAAATTTAGATAACGAATTTATTGTTAATGAATTTTGTAATCAATATATACACAGAACAAAAATTTGAAAACATCAAATATTATGCATTTTGTGTTTTTGTATTATTAATTTTTATTACTTTATTTTCATTGTTCTAAGGGGCGGCAAAATTTATCAGCCCGGGGCGCCAAATCCTTAAATACGCCTCTGATTGCACCGCGCTATTAGAAGGACTTCCTGAGGATGAGTGCTACCATATCTGCCTTGGAAATCTATAAACAAAAGTGGTGAAACTCTACTTGAAAGTCGTGGATTTTTTCAAGAGTTAACTTAAGTGTAAAACTGGTACTTGACGATTATAGTGTTACAGAACGGCTCAAGATGCTAATATGATCGATGGAAGTATGATCCCCTTTTCGGGATATAAAGGCAATGGTTCAATCATTAATCCTGTTTCTTTCCACCCGTACTTGATGAATTGATGCATCCACCCAGCCAAAACATACCCTCCGTATTTTAAGAAGCTGATATGTAGCTATTAGAACCAACTACCTTGTTGTTCTTAAGCTTTTTTTTATAACTAATATACCTTTTCTAATAGTATACTGGATAGCGCAATGTTAAAAAGGGTTTGTTTGAAAAGTTTTTTAGTGAAACTTTCATTAATTAATAAATGTTTGAAATTAAAAAAAGTTAGGTAACTGCTTTGAAGATAGAAAATTTCTATTTTGTATCATTATCTGTTATCATTAGTGTTATGCTGTTCAAAATTTTGCGATAGTAGCTTTATTTCTCAGACGATTTTCCATCTTACTTATCAATCTGCATCTTAACATGTGCAATATTGTATATATTTACTTCTATCAGACTGAATTATTTTCAGTACTTCAGTACAATATACAGATTTTGTTAACAAAAACCTTCTTTAAAAATAGATTTTAAGCTCTATAAGAAACAAATTCATAATAAGTGCTTAGTTACTGACCACTGTATATTTTTATTTATTACGTGAATGAAAGCAGTTCATACATAAATATAAGAACCATAATAATGATATCATAAACAGATTCCAACAAAACTATAACAAATAGCCCCTCTACCCTCTGAATGACTGAAGTCTCAACTAGAAGTCTTAATTAGCTCCACAAAACTTAAGAGGAATTTAAAATTTTGCGTAGGCAGATTCGTTTAAAGTTGTTGAGAGCGGAGTTTAACTCAATTAAGACAAAATGCAAACATGCATATTGTTTGATCAAGCTTCACATACAACATACATATACCTATACTCGCATATAACTAATCAATCCGGGGCCGTATGCATGCAACTCTTCAAAGATGCGTCTCATTGTATCTATGTATGTATGTAGTGTGCGGATGAAATCTTCGCATCCGCAATAGCCACTAATTACAACACCATAATTTGTTCATTTAAAAATATCTACAATATCATGTGGTTTGATTAACTCAAACGAATCTCAAAAACCACAAATTGAACGATTTATAGCAAGCGAATTCCTATTATGTATGTATGTATACAGGGTGTCCCACAGTCACCGCCCCAAACGAAAACCATGGATTCCTGAGGTCATTTTAAGTCGAAAAACTTAAGAGGTCATTTTCTCGTTTTCGTCCCGTTTTCGAGTTATAACGGTTTTTATTATTTTTCCCTTAACTGGCTTTATCTTTGCCAAACTGCGTCCGATTCGTAAGATTTTTTTTATAACCAATCAAGAATTTATTACAGTTTTAGTTTGTCCGAAGACTTTTTTTTCTGCGGACAACCGTTTCTCCGCAATTTTGCATCAAACCCAATTTTTTCGTTTTTTAAGTAGTTTTTTCACTTTGATATCAATTTATTCAAAAAAACACGTTAATGAGTATTAATTTTTTTCACTTATTATTAAAGCCCAGTTCATTTTCTAAAATTAAATATTTTTTTCTCCTTAAAAAGAATACTAAATGTAATTAACAAAAAATAAACAAACTGAGTGAATTTAAAAAAAAAAATAATTTTTAAATACAAAATTAACTTTTTCTGAGCTATTGTGGTTAAGAAAAGGATAAATAGATAAAGTTAATTAGTAAGACCGTTAACTAATGTAAACAGTAAAAATTTGCATTATGATTTGATGGCTGTAAATGTCTTTCTCGCGTGAACTAGTGTCCGCGTCGTGTTCTTTCACTTGATACTCCATTTTGGATTTGTTATTCAAGTTGTAGTTTTTTTCAATTATTTGCGAACAATGGATTACACTAATCAAGAATATCTGGAAATGTTATTAATATACGCTGAAATGGGACAACTTTATCTATTTGTCCTTTTCTTAACCACAATAGCTCAGAAAAAGTTAATTTTGTATTTAAAATTATTTTTTTTTAAATTCACTCAGTTTGTTTATTTGTTGTTAATTACATTTAGTATTCTTTTTGAGGAAAAAAACATATTTTTTTTTAAGAAAATGAACTAGGCTTTAATAATTAACGAAAAAAAATTAATACTCATTAACGTGTTTTTTTGAAAAAAATGATATCAAAGTGAAGAAAACAACTTAAAAAACGAAAAAAATTGGGTTTGATGCAAATTTGCGGAGAAACGGTTGCCCGCAGAAAAAAAAGTTCTGAGACAAACTAAAACTGTAATAAATTCTTGATTGGTTATAAAAAAAATCTTACGAATCGAACGCAGTTTGGCAAAGATAAAGCCAGTTAAGGGAAAAGAGAGCAAAAATCATAAATACCGTTATAACTCGAAAACGGGACGAAAACGAGAAAACTACCTCATAAGTTTTTCGACTTAAAATGTCCTCAGGAATTCATGGTTTTCGTTTGGGGCGGTGACTGTGGGACACCCTGTATATACAACTTCAAGGCAACATTGAAAGTTAAATAAACAATTGAATTGGATTGGTTGGAATACCTATACCGATCAAAACCGATTTAAATAACATTTCCTGCGATAAATTTAAGGAATTTAATACTTTTAATTGCAAACCAATTGAATTGTATATTGTTGTTTACAATTAAAAAAAAAATGTTGTCTTACCCTGAAAAGAAATGGATTCACATTCACAATTTGCGGATAAAAAAAAATCAGGTCGGCTAAATGGACCGATGGACGTGGACGCCACAGTAGGACACTTAACCATAAAACATGGAATAATCTTGACATATTAATTTTTTCTATAATGGCCCACTCAACGGGTTATTACTACCCTTTAAATGATAAATCATAGTGCGTCAGAAAAACAAGGAAGGTTCTGAAGGAAGGAAAAATAGAGCTAGGTAGAGCAATCCACATTCGTGTAGTGCGGCTGAAAAAGTTTAGGGGGAGGAATGCAACTGGCTATTTCACTAGAATACCTACATACAATTGCGGCGGTGTTCGAAAGATGCAAATGATCCCTTTTGAATGCCTTCTAAAGATTCAAGTGAGTTTTTTGAGCAACTGCGACACTGTGTAAATAAGAGAATTGTTCTCGAGTTTCGAATAAATAAAGGCTTTATTAAAATTGTCCTCTTGGTTGTTGAGATTGAGAATGGCTTGTCAGTAATTCACTGGCGACGGACGGTCAGTAGGCATTAGCTGATGCACTGTTTGCGCTCTGTAGGAGAACACGTGTAAGTCTTTCACTAAGATCAGCTGTAGGGTTCGTGTGGTGATGTCCAATTGCGAGGCCCGTCGTCTGGTTTATGTTTATTCCTGCTCAGCGACATCGGCAGCCACAGCCGCGATTTTCTCGGCTGAACAATCAGTCTGATGGCGGCCACGCCCTTCATGATCTCATGTAGTTCAAGTCCGTTCGAGTCAAGTAGCCAAGCACCGGTATGTTTGTCCAGTTCGTGTGACACGATTAGGAAACCGGTGTCGCTGTCTAGTGCACAAACATCAAATATGATTAACGAACGACGCCATTTGCAAAAATTTGCAAAAACACCTTCTGATAAGTAGATTAATTTTGCGCCACCTAGTATTAAGCCTAATAAATGGCTTAAATTCTAGTTGCAGCTCCATCTCTATTGTGTTCAGCCAGAAAATACTTAAACAAATAACCCAAGTTCGGGTGCTTTGCTTATTGAAAGGAACTTAAAGTGATTTTAATGAATAAGAAATCAAAACAAATGATCAAAACAAAAGACAACGAGTTCGATAAAAGGATATTTAATGCAAATATATAATTATTCCATCAATTTTCTAGTGCCTATGGTTTTTTTTTTGGAGTACCTAAATACCCCTTTCGTTTAACCTTAACATAGTCTGAGTTCATCTTTTTTTTAAATTTAGTCTACATTTTAGTAAAATACATCATACTGTGTAGTTTCTATAGCCCACTGATCACAGAATCAACATGCTACCGTTTGAATAAAATGTAATGTGATTAAGATGAACCACACGCCACAGCATGGTCTGTCTGTGTATCTTTTTTGATGCCCTCAAGTGGTTGCATGGATATTATAATTTTTGCGTTCTTGTTGGGCTTTGAAGTGAAATAAAACAGATTTTAAGATAACAGATAAACATACATATAAATAATGTCGGTCGGTTTGTATTCTTGGTAAAGTCAGGAAAAGTCCAGCAATTAATTAAATAGTTTTCTTTAGAATTCTAGAAAATAAAAACAACAATAAAACCAAAACTCCCACTTATTTCCATAGAAAAATCAATTCAAATAAATATAGAATTTTTTAAAAACATAATTTTGTTTTTTTTTTTGTTTTCTTTTTTTTTTTTTGTTTGAAAATTAAAATCTTTGAAATTAGACATTGAACTTGTTTGTTTTATGAATATTAAGAGTGGTTCAAATTTATCAAGCTTTCATATTTTGTATGTTTAGATAATCAAACAAATTAATATTATTGTACCACATGGTTATACGGGTACAAGAAACTTATGTATCTTTTTAAAAAACTCACACAATACATTTTCAACTCAATATTTTTCTTTTTGTAGTTTCAGGGAAATTAAGCAATAAATTAATCATTCTTTCTACTGTGTACTGTGTTTATCTATAAAATGTGTTAACATTATTTTCAAAATAAATAATTTAAATCATAATTCATAGATCTTTATGACTAGAGTGGAACCTATCTGGTACATATATGTACATATATGAAGGTAATGTCCTCGAAATTTATTAAACACACTGGCTTGCTCTTAAGAAAATCGGGGCGCCAATTGGTTTGATATGTTCTTATGATATTTATATTTTCATTTATGAATATGAACATTAAAAAAAATGAGGCAACAGCCGCAAATAGGGTAAGATCAATGAGTTATACAACGACTTAAATATCTCCGATACAAATACATTTATCCCTGGGTAATTTGATATTTAAGAAATGTATAGCCCCTTTCTCGTACTCAAGAACTCTCAAGCCAAATAATGTCCGGCATTTATTTTCCTTTTCGAATACGGAATTTCTTTCAGGAAAATGTCAGGACAAATTTTTGAGCCGTATGACTATTTTCCAGAACAGTTGTTAGTTGATTAATTTTTTTTCATTTATTTCAAAAAAAAATTCTTATATAGAACCTTTTAATAATTTAAAAAACATTGCATATCAAAACTTAAGAAAAAATATTTTCTGCAAAAATAATATTGAAATTGTTTTTAAAAATCCAAACATAATTTTTTTTTTAAGTTTTAATACACAATACTATCCAAACTTTTGGGAGCTTTAGTATAAAAAAAGATCAAAATCGGTTGTACCGTTTTTGAGAAAATCAAAAAAAATGGTTCTATGGGGGTTACCATTAACAACCATTTTCCGGAATTTTGTTCAAGCTTTTTAGCTTTTTTTAGCTTTAACTAAATAAAATTTTGTGAATATTTTGTTTTTAAATCTGTGGAACAGTTCTTGGGAATAAAAAATATTTTATAAAATTTGGAAAAAAAAAATTCCTATGGCAGGTGCCGTTATTTTTGGCCTTAAAAATAAGAAAAAAACGTTTAGGCTGTAGTTTAACAGACAGACAGACATAATTGTGAGACCCACTTCCAATGTCAACTTTGATCAAAATCTCGAGTTCGATTTTTTTTACGAATGCATAACTTGCCATATACATACATACATTGTTCCTATATGTTGCAAGTAAAAATTGGTCTACTTTTGTAGACATGGTCTATAATTTGGGGGAAAAAATGTACCGTTTTTTGATTTTCCACTTTCTCACTAAAAGTTCTAAAGATTTGGATCAAAATGTTTATACAGAAGCTTCCTTAAATTTAAAATAATATTATTTCTTAAAAAAATTCAAAAATAAAAATAGTTTTATGATTTTTAGAAAAAAAAATTTTTTTTTGAAAACTCAATGCCTTGAAAACGGGTGAACGATTGTTTTTGACATTATTTCTATTAATTTATATTATTAAATAGTTAAAATTTTTATTTTTTTTAGAAATTTCGTATACAACAAATTAATTTATTAATAAAACTCCTAGGTATAACGATTTTTTTAATTGTGTTTATATAAATTCATATTTTCTCTAGAATTCTATTTTTTAGACTCATACTATTTTAGAACATGTTTTAGCAAAATAAACAAAGAATCTTATGCATTTTTCATCAATAACATCTATGTTTTTATAAATACATATTTTAAAATTCGAAAGAAAAAAGTGCGTGCGAGTCAATCGTTCAATTTAATTTTTATTAAAGGAGCTCTTTGGCTACTTAAAAATAATTCTATAATTTTTATTCGATAGTTCCCATCTATTGAAGTCATTTAATTCATTTAAAGCTTGGTTACACGTAAAAACAAAACCAACATTGAATGGTATTCCTTTTTGCCAAAACTATACAAATATGATTGAAGGTCATAAAATGAAATCAAACGAATTCTTTGAGTGCCAACTTTTTTATAAACTCTATTAACCACTTCCAATCTCAGAGTAAATAAATAGTGACGTAAGATGTAAAAGGTTCACGAAATAGTAAACATATGCCTTATATGCGCGACTTGTAATTTGTACCAAGCAATACATTTCCGATTTCACAATTTATTTTGGGATATTTAAAGTTATTTCCGTTTGATATCCAACAATCACTATACAATCATTTAACACATTTTTTGATCTGGATTAAAGTGTATACTTTCATTAAAACACCCCCTTAGTGTTGATTTGATTAATATAAACAAACAGAAGAATAATGTTTCCAATTTTTGTATAAACAATATAACTTTCGTGTTTGGCTTTCATTGGTCTTTTCAAGGTGAATCAAAGAAGGCTCAATATTTTTCGGGTTAATGTGGTTTTCTTTTTCTGATTTTTGTTGTATTGTTTTTCAAATTGCCATATTTAGAAATCATTTTGAATCATCAAAAATATATCTGTCTGTGTTTATTTTGTCTGATGGTTTCTGACTAAAGTGATTTTTTGATGACTGTAAAAAGTCTGAGGAAACAAAAATAAGAACAGTTTTATATTATTTACCTCGTAAAAATGATACTCGTATCGGTTCTTCGATTTTAAATGTAAACACACTCGTAGTTCATCACCAAGTTTGATTCAAAAAAAAAAATTGATTCTAAACGGAAGTTATGAGTTTTGAAATTCTTGGAAGAAAATTGTTGAAACTATACTTGAATGAATGAAGAAATAAAAGTATCAACAAATTGGTAAAAATGACTTTTTTCTGGTGTCGGCACCTTTGGGCAAGGTGTTTTTCTACGAAATAAAAAATGTTTACGCCTCGTCACTCTTTATGGAACGTAAATTGGGGGGCTTCAATTCTTCTTTTGCGTTGTGAAACGTATGGGGTTCTGATTTCTTTTCTGGCACCTTTCAAATTCCTTATCCCATAGAAGTATTAGGAATTCATTAAAACATTTGTTAGATCTTACATATCCACCCCGATTTATCGAATGTGGTAGGAGGAGTCAGACTCGCCTTTATCATATTTATGATTATCAAATCTGTAGATTTCTGTTCTTTGATGCATAAAAAAAGTGTGTTATTTCCGTTCGCAAGTGTCTTAAAATATATGTGAAAAGTTTCTGACTCCCCGAAAGTAAATTATTGCGAATTCAATAATCCGTTTGTTTAAACTTTAAGAAACATATGTATATCTAAACATGTTCAATTTAAATAACAAAACTTAACGAAGGTCTAAAAATGATTAACATCAATGGCGCAAAATTTTAAACATTTTACTCTAAATCAATTTTAGAATGGGAGTCGACTCTAAATATTGAGTATAAAACGAGAACCGACTTTTTATTAATTTTAAAGGACATAAACTATACTTTAACGTTAAAGAGCTCGTCTTACTTTAACAGCAGCAAATAGCTAGTTTATCTTTTAAAAGTATACTTTATCCATATTGACAATGGTCATTTCATACCAAAGCAAATGGAAGAAAAAATGTTTACTGATGTTTTATTCAATTTTTTAAAGATGTTTTTTGTAAATAGACTGAATAACTGAATATTATAAATTCGAAATAATCTTACGAAAGTTCTCTACGATAAACAAATCTGTAAATACAAATGTACATATTATGTAGGTACATACTCGTACATTTCTTATGTATGCACGCGCGCCGCCCGCCGCCGGCCGAGACGATTATAGCTAAATGAATCTGCACCTTGCAACAACAAATTGAGTTTTTATGCTGTGAATTTGCGATTAATACTTTATTTCCATCTAAAATAATGTAAATAACTTATAAACAATCAAAATCTGTACCGAGGTAATATATAAAATGTACTTTTTTCGGCGAAAAATTATTTGGTTTAAAGTGTTGTCTGTTCTTTTTACTTTTTTTTTGCGTTTTTGTAGTTGTGTGAGTTATGTATCTGTCAAATTAAGGGTTGTTCAACGCAAATTCGCTTAGGTTCTGTTGTAAAACCCACATCAGTTAGAAGAGTTGTCTAACGTGTTTAAAATTATGCAAAAGTTAGATCAAGTCTCCAAGCTAAACGACTGCGTTAAGTAGAGCCGGTTTTATTCCTTAAACGAGAAATGTTTAAAATTTTGCGCCAGTAAATTTACATTTAAATATAGAATAAAAGTCATATTTTAAAACTTTGTAAAGGGTTTTTAAAGTTACTGATCCCAATTCACCATGGAAAGTTACATGATTGAAGAGCAAGTCCAAATGATATAACTTTATTATCAAAATGAGTTTTCGTTTGTACAAACGTTGCGACCATTTTACAGTAGACGTGGTGGCCCTTCACAGGCGACTCTTCAACGTTTGGTGACCAAATTTGAGGCAGCAGGTTTGGTAATCAATCAGCAATCAGTACAAAATGCAACTGGCCCTGAAGCTTAAGGTTCATTGCCATAGACGATGCCGTTCGCTGACTGGGCTTCGGAGCGTTTGAAAGAGGACACTAATTTTGGGTGAAAAACTATCTTTAACGGCGAGGCACATTTTTGGCTAAATGGCTGTGTTAATAAACAAGATTACCGTATATGAGACGACACGAGGTTCACCTGGTAATAATGCGTACTCAAAAAGTTTCCATTTGGTGTAGATTTTGGGCCGGGCGGCGTCATTGGTATGTACTTTTTTGAAAACGACATTGGTGGGGTGCTAACCATCAATGGCGAGCGCTACAGAAAGATGATAACCAATTTCTTATGACCAAAATTGAACCATACGGGTCTGGAAGGCGGCGATACGTTCATACAGCTAACGCCATGACTCAAATTCTACATGAACGATTTAATGGTAAGGTTATCTCTCGCAGGGGTGACTTGAATTGGCCACCAAGTTCATGCGATTTTCCCCGCTAGACTTTCTTCTTGTTAGGTTTTCTGAAGTCGCAGGTCTATGCGAATAAAGCACTATCCGTTTGATGCACTTAAAGGGAACATATCACAGGGCATAGCTCAAATTCAGCCGGATCTACGCGGATGAGTCATTTAAAATTGGACCACACGGAGATCCGTGCCATCGTAAGAAGCCGAGATGGCATTTGAATGATACTCCATAGATACATATACATGTACATGGACTTTTAAAATAAAAATGAATTTTGTTAATACCTCACACACAACCATTGTTTTATTCCATTTTCAATATAAGCCCGCCCTTAATAAAAATCTTTTATTTTTACCGGAGAGGGGGCAAGGAGAACTAATGCATTTTAGAACTTATGCGTCTTTTATAGAGCAAAGACAACGTTTAAAAAAACACGAAAAGAACAACGAAATTTACACAGCAATGTAAAATAATAAGCTTAAACAAAAATAACTCCGAAAAATTACGATAAAGGCCTTATTCCGAGTGCCGTTTGTTAGAGGATAAACGACTTTTGTCGAAAATAGATCATCGAAAACTCAAGATTCAGAAGTTTTTGTTGTATTAGATCAGCATCAGCTGTGTTTTCACTAGTGGTTATAACAGCATAAAGCTTGGGATACAAATTTGTATGCATCCAAAGTTTGATACGATCAGCTTTTATGGAATCAAACATTGACCGACACTCTGAGAAGAATAGTTACTAAAGCTGATCCGAGGCAACTATTTTGTTGTTATATTCTTAAAGACGAGTCTTATATTCCCAATTTATAGAATTTATAACAGGTTATTTTATAAACCGTAAGATTATCGTTTTCATTGCAGCTTTTGAAAAAGTGACAGAAAATGGCGGCTGCTTGCTTTTGTGATTGATGGTAATAAAAATACGTGATTGATGGATAAAAACTTTAGTCGCATACTTTTGTTATTTTTTTCAATTCTCAGTTGTTTTTTCTGCTTCGTTTTACGAAGCGGAGACATTGTATTGAAAACTTTTTTGGTTTCCATACGTTTTTAAAACTTTACCTCAAAAAAAATCTAGAAATTATCATAGGGAAAATGTTACTCAAATTTAAAAACAAAATATATAAGAGGCCATTACGGATCGAGTCTAACTTTTAACCATTCCTGTGTGCGGGTTACTAGGTATAGAGGGGACCGCAAGAATCTGCTGAGAATCGAACCCAAGACCTTCTACATGACAGTCCAACGCACTAATTATTATGCCATACAAATTTATACATTACAAAATATTTGTCACTATAGTTAAACATTATTATTAACGATGAATTGTGAAGAAGAGGAGTCTCTGTAACGTAACTCGCATTTTACAAAGAAAATAGCAGACATAGTTCAATTTTCATCAAATTTCTTCCTACGCAAATCGTACCATCTTAATACCTACTTGATTTTGCTAATGATGAATTAATAATAGTGTTGATTTTTTTTTTTTGCACCTTGGTGGGTTCATTGACGTTGAATTTATTCAACTTTTGCATATTTGCGTAGTTAATTTTTCAAATTTCATGGTCTTTCGTCATACATTATTGGTGTAAAGTGTTGGAACTTGAACTGATAAATTGACCTGATTTTAAATTGGAAATGGATTAATATACGAGTACATAAATATGTACTAAGCTAGTGAAAACAAAATTATGTACCTTCTTCGTGTAGTTTCAAAATTCTTGTGAAAATTATTGATTTGACAGCCGAACTCTGATGGATCAAATGCATTCGTACTGCATGATTACTTGTCGAAATTTTAAAAGGGGTGACTTTCCTTTAAGGTAGCACGCGTATAATATTGATTTTGTTTTCAGTTACCTATAGTGGTCTCAATATAACAAATTAAAAATATTAAAATGAGGAAACACCGTTAAATCATAAGAAAAATATTTTACTTTTTCAGTTATAACATTTACTTTCCTTTTTTTTATTTTTTTTTTTTTTTACTAACAGTACTGAAAGTGGCCAGTGTGTAAGGCGCCTATATCAAAAGTTTTTTGACTAAGTAGTACTGTGGGTGGCCCGCGGGTTCTCAGGATTTTAAAACCATTTTTTGGGGCCAATCCCATTCACGCAACTTCGTTGCTCCGCTTAGGTTACAAAACTTGTGTGCAGTAGGCGCAGTGTGTGCTTCGTTTTGGCCAAAACTTCCTTACGCAAAAAGCACTGTTTAGGCACTCTCTTTGGAAATAAGTTTTCAATATTTAACAAAGTTGTTTAAGCGTGAAGTTACTCATTTTGTTCCGCGGAGGTATGATACTGACTTTTTGTCAAGATTTCAAGCGGGAAACTGTCAGTGTCAAAATAACCTATTTAATTTTAAAAAAAAAATTTTTTTTGATTAAAAAAAAACACTAGAGGGCCCACCCTGTATTTCAGACCTTGAGACGGCTGTTTTAAATCGTCCGTAGGGGAAAAATCCGTCTTCGTTCAGTCTAAAAGCTTCAGTTGCTTTTATTAGTTTAATATCAACGGCTCATGGATGAAAACGGTATATTTTTTTTTAACTTAATTTATCTTTATAAATTTAATTTTTTTTTAAAATTTCAAGAACAAATATTTTATGTATGTACATTTATAAAAAAGTTTCGAGGTCCGTTCAAGGTAAAATCATCCTTAATTGAAATTCAATTATGATTTTTGTCGTTTTATTGAAGATGGGTTTATTGAACATAGTTGAAATTACAAGAGAACATAGTAGACGGAGAACTTCCAAAGGGACTACTTACCTTGTTTCAGTAATAAAACCTAAAGAAATCTATACTTTTATTTCAAATTTTACTCAAATTTTTATTAACAGTGAAGATTTTCAGAAAAAAATATTTTTAAACTCAAAACATAAGAATAAAATCTTTGACTGTGTCGCACGAACTTGCTCTTTGATCAATAGACTAAGGAATTTTAAAAATGAATGTTAGAGAAAAACGTTCATTCATATACAACTCATTTTTAAATGGCTAAGACAACTCCTTTAGTAAGTTGGAGCTAATAACAGAATATTCTTTCTAGAAGATTCATCAAAATCCATTATGTGGATAAAATCAGAAAACCAAAATTCGAAATACGGTTCTACTGTAGGTAATCTCAGTAATGTCTTACTTTCGAAATGTTTTTTTATTGAAAATCTTATTTAGATCGTAAAAATTAAACGAAACCGAAAAATTATTATGAAAATTTCAAAACTAGTTTTTAACATTTGTATGGTATGTATTTAGTTATTTTAAGACAAAATAACAATTTTTTCTGTATCTTGTAGAAATTATTAAAAAGATTTGTTGATAAAGATTTATTTCTCGTATAACAAGCACAATATTTTTCTGACATAATAGTTTTATAGCAGACAAATTTCTATTTCTAGCATCATGTTTGTTCTTAATGCTCGTAAGACAGAAACGCGAATATTCGAAAAATACAAACTGAAATGGAAAAAACCCTAAAATAAAAGTAATCACAATTTTTCCGATAGTCGTTTTAATAAAACGCTTTTAAAACGAGAAGGCTCCAGAGACCACATTTTGGTGTTTAAATAATACGAAAAGGGCAGCGTTCTCTATGTTCTTCACTTTTCTAAGCATTATAACGATAGTCGTTTCAATAAAATTCCAATTTTCGTTTCTAGAGCCTTGTCGTTTTACTGGCGTTTTAGTAAAACGACTATCGGAGTAAGGGTGAATAGCTTAAATACAGATTGTAGAAGATATATTAATAATTATCCAATACAAAGTTGTATGTTTATTTAAATATAATACTTTTGCTTAATATTTTGGTTTTTAACGGAAGTTTAGTGCACAGAGTTTAATTATGCACCCAGAAACCGGCCATACAAAATTTGCCCATATTATCTTTCTAAGAAGAAGAAAACAACCCACATAAACTATATCTCTATACAAAACAAAGAAATTAATCGGTCACAACTTAAATATCTTCTTTTTATTCATGACCTATTATATATTCACTAGCGTTATCGTAATAAGCTTTCGTACCACTTTTTAGAGCATTGTGACTTGAACGTAGTGGTATATTTGCATGGTGTATTTTATTAAGCCCTATCATGGTGTCCGCTTGCAACATCTCATTGCAATAGAAGGTTGTTTTATTGATGATATTCGTATCAGATGACTTTGAGTCGAGAACTCAGAAGCCAACAATAATTTGGCTGTGGAAGATGTCCATCAAAATAATCACTAAGCGACGCAGTGCTGTCATTTCAATTTATATCTTCAAGTTTTTTTCATAACAAATTCATCTTGTTAAAGCTCACGAAATACTCGTATGAATAAAACCTATATACTTCTCAAATTAAAACTGCAACTTATTATTTGAAATATTTTATTTCTATATATTTAATTCCCTTTGTTTTATAAACAATTCGAATACAAATGTTTAAACGATTGCGAATAGCTTGGATAGGTAGGATATATAAAAACGTGTGGCAAATCAGGAGTGCAAAACCAACCAAATTTAAAAAAATAAGACACATCATATCGGTTTTAACTGTTAAATTTGTTTCATAATAAACTAAAACACAAATATCGATTAAGGAATACTAATGATTATTAAAAATAATCTAAGCTTGGTACCTTAGGGTCTTCTATATTTTTTCTCTCTATGGTTAAACAATTTCGAATTTACCCGAGCAACACGTCAAATGGTCTGCAGTATTAACTGCCGGTATATCTTTTGTATTTTCTTTTATTTCCGTTATAATATTTTGAATTTTCGCCAGTATCTCTTTTGATTCATTGGAATTCAAACGTTTATTCATGATAGCCTCATCGAGGTTAGCCTGATTGTGGTCTCCTTCTCCACCATCACTGCTTGGTGTGTGAGAAACACTTGGTTCGATGCATATGTTCTCCATCACACTGCTGAGGTTTTCATTCAATCGTAAGTTATTTGGTAGGTCGACTCCCAAGTTCGATACAAGTTTATTGAGAGTTGTGATTTTTTCACGCATTTCTTCGCGCTCTCCGAGAAGCAGCTGCAGCTGTGCCGCCTTCTCATACTCCCGCTGTTTGAGTATACGCCTCTGGGTCTGGTAAAGTGCTATGTATTCCCCGATTGTCTCAGTCTCACCTTGAAGCTGAAGCACCAAGTGCTCGAGACGTTGTTTTTCTTCAGTTAATTCGGCCGTCTGAGTCATAAGCTTTGTAAAACGACTCTGAAGCTTGGTTAATGCTTCAATAGTTGGAATCGTTGGTGGCTCATCATGACGATGTTTGTGCTGATGTTGCGGAGTCATAGATGTTGACGCATGGCTTTGTTCTTTTGGATGATCGTGTTCATCCAGATTTGCAGTGGAATGTTGATGGTCATGACCAGCATGACCAGATGAGCATTCAGAATGTTCATCGTGGTTATGTCCATCGTCTTCATTGACATGTTCATGATCATGGTTATGGCAGTGATCGTGATCATGATCATGGTGGTCGTGTTTTTGATCGTAATTTCCTTCCCTATGCTGATCGTTTCCATTCTCCCTGGGACTCGCTTGATCACCTTGATATTTGTTGGAGTACTCGCTTGCTTCGTAGTGCTGCAGTCTATCCAATTGCTGCTGGAGCATCAAATTTTTCCTACCCAAGTCATTATTCTCGTGCGTGAGACGAATCATCTCTTCGTCTTTCATGTTAAGTTTTTCATCAAGATTCTTAATTTGTTCTTCCATGCTTGAAAAATTATTGCGAATTTCACGATTCACATACTCTTCGGCGTCCAATTTATTCACCAAGTCTGCTTTATCATTTGTCAACTGAACAAATCTCAACTCCAACTCATCCAACTGTTTTTTCAATGAGTCATTTTGTGAAAGCGCTCGCGATGCAGCAATCTTATCACTTTCCATTGTAGCTAGAAGCTTATGACTATCTGGACGTTCTGAGAGAATGTTTTGTAAATGGTTTTCCAGTTCGGAAATTTTATTATCTTTCTCGATGAGATTTTGATCGAGCGCATCAAGCCGATCCTCTTGCGATTTGATTTTCAATTGAAATTCATAACGTTCGGATTCAAATTCGGTGATTTTTGTTTTAAGTTCATCAATTTCTTTAATGTAGACTTCGTTGACCTCGTATTGCTAGAATAAAAAAAAAGAAAATAATATTAAAATTAAGATATATCGATTAGTGAATAAACAAAAATGAAACTTTAAAATGACCGGGTGTAGATGGTATTTTCCCAGTCCCTTTACAGAAAGGGAAAGAGGAATTAAAGCATATTATTAGCATACATCGAAGTCTACTGAGAAGAGCTAAAGTCTTGATCTCTTAATTTTGGAACAAAAAATACAACACATCCAAAGTCCTTTAGACCGATAAGTTTAACATCGTTTTTACTGAAGATTCTAGAGAAATTAATTGATAACCACATAAGATCAGAAGTATTAAAAAAAATGCCTCTATACCCTCAGGGAGGTGCTCTATCACCCTCTATAGTCTAGTAGTGGATGAATTACTAGAAAGTCTTACTTCTTAAGGTATATGCTGCATCGGTTTTGCTGATAAAATTGTCTTAACAGTCTTAGGGCGTCTATCAGTAGGGTTAAACATCAATCCTGCAAAGGCAACAATCATACCATTTACTAAAAAACGACTTCTTGCCAATCACGAAACCTATTAGTTTATCTGACAAAGTAATCGACACCAAGAACTAGGTAAAATATCCGGGGATTACACTAGATAGCAAACTTTTTTGGAATAACCATGTTGACTTAACTATCGGGAAAGCCACAAAAGGCCTTATGATATGCAAGAGACTTGTAGGCAAATAATTAGGCTGCAAATCAAACATCATTAGATGAATGCACATTAAAACGGTAAGACCCATCATTACCTATGGGGTGGTTGCATGGTATAAAAGAACCGAACTAGGAAATCACTAGAAAAAGATGAGGCTCGCATGCATATGCATTACTGCAACAATGAGATCTTGTCCTACTGCAGCAACGGAGATTATGCCTGATCCAAACCCACTACATGAAAGAACAAAGAAAGCCATCCTAAGATTGGCCATGGACGGTACTGGGAAGGGTAAATGCATAGAACTAAGAGAAACAGACTTTATTTCAGTATCAAGTTTACTTGACAACCCAAGGGATAGAATGAGTACAAAATATAACAACGGAGTTTAGTAGCAAGATTGCCATCAAATAGTATACTGATGATGGATCGAGAACGTGTCAAGGGACATCTGTAGGAATTTTGGGCTCAGAATCAAATATTCTGTCGATAGGGCAGTCCACAAGCATTTTCCTCAAAAAATTGAATGTCATAGGAAAATGTGCCGAGCATAATCTCAAAAGGAACTATGCTAACCAAAACATTGCCATTAGCTAAGCGGCACTTAAAGCATTAAACTCCTATGCCATTAATTCTAAAATGGTGTTGGTATGTGTGCAGGCTAACCGACCTCTGTAAAACAAATTAAGTCACACTACATTGGATACCAGAACACGTAGGGGTCATGGGAATAAAAATACGGACTATTATCCAAAAAAAAGAGCAACGACACCCCAAATGGGACGAAAGTCTTATTGCGAAATAGGAGAAAACGTGATTAAAAAAACAAAACAAAACACAAGAGGAGGCCATAATGATTTAGATCCTGCATCGGCTTACGCCAGAACAACTTCTAAATAATCACGGGTTTTCTGACTGGCCACTGTGGAGAAGAAAGAATTCGCAATGTACAAGACTAAAGAGAACAAGAACTCATGAGGGCACAATACAGTAATATGTTGCCAAGTATGTTCTTAACTTAAATACAAAAACAATTAATTTCTTTATAATATGTATATTGATCAACTCTTAAAATTTCAATGTATTATTATTTGTTTTATAGGCTTTTTTGATCATTTTTTTCTATGCGAATTAAAACAATTCCATATTTCCTCCCAACGTTTCGTTGAAAATTCTCAACATCCTCAGGGGCAACACTTTATTGAAACTTAGTAAACACAATTATTTAACATTTTGAAGCATTGGCAAATTATTTTGTAAAACTTACTTGTTTTTAGTTTGAATTTACATTACAAATTTTTTCTCAAATTTTTAGTTTAAAATTTAAAAAATAAATAATTTAATAAATAAATAAATAAATACTCTATAACAATTTAGTTTAGTTTGTTTGTATTAAATTGTTATAGAGTATTTATTTATTTATTTATTAAATTATTTATTTTTTAAATTTTAAACTAAAAATTTGAGAAAAAATTTGTAATGTAAATTCAAACTAAAAACAAGTAAGTTTTACAAAATAATTTGCCAATGCTTCAAAATGTTAAATAATTGTGTTTACTAAGTTTCAATAAAGTGTTGCCCCTGAGGATGTTGAGAATTTTCAACGAAACGTAGGGAGGAAATATGGAATTGTTTTAATTCGCATAGAAAAAAATGATCAAAAAAGCCTATAAAACAAATAATAATACATTGGAACAATTAATTTCCTTAAGCAGCACAAAAACATTGTCATTGTACCAGCTGTATGAACTGTTGTCTAATCGTAACACGTATAGGCGGGTAAGGAATAACCCAACAACAACACTGCAATCTCGCAATAACGGTCTAGTAAAGTGGTAAAGTAACAATAACTTTATAGATGATAGAGAAAAATCTAGTTGAAAAATATTACGGTGCGCGACGATAAAATCAGGCTACTCGATAAAAAATTCATTTAAGTAATGAGTAATTATTTCAATCTTCACCTGGTTCTCTTTGACTTGATCCTGACGTGAGATTGATTTTTGGATTTCTTTTTCCAACCCACTTATGTGATCAATAAATTGTCTTTCGCGTTCTTGTAATTTTGAACATTCCTCAGCAAGTTCGCCGTTTTTTTCATTTAAGCTGGTCACTTCGGTGTTCAAGTGTTGCACATAAGTCTGGTATTGTTGATTAGCCTGCTCCTTATCGTTGGTCAACTGTTGTACCATTGCCTTGGAAAAAAAAAAATAATAAAACTTATATGGCTCTACGCCGAAAATCAGTTTGAATAATCTTACTTGCAAATCTCTTATTTGCTGTTCGTACATAAATTGAGTTTGTGTCAGCGATTCAACACGATTGTCCTGAGTCACACTTGCCTCATCGGACAGCTGATTGATGCGAATTTTCGTTAATTCAAGCTCATTTCTGGCTTCTTTCAACTCTTTACTAAGATTTTGACTTCGTTCTTTCTCGAGGGCAAATAGCTTTTTCGTCTCGTCTAAATGTTCAGCTTGATCTTCATGTCTTGATCGAGTCTCTTCTAGTTGGACTTGCAGAGTTAAGTTTTTTGATTTGAACTCACTCATCGCTTGGCGCTCACGAGTAAATTCATTTTGTAGATCCTGAAGACGTTTTGATGTTAACTGAAATTGCGCCTGAAGTTCTTCGTTTTCCAGCTCTTTTTCACGACAAATGTTGCGGAACATATTCAGTTCCGACGACAGAGCAGCCTTCTCAGTAATGAGGATTTGTATTGTGTCAATACTGCTGCTACTGTTGTTTTGGGGAGGAACTGCAGTTGGAGAAAAAGAAGACTTCTCTTCTAGTTCCTCTGTAGTCGAGGGCTGTTCGTAAGATGCCATTTGATCCGCAGCTACATCCACACCAGTTTCCAAGGCTGGTGAAGGAGATTCATTGGCAATGTGATCACTGCCTACTGTGCTGGCTGTATCATTCTGTGTGACCGCTGTGTCTGACTGGTTAGCTCCTTCACTGTCTTTCTTTTCCTTTGATTGGTACTCTTTGAGCTAAAAATAATTGTTAATATTTACATATTTTATATTCGTGACGTGTCATGAGAAGACTATCGAATTTTTTTAAGGGCTGTTTTTATTTTAACTAGGACGTACCTTCTTACGAGCTGCTGCCAGCTTTTTGGCTTTATTTTCTTTTGTATCTTCTGGCATTTTAATGAATATTGTTTTTGGTTGTTTGATTTGAGATATAATAAAGTTGATAAACCTAATTATTTGTGGTTTATCAGTTTCGTTTAAAATAAAAACATTTTTCAACAAATTTTTAACAACACGAAATTTATGTGGAAGTATTTGACAGGGGCGAAAAAGATTGACAGATATCGAGGCGAAATAGATTTATGTATACAGGGTGTGATGGTGTTTAATAAACAAAAATAGATACACACTAAGGCTAGCCGCGCACTATCAATTTTTAGTTGCGGAACTGTTTGGTTACTTATAGAAAATAGATGAACTATTTGGTTGAATATCTGCGCAGCTGCAGATAATTATATGTTCAATAAAATAGCGAACTCATTTTAGGCAATCGTTTAGTTTGTGTCGAAACACAAACTTTTTAGTTGCTCGAACCAAGCAGTTTCGCAACTAAAAATTGCAAGTGCGCGCCTAGCCTAATACTACGTTTTCACCAAAGGTAAATCCGGGATTTAAGTGGATTTACCATAAATCTCCTTTAAATCTCGTAGATTTACCATACAAATATAAATCACCTCAAATGAAGATTTAAAATAAATCTCCTTGAAAACTTCTCGCAATCAGAAGATTTGCAAAACAAACAAATTTGTTTTTGTAGAACGCACCTATGTAAACCCACTTTCTTCATTGACAATCAACACAAAATAGAAATATCTGTTTTTTTCCTGTTTACTATCCAATTGCAATTTTTTTTCTCTTGGCTAAATTGACAATTGAATGACAAGACATAGTGAAAACGTCAAATAAATCTCAGTTTCTTTGGTGATTCAAGATTTATTTTAAATCTCTAGCGGATTTACTCTTGGTGAAAACGTAGTATAAGAAAGACAATCGAAGCACATTTGAATAAAAATGATTAAAAATGCTGCACGATAATTAAATTTTCTTTTTCTTCTGTTAAAAATATATATTTTCACGAAAAAAAATACCATAATAATTTTGAGACTTTTTGTAAAATCAAGCAGAATATGAAACCAATTACTACTTAATGAAACACAAATACAAGGATAGTCAAGAAGAGAAGTACAAAGCTTATTCCAACGAAATTGAAGTCGTTCATTTATACATAAGTGGAATAAGAAAAGGATATTGGTACAAGTTATTGTTAGTGTACACTTCATTTCTGTCGCGGAATTTTCTTTAACATTTTGAGATTTGAGAAAATTTACTTTACATGGCATTAATGACAGTCAACGGGTCAACGACAAATGTTTCTATCTTTGGAAATCATTTAACCCAACATTTTTATAATCGATATCACATCGAATTCATAGCGTACGTTTACGTTCATAAATGAGAGGCACAACCGCACAAGAGATAATCTTAAAAGATTTGTTGCGAACAAGTTAATTTCTTTTTGTTAGCTTCCACAGGTTCTTCCATTTTGCTCGATATCTCCCAAAGTATTTTTTCGCTGAGTTCGTTTGATAATTGAATAGAATGATTTTGTATTTTCAGGACAAATTAATGCAAACAAGCACTTTCTATCGTAAAGGGTTTTTTAATAAGGGCGGGTAGATGTTGGGAATGGAATGGAATAAAACAAGTTGTGTGAGGTATTAACGAAACTCATTTTTATTTTAAAGGTCCATACGTATGTCGTATGTATGTATACGTATATGACATCGTTGAAATGCCCGCATCGGCTTCTTACGGTATCACGGATACAAGTGGTCCAATTTGCAAAGACTTCCACATACATATATAGTGCTGAATTTGAGCGAAGACCAGTGTTATGTTCGATTGTGGTCAGGAAACCCCAAAAGAAAAAGTCTAGCGGGGACAAATCACATGTCCTCACTTATGTCATTTGGTGAACGTCGTGTAGGTTTGTGTCGTCCTTATACGGCAATTTTGCTTGTTAAGGCAACCGACCTTGCGCTCCTATGGCTTACGAATGTTGGCTGGATTGATTACCAAACCGATCGCCTCAAATATGGCCACTAAAACGTTGAAAAGTCGACTGTGAGGGGTAACTACGTCTACCGTTAAATAGGCGCAACGTTTGCACTAACAAACACTTATTTTTTATAATAAATGTTTTTAATGTGATTTCTATGACTATCGCCGTCGGTCGTGGGAACCTTTATCTTCATATGAAGAAAGATGGCAAAAGCATGAGGTTGTTAACAGCTCTCTTGACCCCGTACACCTTGGATTACGCTGTATTTGCACGTACAATTGGTGGATGGGTGAAATTAGTTTATGGTCTAAGGTCTAACCATTCGAGTTTTTCCAACGGCGCAGCGGTGGCGGATGTGGTAATTTCATTTGGTTTTGAACATAGACTGATTTATTTCTAGTCATTCGGCGCATCAAATCGAGGCCCGTATCGCGAAAGACTAAAGCGATCGCACAATTGATTGTCGTTTTGACTATAGCGGTCTTTATCATATCAATAAAGAAATATAGAGAGGGATTGCAAAACGACTATCAATTTATTTATCCTTCGATCGCTTTAGCCCTACGCGATACGGGATTGGTTTTCAAATTTAGGCATCAAAAACTATAACAGCCAGTACATCAAAAAAGAATAATAATAAATAATAATAATAAATAATAAATTTATACATTCAGTTCTATAACGAATTTCATCGTAATCAGAAACTTCTAGGAATCCAAAAAAAAAAAAAAAAAAAACTATCACCAAATACGTTCGTAATAACAATATTTCTAGGATTTTCCACAACTATAGATTTTTTTGGAATTCTTAAAAAGTTTCCGATAACTATGGAAATCGTGAGAAAGACTGACTATTTCTAGCCGAAATTTTAAGCTTCTTGGCAAAGGAGCATTGAATATAATCTAACATCTTAAGAAAACCACCAATCTTTTCCATTGAAAAGAAAAAAACTCGACTTTGTTTTTGTGGCAATACATAAATCTGTAATTGAATATTATTATACTTAAAAGATTATCTAGTAATACATTGATCCAATACAATATTTTATAAGAAATGTTAAAACTATTTCCTATTGCTTTTGTTCTTTTATGATAAAATCCGCTACAAGTTGATGTCATCTTTCGATAATTGTTATATAAAAAAAACCCTAAGCAGTATAAGGAAAAAATTGTTATTGTGTTAATAATAAATAGAAGTATGCCTTTGATTAAAATGTTTATATATAAACTTTTGTCAAATGGATTGAAAGAAATTAGAAAAAAAAAATGTAAGCCAAAAATAGTTGATCAATTTCTTTCACTTTGTTTTTATTTTATAGAAAAAAATAACTTGCAAAAAGCGATCTTAACCAATTATTTTTGTTGTTGTTGTTTTTTTTTGTTTTTTGATAGAAAATATTGTTTTACTTGATTTTACATGGAAAGATCACTTTATAAATTCAAAAAAAAAATGTTGTGTTCGTAATGGCAAGTTATTTTTCTAAATAGTGATGAACGGAATCTTGAAGTTGTCTACTCAAGAACGGTTATTTCTTCTTTAATCAAAAATTCAACAATTTCTTCATCGACATCTTCAGTTTCCAAGCTATCAGTATCGATATCTGTTTGAGAAAAAGAAACAAAGATATATAATTTCCATTTTAAAAAGAACCGTGAGTTTAGGTAATTCTTACGGTTTCTGAGCTGCATGCGCCTGTTCTTCTGTTCCTTCCATTCAATCACTCGCTTGTTGCGGTACTCGGCAAATTGTTCACGCAATTGTGAGCGTTTCTCAAGTAACTCCTTCGAAGCACGAGTCATACGAAGACGGTCCTTGTTCTCGAATTGTGGATAGTACTTCTTCAGCGTCTTCTTGATTTCCTTCTGCTGTGCATCAGTGAGCAGAGTAGGTGGCCTCGGACGCCACAAAAATTGGACAAAGTTCTTTAAAATTGTGCGCTTTAGAATGCGTCCCTGGAACGAGTACATATTGTAGCCAGTATCTTCTTTCACCTTCCATGAAGATACTCTAGTAACGACATAACGTCCAGTTGGATCCCATTCGACTTCCGAAGCACGGAAATGATCTGGTGAGGCCATCACTATGAAATCATTGTTAGTGTCAATAAATTCAAATGTTCCCATTGTCAAATTGGCCAGGACAATAAATTGACCACGTGGCGACCAGAAAAGATGGCTGCATGATTTCTTTTCCAACTTCTTGACCAGGTTGGGCTTTTGGCCTTTCTTTACTTCGAAGAAGCTGACATTCGAATTGCTTTGTTCACCATGAATGATCGCGAACTTATTACCAACTGGTTCCCATGAAAAGGCCAAAATAAGCTCTTTTATTTCTACAGAATCCACAGGAATATCCTTCTCGCGCATGTGGAAAATCTCAAAGTTATAGAACATTCCAAGGAATTTGACATCAAAGTCCTTCTTGTCCTTTTTCTGCTTCGAGAAGCGATCGACTTTCACACAAAGGTAGTCACCCGATTTTTGCCAATGGATTTTACAGTCGGCGACATGGAAGAGATTCTTGCTGCGCAACTCACGCTTCTTAGGAATCTCCAAGATGATTACCCTAGCAGGAATTTGATTGTCCTCACCCACCCAATAAGCGATGATGTTGTCAGTTGGGGACCAACTAAACCCGCGAATTCCGGGAACCTTAATGGACTTCTTGTCCAACAAAAAGAAGGTGGATGTCTCATACACATGGATGCAGTTTTCGCCCATTAAAGCAACGTATTTATCGTCATGAGACCAACGGAACATTGACAAATTTGAATTGCCATCCGAAACAAAGCTTCTTTTTTCCATGCCGGTGCGGATGTCCCAGATGATGATCATCTGACCAGTTGCCGTGGGGCCATAGGTGACGAGGTAGTTTTCGCATGGCGAAAACTCAACAAATTGAGTTCCTGGATGTGGGAATTTATTGATCTTCTGGAAAGTGGTTCCTCCCCAGATGACCACACCAGGTTTGTGGAAAGTGACAACGTATGTTCCGAGTGGAGACCATTTGACAAAAGTGTCAGTGAAGCGATCGCGGGTTTCTAACTCAGTTGGTTCGGGGAGAGTATTCTGCCAGAATTGTACTTGCACTGAGTTGGGAGCTGTTTCTGCAGCAACGCAGTATTGATCATAAGCATCCGGTTCGGTGATGAAGGTATACAGATCATTCTGCACCTTGAAGGGTTGAGGAGTTGGTGGATCCCATTTCTCTGGGATGTTCTCATACCTAGGTGTAAAAGATTATTTCGTTCAGTTATAGAAAATTTTATATAAATTCAAAATTTTGTAAAAGCAATGTATTACAACGCTTCTTTTAAATGTCAGTATTTATAATAATAAAATCAAGAGAAGATGGATTAGGGAGATTTATAGAAGTTTGATAAAAAAACGATTTTAATTTAAAATATCACAATTTTATGAACCTTCAAGATAATGTTTCTAAACGCAGTCATTTAAATAGGAATCAGATTTGCTAATTTATTAGACAACGCTTATTTTGAAATTTGAATAGAGATGCCCCAATTCGCAAATTATTTTTCTGTTAAGTTAATTATGAATTAAGTTTAAGAAATTTATCGGTATTTTTTTATTGAATTATAGCCCTTTAAAATTAAGCATCTATAACGGGAAATTTGCGATAAAGTGAAATGCCTAGGATTTGACACATCACTCATCAATACTGGAAGGAGAAATGGACAGAGCATTATTCTAGAACAAAAGATATATAATATAAGGAAATGCTGTTGTTAGCTTGCCGTCATAACATCTACGAGATCATGTTGGAAGCAGTTAATATAACATTTGCATCTTTGTTGTCGGACTGTTGGTTAGGGTCTGGATAACTGGTCTGATTCAACGTGTAGTTTTTATTTTTAAATAGTTTTTATTTTTAAATAATCGAAATAAAAGCACCATCAGAGTTTTCCTGTTAATTGTAAAATATTTTGTGTCAAACATTTTCTTTACTTAGCTTTCACTACAGTTTCACCTATTCTTTATGTTATGTAACTAAGCTTAGAGTGAATTATCCTCCTTAGAATACTCCAAATACTTCGATTCCTCAAAGGAACTTGGAGGAAGAACTGTAATAATGAGCTAACCTCATTGTACGGCTAAGGACCAAAAAGCCATGAAAAATATGATTTCTAATGGTATAGTTTATTCCAAAATCCTGCGAAGGCGATTCGAGGGATAACGGTTTATATGCCCGCTGTCCCATAGCTACCAATCTTATCAAAAAACATGTGGTGAAGCGTTTGCAGTTTGCTCGTGTCTATGTTAATTGACCGTTCACAAAGTTGATAAATATCCTTTGGACTGATCAAAGCTAAATTGTGTTACTTGGTGGAAGAGGATCGCGGTCATACCTTAGAAGGCCGCAACATGCGCAACAAATTAAAAAATGAATAGCCAATATTATCAAAAAAAATGTGAATGTTTATATTTTCCCGGTGTCTAAGACTTCTTTTGTATTTGTCTTTATTTAAATTAACTAAATAAATGAGACCATTGCGTAGTAAATGAAAAAACCTTATAAGCCAACTCAAATTGGGCGAGTTGACGTCCCCTCTCTAACATTTATTTCCTTGTCTTATATGCGAATTATCAAGTTATAAACTTATTTACGTATATTTGGAGCTACTGCAATTAGTGACGGGTATTATAAGAAAAAACAAGATTCCCATATGAGAAAAGCCATATCACCTCACGAAAGACTAAGTGCACCCCTCAGATTCGAAGTAACTGGGAATATTTACCAAAGCCTTAAATTTCCAACTTCAACTGAACTGGGGGGTCATTCCGTAAACGCTATCGTAAAAACGATCATTGACGATCCCGTCGACGATTATCATTTTGAAAATTACGGACACCAGTATAGCTAAAAGCTTAACTGATAGCTCATCTTAAACTGAAATGAATCTATCTGAATCTGAACGTAATCTATAACGAATGATAAAATATTTTACTTTTCAATTGCTCTTAAGTATGTCTTCAGATGGACAATGAAACACCTTCAAGCAGACTATATAAATTACTTTTTTATGCTCAAAGTTAATTTGATTTTTAATTAATTTTAATTTTTTTTAATTTTCTTCAAAATTTAATGTAATGTATAATTTTTTTTATATTGATTAATCGATATTCTGTTTTCATTATTTAGTTTTTTAAGGAGGAAAATACTAGATTCGTCACAACGGATTGAGATTTTAAAGATAATGAACAGAATTGGTGTGAGTTTAAGTTAGGGATGAGAAATAAAGAAAAATTGCACTTTTGAAGCGAGTGGCATTAGAGATCTTCAGCCCTATCGAAGTATCCGTTCGGAGAATTTTTTTTTCCGATTTGTTCGAAATCGGAGAATTTACTACCGAGGTACCCTGTCCGATTGACATATCGGACAATCTTCCGATAAAATGTGATGCTCATCAACGCATTGCGATGAAGTACAATGAATTTTTGACAGTCGTTGTGCGTTAAACTTCTTCGAAAACTCTCCGACAGAAAATAGTTGCCGATTATTTTAAGAAAAAAATGGAAAGGAATGAATGCGATTGTATGCTCCCTTTTTTTTCTTCCATTTAAGGTGGATACCTCGAACGAAATCTATGTTCCGATCGGAACGGATTGTCGTTTCGGAACTTCGATACCTTCGGATACCTCGATGGGGCTGCTTATTGTTATTGGTAGAGTTTCATAATTTAACGGCGTTGCGACAAAGAATCGATATTAGGATATACGACATCAGAGTAGGTGATCACGGGTAGAATCAGACTTTTAACAAGCTTTAGCCCCGTATCAGCAGAAATAAAGCTTGTAGCCGTCCACAACTTCCGAAGACATCCTTATATTTTACTTATAACATGGTTCGTGTGATCATATCCTGATAGGCTAGAGCTCAATACAAAACCCAGACTTGTGACTGTTTTAAAATTGTTCAGTTTATCTTCAGAAAGTAAGACAGCAGGTTAAGTATCGAGTGCTAATTTTTTTTTAGATACTGGTATAATTTGGGACTTTCTAGAGTAGTTTTATCACACAACTTTCGGCTTTTGGTTTTTATTTTGAAGCTTTAGAGAACAAATTTATGAATTTCATTATGTTAAATATTCAGTTGGGTTGTCTTACTCGTAACTTCAGGTTTATGGACCTACATCACCAATTTTGCTGAATTTTAATGGGAAAATAAATTGCAGAAAATCTTTGTGCAGGTATAAAAGTAAATATTTATAAGTCTATTTTCGTTACTAAAAAAGAAAAGTAAATAATAGTTTGTAACATGAAAGCGAGTTAACATTACCAAATACAAAAACATAATTCTCACATGAGGCTATCCATACTTACTTCTGAAAATCAGTGAACAAGTTCACAGCGAATGTGTGGTTCTTGTCCAAACGATGGTTGTTCATCGTCTTTACAGCATCGGCGGCGCTAGTAGCATTACTGAATTCCAAAAATGCATATCCTTTAGTTTTGCCCTCCTCGTCCAATGGATGGAATACATTGACAATTTCGCCACACGTTGCAAATAACTTCAGAATTACGGATTTCAATTTCTCCATTCGTGATGGTTCTACTTTTGGAATATTATCCACAACCACAACACTTTCGACACCATCAGTTTCACATGGCTTCTGTTCGAGCATATCAGCTAGAAGTTCTGCAAAATATCAAAATAATTATTTTCATTAGGATATTGGGGATGAAATTTTCGCATTTCTTTATGGTAGAAGCAATTTTGAGGTTATATTCATAGTCGGGTGCATGCTGTGCTGGCAGAGACCAAGTAGTAGAAAAACCGCTTTACCTTCATCGGGAATATCGTCGACAAAACCTTCGGGGTCTTCGAAATTTGGCTCCTCATCATAATCGTTATCATCACCGCTATCACCGGTGTATTCTTCACTTTTCTTTTTTGCCATTTTTATTTTATTTAAGTTGAAAAAATTTACGATGCGAGAATTAAAGCCGTCATCAAATGCTCGCACATCAAACGAAAAGGTAGATTTATTAACAAATGTGAAGGTTGGTCAATATGTTCAAACGTCAGATTAGTGTTTAATTTTCTTGTATAAATGTTGGTCAAACTGAAGGGTGTTTCCAAAAATGTAGTAGATTATCTAGCAATTACTACAAGATAAGGAACTACAAAAGCATCTTTGGTCGATTTCCTTTTACACTAGGGATTTTAGGGATTGCGATCCCTTGTCAAATTTTGTCTTTTTTTGTGTGGGTATTTCGTATACATGTAAATCCCTCTCCAAATACGGATTCGAAGGATTTGATCTCTGTCAAAAAAAATCGATTCTTTTGGTGTGAAGGAACGTAAAATCTGTGGTAAAAGTCAAAATTTGACAAGGGATCACAATCCCTAAAATCCCTAGTGTAAAAGGAAATCGACATTAAATAAATTTGTCAACATTCTGTACCACGAAGCTACAAGTGTTCAAAATATATATATTGTGTTTTGAAACAAACTAAACGATTGCCTTCGCAACAGTTGAGCTGTTTTCTATAAGCGCAAAAGAAAAAAGAATGTGAGCGTGAGTAAAGAGTTGCCAGTGCGCGGTTCTCTTTCAACTGGTGATTAAACTATTTGATTTCGATCACAGTTGCCAGTGCGCGACTAGCCTAAATATAAACAAAAAATAAATTACGAGAATCGGTTGAAATTTTAGAACTATTCTACTCCTTCCAGCCACATATTTGCTCTCATTGCTTCGTGTCGTAAGACAAAAATGTATCCTGTTCAAACACATTTTAATTACAAAAAAACAATCAAGTGTAACGCTGCCTTAAGAGCTAATAATCCTACTAGATGTTTGAAAACAAATGTACAAGATCAAAACGGGTCTATTAAAACTATTACAATCAAGCCTTCAAAGTTCAAATGGATCATTCAATAACAAAAAAAAAATTCATTGAAAAATACATATGAGAGTATGCGCAATATCTATTGCTAGTGCCGTTGTATATGTCGGTTCTTCATTCAATAAAAAAAGACCTCGATATGCCAATATCGAACAAGGCCAAGCATACACGCCCCTAGCGGCTCAGTACATATGTAACAAAGACAACATCATTTTTGTCTTCCGCTCTTTACTTGACAAGCCTAACAGAGCTGACACTTTTAAAACGTAATTGAAAACATTTTGTAAGAAAGTAGTTTGTACGTTCTCTTCAGGAATTGAAATTTTTTGTCGCCGAGTAATTTGATTGTTTTCGTTTTACTTGAACTATATACAAATCTAAACACTTTGGTTTCCATGAATTCTGCTTACAAAAATTAGGTTAAAATGTAAATTAATTTCTTACTTAGAAATCGACAGATCTATAATAGATAACTTCAACCACACAAAGTTGGAAATTATTTGTGTTCAAACCAAGCACACTTAAATTAAATACTGCTGAAGACTTTTTATAAAAAAAATACCAAACACGAATTTAATTAAGCACGTTATAGTGCACAAATAAAGTTAAGAGTTACATAAGTCACCGAATCTTTAATCGTCATTATGCCCTGGGTGTCTTGTGAACTTCAGAACTCCCTAATTGTCAATCTATGATTACCAAAGTTTACCAAAATTCCTAATTTCAGAATCACGAATTTCAAAATACCGAATGACTTACCACTGGCGATTTTTAATACCAACAAATCTCGAGCAATGTTGTACAAAATAGTTGTACAAGACTTACTCTGAAGATGAACTAAAGGTCGAACTCCGATTAGTGTAAGAATCAATGCACAAAAGAAATAAATATTCCAGCCAAATTCAAATAACAGACAATTACATATTTTATATAGTCTGCCGAAATCATTGGAAAAAGTATGTTCTGTCGAAGAATCACGTTTGTACATCACTGTCTCAAAAGTTTTGTTATTTATTAATTTTTTTTTAATTGTAGAATAAGTTTTAAGTTAAAAAAAAGTCAAGTTTAAACTGAATTTCAATTTTGCAAGAAACTGATAAATGGCACATGATTCGGTGTTTAGGATGTGATGTTTAGATTGAGAATTCTATACCCAATCCATGTTTGGAACTCAAAATAAAAAATAATGCGACATAGAACAACAAAATATACTGGTTTAATTTTTATAAGTCTTGCATATATATATCCAAAAAAACTGGGCGTGACCACTTGTAAGTCTTATGAGTGCTAATAAATAGCTGATTTTGAATGCTTGGTAGGTAAGTAGGTAGGCTTATATTTTTTTTTCAACACTCGAAAATAATTACCGTTTCCAGCCCCAAAAATTCTTTGGGTATAGTTAAGCTCATATGGAATTACTTGCTCAATAAAACACCCTAAATACCAAATAAGCTTGTTAAATAAAAAAGTCATTAAATAGGAATAATTTATGAATATTCAATAACAACATAATAAAAAGTGTCATCTCTGTTCAGCTCGATGCGTACAGAAAAATTATTTGCTCACAAAAAAAAAACACCTCATCCGAAGTTGGTGGCATAAAGAAGGCGATAGGCGAGCGAAAAACCAAAAAGGCTCAGCTCCTGCTCTGCAGCACAAATATTTCTTCGCTGCTGTAACCCGAAGAACCTTTTTCTTCCTTCAACAAAAAAGAAAACAGGATTAGTTTATTGAAAAAAAAAATGGGAAAATTAACTTAACAAACTTAAATTAATCAAGTTCTACGCAAATAATCCCAACCAAGTGACAAGAAAGTGAGAAATAAGCGACAAAATTAAAAGCGAAAATCATTCAGTTTTTTCTTACTTTTTGTATATACAGCATTACAGCTAGTGTGTGTTTGAATTGAAAAGCAAAAGTGTTTTTTATTTCTTGCAATTTCCTCGTCGTCCGATACACATACCTTGCAGCTTAAAAAAGAAAAAAAAGTTGCTTCTGAATTCCCTTTTATTTTATTTATTTATTTGTTAATTTTCTTTAGGTGAAGAAAAATAATTAATGAAAAGCTGAAGTGCATCAAGAAAATAATTCCCAAAAGGAAAAAAAGAAAGAAAAAGGAGGAGGAATCCTACGGTTTTCGATTTTCTTTTGGAAATTGAAAGAAAAAAGTTTACAGGTTCTTCGGCGTTCAAAAAAGAAGAAACAAAAAAGTTCGATTGATTGGATTTGGATTCGGGAATTCTGGTTTAATTGTTTGTTTTTTTTTTTTAATCAAATTTATCAGAAAAAAGAAAGTAAAACTACCAAAAAATTATCCAGAAAAAAGAAAATTCAATATTCATCTAGTGTTGGGAATGAGAAGAAAATCTGCGTGTCTCGTCGTGTATATTTTTTTTATATGTTGAGTGAAAAAGGGAGTGTATAGTATAGTTTTTTTTGTTTTTTCTTGAGTGTGGTTGGTTGGACGTCTTGTGCAAAAGTCAAAGGCAACAACAAACAAAAAAGTTTAAAGAAAAAGGAAATTTTTGTTTTCAATTGTTGTTAATTTTGGTTACTTAGTTATTCGGCAATTTTGTGTGATACTTTTTTTTTAACGGAAATCTTATTTGAAAGAACTTTGGTTGCGGCTGATGTCTTTATGCTTTAAACATGGTGAAACTGGTCGTGCTACGCTTCAATATTAGGATATTTGTGATTACAAATCATGACAGAAGGACATGAAAGGTAAGTTGATAATTTATAATTTTATTTTCTCGAAAAATATGTAGGTATACATGGGTACGCATGTACATATTTTTAAATAAATCACTAATTTCATACCTATCAGTGAAAAAAATGTGCCAGGATGATGTGATGGGATTCCTCTTCTATTGGAATTGGGTGTACCTATGCATACATATATACATAACATTTTTCCTCTCCTTCGTCCTTTCTATTACTTTCGTCGTAAGGTTTCAATTCGTATATTGTTGTCCCATCGGTTATTTTGAGGATTGAATTTTTTTACTGTGTAGGTGGAAATTCATGACACTGCCGAGTATTATATTTTCTTTTTGTAAAGAATTAAATCAATAGTAAAAATTTAATAAAGCGATTGTATAATACGAATATGATTTTTGTTCAATTCAATATGAGACCAGCTAGAGCTCAGTTTTAAGTCTAAGTTTGTTATTTGATTCTATTGCATCTGTAAGGTGGATACATATAAACTTTCGACTTTTAAAAGCCTAGTGTTTCTTTTTCTTATAATGCGACTCTATGGAATCTTTAGCCTTCATTTTAAAATTTTTACAGACAAAAATTCTTTTTCTAGATATACATACCTACCTACTCAGAGGTTTTATATGTGGAACTAAATAGATTACATATATCCAGTTGAAGTGAATGGATCGCACACGTTTTCCAACCTACATACAGGTGGAAAATTTTTCCTGATAAATCCTAAATATACCTATACATATTTCTGATTTTATAAGATCCCATTTTCATTTTCTTAAAAATATGATGAATAGGTATATTGTTTTATCTGTTGCTTATGAGAAATGCAGTCTGTATTCCTTATTTACTCTTCATCGTATTCTACAAGTAAAGTAGAGTCGCTTAAGGCTTACCGTCTACTAAAATTATAGTCCTAACTTTATGTTTACAGTCTTCAAAAGATCTCTTATTATTAATATTCATGCTTAAATTTTAAGATTTATAAAGAACATTTTATTTCTTAAAGAAATCGAATATACGTTGAAAATTGCAGTTTTTTATGATATTGTTTAAGAAAAATCTGTTTAGTGGCCATCTACAGTTCAGCCTCTTTCCCAAATTTGTACTATCGACATAAGAAACTTAACTACTCTATGCTACTCTCTGTACCATGTTGAAACAAGCTAGATTGATGATCGTTACTTTAAATCAATCAATATGCTTAGGTAGGTATTATGTATGTATGTACATGTGTATGTATGTACAGTGTTGGACAAAACTAAAGCACTACAAAATATCACATTGGAAACATACGAATAAAAAGTGAAAACAGTCGTGTAATTTTTATATCAAAATTAAAGCACATGTACCCTATTTCTGTTTACAGTTATGGAATTTTACCGCTTACTTCTTAAATGCTACTACCTTCACTTGTTATTTTGTCAAGCATGTTCTAGGTAAAACAAAAAAAGTTAATCGCGGATCTTTGCACCATGCTAACGGTCAAATTAATGAACAATTTAAAATTTAAATAAAAATTGTCAAAATGGCGTGGAATAAATATTCCATTAAATTAAAAGAAATAAAATGCACGACTGGATCGCACGAACTTGCTCTTATGTAAAAGTACTTTGGAATTTAAGATACATTTTATAATTATAAAACATGAGTTTAAAATGAAATTGCTGTCTGATTTCTAGAAAAGTATGAATTTATGCAAACAAACTTTAAAAAATCGTTTTATTATTAAATACATTTTTTATATAAGAAATTTCTCTAAAATTTTTCAAGAAAAAAATGTGGGATGCGAATTTTAAGTATTTAATAATATTGGTTTTAGGAAATAATTTCAAAAAATAATCGTTTATAGGTTTTAAAGATATTGATTTAAAAAAAAAATTTTTTTTTTTTTAAAACCCAATAAATATTTTTTCGAATATTTTTATATACAATATTATTTTAAACTTAAGGGGACTCCTGCTAAAAATTTTGGGCTAAAATCCTTGGAGCCGTTAATGAGAAAGTCGAAAATCAAAAAAACGGGTCTATGGCAGGTACCCCTAATAACATTTCCCCCCAAATTTTTTTTTCACCAAAATATAGTCCATGTCCATAATATCACACTTAATTTTTTTTATCAAAATCGTTAGAGCCGTTTTCGAGATAAATAAGATTTCGCATTACGGGTGTATGGGGGGTACCCTTAGTTTTGGAGCTAAAAAAAACTTTTAATTTCTCCTCTAGGGAATCACCGAAGACCCTTAAATACCAAGTTTGAAGAAAATACCTCCGGTAGTTTAGGCTGTAGTTCGAGGTACAGACATACATACATACAGACAGACAGACGGAATTGTCGGACCCACTTTTTTCGTCTTCGCTATCATCGTAATGTCAACTTTGATCAAAATCTCGAGAAAAATAGTGTCCGACTTTCAAAGCGGTGAATCAATAACATTTATTAGCAATAAATATGGTATAAGACATACGGTTATTTCTCAGATAATAGCTCGATTTCGTGCTCGGGGTAGTGTTCAAACAGTGCACAATGGTGGTACACCTCAAAAACCACGTCGCATTGCGATTAAAGAATAATGAGGTTAATCAGAAAGGATCCTTATATTACCTCTAAAAACATAAAGAAAAGAACTAGACTTATAAATCTCCTGCAGAACGCTCTGGCGAAGAGCGATTGATACTGTCTGGAAAGCCTTCGTGCTGTAAAAAAGCCATTTATTTCCCTTAAAAATAGACGTGCAAGACTAAAATTTTCCAAAACGCACCTTAGCTAGACTTGGGAAAAATGGAAGACGGTTCTATTCTCGAATGAATCGAAATTCAATTTAAAAGGATCGGACATATTTCGTACGGTACGAAGCCCGAAAGGTGAACGCCTCAATCCTCGATTCACCAAGGCAACTGTGAAGCATTGTGGGATGAACATTATTGTCTGGGAATGTTTTTCCAGGCAAGGGATCGGGCCACTTCATAAGATAAGTGGTATAATGGATCGTTTCATGTACCAGGAAAGCCTTCAAAACGTTATGCTTCCGTATGCGGGGGAGATTATGCCGTTGCGATGGATCTTCCAACATGACAACGATCCGAAACATATCGCTAAATTGGTGAAAGATTGGCTTACTGAAGGTAATATTACGTTTATAAAGTGGCCAGCGCAATCCCCTGATCTCAACCCCACAGAGAATCTATTGGAAATTGTAGATCAGAGGATTGATCGAATTAAATGTAACAATTTTGACTCGCTACTTGAGAACAAGTACAAACTGCCTGGGAAAACATCCCCATACAAATAATTGACAATCTCATTGCATCCATGCCTCATCGATGTAATGCAATCATCAAAAATAATGTTTACGCCACCAAATACTAACATTAAAACTTTTTTTTTATTTATTTTGTATATGAAATCAAAAATGTGCTTTAGTTTTGTCCACCTACTTTTTAAAGAGTTTCGAACTATGTATTTTTATTTTTTAGAAATATGTTAAGATTTAAAATCAAATTAAAAGCTGTAAAATATAGAATAATATGTTGTAATTAATAAAAATTATAAAAGTATCACAAGTGTTTTCACTTTTTATTCGTATGTTTCCAATGTGATATTGTTTCGTGCTTTAGTTTTGTCCAACACTGTATATACCTATTTCTGATTTTATGAGATCTCATTTTTCACTTTCTTAAAAATATGATGAATATCTTGTTTTATCTGTTGCTTATGAGAAATGCAAAGTCTGTATACCTTATTTAATCTTCATCGTATTCTACAAGTAGAGTCGCTTAAGGCTTACCGTCTACTAAAATTATAGTCCTAACTTTATGTTTACAGTCTTCAAATGATCTTTTATTATTTATATTCATGTTTAAAAATTTAGATCAATATGGAGAGCTAGGTATTTATAAAGAACATTTCATTTCTTGAACAAATCGAAAAATCCCAACTTTGTGACAGACAGGGGACGACGTACATTGAAGCGATTTTGGAGGTAGCTGTGGGTCTGCGATTATATAACATCAGTTCGAAAATTAGTTGAATTTGCTAATAAATAAATAAAAAAATGAATTTACTGAAGAACCAATATGCTGTTATCTTGTTCTTATAAAAAGTGCACATCAAATAGATCAACAAAACACGTCTACTGTGTAATATTACTGAAAAAAGACACAATATATTTGCTCCCTTTCTTTCTTTTTTGGTCTTAAATTTAAGATCAATTCAGACCCTCAATTGAACAAAATATTTTATATAATACAAATTAAATGCATTGAAGTTATTACTCGTTACCATTTGTGGCAATGCCTTGCTGAATGAAGTAGGCTATTTAAAATTGCACCAATCTGCTCCAACCTTGTTTGCGTAATCACTTTAGAGCATATTTTCTTTGCTACGTCCAAATGTTCCTCCATTATAGAAACAAGTTCGGATATTTGCGATTTGTGGCTCACTATTTTGCTCCTTTTAACAAAAATATTGAAAAAGATTGATCCTCAAAATACCGATTTAAAATTGATAAAAGTCAATATTAAATTTAAAATTGACAATCGCAATAGGTTGAATACCCTGCACACAAAATAATTCTTTTAAAATCTAGTTCTCTTTGGGCTCTTTTGGTCCGAGACAATTCTTATTAATTAGAAACTCTTTACTTCATTAATATTATAATCTCTCAAGTTAGCAGATCAAGTCTAAGCAGATTCTAATTAACTACCCAACAATAAAATTTAGTACTCCTGTACTTTTGGTATAAATTAATGTTCTACTAATTTGATTTAAAGTTGGGAGAGCACTTGCTGCAATGCTCGTTGAATAATACATGCAAATAATCTAAAAGAAATAATTGATCAAGCTTGGTTTATGTACATTAGAGTGACCGCAAAAAATCGATTTTCGAAATCGGGTCGGGGGAACCCCATAAAATGATCAGTCTTTGCAGATTTTTAGGTAGCCAAAATTTCAGGACGATTGGTGACTTACGCTCAAAGTTTCAAAAAACTCTTTTTTTTCTCTATTTTGCGAAGTAATCTAGCCCTAGCTCCCAAACAGCTGACCCTATTCTCATTATTTATGTATTAAATTAAGGGCCAGTTTGTTCACAGCGAAAATCTATTACAGATTTAACAAAATGTGAACAAATTGGGCCTTAAGATAGTACTGTTATACATAATTCACATGCTAAATCTGAATGTCACATACCAAAAAGCTTTCAAGTCGTTGATTAATTAGCACTGATGCAAGTTCGAACAAAAAAAAAACAAATTCGCGCTTTTTATTTTATTATTATATTTTTTATATAAATAAATTGACTAATTAAATTAAAACAAATTCGCGCTTTTTATTGTATTATTATTTTTTATGTATAATAAATTGACTGATAAAGAATTGTGTTTTATTTCTGTTGTGTTTTTGATAATATTTTTAGTAATTTAAAGGATTTTACAGATATTTATTGTATTCTTTGATATGGCATCTACATCAAATATAAAAACCAGAACCCGTGAAAAAATATTTCTTATAGGCTATGCGTCTCATCAAATAACAGGTTGTAAACTACCCTCAAATCGTCCAACTTTGTTTTTACTTGCGATATATGTAGGTACTATAGGGCAAGTTCTGCATTTGGAAAAAAAATCGAACTCGAGATTTTGATCAAAGTTGACATTACGATGATAGCGAAGACGAATAAAGTGGGTCCGGCAATTCCGTCTGTCTGTCTGTATGTCTGTCTGTCTGTATGTCTGTATGTCTGTACCTCGATCTAGAGCCTAAGCCACTGGACATATTTTCTTCAAACTCGGTAGTTATGGGTCTTCGGTGATTCCCTAGAGGGGAAATTGAAATTTTTTTTTTTAGCTCTAAAACTAACGGTACCCCCCATACACCCGTAATGCAAAATCTTATTTATCTCGAAAACGGCTCTAACGATTTTGATAAAAAAAATTAGGTGTGATATTATGGACATGGACTACGTTTTGGTAAGAAAAAAATTTGGGGCAAAATGTTATTAACGGTACCTGTCATAGAACCGTTTTTTTGATTTTCGACTTTCTCATTAACGGCTCTAACGATTTTAACCAAAAATTTTCAGCAGGAGCCCCCCTAAGTTTAAAATAATATTGTATATAAAAATATTCGAAAAATTATTTGTTGGCTTTTTTTCAAAAACATTTTTTTTTTGAAAAATCAATATCTTCAAAACCTATGAACGATTATTTTTTGAAATTATTTCCTAAAATCACTATTAATAAATACTTAAAATTCGCATCCCACATTTTTTTCTTGAAAAATTGTAAAGAAATTTCTTATATAAAAAATTTATTTACATATTTAATAATAAAACGATTTTTTAAAGTTTGTTTGCATAAATTCATACTTTTCTAGAAATCAGACGGCAATTTCATTTTAAATTCATGTTTTATATTTATAAAATGTATCTTAAATTCCAAAGTACTTTTACATAAGAGCAAGTTCGTGCGATCCAGTCGTGCATTTTATTTAATTTGCGAACTGTGAAAGTCATGACTTTTACCATCCATTCAGACATCATGTACTGTGTCAGCTTAAAGCCGGTGTACAAATTGTTTTGTTCTATTGTTATTGTAATGTGAAGTTAAACCTGAAAGAATCAGCAAAACTTGTCATTCGAGAGGTACTTATTTTTTGGGAGAAAGCAAGAATTCCATTAATACGAAAAAGATGCAATTAAAAAATTAGAGAAACTATAAAATGGGTGGAGAAATCACCAACGAAATAAAAATAAGACATTTGAAAACACAAAAAACCAAATTAGACAAGGAGTTACTTCACCTGGCGTGACGTCACAACATTCTTGAAGTTTTACTAAGAGGTATTTTTGACTGGGAATTGGGTTCAACCACTGGACCTCAACCTGATATGTTCAAAAGATTTCACAATGAATTGTCAAAAATAGACCCTAAATCATATAACACAGGCATCAGTGATAAAAATGTTGAAAAACACCTAGCCCCTGATGTTATAACCCAGATTGCAGGTGAATTAAAGGTAAAACTCAACGAATGTCAGCCTAGGGATGACTACAAAGAATTTCTACAGTTAGTTCAAGTGTTTGTTGGAGTGATAGATGGAAACGTCGTTGGATTTAGAACACCAGGCGCAACTCATCATGCCAGATGGATGGCTAAAGCTATCTATAGTTTAAAAATGTTTATGTTTCAAAACTAGTTTAGCATGAGTAATGAAGAACGAAATGCTCTGGGTGATATCTGCGTTTTCATTGTTAAAATTTACTGAAAAGCTTGGTTTAATGCCCCAAGGGCTTCTAAACAAGATCTTGATCTCTAGCGTAGTTGTATTGAGTACCAGAAAATAGATAAGGATATTTCTGAGAAAGCTCTTGCAAAATTTTCAAACCATTTATGGTATTTGAGTTCAGAGTTGGTAGGTCTGGCATTTTTTTAACCCAACTTTAGCCGAAGGCGGAAAATCTGAAATAGCTAACATACTTTTGACAGAAACGAGATAAAAAACAACAGAATTTTTAATCCAAAGCTTCAGAAAAATCAAATTGAACAATTTGTAACAGCTGGGTTAAAAAACATAATCAACAAAGAGACATTGAACTTTTTCTAAAGTTTAAAAATAAACGTAGATTTCCTTAAAGAACCTTCAAATCTTTGGCCCGAAAACCCCCATTTTATGGACGGTTTCAAAAAAATTAGATCACTTAAGGTCGTAAATGACATGGCAGAAAGGGGAGTCAAATTTATTAAAGATTTTAATAACCTGTTAACAAAAGATGAGGATCAAAAGCAATATGTCCTTCAAGTTGTGAGAGAGTGCCGAAAATTATATCCTGATGTCTCAAAAACCACTTTAAGTAAATCTATAGATTAGATTATATTGTTTTTTTTAAGTATTTATTTCATTTAGTATGTATCATTAATGTAAAACACGATTTTATAGTATTTTTGTGCAAGAAAACTGTAACATGTTCGTTCTTCAAAATAAAACAAATTAAAAAAAAAAAACAGAACATCAATCAATTTTATCCGAATTTTATTATTTTTACGTAAATTAACTCTTGATATTTATTTTGAGCATTGGCAAAAGTACTACTTTTAATTTAGAACATAAATCGTGAGAATAAGGTCAGCTGTTTGGGAGCTAGATCTAATTTTCTTCGCAAAACAGCGAAAAAACAGAGATTTTTGAAACTTTGAGCGTAAGTCGGCACCATTTATCGTTATCGAATCGAGCTGAAATTTTGGCTACCTAAAAATTTGCAAAGGCTGATCATTTTATGGGGTTCCCCCATAAAGAATTCGAAAAAAAAAATTTTTCTTCTAGAGTTGCGGTCACCCTAATGTACATACATGTGTACATGGAACAAGTGTTTAAAAAATAAATAAATTTATACATATTCATTGAAAACTCTTAACCATTCCTGTATGCGTGTAACCTGGAATGGAGGGGTAATACAATTTTCTGCCGATTCCGAACGGCTAACACCTGAAAAACGTTTTTGCAGCGGCTGAGAGTCGAATTCAGGACCTTCTGCATGACAGTCCAACGCACTAACCATTATGCCAAGGGGTACTACGGAACCAGTGGCTAGGTGGTGAAATAAGTATTGTAGTTATCTCGACTTAAAGGTGTTTTTTTAGTATCTCATGGTGTAATTTTGAGAGGGTTGAACTATCCGGACACCGGAGGTCTGGGATCGAATTCCAGCACTGTATGTGTTGAAAACAACTCTGAACTTGGTTATCGTTCTTAAAACTTTTATAATATATTTTTCTAAAAAAAAAATCTCTTACGACAATTTTATCATGCGAAATTTATCGTCTCCCTTATGGCAAAAGCATGAATGTGAAAATGTAATTTGTTTTGAAGTGATTATTTGTTTTGAAAATGCTTCCGGCTGTTAATGTCATTCTAGAACTGTTAATGCGGATTTCGATAAAAACATAATATATTATAAAATAACAATTTGTTCACTAGGTAATTGAAGGATTTGTTCTCATCTAGAAGATCATTCAAATACGATTTCGTAGAATTTTAGCACATTCATGCTTCTGGCATAAGGGCGATGATATCATACGACAGATAATTATATTAAATCCGGTCATTATCGATTTTCATCATCATTATGGTTGAACAGTTTTATAATATGTAGGTATATTTTTTTGAAATTTTGACAACAAAATCCCATTTAACCATTCTTTATTTCATTTGTGGTTGTTCGTTTCATTATAACACGCAAATTCTGCTTAAAATCGCCATATGTCAATACTACGATTTTTCCATTTTACATTTTTGATGTTTATTTCTTGCATAATACGATTAAAATACCAATGGTATTTCTTCAGAAACTAGGTTCAATGGTAACTTCATCACGAATGTGCCGTTCGTGTATCATTCAGAGTGTCCGTTATTCTAGATGAAGTTATACTATTTTATTTTTTTTGTTTTTTTTTGCTAAGATCTGATTAAGAACGAATGTCTTACCAATTTTAACAGGATCATCGAGAAATGACAAAGGGCAGATATGTCGAATTTTCGATGACGCGGGTTTTTGGCCTTTGCGAAAACTGATCATTTGCGATTTATTGGCATATGCCTGGGACTTAAAGAAACTCCATAAAAAGAAATCCTAATCGCACAATCTCGGTGGATAGTTCCCGTCGATTTTGCGTGAGAAGCTTGGGAAGAATTTCCATTGTGACATCACATTGTGAGTGTGGGGTAATATGAATGAATACACTTTATGCGTTAGACAAGACTGTGCGAGCATAAGGGAATATTTATATCCTAACTATTGGTGTTAATCCGTTTTAACTAAACTAACATTTTTTTTAATTTAAGTTAACTAAAAGTCATTATTAAAATTATATTCGTTTTAACTGTATCTATCAAACTACATCCTCATTATCCAATTTGGTCCAAACAAAATTGATTGTAATCGATCTGTACCGCTCTCCGTTGGATGATTCCACCGACCCACAAACCATAGCAATCTGACTTTCTGCGGATGCATTGGCACTTATTGGTCTTCGCGTGGTCATAAGGATCATCGCAAGTCCTGTAATTTTCTTGTTAATGTACCTGTTCATTTAAATGTGAATTTTTTGTTGAAATCATATCTGCTTCCAACTGCTCGTGTAGCTACTTTTTAATCATTTGCACGTATTGGTCAGCGGTGTATTTTGGCATGAAGCGTGTTCTTTTTCTGTAAACAAAATCCAACCCGGATCAGATCTGGGGGAAAATAAAACACAGCTAATATGTATTAATTTGTTTAATAATTTCACTTTTACTTTCAAGATATCTTCCACCAAAAATTAAATTTGTATTTTCAACGAACAGCTGATTGTGAAATGTCAAAATCATTATCCACTAGCTTTGAAGCAGAAATTTTTACACTACGTTTGAGATGAAATTTCAACACAATTTTTAGTTGTATTTAGCTAATCAGAACAAGTTGACTACGTAGTGACAACTAACAACTATCGTTCTTTAATGAAATGTAACAATCCCAATAAATCCTAACAATGACACTTCCATAAAATTTGACATAACAACCATATTTAAATATAGTTATAATTATAACAAATCACATACCAATGTTGATTTAATTTTATTTCCAAAAAAAAAAAACAGGAAAATTAACAACAAGATAAAACAACATGGCCGGAATGAACTGTCAAAATCTTCTTTCTTGTTATTAAAATTCTTTCATCACCATTATCCTTTCAAGACTGCATATAATTAATGAGTTGAGACAAAAATATATTATTTTTTCAAGCAATTGTAATTGAATACTTTAAATATGTCTGTTGTGTCACAAATAAAATCATTGGTTTGATTTAGGTGTATAATAACCAGAGTTTAAGATTTGTTACTTTTTTTTCCAGTATATTTGACATAAGGAAGGCGTACCTAAAACGGCTAAGAAAATAATTTTAAATAAGGATTTGTTTGACCTGGCGTAAACCCGAAGTAAGTGCTTCGGCTCGGTTTAACTATTCCGAGGTTGAACCCAGTATTAGTGAAAAATAATAAACAAGGCTGTAAGTGTTGAAGAAAACTAGCTCTAGCTCAGTCGTTTAGTTTGAAGACTTAACTTTTTTTATAATTTTAAATACGTTAAACAACTCTTCTAACTAATGTGGGTTTTACAAAAGAACCTAAGCGAATTTACGTTGAACAATCCTTAATTTGACAGATAAAGAACTAAAACAAAAAAATCAAAAAGAACACAAACAACATCAAACAAAATAGTTTTTCGCCGAAAAAAGTACATTTTGTATATATTTATACAATACTTACATATATATTTTAATTTATTTTGTATACGTATTTTTTATAAGTTATGTGCATTATTTTAGATGGAAATAAAGTATATTTCGCTAATTCACAAAATAAAAACTCAATTTTGTTGTTGCAAGGTACAAATTCATTTGGCTATACTCGTTCATTCATATTTACATTTGTGGGTACAGATTTGTTTGTCCATCGCCCGCCGCACCGGCCGCAGCAATATTGCAAAATTAAATATCGTAGATCACTTTTATTAGTATGTTTCGCATTTCTAATATTCGGTCTATTTACAAAGCACATCTTTAAAAAAATCAAATAAAACATCAGTAAACATTTTTAATTCGATTTGCTTTGGTATGAAATGATCACTGTCAATAGCTGTGTTTTATTTTCCCCCTGATCTGATCCAGATTGCATCTTCATTCAAAATTACATGTATAACAAAAACAACACAAGGCCCAGTTTTGTTTGTATTTGTTGTTTTACATGTTATTTTGAAAACAAAATCCAATCCGGATCAGATCTGGGGGAAAATAAAACACAGCTAATATGGATAAAGTATACTTTTAAAAAATAAAGTAATTGTTTGCTACTGTTAAAGTTAGACAAGGTCTTTAACATTAAAGTATAGTTTATGTCATTTAAAATAATAACCAATTCAGGGGGTCAATTCTCTATCTGTGAAACTGTGAAGTGATAAGTTTTTTCACAACTTAACACACTATCCGATTCTCAATTTATGAAAAAAAATTAATAAAATGTCAAAATATTTTCAAATATTAAATTTGTTTTCAAACTCAAATGATTCTGTGAAAAGCTCTGATAAAATATGAAAATTACAAAAACAAAATTATACTCAAAAATGAGTATCGTGTATCAAAAATGAGAGCGTTTCTCATTTTAGTACTGTTTAGTACATGTTTTGACAAACATTTATCAGAATGAGTTCTAGAATCGCATTATGTGAGTTCATGAAATGTAAAAATGAAAAATGGCTATGAAAACTGAAATGATAACTTTTTTATCACTTCACAGTTTCACAGATAGAGAATTGACCCCCAGTTCTCGTTTTATACATATTATTTAGAGCCAGCTCCCATTCTAAAATGGATTTAGAGCAGGTTTTAAATATTTAAAATTTTGCGCCATTATATTTAAACCCGAGTATGCATCTGTAAAAAAAAGAGTATGATACATTTGTGTACGATAGAAATTTAAAGCGACATTTTTGTTTAATTTTTTTTTATACTAAATAAACAATAAGAAGCGGCTATGTAATCGCATATCTATGGCAATGCAACTTTTATTTTATAATAATCATTTTTAAAGGTTTATTTCTAGCTATTTTGAAGGGTGGTAATGCCTAATCGAGTATCAAGTCGGTATTACAAAGAGCCATCAAAATAAACAAGAGCGAAAATTTTGTATTCTTTCAATATTGACGGACATCTTACATAACAAGCAAATCTATCTTTTGTAGGACGATTCTTAAAAGTGAATTTTGAAAATTATTTGCAAGAATTCATCTTCACTCGAACAATACGGGATACGGCACATTAATCAAATGCTACTACATAATATTATTCGGCTCGTTTGGGAAAAACAAAAAATATTTTTTTTTTCAAAACATGTATGTATTCTGTTATATTTTCCAGAAATAGCGAGTCGTATAAGTAAGCTTTTATTGTTTATTTGTTTGTTAATTCAATATTTAATAAAATCATTCAATTATTACTTATCAAAAGAGAAACATCTTTTATGTAGGACATGATGCTATATAGCGGGTCAGATTTTGTTCTATTTCCTAACTAAATCCAAGATTACCCATAAATATTGGGCATTCTTTAATTATTTTTTCGAAACCTCATACATATTTTAGGGTTTTCCATTAAGCGTTTTATATTTTTAAATTTGAATAAACCAAACTGTAGGCGAGATATCATTGATTTTTCTTTCGTGCAAAATATGCATTTTGGCAGTTAGCGCCGTCCTGTGAAAGCACATGTCGTCAGTGTCCATATTATCCGATTTGGGCCAACAGAAATTGATTGATGAATTGATGGCATGTCCAACGTCGATTTCAAAAAAGTCGATTTCAAAAAATTGGGGGTGGCCGTGGCGCGATGGATGTGTGCTCGCCTGTAAACCTCATGATCACAGGTTCGATCCCTGCCGTCGTCTATGTCGTTTTAATTCCATTAAAAACCTTCTAAACTAGTATGCCCAACAAGGGTGAACACGAATAAAATAATGTGAATAAGCGACATAGAAATAAGACACGGCATTCTCCGCTTTAGTTCAGCCGCCATCCCTGGAGATAAAATATCTGAGACAACAACCTTCAGTCTCAAAACATCGTGCCACACATCTTTCCTATCCTTCTTTCTCTTCCTTAACTTCACGCCCGCGCTGTGTTCAAACATTTAAAGGGTAATCATAATCCCTTGAGCGCGTGTAGATTATAAAAAAATTTGATCGATTTCGTGTGGTTTATGATCATCTCAAATTCGTCCATTTAGCTTTAACCCATTCATCCAGAAATTTGCCGGCCTCATCGCTGAATATGATTTTTCGCCCGAAGCCCGTGAAATGTTGGAATGTTGGAAGACCCCTAAAAGAGAACCTTGTCGTACTCCTCCGAACGTAGTTAATTGAGTGCACAAGATATTTCTGTATCCACTTTATTTCATTAATTTATTCGTCCTGTTTATAGGTGATATAAAGGAGATTTTCATCCGATGAGCAACGCTGCACAGTGGATCGACTCCATACAATTAGACGTGAAAAAGTCAATGACTAAAATTCTATTTCTTATCTATAACGGATAACTATTTAGTCTGATAACACTTTTTTTTCTTCTTTAAACCACTTTAGCATGGAATAAATGACCTCCAAACTTGAAAGTGAAAAGTCTTTTTTTGATCTGGTGGGTTTAAGTTTTTTAGAAAAATAATTGTTAAAATTACAATTTTAAGTGAAATTGAAAAAAATAAAATGCACGACTGGATCGCACGAACTTGCTCTTATGTTATGTAAAAGTACTTTGGAATTTAAGATACATTTTATAATTATAAAACATGAATTTAAAATTAAATTGCCGTCTGATTTCTAGAAAAGTATGAATTTATGCAAACAAACTTTAAAAAATCGTTTTATTATTAAATGAATAAATTTTTTATATAAGAAATTTCTTTAAAATTTTTCAAGAAAAAAATGTGGGATGCGAATTTTAAGTATTTAATAATATTGATTTTTGGAAATAATTTCAAAAAATAATCGTACATAGGTTTTGAAGATATTGATTTTTCAAAAAAAAATTTTTTTCAAAAAAACCCAACAAATAATTTTTCGAATATTTTTATATACAATATTATTTTAAACTTAGGGGGACTCCTGCTGAAAATTTTTGGTTAAAATCGTTAGAGCCGTTAATGAGAAAGTCGAAAATCAAAAAAACGGTTCTATGACAGGTACCGTTAATAACCTTTTGCCCCAAAATTTTTTTTTACCAAAACGTAGTCCATGTCCATAATATCACACCTAATTTTTTTTATCAAAATCGTTAGAGCCGTTTTCGAGATAAATAAGATTTTTCATTACGGGTGTATGGGGGGTACCGTTAGTTTTAGAGCTAAAAAAAAAATTTCAATTTCCCCTCTAGGGAATCACCGAAGACCCATAACTACCGAGTTTGAAGAAAATAGGTCCAGTGGCTTAGGCTCTAGATCGAGGTACAGACATACAGACAGACAGACGGAATTGCCGGACCCACTTTATTCGTCTTCGCTATCATCGTAATGTCAACTTTGATCAAAATCTCGAGTTCGCTTTTTTTCCAAATGCAGAACTTGCCCTATAGTACCTATATCGCAAGTAAAAATCATGGCAAATGTTCGTGAAGGTATTTACTTTTATAAATCTGTGTTGAAATTGTCTTAATGTTTGTTTGTTGAATAAAAAAATTGTGTTATTCAAAGAATAAAAAAAAGTTGTTTTTAACGTGTTTGTTTTGGAAAATCTAAATATGTGCCTAAGGTTGCTTTAAAAATAAATTATGTGTTTTGTATAGCGGTGAACGTCTACTTTCTGGAAATATATGTGATAAACCTCGCAAAGATTTGCAAAGGCCTTTTTTTGCCCACTTTTTAGGAAAAGATTTCTGCGTCTCAAGGAGGGAATTTTTTTAAGTTTGGTGTTCGAATTCCTAATCGGCTCGGACAAAAAATCTTCTAGAACATATTTTGAACTAGCTTAATTCATCAGAACCAAGAAACTGTTAAAATACTCCTAAGCTTAAGCCTAAGCTTAAGAGAATCATCAGTTAAAAATCAGCCGATTTTGATTTAAATTGGAAGTCGGCTGTAACGGTTTATTCTAAAACATAAAAATTGACTAAAGGTGTTCGAAATTTTTAAAGACTTAAACAATGCAATAGAATAGAATACTTTTCTACATTTATGAACATTATAGCAGGGTTGCGAATTTTTGAATTAAAAAAAAACCATGAGTCATAAGTCTGTAGATAATTTGTGAATTAAAAAAATTTAATTCATAAGTTAGTTAGTGACTTATGATTTAAAAAAAAATTTATTCATAAGCTACTAAGTGACTTATGAATTAAAAAAAATTAATTCACTACCTATAAGTGACTTATGAATTAAAAATAATTAATTCACTACCTATAAGTGACTTATGAATCAAAAAAAATTTAAGTCATGAGCAAGTTCGTGACATGAATTAAAAAAAAAATAATTCACAAGCTACTAAGTGACTTATGAATTAAAAAAAATTTAATTCATAAGCTAGTTGGTAAATTGGAAGAGTTTAAACTTGTTTTGACTACATACATAATTATTTAATTAATAATGAAAGTAGATTTCAAGCTTTTGTGTGTCATAAAATTATCATGCTTGCTTATAAATTTTCCAATTAATAATTTTTTAATCAGAATTTATCCATTATGAAGTCACCAGATAACTTTTGAATTAAATTTTTTTTAATTCTTAAGTCACTTACTTGCTCATTACCTCAATTTGTTTAATTCATAAGTCATTTGGTAGGTTGTGAATTATTTTTTTTTAATTCATAAGTCACTTAGTAGGTTCCGAATTAATTTTTTTTAATTCATAAGTCACTACGAAGCTTATGATTTGAATTTTTTTAATTCACAAGTCAACAACTGACTTATGAATTAAATTTTTTTAATTCATAAGTCAGTAACTAGCTGTTGAATTACATTTTTCTTAATTCATAAGTCACCCACTAGCTTGTGAATTAAAGCCAAGCTTAAGCTTTTGCAACCCCGCATTATAGATATAGGAGACAGATATTTTCCAAGGAGATTAGAATTTTTCACGTCTAAATGTATGGAGTCGATCCACTGTGCGCTGTTTGAAACACTTGTGATGAGCTCACGATCAATAAGGGGTCTATATGGCTTTCTCTAACAGAATTGATGGCCATTTATAAAACCTCAGAATGACTTCAAATAACTTAAAAATGTCAAAAATAATCAGGTTTTATGTCTTCAGAAATATTAATGACCGGAAGCAATCATTTACATTTGTTTAGCTATACGACGTTAGTTTCTTTAATCCATCTATCATTTCAATGCAATTTTTGTGGCATAGGTGATGTGTAAGCTCGTTTCCGTATAAGAAATATAGATACATACATATATCCATATTAAAAAATAAAAAAACAAGATAAACCTCTTCATTCGAAACAGACTGCATGATCGATAAGAAAAATTCTTCACACCCACATCAAACTAGACTTTTTCGCCCACATACGAGTTAACACCATCCCATGGACTTAACGCTCGAAGCAAGTTATGATGATATTCTTTTTTCGACTCGAAATCATTGAAGACATTCTATGCAAGTTGTTTTATTAATAATATTTGTTGTAGGTTCTAAGTTCCACATTTTGCTGTGCACAACTTGATAGATCTTATATTATAAACATACCTATCTACAATATTCATCCCATAGAGGTGTAGTATTACTTTTGAAACCCGTTACCATAAGCTGAGTTTGGTTTATTTTAAATTATAGCAAAAAAGAATCAAGATAAAGGTAGCTTTATCCATTGTGACGTTGAAATATGAACACACTATACTCATATACACATTTAAAATGCTCCTCAAAAATAAAATGAGCAAAGGCCAACAACATGGGATAACAGGTGGTGTCCACTTGACCACACTTGATTCTACGTACCCACACGTATTTACACATATAAAGCGATACATTCTTTATGTATCTCACAATTTGCATAGGAATGTCTATAAATATGTATGCTCCCCTGTCATCTTGATCATCATCACCTCACCCTAATCGCCACCACCAAAATCATCATCTCTATACCTGCTAACATACATTTGCCTCCGAATTTGTGAAAACCTAAAAATAAAACCAAAAATGCAATTTCCTGCTTCACTGTTAAGGTTTAAATTACAGTTTGTAATTTGTCTTTCTTTCGGGAAGGGAACAAAGGTTCGAAGCCAACCATAAACGTACTCGTAATTGTAAATATGCAAAAGGTGACCATATGGTCGACATATTTGGTGTGTTTTTTTGTTACTATTTGCTTTCTTTGTATGGACAATTCTGAAGTATGCATATTTTAAAAGTAAAGCAAATGAAAAAGATGTCCCTACAGGAAGTAAGTTACAGTCAATAGATTTCTTAGGTGTTTTTTTTTCGAATAAAAAAGGATAAAGCTTTTTAATTGCATAACAGCTGCCATTATATTTAATAAGGCCTAAGCTTGTTTTCAAATTATCTGTTTGAATTATAGTGGCTTATGGCCATTTTGATGCAATGCTTTTCTCTAATGCTAGTATATTATTTAAGCTTTTGTTTTGGAGAATCAGATAAAAGTTGAGAGCAATAAATATTTTCCCAAAATTTTTGAAATCAAAAGTAGTTCAGAAACTATCAAAAAAGTAATCTGGCTTCTATTAGGTCAAATTATATATAGTGTTCTAGTGAGATAGTCAGTTGCATTCTTCATCTTATCAGTTTACCCTTGAGCCCAACTTCGGACGTACTGTTAAATTCAGAGAGTCATCCTTAAGTGGCAGTACACGAATGTGAATGCTCCTCCAACTTATTTTAACGTCTCTGTAGTAGAGTTTCAAAGTAGAGGAACGAACCTATTTATTTCAAAAGTTAAATATTGTAAGAAAAAGAACGCATCACTGGACTCCGCTACGCAACGTAAAGTTTGTTAGACTTATGTATGTTTAAACACGAATGTTGTTTGATACAACATTGAATTTTATTACAGCTGCAGTAGACTGCTTTTACACGAAAACAATTTTTAATCTCTGTTTCTCTTTTGGCTTCCTTTAAATTGTATATATGCTTTTAAACGGCGATTTTTAATAAAAGCTTACTTTGTTCAAGCAAAAAGGAGTTATCTCTTCAAACTCCTTATTCTACTCAGCTAAGCGAATTTCGCGGAGCGATTGCCAAATAGAAAATGAAATGAAACATACTCGAAAAAAAAGAATAGCAAAAAGAAGAAAGAACGATAACTCCGTTATATTAGCTGTGTTTTATTTTCCCCCAGATCTGATCCAAATTGGATCTTCATTCAAAATTACATGTATACAAAGACACCACAAGGCTCTGTTTTGTTTGTATTTGTTGTTTTACATGTTATTTTGAAAACAAAATCCAATCCCGATCAGATCTGGGGGAAAATAAAACACAGCTATTCTCAACCTCAGCAATTTTGTTTACTCCCGAGATGTATGTCTCTCACCAACATTCTTAAAAATTGCGAAGCAAAGTGATATCGCATAGTTTAAAAGCAGTAATACTATAACTATTTGCTCGGAGCATTAAAAGGGGCGTTCACATTCTCAATTTTTTTTTTGACAACCAGTCATGGTTAATATTTGATGGATGAAAAATAGGAGCGTTCACATTCGTCAAACATCACTTCTCATTAGAATTCGTTTGAAGATCAGGCTCGTTGGTCTTGATGTAAATGAGGACAAAATGTCACTTTTGACAGCAGCAACTTCAAAAAAGTAAATATTCAGTCCTATCACAGAATCCCTTCGTAAGGAATGCCCGAATAAACATTAAGACTAAAGAAATCAAATTCTGGGATTGCCAGACCTTATGGCCACAGCAATATTAAGGAGTTGATTCCAATAGAGATGCTTTTGACTCCCACTGACTACTGCAGTCCCGAAATAGGCATCAGTAAATGCTCAAAAATGCACTCGTTTGAGGCGGTGTGTGAGAACTTGCATTATAGTGAGAATAATTCGTCTTCTGCGATTGGTTTTCCTTAATTTTATCAACAATTCTGGCAAACAAATGGTGGTGTACCATTTAGAATTGACTGTTCTTTGTCGCTTTAACGGTATGGTGGCGACATGCCCGTAAAACAAGTGACTATTGTTTAGCCGTCTTTTAAAGCACCCCGATTGAATTTTTTCAACAGCACCAATCGGCAAGCCTTTTTTCGGTTTCACGCACAAAAACCGATTTTGGAGGACCTTCTCGAAATTAATTGCAGTACCCCTTGGCAAAAAGCGGTTAGTGCGCGGGACCGTCATGCAGAAGGTCTTGGGTTCGATTCTAAGCCGCTGTAAAATACCAAAGAATGGACTGGAATGGACTATTAAGACCATTCATGATTGGTTTTCTCAATTTCGGTGCGGTTATTTCAGCAAAAGTAAGGCCGAACTTTCTGGTTGCCCATTTGAGGTGGCGCAACCAGATATATGGTCGATAAGATTCATGGTTTGGGTTTGATAATGGAGATCCGCAAGCGCGAGCTTGAAGAGGCCACAGGCTTATATCACATGGATTAGTGATTTCGATTTTACATAAATATTTAGACATGAAAAAGTAATCGTTTAACGACTCAAACGAGTGTTTGGCGATGTTTTTTTTTTGCCGTTCGCAACCTTGGATGCAACATAGATTCACCACAATACACCACACACCAAGGAGCAATCGAAACAATAGACTTCACCTGGTGAATCGAAGCCGAAGAAGGCCAAGGTAGGTTTGTCAGCAAAAAAAGATTATGGCGACACTTTTTTGGGATACACGTGGTGTTATTCACATTGATTACCTTGAAAAGGTTAAACCGATCACCGGCGGATATTTGGCAAAGTTTCCGGATCGATTCCAAGCTGATTTAAAGCAAAATAGGCCGTGTTTGGCGAAAAAAAAGTTTTTATCCACCAGGACAATGCAGTGGCTTGGAAAAATTGCACGCGTTGGCTTATGAACTCCTTCCTCATCCAGTATATGCCCAAGAATAAGCCCCCGGCGACTATTTCTTGTTTACAAACATGAAGAAATGGTAAGAAATTTGGGTCGAATGAAAAGGTCATCGTTGAAACAAAGGCTTATTTTGAGAAACTCAGGAAATCGGATTATGTATTTTAAAGCCATCAAAAAATTGGAGAAACGTTGGATGAAGCATATCGAGAGATTACGTTGAGAAATTAAATGTTTTTATGTCGAAAAGAGTGATCCTTATTTCATTTTCAGGGACTTTTTGACCCACCTTCGTATCTTACATAGCTTGTATTATAATATGTTCTTTGGAAGGTTACACTTCTATTATTTTGATGAATATTGCCTATATGACGATACAAATTTCAAAAAAAAAAGAAACAATTTTGAAACAAGTCGATTAGATAATAAAATGAGAACTCAGAATCAATATTTGGCTCCTAGAATCATATCATCAAGTAAGTTCCAGTCGTTACAATGGAAGGACGCTACGGTTTTGCAATATAATAATAATAATTTAGAACATTCTGTCTCTCCACCAGGTATCATATATTACACAAAATAGTTATGTGCATACATACAATGTACATTATTTTCATAAATGTCATTTTTATAGCCTTGTCATTTTAAAACTTCCGTCCCAACCCAACTGTTATTTTTAAGTTCAAACAAAAACATACCTACCAAAATCAGCTCAATCTTTCGAACAGCAATAACAACAACCAAAATTCATTCAGTAAAGGAGATGTAAAAAGCTCTATCTCTCCCTCACCACCCCACAAATTATATCAATAAAAAAAGCTACTTTGCCTAATCACACACACTTACGAAGAGATTTGAGTGAGCAAAAGAAAAAAAAATCATTTTATAGTAAATGGAAATAATGAATAAAATCTTTTGACAGTTCCGATTTGACATACATAAATAGCAAACAAGAACGACATTGTAAATTGTTACCGCAGAACAAAACGCTTGGTACCTACATACATAGCTACTATACCTATACTCGTACGTATCGAAGATTTTTTTTTCTGTTCATTAATTTGCAACAATTCCTGTTATTCTTCTTTATAAAAATATAATCAATTTGTTTGAAATTGCAAGCAATCAAAATAGAATTTTTATTTCTTTTCTTCTATCGCTGTTGTCTACGAAGCAATCACCAAGATAGATGGAAAAAGAAAAAAACTCAAAACAAAAACCCAATAATCGTGAATTAAGCATTTTTTTCATTTTTCATCAATGAATATAATTTTTTCATTCATTTTCTTAGACATGACCTCTAAGAGACAACCTGACATAGAACTGCGAGAGGAATAAAATAAACATAAACAATTCACACAGAGAGCTTCCTCTGTCCCTCACTTGCCCTTGCTAGTCGTATCATCTTCCCTTCCCCATAAAGAAGGGAGCGGAATTGTGTATTATGTTGGTGAATATATACGGGTTGGTGACGATAATGGGTATAATACACCCCCTATATTAGCCGATGATGATGTCGGATGTCGTGTACGAATATATTATATACACATGTTTATATAGTTCAGCTTGCATATATACTCGAATGGATACAAAAATAACAATGAAACTCTTCGAGCAATGAAACGTGCAACATTGAATGGAAGAGGTTAGTTTAATTGTATGTAGTATATAGAGACGATACCCTCAGTCTTCACCTCACACCATTCACATGTGTTGCAGAGAAAGAGAGAGAGTGTGGTTCCTATCCACACCAGAAGACCAAGAGAGCGGTGTTGATATTTCTGGCATCCATTCATGGATTATTGTGATTCTTCTATAAAAACTGTGCTCTATGAAAGAGCTTAGAATAAAAAGCTTATTTTCCTCTCTAGTATGCAATATTTGAATAATATTGGTCTCGTTGTACCGCGCTACCATTACCGCTGCTATTAAATTATGGTAGGTATAACGATGAGTGTATTTTAAATAGTTTTTGTCTGCGCACCATATAAATAAGCGACACAGTAGATAGCTTTTTCGAGTTCATGTGTCAAAATTGGTTGATGTCAGCCAGCATCAACACATAATAAAGCTTGGGTCTTGTGACTTTGGTATTTGCATCAAATACAAATTAGACATGTTGCGTTGTAAGGAAGATATATACATATGTATTTATTCAGCAATATCATTACCTATTTTTGTGATGAATGCCACTGGCATTCTAGCCCTCTGACCAAATTAGCGCTGGTTGGGTGTACTCAAACGAATAAATTTGTTAATATTAATTTAAGTGAATATTGTCAAAGGCGAAATCTTGTGACTCCCTCAATATTTCCAAATAAAGGATGGTTAAATTTTAAGGGCCGATGTTGAATGTAAACGTCAATTTTTTTTCTGCATTTCATTTGACATTTCTCAATTTCAGACTAACTCAATTTGAACCATGAAAGATACACAATCGAGCAACGTGTTAAAGTTATTCAGGCTTATTATGAAAATGGGCGTTCAAATCAAAATGCATATCGTGCACTTGGTGATTTTTACGGTCAATTTAATCGTCCAAATGTGCGTACAATCGGAAAAATCGTGCAAAAATTTGAGCAAACCGGGTCTGTAGGAGATGTGAAAACACCAGTGCATACTCGTACAGCTCGTACTGCAGAAAATATTGCTGCGGTTCGCGATAGTGTGGCTGAAGAGCCGTCCACCTCAACTCGTCGTCGTGCCCACCTCTCACGCTCTTCGTTGATGAACATTATGCATAAAGACTTGCATTTACACGCTTACAGGGTGCAATTGACTCAAGAACTAAAGCCTCTTGACCATTTCAAGCGTCGTCAATGGTCAGAATGGTGGCAAGAAATGGCAATAGCGGATGATCAATTTTCGAAGAAAATCATCTTCAGTGATGAGGCACATTTTCATCTCAGTGGATTCGTCAATAAGCAGAATTGCCGCATTTGGGCGAATGATAATCCAAGAGTGGTTGTCGAAAAACAAATGCACCTACAAAGAGCGACTGTTTGGTGCGGTTTATGGGCTGGCGGCATCATCGGGCTGTATTTTTTCCAAAATGAGGCCGGTCAGGCAGTTACTGCGAATGGTGTTCGCTATCGTGAGATGATAACGAACTTTTTATGGCCCGAATTGGAAGATATGGATGTGGACGATATGTGGTTTCAACAGGACACTGCCACCTGCCACACAGCTAACGAAACAATGGCTCTTTTGCGCGACAAATTCAATGGCCGTGTTATCTCACGTGGTGGCGATGTCAATTGGCCGCCAAGATCATGTGATTTGACACCGTTGGACTTCTTTCTTTGGGGTTATTTGAAAGAAAAGGTGTACGTCGATAAGCCAGCAACAATTCAAGAGCTTAAGGATGAGATAATTCGGCACATTAATGGCATAGAACCTCAATTATGCCTCAGCGTCATCGAAAATTTGAACCATCGGATGGAGGTGTGCCGCCGAGGTCGCGGCGGCCATTTGGACGATATTTTGTTCCATACATAATTGAATCATACCAATATTATCATAATAAAATTAAATAATTTGTGTTTTTTCAAAATCAACATCGGCCCCTAAAATTTAACCACCCTTTTTAAGGATGTTTTTCTGATACTATTATATCAAGATCGTCAGCATAGGGAATCACTCTTTAACTCTACAACTACCAAGTTTCAAAGGAAAGAAAGTTTGAAAAGTTACCAGCAAAGTTTCTGACGTTTCAAAAAAATTTATAAGCTTGGGAACTTCCTCTTCGGTTTTCAAATTTCTGAAATTCATTGTGTTTTGTACTTCCTAAAATACTGCGTGATCTTCAAAGTGTTGAACACTTCTCAAACTCGCTGGGCTTATATTTTGATTCCCGTAAATTCAAAGCATTCCCTTTCTCTCTCATAAAACAAATAAAATCGGTGGACTAAATTCGCTGATCTGAAAGCATATTTACAGCAATGTCCAAATTATGGACTTCAAAAAACATATACTTAGGTAACGTTATTAGTCGGGCTCTATTTCGAAAGCTTTAAGAGGTATTAATTTATTTGTGTTCAAAATGTGAGCTTTATAGAGCCCTATTGAATGCACAAAAATCGGATACCTTTGCGAAGTAGTTTTTCATAATGAGCAAAATATGCTTACAAATTAAACGTTCTAAGATTGTGGCCTCGACTTCAGGTATAAATAAAAAAAATAATAACCTAACCTATTTTCAATAAATTACAACCACACAATTACAAATTCTAGACACCATAATCTCCTTCTGTCCTATTCACTGAATGGAAAGCTTTTCCCAGCGCTCACACACACAAACAGATTATTATTATTTTGTATGGCAAAATTCCCATTAAGCTTTATACACATTTTAACCCAAGCATTAAAGCCGGACCAAGGACCAAAGCCAGAGACACCACCCCAATGGAGTTTGCAACACCAAAGGTTGTATGTACTCGTATGTTTATTAAATTGTTTTGGATGAAAGTAAGTGCGAAATTCGAAAGGAAGGGAAGTATGCACGCATATGCAACACCCCAGTCTTAAACCAATGAAACCCAAAATTCTGTCCTTGTATATAAATACACAAAAAAACTTCCTCCCCTGCCATACTATTAATGTGTATGTGTATCCTCCACAAAAGCAAAATTGTTGAATATTTAGGTCAACTTCTAATTCACATTTTCTATCCGCTGTCGCCGCTGTGCCGCTTTACGTTCCTAGGAGAACATTTTGTTTGTTCGTTATATAAAAATTGTATGTTGAATTTTATTCGCTTTAGTGTTGCCACTCCCCTCCCTTCATTCACTCCGCTTTCTTTGCGCCAAACTTAATTACTTTGCATTGCAAACATTGAAAGAAAAATTATATTTTCATTCATAGGTTGACTTTCGTGCAGGGTAACTCAGTACATAAATTAAATAGATATATAGAGAAAGAGAGAGAGAGGGGTACATAATGTAAAGCGCAAGGTGAATGCTGTGTGCATTTAAGGTGTTCTTCAGAAGGCGAATATATTGGATATAGAAAGGCAGGCCAGCCCTGGCTTGGCTATATTACTGAATGAATTCTTGTCTGCAGTAAACTTGGTTCTTTGTGAATCAATTTTTCTTTTCAATCGAAGGCAATAAGAGTGTATAGTGAAAGAAGACCTTGCAACACCCTGAGCATGGAGCATCAAGAATGGGAAGGTATTTTCTGCCTAAGGGTAAAAGTAAACTAACATGTAACTATATGGTAGCTGTTATGGTATGGTATAGAAAACTCGCCATAAATTGTTGAAATAATTGCAGATAATGCCAAATATAATAAAAATACTCTTTTCTTGAAAGTTGAGATTTTAATAAATTGTTGCACCTCGATATCTCATACATTTTTATACCTTCTTTTACTTGCGATGTATCTATACAAGATTTTTGCAATAAGAGATTTATTAATTTTGATTTATTTAGAAAACATGTATTTTTGATAAACTATCATTTGATTCTTATTTTAGTTCATAGAGGAAGGTTTACCTTTAATAACAAAAAACAACAGCATCGGCAAAAACTTTCTCTTTCAAGTACATAGTATCTCTTAAGATAAAAAGTCCAACGATGTCACCACTTCTCGGGAAATAACTCGGGGAAAAAAAAACATTTCAACATTCCATTGTAGCTCATTCATCTTTTTCAAAAAAAGTAAGCTAATGATTCCTACTGTACTAAACAACTTTACCATACAGAAACAGATTATGGATGGCGCTTCAAAATATTGTAGTTGTTATTTTGCGAAGTGCACATTACTTAATTCTTCCAACTGGTCATATTTCTAAGCCTATTTAACTATGTAAAGGGTTTTCCAATAGGAATTTCCGAACTTTGACAAGTGATTGCGGCCATATTGTTGAAAATACATCTGTCGAATTGGATGTCATTTATTAAGTTTGCCAAATCAATATGGAGAGTTACAGTGTTCAATAACATGTGCAAATGATTAAATTGTTTTATGAAAGTAGGTCTTCTGTTCAAAAATCCTATCCGAAAAATCCTATTTAGCGACGAGAAAACTTTCTGGATGAATCGGTTTGTAAATAAGTAAAATTGTCGAATTTGGGACGATCAAAATCTACCAAAAATTGCAATGCGTCCAGAGAAAGACACTGTGTGAATTTTGGACTGGCGGCATCATACGTCCATACTTCTTTGAGATTGGACGTTGACCAGTCAATCCCCGTCAACGACGAGCGCTATTGGTCGATGATAACCAATTTCTTTTAGACCGAATTGGATGATATAATAGATACCGACTATTTATGTGGTTTCAACAGGACGGCGGCGGCGCGGTACTACGTGGCACACAGGCAGTGGAAAAAAGGATATATTATTGTTGGGTTGAGCGAGGGGTCTTTCAGCGAAATATCCTTGATTAAAAACTTTCTATGGCTTTTTTGACCAATTATTGATCAATTAGATTTTTTTTGCGAATATACCATATATGGGGTTTTATCCTTGCTTCTCTGTAGAGAACCTCTTTTTCTGTAATTTTGTGTTCGCTGTTGGTGGAAGTGGAGTCCGGTACAGATTCTTAGCATCTTCCTTTCGAAGATTTCGGGTTTATTCATCACTGACTTTAAGATCGAGAACAGGACTGGGAAGCAATAGCTGATAACTGGCCGTAGGCATTGTTTGTACAAGAGTACCTTAGTCTGTTGGCTAAGTAGTTGGCTTTTCTGAGCACACTTTTTGAGTGCGGGTTGAACCTTAGCAACTCGTTGAAGTTTATTCCCAGGTGATTAACGTTCTTTTTGGCTGCAATAGTAGATCCATTTGGAAGTTTCAGAACTAAGTTTCTGCAAGTAGTTGTTGAGCGACATCTTCCATCACGGGGTCTCCTGAAGAAGACAAGCACCGATTTTGCGATATTGATTTGGATGCCCCATTTTTTGTAAAAATCAAACAGCGACTAGTGGTAACATTAAGGTTGCATTCGAAAGCGAGTCATCAGAGCATACAGCAAGTTTACACAGCCGGTTGGGATGGTTTGTTCTGTTGTCATCAGGCAGTAGAGGAAGAGGCCAACTTTTGTCTTGTGCGACTCCGGCTTTGATGTTCTTCATAGCTGATGAGCAGTTTCCCACTTGTACAAGGAAGTTCCTGGAAGAAAGAAAAAAAGAAAATAATTTTTATTAGTGGCGGGGGTAAAAAGCATCTGACGGTTACACGATGATTGTTGAGGGCAATGGTGGCGTCATGGTGGAACTTCAGTAGGGGGGCTAGTGTTAAGTGCTTCTCCCTAAAGCCAAACTGCATGTCGAGTATGAAGTTGTTCTCTCCGCAAAACTTCTTAATATCAACTCTTGTTCAAGATGATAGTTTGAAGGCTCAGAACTGTGTGGCATCTTCTTTATGACAAAGTTGGATATTCACCATCCATCTTGTCCCGTTGAATTTTTTGGCATGCAGCTACTGATTATATCAGCTATTTCTTCTTAGGTGCTCAGATTTGGGCTGTCAACTGGGTCATTCGCTGGATTGGCGTCGCTGAATATCGCTCTGTGCGTGTTAGATACCAGGATTTGTTTGGATGAAATTCTTCACTTCATCAAGGAAGACTGGATATGCAGATGGGTTGGGGACGAAGTTTCCTTCAAAATATTTGGCAAATGCCTCAGATTTGTCCTGTGTCGATGTAACTTCTCCATTGTTGGTGATAATGGTTTCCGGCATTGGTGGTGTTTTCCCATTCAGTTTATTGATGGAAATGTAGAATAAACAATTTCACCAACTTATAACGCACAACAAACTGTGGTTTTGGTTAAGATGCTTGGTTTTAAAGTGGCTGCACTGTTTTTGTGTTGTGAGATACTTAGCGGAAATAAACCGGTTATCAGGTTAACTATTTCTAATAATTTTCATACAGCTGACTCAAAAGGCAAAGGTTTGATTTAATTTCTTGACCATATGTCAGAATTTTTGTAACAAAAAAATAATCCATTTTAAATGGGAAACATATGCACACGTGTAGTCAAATAATGGTACTCTTAATAAAGTGCTGGAAATGTGCCATAAATTAATATGTATATGTATCAAGCTTATTCTTTCTTGTAATTTGACATAATTTTCAAAATGGTGTTAGCACAATATTATGTATATTTACATGATGACCGTATAATGGTGAAATCAAGCATCAAATGGACTTGTCAGTTTGTCAGTCGTGTAAATCTATCATGTAGTCGATATATTTACTGTCATTTTGTACCAATAATAATAGAATTACAGTTGTGACAGCATAAAATATGATGGTATTTTGTCAGTCGTGTAAATACAACACAAGTTAACTCACCATGAAATGACAATCTAAACTAAACTCGATTTTACTCTCAGCTGTTAAATAGGCTATGTACGAGTATGGTAGAAATGTTGCCACTTTGAAAAGAAAATATTACACAAAAAATAAATAAATTTCAGTGAGTTTCGTGTAAAAAAACAACATCTTTTTGAAAAAGGAACGAAACTCTTAAGTCATCGGTGCATGTGTGGCGACACCCACAACATTTAATTTAACATTTCTATCCACATAAATTATAAATTCCTACTTGTTAAATTATCACATAAATAAATTGCAATTATTAGTTATTCCTATATACACTTTGAATCTTCGGCTGGGACAATGTCGTTGATAAATATTAGAAAGAGAAAAGGACCAAAATAGCTTCCCTGTGGGACACCTGAGTTAGTATAAATCGGAAAAAAAAACGAACATCATTGATACAAATGTAGTAACAAATGGTGTGAATGTAGTTTATCGACTAAAAGTTTTCGAAAACCCGTAAAGCACGGACTAATTATTTCATTGGGAATGGGAGCTTACTTGTGCCTAATCAGTTTTTTAGGACAATAATTAAATTAGTATTCTGCTATCGGTTTCCCGGTTGAAAAATTGTTCTATTTATTTTGTAAATACCTTGTCAGACCTGTTCAAAGCGACCCATCTATGAACAGGTCCGACAAGTCTAAGGATCTTTTCACATTTATACGGTTCATTATGTACGGCGAGCCGTTGAAAACAGTGAATATAGATACCGAATGTATAAGCATCTGATAGGTACCGCATAGCACCGCCCAGCACTTAGGTATCATGCAGACTCGAAAAGACACGAATTCGAATGCGAGTCGTAACTGATTTACTCATTCGAGTACTTACGGTCCCTTACACTTTTATTAGCCGTTTGTTGTGCATGTGCTCCTAGGACTACTTTCGATCACTACGACCTTCCTCGAAAGGTCCACCCACGGATTCCTGAATAGAATTAGTTTCTGATTACTAAAACCTTATTTTCAACTTCCAGTCATGTCAATATATAAAAATCCCTTCAAAATCGCTCTGCAAAAAACTATTAGAGTTTAAAATTTAAATGTGACGTCACAATGGAGTGGTCAATGCAAATTTCGTTTGTTGGGTCTAGAGAACTTGAAGTTCGTGTGACTTTATTTATGGATGGCCCACAAGAAGATATAAGCCTTGTTTGTTGTTATTTCAAAGCTGGATCAGCCAACTTCTGATCTTACTTTTTCTGAAGTTTTTTTGAGAATCTGTGCTATCCGAATCTTATCTGACTTTATAGTTCTAAAATACAAAAAAAAGTCTGTAAAGGATTAAAATTTTATTTAAAAAAATGAGGAACTTTTATTTTATTAAAATAAAAACATTTAAAATTCCTTGATTATGTATGTGTATACGTTTTATATTTTTATGAAAAACAATTATGTAACCTTTAATTTTTTTTTACATTTTTCATGTTTTTACTTAGTTAACTTACATTGTTGACAAGCCCTCATTATTGCAAGCACGAATAATAGCGTAATTTTAATGTGCCTTACCCTCATGGTCCTCTTGCAACAAAACAACAACCACCTGATGTAGACTATAATGACCATGCACACAGGACATATACACAAATACAACACACCATACATATAGTTCAGGCAAAACTCATTAACCAACTCACTCAGCTAATAATAGCATTATTCTCTTGCTGATTAGTATGCATTTACACACCTTCCATCATATCATATAGTCTTCCTACCAACCACCTTCCCACCGAACTGTACGACTTTGTCGACTAACAATTAATTAAAGCATTTTAAAGTATTTTAACACAATGACATAATGTAGGACGTCGCATCAGGTAAATTGTTTATAATTTGTAATAGGTCGGGTCGACGCACCTCACCTATAAAAGGCTAAATAATAACATCATTAAATGTCGCTAAATTGATAAATACTCGTAGTTATATATTTAAAAAAAAACAAACGAAGTGATTTTCAAGCTGCATAAATCTAAAAGTTAATGGAAATCGGTAGTTGCGAATCATATCAAGATACATATACTAGTTTGGCTTATATTATGTATGTACTTCTTTTTGGACAATAGTATATCTTGAGTGACCTGCTTCGCTGGTTCCAAGGAATGAAACTCCCTCTTTGAAGGACCTGCAAAGCTGGTTGCTTAGAGTAAATCAGTTGTCAGGCAGGCGTCTCTATAAATAGTTTTCTTAGACAACAGTACCCCCGAAGGTAACACCCAAGCAACTATTTATCTAAGAAAACTGGAAAATTGGAAATTACGTTGTGTAATTTGCAACCAGGGAATAGGTCTTCCGGACTTTTTTGACATTTACGCAGTCTTTCTCAAGGAGGTGCATTATATTGGCAGGCGTTAATATCTAGGTCACTATTTTCAATAATTCAACCCAACTGTTGTTAAGATACCCGGACGATATCGCCATTCTCGGCCATTCCGGACGTTCCACAATAGAGTGCCTTTCGGCGATTGAAGAACAGGCGAAACTTGTTGATTTCAAAACAATCGAATCCAAAACTCCTCACGCGTAAGAAGAATTGTAAGATCTACAAAACCCTTAAACATCCAGCCAAAATAGAGAGCTGATACTAGGCTCTTTCGAAAGAAATATAGTTCGACGGATATTTGGTCCTGCGCGCTAGGAGGGCGAATGGGGAAATAGATACAAACGCAAACTCTGAGCTGTACCAAGATGTGATAACTTTGTCCCGAAAGTTATAACACTTGGAATATGTTAGTTTGTTAGACCGGATCGAGCAAACGAACAACATGCACCGTCCCTCAGGTTCGAGGTGACAAGAAAGATCTAACCACCCGGTTTGAAGATCAAGTCATCGAGAACGTCAGAGCGCTTGGTCTAGATGATTGGAAGCAGCGTTCGCGGGACAGTAAAAGAAGAAAAACCTCCCCTTGACTCAAGAACTGACCCTTTTTGGATAGTAAGTCTGTTAAGTAAATACAGAAAGGAACAGAAAATTACGGGATTGAGTTTTACCTGAGTGCAAATCTCGCCCTAAACTGTTCTGTTTTACATATGCATATGTATGTTATTTTTGTTCCATAAGGTTGTCCCAAAGAGTTAAGTACAATTTGTTTTTCTTAATAAAACAGGTTTTTTAAAAAAAAAAAAAGAACTTTAAAGACAGATTTCGAATTCCTACAAGATGGAATCGATTTAGTTTGGGAGATAATAAAAAACTGATCCCCCGCTTTTTCCTGAAAGATAGCTTTTCTCAACTAAAATGCGATGGGGCGACAAGACCTATATTTTATGCATTTTTGTATCATTATTAACATATATGTATTTGTATGTATAGGTATATACAAATTACAATATAACATAACATTTAATATTTTTATCATTTTCTCTTTGTTTTCAGCGACTTCTTAGTTAAAGTTCGAGCACAGGTAATGACTAGAGACGAAAGCACAGAAGGTTGGTTACCACTTGCTGGGGGTGGTTTAGCTAACGTTTCAATACGTAAACGTACTAGACTATCCCCCGGCGCAGGTGGACATGAATACATAATCTATGGACAAAGAATTTCGGATCAGAATGTAAGTTTTTGAAAACAAAATTATTTAATCTAAACGTTTAAACACCCATTCCGTTGATTTATCCTTTGCATATAGGTAATCCTTAGCTGTGTTATAAATCGTGATTTAAAATATTTCAAAGTTATGCCAACATTTCATCATTGGCGCGCTGGCAAACAACGTAATGGCTTAACATTTCAAACAGCTGCCGATGCGCGAGCTTTTGACAAAGGAATTGTTCGAGCTTACAATGAATTGATTGACGGTAAGTTTTATTATTTGAATAAGTATAGTTATTAGAATAAGTTTTATTTTAAAACAATTTCAAGTTATAGACTGAAATAAGAAAAAAAAAATATATTATAGTTGGTTAATATTTTTGTTTTATATCAATTTTACATTAAGTTAATTGTATTATTGTTGTAAATGTTTTTTTTTGTATGTTTTTTTTTAATTTTGCATGATCGCTTTTCTTTTGCATCAATTGATTTTTATTTTATTTAACAAGTTGCCCCAGTCAAAAACCAAATGATGGTTTTAACCATTTTTAATATTTCAAGAGAATGAAACCACTTCCACTAAAAATACAACCATTCCAGACCTGGCAAATAGAAGACGTGTACTAAATGAATCAAAACACAAACCAATTAAATTGCAGTTATGTTTATAAAGCTTTTATACCAGGTCTGGTACAGGAAAGCATGATATCTGCGTGCATACATATGTTTACCAAATAAACTAATAGTCATTTAGTCTTCTTACTCAGAAGTCTTCATCGGAAACCTAAAAAAAAACTGTCTAACGGTACTCGCCACATACCAAATTTAAAAAAAAATATTCCGAATTGATAATCTCCATTATCACTTTAAATTTTAGATTTTTTTTTGAATATAAAGAATAAATAAATTTGATGTGGAATATCTCGTAGAGAAACATGACCTTGTGACTTACAACTCTCAACCATTCCTGTTTGCGTCTTGTGGGCAGGAATTGAGAGGACCTACACTTTTCCCGAACGTCTAAAATTTGAAGCATTTTTCACCACAAAAGATAATTTTAAGGGATTTCTCACTTCTTCACAAGAAGCAGTACAACTCTCAAAAACATTTTTTTTTTAGCGGCTGGCAATCGAATCCTGACCTTCTGCAGGATATTCCAATGCACTTACGATTATAGCAAGGGGTAATACAATGCGTCGAATGATGTTTCGGTACATCATATCATGGTAATTCAGTAGAAAATGAGCTAAACTAAGCCGTTCATAGTAGTTGGTAACCTCTCAGTTCACAATGGGGCGAATTTGTCGTAAATACATTGGCCTTCGCCGTTACAAGATCAAATCAATTCAAGAACTGTAGCCTCTGAATCATTTAAAGCGCCGAAACTTCTCCGCAAAAACCTTTTTTTTTAAATTAAATTTTCTACCAAAACAAATAAAATAATTAGTATACATTCCAAGAAGAAAAGTGGTTTCATACCATTAGAACAAATCATTGAAATGCAACTCAATATTCACAATAAAACGCTCCCTAAAGGTCAAAGTCAGGTTTGAAGTACAATTGAGATTTGCACGATATTTGTGTGATATTTGTGATATAAATTGATTGCCACAAAATGATGAGACATTGATAGTGATGATGGTTAAATCATCTCTATGAGCTATAATTTTTAGTTCTGCAAGTACATTTAAAATATGTTATCGATGCTGCTTAAATACATACATAACTTTTTTCTTCCTATGTAATACTTTAGTTTGTGTAGGGACTCAAAGATCTTTTACTACCTTTTCCATCAATTGATGAAATAAGCTGATAAAGAAACATTTTTCAACGATCATAATTGAAACAATCTGGATCCATTTGACAATTCTCAGATAGATCCCTCTATTTATCACGTATACTAAGAGAGCAACTATCTCTGGAAGCCGGTGATTTTCCATCTTCAAAGCCCTTAGTAATAATCGATTTATATTTTGAAAGTTGGAATAAAGATGTGATGGTCATATTTTAATTGTAGCCATGCAATTTGGCAGATCAGTGCAAAATGTTTCTTAACAATTTGTAGTACCATTTTCTGCCTTTTCCCGTATTGAAAAAGCCAGCTGAATAGTACCAGCCATGTATCAGGAGAAGATATAAAGAAAAAAATGTATCTTTGAAAAGAAAATTGTTTATAAGTTGATCTGCCTATCCGATGGGTAAAAAATGTACAAGAACATTAATGAAGAACGCAAACAAGCTTCGGTTCATCGTTCAAACATTGCCTGACATCTGATTTAGTTTTAAGCCACCACCTCTCTTCACCATTCCATACAGGTTTTGTATGACACTGCTGAACTTAATGGACATTCCAACACCATATAGTTTGTAGAAAAAAACTGTCTATCCACTGAATCAAATGCTGTCTTGAAGTCTACAAAAAGCGTACGTACATACATATGTACATATATAACTTCTTCCTTTTTGTGAGAAATGAATTCGCAATACTTCTCAAACTTTCTAAACTTTTATGTTTAGTTACATCGTCATCATTCAACAAGTAATAAAACCAGGAGGAGCATGGTGAACATTGTTTTTTTTTATTGATTAAATTCTTAGAATGTGTTACTATGATGGAATGTTAAGTTATGATGTCCATTACTATGTTAAGAAATTCTTTCGCCGAACACGACAATGAAAGGCACTTTTGCGACAAGAGATACTCTTGGAGGATTTTTCCCTTCATTGCTAGAGACGGTAACCCTGACAATTTTTTTTAAGGCTTTTTTTAGTCAGGCCTTCGGCGTGATGGTCCAAGACACTAAGCATTAAACCAGGCGGTACTACAGATAATGTATCTAATTTGAATACAAAATTTTAAGATTCAAAAATGAAGGTATTTTTTGTCTATTTATAAAATTTATTAAAAATTATCAGGACTAGTATGTATAATATAAAGTTTACATACAAGTGTAGGTGAAATATTTTATCCATTTATTGTTGTCCATTTTGAGTCCGTATAATAGGTTTATTTTTGCATTAAAATATACCCCATATTTAATTTCATTTATATATTTCATTTATATACTTTAGTTTTTTATAAAGATAAAACCAAAGAAGCAAGTTTTTGTTGTTGTTTTGTTTACTCCATTTTTGTTTTTTTTTTTAATTTCCGAAATCTAACATCATGTGCTCTTCTTTGTTTTGCCTCATAATTGGACAACTTTTTTTACGAATATAAACAAAATAAAAAAATTGGTAAGTTCAATTTGAGTGATGAAATATTAAAACAAAAAAAAAAATCTTTTTATTTGTAAATGTTTTTTAATTATCATTTGCTGGTATTTCTACACAAAATAAATAAAAAAAAAAAAACATTTAATTTTTGCACTATAATTATGAAATAAATATTTTTATATTTATTTAGTATTAACATTACACAAATAATACAATTTCAGGATTGGCTAAATCAAATCCATCAATAATATGGCCCCCTTTAACTAAATACGACTCAGTTGGTGAAGATGATGTATTTATGGTGGGTTTGCTAAATTCCATGAGTATCTTAACAGTTTTATAATAATCATTTTTATATTTAGACGTTGGATTTACCTATTGACACCGAAACACAAACCAGTCCAGAGGGTAGCGAAAAAAGTCACAGTAAGTTATATTTGTATTGCAAGAATTAAAAACGAAAAAACTTATATAAAATTTGTCTAGTTTCTCCCACAGGGAGCAGTGAACGAGATAAAGACAGTGAAAAGGAAAAAGGCAGCATTCAGTACATATCCAGTGATAAGCTACCACCATCTCCTCTACCAAATCCAAATGCAGAGCAACCATCGATAGCACCAAGTGAAAACTATTCCTACGTCACTTTAACCGCAGTAACTCATTATAACTTCCAATTAAGCAAGATTATTAATATTTTTTTAAACAATAGGTACACGATTACAATTATCCAGTTGTAGATCAGCCAGCTGCTGCACAAGTGTTAAATGCTCGCCGTGAATCCATCTGCAATCTTAAGAAACGTACAACGCTTGATGGTTCGCCTGATGGAACAACCGATTCGGGAGGGTTCAAAGTACCAGTGATGGGCAATAATAATAGGGTCCGGTGTCGATATTGTCATGAATTGTATTTGGACGAATGTAACCGAAAGGGTGCATGCGAATTTGCTCCCGACAATTTTAGAACGGGTTTTGAATGTATCTCCGGAATGGGTTGTGCGCGTTGTATGTTGTATCATTGCATGAGCGATGCTGAAGGTGAAACACCATCGCATCCATGTGAATGTGTGAATGAAGCAGGTTGCACAAAGAGGTGAGTATCTTTTTTTTTATTTTTTATTTTTTAGTTGATAATATTACTCTGTTGGAGAATTGTCAATACTTGTTTGTTATAGATAATGACAGGCTCAATCATATCATTTTATTCAACATAAAATAATTTTGCACGAAACTTATTCGACCTTATACCTTATAAAAAATGGGATTCCTCAAATTTTGGTTTATAAAATATAATAAGCAATCAAAGCGAATCGATCCCAGACCAAGGGGTACAACGAAATTAAGTTGATGATTGTATCCATTGGTTTCACACCAGTCGAATTTGACAGATTAATCGCACTATGCCCCGCTAAAAAAGAATGATGACATACTCATATACGTCTTGAAAGAATTCAAATAGACCTAATTTTCTAGATTTTTATTTAAAATTCTTATTCTTCCAACCGGAATCGGAAGGAACAATCTAAAATATATGGAAATAACGATTGTGAAATCGACACATTTTAATCATGATATGAAAGAATAGGAATAAAAGAAAGTCGTTCAGCGATCAATAAATTAACATCCTCAATAACGGCCTTTGGCTGTCTGAAAGTTAAATTCGTATTATTATTTGGAAACCATTCGCTTGGTTCTTTTATTAAGAAAGGTTTCTTTCCATTGTGGGATTTATACACAAAAGAATAAAGACATACTCATATATACTGACTTAATGAGTTCAATTAGGCCTGTGTCTTAGCACAATCGAGCAGCAACGTCGCGTGATGAAGTTAAGAATACGTTGCTTTTTCTATATTCTGTTTCCCAACTTCTTATATGTTTCTTTTAAATTTAAACTGAACTTGTATTATAAGGTCCTTCAACACCATTTTCAAATAATATATAAACTCTTCTAAATAAATGTATTCATTATTTTTTTTAGATGGATTGGCCTAACACTACTTTCATTGGTTGTACCATGTCTGTGGTGCTATCCACCACTACGAGCTTGCCACTGGGTTGGCGTATCCTGCGGCGTATGTGGTGGAAAGCATAAGCCGCAGGTCTGACATTTAGAGGCTAGTTTACACCGGTTCGATAACTTTTACTATACAAACTATCCGCAAGGAGACCATAATCACAAACAACAAAAACTACAAAAACAATTAAAACATCAGCAACAACAATATCAACCAAGATCGGTTAGAGCGCAGCTGAATGATTATGGCAGACTTGTATTTTGAAGTTTAAGTGTTTACAAAATAAGAGGCCCCAAAAAAATTAACCGAATTCATAACGAATAAAAAATAAATAAAATAAATAAATAAAAAAACGAAATAGGAAAACAAAATTGAAATAAAAAAAAGCAAAATCAATTCTTTACTCTTTCTGCTGAACAAATCAATACCAAATGAGAATGAAGTACAATACTTTAAAAGAAAAACCATTTTTTTAATTAACTTTTAATTTTATATTTCTATTTATCGTTCACTCTCTTCCGCTCTTCTCTCTTTCTCTCTCTCTCTCTTAAAAAGTAGAGTAGATACAATTTGTATGTATTATATTATTTGTATTGTTTTTTAATACAAACATTATCTTTTGTACGCATAGTAAGACACACAATTTTATGACACTAATTGCAACAAATTAACATATAGCACAAGTACATTTTTTTAAATTTTATTTGTATGCATTTTATTTAAATAATTAATACTAAGTTTTATTTATTATATTTATTATTAAAAAAAAATATTCCTTATAGCCCGGTCAAAATAGACATTCAAGGTTACATTAATTCGCACAAAGCTGAAAATTGGCATGAATGTTGGGAACACTATTACAAACAATTTGTAGAAAGTCCCCATCGATCCAACGCACACTGGGGCAAAACACCACTAAACGTGGCATTAAATCAAATTTTAAAGTTCAGCTTTGGCGTAAAGTGCTTTTTTTTCTCATTGTAAATATAATAGAGAATTAGAAAAGAGAATGCAACAGTTAATTGGGATCACGTGATCTTTGCAAAACCGTCCGGAATGAAGAATATTATAATTTTTGTCATTGAAGTAAGAGGTGTTTTTTTAGTTTTGAGCGGTAACAAATAATCAAGTGTAACTTCTTTCAAGTTTTTATTTAAAAAAAAAAAATTATAACTATGGAATCAGTAAGCTCAGGTGCGTTGATTTTATTATTTATATAATAAATTTTTCATTTAGTTCTCATAATATGTGGTTAAAGGTATAAAAAAAATGTATAAAAAAATGTGTTAATTTTTGCATTTTGTCAAATATCTAAGCGTTTTAAATGTGTTGACCGTGAGATGCCGTTAAGTGTTGTATCTATTTGTAACAAGTAATTTATCTAGTTTTAGAATATGTAAAGTTTTTTTGCTACTTTTTGCTACTTTTCGTACAGTTGACTTTCTTGTTGGTGACGTCATTCTCGAAAAATATCGACTTTTTTTCTATTTATTTAATTTTAATTACTCCTTAGACCGAACAATTTCCAAAACCTTGTCGATTTCAAGGGAAGAGCTGTTTAATATTATGAAAAGCTCAAATCTGAAGGGATTAGACAGCCAAATTGCATTTTTAAGGAAAGAAGTACAAAAAAGAGCCCGATGCAGCCATGCTCTCAAAAATGATTTCAATGAAAAAATAGCTGCGTTTAAATCAAAATTTAAATCACGTTGGGAAAAAGCTTGTCGAATAGAAGCCAAATTCTTAAAAGCAAACAATGCATGGTTGAAAACACCCATACTTTTCAATTATTCGATAGACTCTAAACGTGGTCGTCCAATGGTTGGAACCGAACAATTGAGGAAGTCCACGTCCACAGTTGAGTTGACTTACGCAGCAGAAATGGGTCTGAGAGCTTCTGGACAGCTAGATGCTGCAAAGTTAGTGCATGATGCAATAACAATACCAAATCATGCTAAGAAATGCAGAAAAGCTTTGAAGGACTCAATTGAACTTACTTCAATGACTGGGGAAGAAGCCTTATCAATGATAATTGAAGCAAACTTATCACGATTTCAATATGAAATCATACGATCTAAGGCCCCCAAACAATTGAGGAAGTCCACGTCCACAGTTGAGTTGACTTACGCAGCAGAAATGGGTCTGAGAGCTTCTGGACAGCTAGATGCTGCAAAGTTAGTGCATGATGCAATAACAATACCAAATCATGCTAAGAAATGCAGAAAAGCTTTGAAGGACTCAATTGAACTTACTTCAATGACTGGGGAAGAAGCCTTATCAATGATAATTGAAGCAAACTTATCACGATTTCAATATGAAATCATACGATCTAAGGCCCCCAAACAATTGAGGAAGTCCACGTCCACAGTTGAGTTGACTTACGCAGCAGAAATGGGTCTGAGAGCTTCTGGACAGCTAGATGCTGCAAAGTTAGTGCATGATGCAATAACAATACCAAATCATGCTAAGAAATGCAGAAAAGCTTTGAAGGACTCAATTGAACTTACTTCAATGACTGGGGAAGAAGCCTTATCAATGATAATTGAAGCAAACTTATCACGATTTCAGTATGAAATCATACGATCTAAGGCCCCCAAAGTATTTCCTTTATACAAAGTAGTTCAAGAGTGCAAAAAGAGTTGCTATCCAGAGCCTCAAAACATGAATACATCGGAAATGTCTGTACATACTACTTTGCAAAGCTTGCTAGACCTTACAGTTAATCGTTTGCTAACTGTTCAAAAAGATGTAATGGTTACTCTAAGGCCTGAAGAACTAAAGGCTATAAGCTTATACTCCAAGTGGGGATTTGATGGTAGTTCGGGCCACAGTTCGTATAAGCAAGCGTTTCATGGACTTGATGCTGATGACTCATCAGTATTTATAACATGCGTTGTTCCACTCCGTATGATATCTGGGGAAAAAATTATCTGGCAGAATCCTCGGCCAAGTTCAACTAGGTACTGTAGGCCTCTTAAAATTGAGTTTGCAAAGGAATCTGCATCCAAATCCGTGGCAGAAAAACAAAGAGTCGACAGTGAAATAAAAGAGCTCCAGCCTAGCCTTGCTATGGTTGGTGAAAATACCATCAACATTAAGCACAACTTACTGTTCACAATGATAGATGGTAAGGTCTGTAACGCCATCACTGAAAACTCCTCAACACAGAAGTGTTTTATTTGCAATGCCACATCAAAAGATTTCAACTCAATTGATGAAATGATAAAAAGGCCAATAAAAACTGACAATCTTCAGTTTGGTTTATCTGTGTTGCATCGGTGGATCCGGTTTTTTGAGTGCCTCCTTCACCTATCATACAAGTTAAAAATTAAACAATGGCAAGCTAGAAAAGAGGAGCATAAAAAAGTTGTAGCCGAAACCAAAAAAGAAATTCAAAAACGATTTCGGGAGCGTTTGGGCTTAATTGTTGACAAGCCAAAACCAGGCTTCGGAAATTCGAATAACGGGAATACAGCCAGGAGATTTTTTGAAAATGCAGAAATTTCGGCTGATATTACTAATTTAGATGTCGAATTGATTAAAAAAATGCATATTATCATGGTAGTGGTTGCCTGTGGTCATGAGATTGATTCCGAAAAATTTCGAGGATTTGCTCATCAAACTGCAAAATATTTCGTTGCTAAGTATCCTTGGTACTATATGCCTCCTACAGTACACAAGTATCTCATTCACGGAGATGAAATAATATCAAATGCTTTATTGCCTATAGGGCAGCTAAGTGAAAAAGCCCAAGAAGCACGGAATAAAGACTTCAAAAAATATAGAGAACACCACTCCCGAAAAAATAGCCGAAAAAATACAAATGCAGACATTTTTAATTTCTTTCTATTATCATCTGACCCCGTTTTGACAAGTCTTCAAAAAGTTCCAAGAAAAAAAATCCAACATCTGCCCCAAGAAGCAATTAGTTTGCTAAAATCTCCAAACATAGCAGTACCAAACCAAAGTGGCATAAATGCGAGTGATGATGAAGAAGAAGAATAAATTTCTATTTTTGATTATTTATTTATTTATTTTTAAATGTTTATTAATATTACAAAATACAAAATATATGTTCCTGATTGTTTATATATTTAAATTTTTATGAGTAATAAATATTTATTTCACATCATCCAAACAACTTTTTCAACTTTTTGCATCGCTATATCTCCAAAATGGTGATTCTTAGGAGAAAAATTGTTAAGACAATTTCTATAGATAATTGCATGATGAATAATTTTTGTCTCACCTATTTTATGATAAAACTTGCCGTTTAGCTGAAAAATGCAAAAAACCGATTTTTGTAACATTTGACCTTGAATAATTTTTTTTCCACACGTCGGATCGATGGGGACTTTCTACAAATTGTTTGTAATACTGTTTTCAACATTCATGCCAATTTTCAGCTTTGTGCGAATTAATGTAACCTTATTCCTATTTTTAAAGCTAATTTGACCGGACTATTAAACTATGTTTTCTCTTTTAACTTTTTAAGACGCTAACTTGGTATTATTTGTAAATTTTATTTAATTTATATTTGATTTCACCTAATCGTTATACTAGTAAGCTTAAACAAAAAAGAAAATAACTCAAGCTTGGTGTTTATATATGTATACAAAATAAACAAAACACCTAAATGTATGTTTCTTATTTTACTTTTTTATTATTTTATAGAAAATGAAATCGAATAAAAAAAAATAAATTCGCTTACAGTATTAAGATAGAAAAAAAAACAAAAACAAAAAAAAAACAAAAAAAAAAAATAAACAAAATTAAAATAATACCTACTTAACGTACAAAACTTTTTTTTATATTTTCAATTTTTTAGTAAAACAAAACAAACTTATAGATAAATGGAGAATATTGGATGTGAAGGCTTATCTGGAAATGTCAACAAAGTCAGTTATTTTAAGAACTGGGGCTTGACATTGATTTTGAGTATACAAAATAAGGAACAAAGTTTCTTAAAAATGTATACAAATAAATACAAACATTATTATGTAAATGGAATTGTAACTAAAATTTAAAGATATTAAAAGAATGTTGTCATTTCCATATTAAAAAGCCTTGGCAAGGTTTTCTTTGAATGTTAAAATCAAAGCTTATAATAAAAAGTAAAAAGTTTTGAATAAAACAAAATTAAAGTTAATTCATTAATTCTAGATGCTTAAAATACATAATAATTTTGTGTCCTTCCAAGGGCTCAATGGATTTCTAAAGTGATTTTTTTTCGATTTGAAAATTTAAAAAAATTCATTTTATAACTATCATTTTATTGGAAGGATCAAATCTTTTGAATATTCTTGTTAAATTTATTAATTGAGATTAAATATTAAATATATACAGGGTGTCCCACAGTCACCGCCCCAAAAGAAAACCATGGATTCCTGAGGTCATTTTAAGTCGAAAAACTTAAGAGGCAATTTTCTCGTTTTCGTCCCGTTTTCGAGTTATAACGGTTTTTATGATTTTTCCCTTAACTGGCTTTATCTTTGCCAAACTGCGTCCGATTCGTAAGATTTTTTTTATAACCAATCAAGAATTTATTACAGTTTTAGTTTGTCCACAGATTTTTTTTCTGCGGACAACCGTTTCTCCGCAATTTTGCATCAAACACAATATTTTCGTTTTTTAAGTAGTTTTTTCACTTTGATATCATTTTATTCAAAAAAACACGTTAATGAGTATTAATTTTTTTTACTTATTATTAAAGCCCAGTTCATTTCCTTAAAAAAATATATTTTATTTCCTTAAAAAGAATACTAAATGTAATTAACAAAAAATAAACAAACTGAGTGAATTTAAAAAAAAATAATTTTTAAATACAAAAGTAACTTTTTCGGAGCTACTGTGGTTAAGAAAAGGACAAATAGATAAAGTTAATCGTCCCAGTTCAGCGTATATTAATAAAAATAATATTTCCAGATATTCTTGATAAGTGTAATCCCATTGTTCGCAAATAATTGAAAAAAAAAATACAATTTGAATAACAAATCCAAAATGGTGTATCAAGTGAAAGAACACGACGCGGACACTAGATCACTAGAGAAAGACATTTACAACCTTCAAATCATAATGCAAATCTTTACTGTTTACATTAGTTAACGGTCTTACTAATTAACTTTATCTATTTGTCCTTTTCTTAACCACAATAGCTCAGAAAAAGTTAATTTTGTATTTAAAAATTATTTTTTTTTTTAAATTCACTGTTTGTTTATTTTTTGTTAATTACATTTAGTATTCTTTTTTAAGGAAAAAAAAATATTTTTTTTTTCAGAAAATAAACTGGGCTTTAATAATTAACGAAAAAAATTAATACTCATTAACGTGTTTTTTTGAAAAAAATGATATCAAAGTGAGAAAAACAACTTAAAAAACGAAAAAAATTGGGTTTGATGCAAAATTGCGGAGAAACGGTTGCCCGCAGAAAAAAAAGTTCTGAGACAAACTAAAACTGTAATAAATTCTTGATTGGTTATAAAAAAAGTCTTACGAATCGGACGTAGTTTAGCAAAGATAATGCCAATTAAGGGAAAAGAGAGCAAAAATCATAAAAACCGTTATTACTCGAAAACGGAACGAAAACGAGAAAATTACCTCATAAGTTTTTCGACTTAAAATGACCTCAGGAATCCATGGTTTTCGTTTAGGGCGGTGACTGTGGGACACGCTGTATATATGTATATTATATTTGTCTGTTAAAAGAAAATAGCATCTGAATCAAATGAATTTATTTTAGGCATTTACAATACACTGCTTGTCAAATAATTTTGATGTATCATATTAATGAAATTCTGACAAATACTGTATTGTTATGCGATATGGTTTGGTATCTAATATATTAAACATAAAAAAAAAAAACAAAAAGAACCTATAATATATTAGATACCTAATTATAAAAAAATAATTAATTAAATTATATTTAAACTTTATTCATAAGTAAATGTTTAATGTCATACTTAGAACCATGTGGGGAAAACAAATGAAAAAACGAAACATGATTCGTTTAACGTGTATATGTAAAAACTATATATGTATATGTATTATTAAATTGCTGTTTATTTAAATATATAACATTTCATGGTTGTGTTAACAACATTCAATACGCGATGGAAAATATATTTCCCCAAATATTTTGTTTCTGATTGTATGTGAGATTCTTCCAGACTTAATATGCAAATTGTTTGGGAAATATAGTTTCAATCGAGCAAGAGTCACTCGAATAACAACAACTAGTGAATTATAAAATAGTAAGATGTAAATCATTAGTACAAAATGGAGCTAAATACTTCAAAAAAATAAACATAATAAAATTGAAAAAAAAATGAAATAATAATAAAAATATAACGTAAAATAAACTTGCCAAACTTAATGTTATAAAAAGAAAAACTACAACTACAAAATATATAAATAAACTCAGTATTAAGAAAGAAAACATACAATTCATAAACATGCAAACTCATACTTAAAGATACTTAAACATAAAATAAAGACATAAATATTATCATCCACATAAACAAAGAAAAATCGAACTTTTAAAATTATGAAACGTTTAAAACTATGAAACTATATAAAAAAAACAACAACAAAAAATATTAAAAATAAATCTAATTTATTTATTTATTCTATTTGTTAAAAAAAAAAAAACAAAACTCAAAACAAACAAAATAAAGTTGTTTGAATTTAAAATAAAAAAAAATGAAGTTTGAAAAGATTTATATTATGTAGTTATTTCTTTTGGAAAATTGTACATTTAAAACAAATTAAATTACGCAAATTTATTTAAATTAAAACATATATATAATAAACTATCATAAATATATTTAATAAATGTGTATCATAAAAACAAAAGAAAACTAAATTAAAACAATTATATAACTACAAATAATAGGTATTTGAATAGAAATGTCTATCAAATAACAGACAAAAAGCAAAACACTTAAATGTTTTAAGAAAAAACTATTATAACATCAAGAAGATAAATAAAATAAAATATTACAAAGTATAATACAAAAATAGAATTTATTATTGTTGTTTTTTGTTTTGTTGTTAAGAAATGGAATGTGACCGACGATTAACATTCGAATATACTGCAGTGCAAAACAAGTATAGCATAGAAAAAGGAGAAGAAGATCTTGCGTGGAAATAAAATGGCTTATTAGATCGAAGAGTCCCGAAACAATTTTGATAAAGCTGATTTGGGGTCACATTGCAAGAGCGATGTCCTCGACTAACAACCTAATTTTTGGGGCTTACTACCCAAACAACGATTATTATGAGAGTGTACGTATAAGCGGCTTTATCCCACCCGATGCATTTCTCTACTTAGACAGTCGAGGGCTGATCCAGGATAGAATGGCGATTCCGCTAATCTACCACGTCAGCCGGAGGACTGTGGATAGGCGGCTCCTTTATAGTCGAGACGTCCTCGCACAAGATGGAGCAGAGCGCCTTCGGTTCAGTAGGACTGTGTCCGATCGGGACAGGGTGAGACAGGAGAACCTGTTTTGGTGGTTGTGCAATAATGATAGGGAAAGGTGACAAGGACTTTTGTATGTCTTGGCCGACTTACATAGATTTAAGTGTACTTTTTAGGTAGGGACAGTCGGGGTGGCACAAAAAAAAAAAAAAAAAAAAAATTGCTGCTGTGGCTGTTCTAGTTTTTTAAGTAGTAAGTTTATTTTAAGTAGTCTTAGGTAGTTTTAATTAGTTTTACTGTAGTTTGTAAGTTTTATATATAAAATTAAAAAAACAAGTTCAGAATCCGAGTTTTTTACATTTTCTCGAGAAAACAAAAAAATTGATATACATAATTTAAATTAAAAATAGTCTTTAGGCCGAAAGGTAGTACAATTAAGATACAGTTTAGCTTAGAGCGCCCGCATAGGGCCAGTAAGTTAGTTATAAGCTATTGGATAATTAGGCTAGTTTTTATGAATTTTTGTCTAGCTTTAAGATAGTTTTAAGATTAATGAAAATAAAAATGAATTTAAAAAAAAAAAAAAAAAAAGTCCCGAAACAATATCGGGAGATTATATAAAAAGGCCAAACATCGCTGCTGAAACCACCAGGGAAAAGTGTATGTTTTTCGTGTTAATATTAACTTCATGAATGACACCTTAGTGGAGATACGATGAAAAATAACCCTAGGAAACTACCGCTTGGTTTAGAGGAACTAATGAGTTTAAGAACAACCTTCATGGATTGGCAGCCAATTAATTCCAAACAAAAATCAGAAAAATATATCGTTGAAATTGACTAAACTGATAGTTGGTTGTTAATTACGTAATGTAAGTAACATTACCTACATATACAATAAACAAAATTGGAACGTTATATTTATGTTTTTATTATTGTGCGAATAGAAATTTAAATTTCAAAAAGAAAATCACTAACTGCTTTTTGCAATTTTTACAAGCTTAATTAAAATCAATTATGACGAATGAAAAGTAAGATTGTGATGGAACCGGATACGATGATTAGGCTAATGCTGCATGTTTGGGGCTCTATATAAACTGATATTTTTTTGGCTATTATTTCCTACACCAAAGGCATTAGTGCAAATGTTAAAGTTATGATCAAAAATTCACTTGCATTTGTTTTGAAAATGTTCTAGAAATTTGGCAATGTGAGTAAAATATAAATACTTAACCGGTTCCCGATCCATAAAGGGTCTCCCGAATACGCTGCTTCCAGTCATATATGGCTTGGCCTTTAAACCGGAGCGGAGGTTCGGTTTTCCTTGTCGCCGGGAACCTGGGGGCGCTAGTAGTTCATATACCTTCTAGGTATTATACAAAAATTGTAAACAAAATCGGCAGCACTAGAAAATTAATAAAAAATTGTCGTTTTCTTGTACTCCCTTAACTCCCTTGAATTTCATATACAGCGTTCTCATTTTATTAATATTGTAATAGCTTCCAGTCTATCACCCAAACTTATGTCTTCATGAGATTACTATAAATCTGAGAAATCAGACATTTTTTTAAAGCGATTTTTAAAATTTTGAAGAAAAAATCAAATTTAAAAAAATAATGTTTTTTCCAAATTTAATTTATTTGGATTGCAAAAAGACTCAATCGATCGATTTGAAAATTAACGTGTGTTTAAAACTGATTTTGATTTAAATAAAATTCTAAAAACATTGTTACTTTTTGCAATACTCGTACTTGGAAAGTATTTTAGAATTTTCAAAAAACAGCCCTAAGTAATTTGTTTTCTATTTTCTAAAAACAAGTATACAAGCAAGAGTTTTTCTCTAAATCACCAAAAGCGTCCAATTGCTTGCTTGTATTTCCCGAGAAATCTCCGCTCTTAGACAAAGTAAATCAGTTCAATGACCCTGGGATTGATTAAAACAGGACAATTTGATACAAAAAATATTGAACATTTTTATTATTTATGCCGAGCCGAGTACCGTTTGTCGTTCGAAATTTCAAGCGTTTGATCCAAAGTAGTTAGGTACATAATAAAAGCCCCTAACTAAGGTATCTCATTTTTGTGTCAGTAAAATACGAAATTGTCATACAAAATTTATTCGCCATCAAAAAAATATTGTTTCTCAAAAATATTCCATATTAAAAAAAAAAAGTCAACCTTTTCGTAAATGCTACCTTTCGATTGTTTTTGTTTTCCTTAGAAAATGGTTATTATTGATTCCTCCCATAGAACCATTTTTGAAATTTGCGTTTCTCTAAAATTGATATAACGGAATATGACAAAAATTTTTATTAAATTTAAAAAAAATGATGACTCGTGGTTAGGTCCCAAAAAAATATTACCTGCCAGAAACCAAATGTTTGTAAACAGTAGTTGTGGATGTCTTTAATTTTGAATGTACTAATTCATAAAGGTATTTGTTCAAGAAATCGGATGGAATTCATTTTTATAGCTACAAAGTTATATCGTTATATCCGAAAACTAATTAATACAATTTTTTTACTTAAAACAATTGATTCAATATACATATATAGATGGTTTGTTTCCACAAAAATGTCGTTTCTTCCCGGCGATGTAACATATGGACTCATCCGTTGAATGTGAGGGCCTTGTCAGTATGCTGATTTATTTGTTTGTATTATAAAAATCTTCATATAAAAACAATGCCAGGCCACGGGCAAAATCTTGCAGTATTTATGATTAAGAATTTTAATCTTGGTTGGGTATTGTTCACATTGGATTGGATCGATTTAAGATGGCCTGAATTTTACATTTTACAGGCAACTGATGAGTCCATGTTACATCGCCGCACGAAACGCCAATTTGTATGGACTAAAGGCAAAAGAAAGCTATTTTGAATCAATAATTCAACATGTACAATAATAGTGCTGAATGCTACTTGGCTGATTTGTGTCAGTAGTATATAGAGTTTATATTAAAAAAAAACTTCATATAAAAGCACTTGTTTGAGATCATATTTTCGAACTACAATAGCTATTCTTATTTTCTTTTAAAAGTCATTTCTTAAATTTTTAAAATTTTTGTTGTCACAGGAGCAACTGTAACGATAGGTAAAGTTTCAAAAAATCTGTGAGTTGAAAACATGAAACAACTGATATTTGAAATCCTTTTTAGCCCAAGCTAGAGAGATTCGGATTTCTAAAACAACAATGGAGAAAGGTGCAAGCTGAATATTTTTTACTTACACTATACTATACATGTAAAGTCCAGCCTGATAAAATTTTGTAATGTATGTAATAATAACCTAATAGATTTAAATTAAAAATAAATCTGGCCCATGGGGGGATCGAACCCACGACCTTCGCGTTATTAGCACGACGCTCTAACCAACTGAGCTAATGGGCCACATAAATTCTAAGAAACTTTTATCATTTTTCGTTTCGGTCTTCCAACACAGATTCTCAAAGCTTTCACAGAGAAGTCTACCGTGTGTAGATTTTTTATATAATAATATAAGCTATTTTATGATAATCAAAAATAATGTTTGGTGTGACGTCACAATCGTCTGATTCCGTTCGGGAAGACAAATTATTGATTGATTCGTTTCTACCAGTTTTTCTCTTTATTTTCATAGTTCTTATTATTTGGAAAAAAAAATGGTTCAAATAGGTACTCAATTCTAAAATAAAGTGTCCAATTAAACAGAAAATAATAATAAAAGATGATAATGACGTCATATAATTTTCAAGATGGCGACTTTGATGTATAGAATGAACTTCGCTGTTCTTTCTTTATCATGATGACATTTCTTCTGTCACTTTGTCATCATTTGGATTTTGTTTATTTCCTTCCATCAAAACATTTCTGTTTCATAGAGAAAAACAATAATTGAAATTAATTAAAATAACGAAAGATAATTAAAAGAATATATAAACATAAAAAGACCTCCAATGGAAAAACTAGAAGCATTAAAAATCTCATCGATGCGTCCTAGAACCAACATTCTTGATCGTCCACTGGCCAAGGGTAAAACAGAAGTTTCGCAGAGCATTGTAGCTCTGCTGTTCAGCGAAATTGTGCAATATTGCCAAAGTCGTGTGTACACAGTTCCAGAATTACAAACGAAGTAAGAAATCAATCGATTTTAAGAGACTTTTTTGAAAAGTTTTTTTTTCTAGATTACATGAAATGGGACAAGATGTTGGTACTCGTGTAATAGACATCTACTTTGTACGTGAGAGGAGTTCAAAGCGAGAGACCAAGTTGACACAAATGCTTCTGTTTGTCAAGACAACCCTATGGAAGGTATGAACATGAAAGGCTTTTTAAATAGATTTTTAATATGTATTGTTTTGCAGAACCTATTTGGTAAAGAAGCAGAGAAGCTGGAACATGCAAACGAAGATGAACGCACTTACTACATCATTGAGAAAGATCCTTTGGTCAATACGTTTATAAGCGTTCCTAAAGATAAAGGTTCACTGAATTGCGCTAATTTCACAGCTGGAATTGTAGAAGCTGTTCTTACACACTGTGGATTTGTATGTTAATATTGATCTTAATTGTCTACCTCTATGTAGCAAATGTTTTTCTATCTAATTTCACAGCCGTGCAAGGTGACTGCCCACTGGCACAAAGGAACAACATACATGGTTAAGTTCGAGGACTACGTTATAGCTAGAGACAAACAATTGGAAGACAAGTAAAACGCTTTTGTGGTAACTTCATAAACAATCTTTATTTGTGTTGTAATTCTTTAAAGATAAATACATCCAGAAATTTTGTCCCATTTAAATGAACTTAAATTGACGATCTTTGTAGGCAACCTGTCCAGTGCGGAATAGGTTTTCCTTTCTTTCGCGGTCTAATTTAAAACCTAAAGCGAATCCGAAGATCGGAACCACGACTGTTAGCATTCCCAACCTAAATGCTTTGCCTGTTGGTCGGAAGTGTTCGTAGTGGTTGACACGCATAGCTTGGAATCGTTGCATTCCTGCATCGAACTAAAAAAATAAACAAATAATATTTTGGGATGAAAGATCTCATTCTGAAGCTCGATGACATAACAATTCACTTTCGAAGGCAACAACTTACCAAAGTGCCACCCTCACCGGTTGCATGACGATACGGGTTGCTAATTTGCTTGTTGAATTCAGCACGTAGTCGAGTGGCACGCTCATGCTTTTTTAGCAGGAGCTGCTTCTCAGCAGTGGACATTTCAGGCATTTTGAGGCAGTATTTTCTTACTTAAATTGCTCACTTCACACTACTTGCTTAGAATTAAAATGAATTTTCTAGCCTTATGAGGTTTGACAGTTCAGTGACATCTGTCAGGCAATAAATATGATTTTGTTTATAGCGGTTGGTAGTAAAAGAAAAAATTAAAGTGATGCCAATTCTCTGCAATAATTTTGTATGTCTTTAGTACTCGAATTACAGTTGTTGTTTAAAAATAGTTGCCTGGAATATTTATTATTACTACATAAGCTGGTTTTTATTATCGACCAGGACCCATATGGACAATCCTGTGTAATAAAACGATTCAGATATTGACTATGCTATATTTAATAGATAACAGAAGTTTGTTAATTTTTATAGAAGATAGGATCAATGGTATTTGGGTTTGATAACTTGAAATTTTTTACAAATTTTCACAATTTGTTGTCATACCCCAAGGAAAAACTAAAAACACAAACTTTTTAATTGCTCGAACCAAGCAGTTGCGAAACTAAAAATTGAATGTGCGCGCCTAGTCTAATGCAGTAATTCTCCTAGGCTAGGCGCGCACTGGCAATTGTGATCGAAATCAAATAGTTTAATCATCAGTTGATAGAGTAGCACACACATGCAGCATTTCCCAAGCAATCAAAACTTACACAAAGTCTTATAAAAAACAAAACAACAATTTTAGGCAATTGTTTAGTTTGTGTCAAAACACAAATATTTTAGTTGCTCGAATCGAGTTTCTGTATGTGCACGGAGTCTCATATTAGCCCATGCGTTTCATTTAAGCAACCAAACATTTGCGAAACTAAAAAAAAAGAGTTAAAACAGTTTTTTTTACTAAGAAAAAATGGATAGGTATAAGGTTAGCATTTATAAATGATTTAAATTCCTTAAACGCTTCAACAGCTATACGGCATTTGGGACGCAATTTGGTTAGTACATTAGGGGTATTCCCGATTTGGTGCAACGAGCCTAGTAAAAATGCGAAATTTTATTATTTTTTAGTAGACCGTGAACGCACTTTTTCTAACCTGAAGTAATATGTCCCAGGTGGCATCTAGGGGTTTCTGGTCAAGATATTTTCTATAATATAGATAATATAATAATAGATATTAATAAATGGTTGGTGTTATTAAAAGTCTAAATATGAAAAAAATCTCACAATTACCTCAAAATTTCCTGTTTCATGAATGAAATCTAGAATCATTATTATTTCCGATTCGCTCTACTTCTTAACAGGGTTTTCTCTCCGGCGGCGCTTTTTTTTTTCTTTTAGGTCCATTTAATTTAATAAAATGAAAAGAACAGTAAGCCCCCTATTACACATGAGACATGAGTCAACGTGTAATAGCTTTTGCCTCACGGGATACAAATTTAAAAGGAAAGTCAAAAATGAGACATGTCTCATGAGGCAACGTGTAATAGGGGACTAAGATATTTCTTTCGGCTTCCAAAGACTTTTAAATTTTAAAAGCTAGTGGCTCTTGCTGAGCTGTCAAAAATGCGACTGCAAATTTTACACCGTTGTATTTTACTGTTGCAATAGGTTTCGGGTATAGCTAAAGGCTCGGTCAAACAGAACGCGTTTTCAACGCCGCGTTAAGATTTTTTAACGCGACGGTAAGATTATTTTGACGCGACGTTGCAAACGCCGCGTCAGAGGACGTCAAACAGATAGCTTTCAAGCAATGAACAAACGAAACAATATTTCCTTAACAAAAATAATTTTAAGCAGCTCAGATTCGGAGGAGGAATTATTGTTTCTATTTGCCAACAAACAGAAGACCTATCAATGCGGCATTTATGATGAGAGACAAATTTGTCTCATATTTCAATAATAATAATTAAATATGTATGTAAAACAATCTTCTTATACGATTTATCACCCATATCGTATAGACATGGGTAATTTCTTACCAATTCAATTAATTTTTCCATCTCGAAAAATTTAAAATTCCTTTGACTGCCGCAGCGTTAGAAATAATCTGTAATTTCACACAACGTCGCGTTTCACCGCCGCGTTGCAACGCCATGGTGAACTCAACGCGGCGTCAAAAACGCGTTCAGTGTGACATGGGACATGTATTGCAATGTAATACAACGCTTCGTTTGAACGCGGCGGTGAAACGCAGCGTAAAAACGCGTTCTGTTTGACCGAGCCTTAAACACTATTGCAAAATTGCACTCCGTATATTTTCTTGTTGTAGTGTTGTAAGATTTTACACTTCTGCATTTTTACAATGATACTAGATCTGTTCCATTAGATCGTGAATACCAATATGCATTTACAGGGCCGGCCACAGACCGGCGTATACTTAGCAGCGACATATCACCGATTTCAAAAATTTTTATTCCTATAATTAGGTGAGAATTTGGTGAAATTTGGTGAATCGATATTATAATTTGGTGAATCATAGTTTAAAAGTTATTAACAATTTAAGGTTTCGCGTATAGTTAGCAGGTGATGAAAACAAAAGTAGTCTTTATTGGTATCTATCGATGGGGAATGGTGTTGCGAATTTAGTGAGCCAACTCTCGAATTTAGTGAACAAGTATTTCAACAAATAATTAACAAAATGTTAAAACTATGACAGTTCTATAAACAATTGCAATTCGTAACGTAACGTGGTAAAAACAGCCACATTAGAACATGAAACTAGCCCATGTAATAAAAATTATGTCCCAATTACTGTCAAATACTTTATGCTGTCAAATGTCAGCTGTTGCTGTCAGTCTCTATTTATCGAATTTGTTCTTTCGTTAAGCGGGGTACACAAGCGTGGAATCTCCTGTGGTGTGTTGTGTAATCGACTGTGTCAAGATTGATGTTATACACGCTGCTTATTGAACAAATTTGTTTCAAATTTTGAGATTCTCAAACACAGAAAAAAACGTTAGCGACACAGCTTGGCCTAGCGCAATAAAAACACGAAGGTTTTTGACACAACACACCACATCACATGTTATGTAATTTAATGCGTATACTTCAGTTTTATGCAGTTAATGATAAGTTGATAAAATTGTGTAATTATATTTTAATTTCTAGCAATAAACAAGGTGCAATTTTTACTAAAAATATAGTTCTATTTACTTATTTTATTGTATTTATTTTTGAACATACTCTTGAAAATATTGTTTTAATATCCTTATTGTAAAAATAGACGTATGTTTTTAAGTTGATTTGTAATTACATATACGATTTTATACAAATTTTGATTTATTAAAGTAATTTGGTTTTTCATTGGTAAAATAAATCAATTATTTTCGATTAAATTTCGACGATTTTGGTTATTTTTTGCATTAAATTGTTCAAACTAAATGATTTATTTTTCTATTTAAAATCAATTTTGCATATCTAAATTTTTTGGCAGATTTACCCTTACTTGTGCTAATACCAAAAACAATATATACATAGCTAATAGTTTTAAAATGTGCTTTTAGGTTTGTTTAATATTTTTCATTTGGTAAATTTTTTTCCAAAACACGAAGAAAGATTATTTTTAATAATGTAATTATTAATTAAAATAAGTCGGTAAATTCATCAAGCTCATATTTTCAAAATACGAAGTTTTGTTCAAACTCAATATTTCGAAAATCAGACGCTCATTTTTTTTAACTTCACAATTAAAATTTTTTCAATACAATTTACAAGATATAAAAATGTATTTTATCTAAAAATAACGTAGCCACAAGTTAAAGTAAAAAAATAGTTCTCGAAAATGTATATTTTTCACGAAAACGGCACCTAGAATTTTGATATAATTTTTCTTTTTATTAATTTGACAATCTCTTATTCAGTAAAAACCGGATTTTCATAAATTTTTGTACAGAGAAGCTTCTAAAAAGTCTGAAAAACATTGCATTGCGAAAAATATTTTTTTTTAGTTTTGAAGAAAAAATTATTTTTTTTTTGAAAATTCGATACCTCAAAAACAAGTCAATCACCCTTATTCCGATAGTCGTTTTACTGGCGTTTTAGTAAACAAGGCTCTAGAAACGAAAATTGGAATTTTATTGAAACGAATATCGTTATAATGCTTAGAAAAGTGAAGAAAATAGAGAACGCTGCCCTTTTCGTATTATTTAAACTCAAAATGTGGTCTCTGGAGCCTTCTCGTTTTAAAGGCGTTTTATTAAAACGACTATCGGAATACGGGTGAATATTTTGTCCTGAAATTATATTTTTATCCGTACACTAATAAAAATTTGATGTTGGCGTTCCAAAATTTTTACTTAGTTTTAAAAATTTTGTATGTAAAAGCTTATTTTTTCCAAAAAACGCTACAGATTTCGGTTTGCTTTGCGTTTGTAATGATTGATGATCACTTAAAAAGAAAGACCCAGCAATGCTTCATTTATAAAATCAATTTTTTACACGGCCGTCATTAGACAAAATTTTCTATGGCTAACGAATTTCTAAAACTTAAAGGCCATAAGATAATTATTTAAACCAGATTTTTTTTTTATTTTTCAAACTAAACAAAACAGGTCTTTTATTCTTTACAATTTTAAATTTGTATGATATAGGCTTCTCTAGAAATCCACATATTGAGCCTGTCCCTTGGACACAAAGCGCTTCTTACTTGCCTTTCTGTAACAGATGCAACATATATGGTGGAATGAATGGTGGTTCCTAAGCCAACAATCGAAAATAACTTTCGCTTTCAAAAGTTCAACGGTGGTACTAAGCAAAACATATTTAGTCCTTTCGTTCTCGAAGGGAACAAGTCGGTAGGTACTTTTTTTTATGTCGATGTGTGTCTTCACCTAAAACATTGAAATTGCAATGAGGTGGAATAAAAAAAGCATTCGAACAGCTAAACAATCATACCTGATGGTGATGTGGTGGTAACTATTCGCGGCCTAAAGAAGCACAGCTGTGCCTCGTGCCACACAGACACTAAATTGTGATGAAGCGCACAGCTTGAAGCAAACTAATGAAGCACAATATTTCACAACTGGAATTGGGACTCTGACTGGATGTCTCATTTTTGTTTAACTTTTCCTTGGCTTCGAACTCAAAGCCACTAGTCAGTTAGATATTTCGGGATATATTTCAAGGCTTGTTAATAGACAATATATCACTCAGAAACGATGAATGAAACAAAAGCTGCAGTCCCTTTCAAGAGGACAAAAGTGGAATGTTGGATCGCGGAAATCGGTACATAAACAATTTATGCAGATTCTTCTTTCCTTTTTATTGTCTTGCACGATATTATGGCCGTCTAATAACCTATAAAAACCGCTTAGTTCTGCTGAGGAGTGTTCCTGCATTTTAATTTTTAAAGGTAAGTTACTGATACTGATATATTATTATAATAAACACTTCCTTAATCCGTATGCTGTTTTGCCTTTTATGTTTCAACAGATTTGACATTTGACAAGGGAAGGGGTAAATGACAATAATTGGGACAATGTGACAACTACTAATAATACAGAGGTTACATGTGTTTGTATTTATGTTACATTACGAAAACAAATATCTGTATGCTTATGTAATTTTTTGATAGCAAATATATTATTCTATTTTTTTTATATATTAATATTATTAACTTGAATTGTTAAAAAGTAAGAAACTATAATTTACCAAATTCTAAAATTGATCACGACATTCCAAAATTTGTTGAATCATACTTTTCAAGCTATGAATAGTTTTCTCGGGTCAGTACGAATTTTCACTTGGAGAGTCTCGCTCGAGTAATTAATTGTTTATAACTTTTTAACTAAGATTCACCAAATTCTGAAATTTGTCCACAATCTTCCTAGAGTATGTTTAAGTTCGAATACTGAATTCCACAATTTGGTGAATCATACTTTTAAAGTTAAAAAAGTTTTTTTCAGGTCGGTACGTATTTTCACTCGGAGAGTCTCGCTCGAGTAATTAATTGTTTATAACTTTTTAACTAAGATTCACCAAATTCTGAAATTTGTCCACAATCTTCCTAGAGTATGTTTAAGTTCGAATACTGAATTCCAGAATTTGGTGAATCATACTTTTAAAGTTAAGAAAGTTTTTTCAGGTCAGTACGCATTTTCACTCGGAGAGTCTCGCTCGAGTAATTAATTGTTTATAACTTTTTAACTAAGATTCACCAAATTCTGAAATTTGTCCACAGTCTTCCTAGAGTATGTTTGAGTTCGAATACTGAATTCCAGAATTTGGTGAATCATACTTTTAAAGTTAAAAAAGTTTTTTTCAGGTCGGTACGTATTTTCACTCGGAGAGTCTCGCTCGAGTAATTAATTGTTTATAACTTTTTAACTAAGATTCACCAAATTCTGAAATTTGTTCACAGTCTTCCTAGAGTATGTTTGAGTTCGAATACTGAATTCCAGAATTTGGTGAATCATACTTTTAAAGTTAAAAAAGTTTTTTTCAGGTAAGTACGGATTTTCACTCGGAGAGTCTCGCTCGAGTAATTAATTGTTTATAACTTTTTAACTAAGATTCACCAAATTCTGAAATTTGTCCACAGTCTTCCTAGAGTATGTTTGAGTTCGAATACTGAATTCCAGAATTTGGTGAATCATATTTTAAAGTTAAAAAAGTTTTTTTCAGGTAAGTACGGATTTTCACTCGGAGAGTCTCGCTCGAGTAATTAATTGTTTATAACTTTTTAACTAAGATTCACCAAATTCTGAAATTTGTCCACAATCTTTCTAGAGTATATTTAAGTTCGAGGATTGAATTCCAGAATTTGGTGAATCATACTTCTCAAGCTATGAATAGTTTTTTTCAGGTCAGTACGTATTTTCACTCGAAGATTCTCGCTCGAGTTAATAATTGTTTATAACTTTTTAACTAAGATTCACCAAATTCTGGAATTCAATCCTCGAACTTAAATATACTCTAGAAAGATTGTGGACAAATTTCAGAATTTGGTGAATCTTAGTTAAAAAGTTATAAACAATTAATTACTCGAGCGAGACTCTCCGAGTGAAAATCCGTACTTACCTGAAAAAAACTTTTTTAACTTTAAAATATGATTCACCAAATTCTGGAATTCAGTATTCGAACTCAAACATACTCTAGGAAGACTGTGGACAAATTTCAGAATTTGGTGAATCTTAGTTAAAAAGTTATAAACAATTAATTACTCGAGCGAGACTCTCCGAGTGAAAATCCGTACTTACCTGAAAAAAACTTTTTTAACTTTAAAAGTATGATTCACCAAATTCTGGAATTCAGTATTCGAACTCAAACATACTCTAGGAAGACTGTGAACAAATTTCAGAATTTGGTGAATCTTAGTTAAAGAGTTATAAACAATTAATTACTCGAGCGAGACTCTCCGAATGTAAACGCGTACTGACCTGAGAAAACTGTTCTAACTTCAAAAGTATGATTCACCAAATTGAGGAATTCAGTGTTCGAACTGAAATATACTCTAGAAAGATTGTGGACAAATTTCAGAATTTGGTGAATCATAGCTAAAAAGTTATAAACAATTAATTTCTCGAGCCAGACCCTCCGAGTAAAAATCCGTACTGACCTGAGAAAACTGTTGATAACTTGAAAATCATGATTCACCAAATTCTGAAATTCAGTGTTCAAACTCATATATACTCTAGAAAGATTGTGGAAATATTTCAGAATTTGGTGAATCATAGTTCATTACTTTTTAATAATTCAAGTTAATAATATTAATATATAAGAAAAGTTGAATAATGTATTCTATTTAAAATTGATATTCGTTTTCGTATTGTAACATAATAAAAGCTCATGTAACCTCTATGTAATGATTATTGGTAGCTGTCACATTGTCACAATTATTATCCCGTGTCAAATCTTCAAAAGTTCATCAAATCAAACTGAATTTCTTTTTATTTATTGAGACTTTTTTGTATTCCGTGTTATTAAACAATTATTTTTAAGCAATTTTTGGGTGTGATTGATAACAAAAAATAATTAGCATAATTAGTAATTATATACTAATCTGAACGTGTTGCATGCTCTAGTGGGAGCAATAGTGTATAAAAGTGCATTAGATAAGCAGATAGAAAGTCTTTAAAAATTGTGATAAAAAGTTTGCCATAAATTCAAAATGAAGAGCTAAGTGCCCCAATTGCAAATATCGAAGTCAAAGACGTTTTGAAGACGGCCTTTTTCGTGCAAGAAGTACCCTATTCTTATCGCGTCTTGCAGGCAGAAGGCTGTCTGCAAAACTTCTTGGACCTCGATATTTTCAATCAGTGAGCTTAACTCTACATTTTGGCATAGTTGTTATCACAATTATTTAGACTTGGAAAGAACTGCATATCTGATTCACTTTTATGCGCTATTGCTCCCACTAGAGCATGCAAGACGATCACATTTATAAATAACTAGCGGCCCGGTACGTGCTTCGCTACGTATAAAGTGAAATAATAAAAAAAAAATTAATTGCAACACCAAATTCATTTATTCAAACAAAAAAATATTTTATTAATTGCTAGCTATTTTTAAACTTAATCCAAAACATTTTGATAAACAATATTCTTTGTTTTTCCATTTAGGGCATGAATAAACAAACGGCTGGGGGTACCGACTCTGGAACAGGCAACATAAAGTTGACCATGTAAAAAACATGATTCCTCCAAATTCACACCACAAACGTGAAGTGTTTGCCCTTGATCGTTGTTGATGGACATCGCAAATGATAAACGCACAGGATATTGTAATCGTTTGAACTCAAATGGCATATCAGTTGGAATCATAGGGATACGTGGTATCAAACAAACTTCTCCTTTTGATTTAGCAGCTAAGATCGTAGCTTTAATCAAATTTGGCAATAACTTTTTCACTGCCAATCTGGTGCCATTACACAGTTTTGGTGGATTAATATTTCGCAATAATATGATCAAAGAACCAACTTTCAAATTGAAGCAATGCGGTGGCATACCAGCTAGTTCCAATGAATTTAAAAATTCAATTGGATAATTCATTGCCTCATCTTGATTCATAACAGTGTTGATTACCACGTAAATCTTGCATTGTTCGATTAAATGCTTCTAGTGATTTTTTGTTCGCTCTTGTACACTCATCCCATAAAATAATTGGCGTTAATCGCAGAACTTTTGCCATAGCAGAATTTCTCGAAATATTGCAAGTTGGAGTTTCAATCACCTTCAATGGCAATTTTAGTGCAGAGTATGCAGTCCGACCACCTTCTAATAATGTAGCAGCGATTCCCGCGGATGCAAGTGCCAATACAATTTTCTGTTCCGATCGAATAGTTAGAATAGCTAAAATCAATGACATAACGAACGTTTTGCCTGTACCACCAGGCGCATCCAAGAAATATAATCCACCTGCATTTTTGGAAACGGCTTGCATGATTGTGTCATATACGATGAAGTTCCGAAACATGTTGCAATTGCTCATTTCTGCGATGAAGTACAATATCACGGGATTGAAACTGATCACCAAGAATTACAATTGCAACCTCATCAATTGTGGGTGCATTGAATCGCCTTGCATGCTCTCCAAAAGGTGTTCTATCAGCTCTTATTACGATTTTGTGATTATCAGATGGCATACGATCGAGAGCAATTTTGAACAATTGAACTAATGCGTTATGCTGATGGAAAAACCTTTGTAGCTCACGAATAATTTATCGTCTTGTATTCGAAACAATTGCGCAACGTTGATCCAATTTACGATTTTCATCACCAATAAAATAAATTTGCTAAAATTGATGATCAGCGTCGGGGTATGGCAATAACGAACCAGCTTGATGATAAATCTGGCCCTGAATCTGTAACATGTATCCAATTTCAGGTAGATGTTGGATCAGAATTTTTAAAACTATCGAATACTTTGATTCAGATTGATATAAACATGGGACAATCATGTTGAAGTATTTACCTTAAACGTCGGCATAATTATCTCTAATAATTTTAGTAGCACTAAAAGAGGTCATTTGAAATGCCGAATTGTGTTGTTGAATATGGATCAAAAAGTGATTCGACGTTTGAGATGTCCCAAAAATAAATGAATACAATGGTTTGGGTGGAGTTTCTAATGCTGGAAATCTCACTTTGCCATTGGCACAACACATGCCGGGCGTTTCACGTGGAAAGTTAGCCGCATCACAATTAGGACTGTTGTAATTAAAAGCAGCACGCATCATTTTAGCCAAAAGAGCAGCACGACGTATTCGTGATCGGCGTGCAAGGTTCAGTACAGGTACAGGGTCAACAGATCTATTTCGTGCATTACGTTTACTGCGATGCATTAGCTTGTGCGCGTTCATCTGCAGTCTGTGATCGACTTAGTAATGCCACATCATTTGCATTACGTGTTCGCCGACCTATATTTGCTCGCCCGTCTTGTGGCATTATTCCTTCATATAAAAAAGAATAAATCAAATTAAAAATATAAGTTTCAATTTGACAGCAAAATCCCCACTAACAAAATGATCCGACATTTATTGAATTCATTTGTTACAAAAAATGTGGTAAATGAAGAACCACTCGACCGATTTTGTGCAAACTTCACATAAACCATCTACTAAGTAGTCCAAAGAAAGCCTTAACAATTGGTTTGGATATGTAAGCCCGTTCTTGAGTTATAGAATAACAACGAAAAGTGGCATTGATTTTTATAGTTATAGACAAGACTAATAAAAGCCTATCTAATTTTGCTAATTATTTTTTGTTATCAATCACACCCAAAAATTGCTGTGGGCTGGGCTCGGTCTATTAAATTTGTATTGCACGAGGGACACATCGTTTTTTGTGAGATGACGTTGATGAGTGGTAGAATGATGTCTGAGTCGTAGCCGAACAAAATTGCACATTATGTGTTTGAAAATGTATGTAGGATATACAGTATGGAGTTTTTCAGGATTAATTTTCTTGTAATGGTGGTGCTATAGACTCCAGTCGTTTTTGGAATTTGTATCAATTGCATTTTATGCAACTCTGAACAGATCTTGTTTGGAGAAGACGCTGACATTGCAGCTAATTCCGCAAAAAACTTGATAATTTGGTAGGATAAAATTTATTAAGTCTAGTAAATATATGACTTCGGAAGCAAGAAGAAGTCATGAGATGATAAGATATTTATTTTTTTTAATGATTTACTTTTGTGGCTTATTTTAAGGTGGGTAATAAAACAAAAGTGAAACTTTTCAGCTGTTTTCGAGGAAAGATCTTTAAGGAAGTTTTGTACTTGTCAATAGAACATATCCCTGTTAGTCTTGCCAATAAAATATCATTTTTTAGGAAGACCCGGTATTCTGGGAAGATGGATCAATACATTTTTACACGGATGGATCAAAAACTCTTGAAATGGTTGGTGGAATTGTATTTGATGTTAACTTTGACAGGGTAATTGTATGTCTGTCTTCCCTCTCCATTTATGTAGTTAAATTGTAACATATTCTTGATGAAGCATTTGTCTCAATCAAAATTTTATTCTACTTTACCTTTATTTATATTAATTTTTCTATTATTCTTTTCCAATTTTTATTCGAAAATATAAATCCATCCATTCCAATAATTTGAAATAGCTCTACTTTGAAAATAGATTTAAAAAAAAAGCATCAACAGTTAATTGCATTCTTAATTGCGTATATGAAGGTACTCTGTCGTCCTAAGAAAAAAGGACATATCTCCATTTTTGCGAAGATATTAACCAAAAAAAGCACTTGAACCGATGAAATCGTAAGATACTACTCAAAAAAGTCATACGCAAAAAATATTGGGATATGAGCTATTTTTACTTATTAAATGGCAGATATTAGATAGAAAATGGATACGTGCCCATATCATTCCTTATTTAGAGCCATTTTTGGTTGAAAATATATTTTTTTGTTTCCACAAAAAATAGGACACTCTAAGAACCTTAAAATCAATTTTTTAATTTTTTGGCGCTAATGGCCTTATTTCTTAGGCTGGGAAGAACTCGAGATTTTGATCCCGCAATTTTGTTTGTTTGTTGTATGTGTCTCGACCTACAGCCTTAAACGCTGAATCGACTTTTTTCATACTTGGGTTAAGGGTGTTCGGTGATTGTCTAGATAAGAAATTTGATTTTTTTCACTCCAAAAAAGCGGTACCTTCCGTGCAGCCGTTCTTATTCGTATCAAAAAATGTATCTAACGATTTTGCTAAAAAAAACTAACGTGTGCTATTATATGTAGGTATGGGCTACATTTTGGTAGACAAAAAATGTTAAGACAAATTTTTACTAACGGTACCTGCCCTGGAACAGTTTTTTCGGTTTTTCGATTTTCTCATCAACTAGCTCCTAGTCACTAGCATCGTAGTCACGTCCCAAAAAAACACACCTTATATTGAATTTTCCACAACAAAATAAGCAAAACTAAAAAAACTTTTTTTTTTTTAATTTTTACATATGTACATATGTATGTATTTCAAAGATTTTATTTTTGTATGAAGGTTTTTTTTTATAATACAAACTCTATATACTACTGAAATAAATCAGCCAAGTAGAAGACTTAGCACTATTATTGGACTTGTTGAATTATTCACCCCTATTACAGAATTCGGCGAATGAGCTAAAGTGACAATTTCAATTCATTTCCAAACTTTTGCTATTACTGAATCCGACGAATGAAAGTTGAACGAATGTCGGTAACAATCCCTGCACCACTGACATTTTGTTCAACTTATATGGTATTACAGATTTCGCAATCCATTCGCACTCCATACAATTTCTATCATTTTACATTCGCACCAATTTCGAGACGAATCTGAAGTGAATTTTTGATTAAACGAAAATAAACAATGGAGAGTATAAAAATTTAAGTCAAAAGCTTATCATACTGAATGCTAAAGTGTTTGTTTAACAAATTTTAATAAAAAACGCACAAATAGCAACGCAACCAGAGAGCAAGAAATCTAAAAAAAAAAAAAAAAGAGCACACGGTTGGTTTTGAACCGTCCCCCATCTTCGTACTAACCACTCTCAACGATGCTTGATTTCGTTGATCGAAAACGATACTATTATCACAACCTAGGCCAGTTGAATAAATGTTTGTTGCTGACAGTGTCGATACGAAAGTTCATAAATGGTAATTTTAGAAATCGACAATGTAGTTCATCCGACGAATTTCATGTTGGAATTTTGTTTGCCCGTGGCCTGGCATTGAATATTTATATGAAGGTTTTTTTATAATACAAACTCTATATACTACTGAAATAAATCAGCCAAGTAGAAGATTTAGCACTATTATTGGACTTGTTGAATTATTGATTCAAATTAGCTTTTTTGGCCTTTAGTCCACGATCAATGCCAGGCCACGGGCAAACAAAATTCCAACATTAATGATTACAATTCTAATCTTTGTTGGATATAGTTCACATTGGATTTTTGTCAAAAAATTCATGTAAGATGAACTGAACTTAACAAAAATTGCGTATTGACAAGGTCCTCACAAGTCAACTGATGAGTCCATGTGAGATAACCCGGACGAAACGCCAATTTTTGTGGACTAAAGGCCAAAAAAGCTAATTTGATTTTATTTTTGGACATACATTTACACACTTTACCCAACTGAATGTATTTATTTTTACTTTTTATTTCTTTCTGCAGCAATCATCAAAAAGTCCTAATGATTAGGATTTTCACAAAGCTTTCCGTTTCAAAGTTCAAAAGTTTTTTGTAATTATCAAGACAGGAACCCGAAAAATCCAGCACCAATCAAACAATGGGTACAACAGGCGGTTATAAGGATAAGTATGTGATCGCTTTTATTTTGTTGAAAGTTTCTGTGCCGACTCCCAAAGCAACCTATACCATACAAATTTTAAATTGTAAAGAATAACACATTAATGTTTTTTAGTTTGAATAATAAATAATAATACAAAAATTCGGTTCAAATTATCTTATCGCCTTAGAGTTTTAGTAATTCGTCATCGTCTGTCTAAAGTTGATCGTGTTCAAAAATGTATTCCCTAAATAATTTGCACACGATGCAATAGGTAAATATTTGTAACTGTTGTCCATATCCATTGCTTTTTGTCCTGCGATTGTGCAACATCTATAAAGAGAAAATTTCATTTAAATGGAAACTAGAAACTCAACAATTTGAATTTGTCAACGCGACCAGAACCACACTTCCCATGTGGGTTTTTGTAGAGTGGCGTTTCGCTATCACTCTCATATATTTTATATATGCGTAGAACCATGTTTGTGAAATGTGGTGTGCTATGTTAAAAACGTTCGTGCTCCTTTTACGATAAACCAATCTGTCGTTTTTGTAAATCGCAAAATTTGAAACAACTAATTCCGATTTCATTTACACACTAGCAGGCGAATCTATAAACAAATCTTAAAGGTTACTTAACTTTAAAATACTCTAAACAGCTCTTAAGTATGAAATCGGTATCTATAATCAATTTTCACATTTAAGTAACGTTACTTAAAGGCCTCTTAACTTAAACGCCATCAACCGCGTTTAAGGGTCACTTAGAGGCATTTTAAAATGTATTTTGACATATCGATTGTCATCATTGAAATTTTGAAGTTTCAAATTGTGGGTTTGTAGGTATTGTTTGTTGTGATATTATATTAGAATTATAAAGTGCAACGATTTAAGAAACATAAAATTTGTATTGATTAAAGTATGTGTACGCGCAAAGAAATTTCGTCCACGCTTCCCGCTTAGCCTTTGAAGTGTTTGTATCGACACTTTCTTCCTCGTTGTTGGAAGAGAATCTGTGCATAAAATAATTCAGTTTTGTAGTGTATTATTGCAAATTCTAAAATAAAAAAGTCTCCTTGTAGGAGGCATCCCAATTTTCAGATCTTTTTCTTTTATTTGTGGCGGCGGGTGTGGGTGTGTGTTCGATAGCCATTTTTTTTTTGATTTCACAAATAAAAAAATGTGTCTTCCAATTATTTACTGAATGAAGGTGTCACAAAACAGCTGTGCTGTATAAAATGAAACAGCATTTGTTTTTTTTTCTGTACTAGATTTTCACATTCTTTTACGTTACGTGACACAACCATTGTTTAGTTAAGTACCAATGAAAAATCGATTATAGATACGAATTGAAGTTTCGTCATTTAAAGCCAAATTAAATATTTAAGTATGCTTAACTAAATAACCTCTAAGATGCAGTTTAAGAGAATCTTATAGATACGGCTGTAGGAATTTCAATTCCGGATCAATTTTTTTCGTTCGATGTGCGTGTTTCATATACATGTAAATCTTATGGATTTAAAGATTTTGATCCCTGTCAAGGAAATATCGATTTTTTTGGTGTGAAGGAACGCTAAATCTTTCGACGGATCAAAATCTTTACACAGAAATTGATTTCTTAAACTACGTTTTCACCAAGAAATAATCCTGGATTTAAGTGGATTTATCATACATCTTCTTTAAATCTCGAAGATTTACCACACAAATTTATTTCGTAAATCTAGTAGATTAGAAATAAATCTTGTTAAATCTTCATTGGAATTCTATAGTTCGAACTGACCTAATATCCATATCTAGCTAAGACTGCTTTTACACGAAAGCGATTTTTAATCTTTGATTCTCTTTTGACTTCCCTTCGATTGCATGAATGCTTTTAAACACAGCGATTTTTAATGAAAGTTAACTTTTCTTCTATTGAAAAGGAATCATCTCTCCGCACTCTTTACTCTAGTGAGTAGATCGAAGTTCACTGAGCGAACGCCAAATAGAAATGAAACATACCTGACAAGTAAAGAAAACCACAAAGAAGAAAGAACGATAACTCTGCAATTTTTCCAACCCTAGCAATTTTGTGTACCCCCGCCACCACACACGTCTCTCTCCTACGGGCTTAAAAATCGCAAGGTAATATTGCTTCGTTTAAAAGCAGTCTAAGCTATCTCGATGATTTCTCATCGTTTGGCATAGATGAAACTTTCTTTCTCTCGCTTCCACTTTATAAGAAAAATTGAAACAGAATTAGCATTTTGATAGATGCTGTCAAAGTTAATTTTCTTTTTTTAAATTTTAGTGCGGTGAAAACACCACATAAATCTCTTGCCTTAAATGTCAGATAATCTTTTGGTGAAAACATAGTAAATATTACGTGTGAAGGAAATCGACATAATTATGTAAGTTTAATAAAGAGCGTTTATAACACCAATCACTATTAATGTGCACAGTCGATGACACAGCACACCACAAGAGATTCCATGCTTGTGTATCCCGCTTTAGCAAAGAACAAATTCAATAAATGGAGACTGACAGCAACAGCTGACATTTGACAACATAAAATAGTTGACAGTAATTGGGACATAATTTTGATTACATGGGCTAGTTTTGTGTTCTTAGGTGGCTGTTTTTACCACGTTACGTTACGAATTGCAATTGTTTATAGAACTGTCATAGTTTTAACATTTTGTTAATTATTTATTGCATTGACTTACTATATATGGACTGCTAGTCGCTTATTTTCTTCATACAAATCCTCAAAAAAAGTGGTTCCACTTTTAAGGTTCTCTCTAACGAAAATGCGCGATCAAAAGATGTCACTTAAAAAAAGGAACTAATTTTTGACAATTCAACCCAGCGGTTGTTGACAAATCAAAATGAACTGTCAATATTTTTTTTAAATTTTGGAATTGCAATAAATTTGAAAATTTAATCAGATTAAGTGGTAAGTTTTTGTTCTTGCATTAAACAAAATAAATTTAATTTTAATTTGTATTTTAGCATCTCCTCCGCCACCACCCGTTCCGACAGCTTCAGCAGTGGCATTATCGATAGTAATAGATGGCCATCGAATATGGGCAGCGACGTGCGATTTGTGAATCATTCTTGTTCACCTAATTGTGAAATGCAAAAATACCTATCTGTAAATGGTCTGACACGAATGGCTTTGTTTGCTGCTGCCCTAAATATTGAAGCTGGTGAAGAGATAAGCTACGTTTATAACATTTCGCTATTCAATCCATCCGAGGGTCAAGAATGTCGCTGCAATATTTCACAATGTCGTGGGGTTATTGGCGGAAAATCTCAGCGAATTAAACCTCTTTTAGGATCACCAAAACCGGTTGATAACTCTGCAGGACAGGCAGACGGAAGGCGAAATGGACGCCAGCGAAAGAGGCAGGGATCAGCACGTAAAGATGTTATACGTCTTCAATCCAAGGATATTGTAATGACTCAAATGTTACAGCAGTTGTCGGAAAAAGACAAGCGTTTGATTTGGTTGCAGAGAATCTTCTTAATTAGGAATTTTGAAAAGGTAAGTACAAATCATTCTCATTGTGTATATATAAAGACCTTAATATTTATGTCATTGAAGGTTCGTCGGATTAAGTCAAAGGGATCAATATCTGATGTGAGTAAGCCAGAACAAATTGGAACAGTTGCTCTTCAAAGAAGACCTTCGACACCTTCTTCTATTGCTGTGCAAATATCAGCTTTGCGATCAGCGAGAAGTACGAGTATTCATCCTCGTGGCTTAGCACAAGCTGTTCAGGATCCTGAGGTTGAAAAAATGGCCAAAATGGCAGTTGTTTTCAGGGATATATGTTCAGCATTAGAGGAAATTAAGGGTATGTATGTGTACAGTTGGTTATTAACGCCCTGATTCATTGTTTATTTTTCTTCTTTTAGACGACACTGATAAACCGGAAATTATTAAACTATATCCAACATTGATAAAGAAAAAGGGAAAACCAGCAAAACAACACACTTAAACCTGTTGATTTTGCTACTATTCAAGCTAATGTCGAGAAAGGTTATTACAAAGTTCCGGTGGAGTTTGACGATGATTTAGAAAGTCTACTATCTGCAATGCGAGAATTACATAACGAAAAACCAGAGAAACTTTCTGTTATTAAGGACATTTCAGAGTTATACTTCAAAACATAGGACAACGTTTACGATCAACTAGTAGAGCTAGCTCTTGACAAAAACAGTCTCAAGAGATTTCGAACTAATGCTGGTATTGAAAAGCCCCCAACGGGAGTTGTTAGTAAGAATTTTTCATCGAAGTCAAAGCAACAATCGAAGACATCATTAGTTGCATTTGTGGTTTGTTCAAAGATGAAGGTCTTATGATCCAATGCGCACGTTGCAATGTTTGGCAGCATACTGAATGTACAAAAGCCGATGTAAACGCAGATAGTTATTTGTGCGAAAGGTGCGATTCTCGTGTTGTTGACCGAGAAATTCCTTTGGATGATTATACGGAGGATGGTCATAAATACTATTTATCCCTGATGCGTGGTGATTTATAAATTCGTCAGGGTGATACGGTTTACGTCCTGCGTGACATTCCTATTAAGGATGAGAATGGCGTTATTTGCCCAACTAAAAAGCACACGTATGAGACCATAGACTATTCAGAGTGTGACATTTTTCGAGTGGAGAGGCTTTGGAAGGATCAAAATGGGAAGCGTGTTATTTTTGGGCATCATTTTCTGCGACCATATGAAACTTTTCATGAACCATCTAGGCGTTTCTATCCAAATGAAGTTGTTCGTGTGCTATTGTACGAACTTGTACCGATCGAGCTGGTTATTGGTCGTTTTTGGGTTCTTGATCGTACAACATTTTGCAAAGGTCGCCCGGTTGATTGTACAAATGAAGAGCATGTGTTCATTTGTGAACTTAGAGTAGATAAATCGGCAAGGTTCTTTTCGAAAGAAAAAATCAACTGGCCAACATGCACAAAGAACTATGCGTTCAGGAAATTTGAAGAGAAGTTAAGAATCTGCAAGATATATGCGGTATGTTTTATATTTGCAGTTTTATTAACCATTAGTTTAAATACCAATATTTCGCTTAATAGTCACATGATGTTGATCCAGCCTTGCTGAAAGCGAGAATGCAAAAAACGGATTTGGCAGAAAATACATCCGCCACGACCCTTAAATCAACTTTACCTATGCTTGGTACAGAAACGGAAAGAATTTTTGCCCCTTAAAGTAAGTTGTATTGATGACTCTTCTAAAGTTTTCTATAATCGCTTATTTAACGCAGACAAGAAAACAAAAGCGAAATCACCTCGAAGTGGTGCTGACAGCTATAAAGAAGCTCAAATCGAAGAAGAATACTCATATGAATGAAAGCGTTTTGGATATTTGCTTTCGGGACGCGGAGCAAGGAATCGTAAATCGATTGCGGAAAACGTGCTTACGTAGTCAATAAAATTAATTTAAATGACATGCACGAATTTTCGGTCCAAACGATCAATAAAATTGTAATATTTTTTTGTAACATAATAATCTTGTATTAAATGCAGTCGGTTTTGCCTTTTTGGAAATATAAACTAATAGAAAGGCTTGTTTTCTTTTTAATAATTGTAATGAGAATATAATACAAGTGGTATTAATTAATCAGGCTCTCTTCGATTTCCTGCAGCAAGGTTTTATTGTTGATCGGATGGTACACAATGGTCTGGACAGGTCAAATATTGCATAATATGCAACATACTTATGTTGAATTGAACGTCTTTTCGATGTTTTTTTGTCAATCAAAATGAATTCTCGAAATACAAAGCTTCCAGTTTCGTCGGCTTTTTCGCTTAAACATTTCACCGAGAATCCATCGGCTAGCATTAATTCATCCCCGGTAACTGGCCAGTACTGGTGGCATTTTTGTCGCCCGGCTTCCATAACTGTGGTCAACATCACCACTAAATGACTTGACTCCTGCTGTACCATTCGCTAGAAATCGGTAGTCGTACTAGCTAGAGGACTCTGAGTGGCAATGTAACGATTTACACCCCACCAGGAATTTCCATGTTTACATAGTTGGTGTTGATATCTCCTGAATTACAGTTTAAAAGCATCAAGCGGTTACAGTCATCTAAATATTAAAAACAAAACAAGTTAAAAAGCCATTTGAGAAGCAAAGTCTATAGTTAATTCTTACATGGTGAAATGTCCCTGTAACGGTTTTTGGTTTCTTCTCCTCACTTATGGCCAAATTTGGATTCTTTCTATACATTTGCTCATACAGAGCCAACAAAGCTCCCAAAGCGAGTCCATCGCTAAGGAGTAGAAGGCTCTGTGTGAACAACTCATCACCATCTAGCATATTCGAAAAAAATTCGTATGACAGGTACCGTTATTTTTGGTCTTAAAAAAAAAGAAAAAAACGTGTGGGGGGAAAAATTAAACACCATATCTACCAAGTTTAACAAAAATCGGCCGAGCCGTTTAGGCTGTAGTCGAAAAGACAGACAGACAGACAGAATTGCGAGACCCACTTTTTTCGTCTTCGCTATCATCGTAATGACAAAAAGTGAGCCTGCACTCACTCTCTCTCTCTCCGTCTTTGCCTTAACTTTCATGCAGCAGCCAGTTTTGCACTGCAATAAAAAAGAAAGAAACACCTTCACTGGGTTACACTCTTTGAACAAGAAATTTCCTGCAGCTTCAACTGCGCAATTTACCAACGATTATGGACACTAAAGTCAAAGGCACCTTACGTCAATAACTTTTAGAGTACAAATAAAATATAAAATCATATATTGCCGTTCTAAATATACTAAAAATACGAAGAATAACAGGTACCTATGACCAATGTCATCTGCCAGATTAAATTGTCTGGTATAAATATTTTGAGATAACAAACTATATTACCCAATATAATATTTATGTATATAAAAAAAACAAAAGTATAAAAGAAAAATCATACAACACTTCACATAACTATTTTAATTTAAACAATTTTGTATTAATAAAAAAAATAACGGGGATGTTTTTTTATTGTTAAAATTAAATTGAAAGTATTGGTATAAAATTTGCAAATATTTCACTGGCATAAGCAATTAAATTCGTTTAAAAAAAATTAAATGATTTTGCATTGATATAGAAACAAAAATACTCTTATCTTAATATATTATTCTATTTTTTTAAGCCCAATTGAAAGCCGTTCTCTGACTTAAGAATAAGATTCATACTTGGCTTAACGTCCTCGCCCAGTGGAAGAAGTTCAAATTTTCTTACAATCTTCATAATTACACATTTCATCTCGAGCATAGCGAATTTCTGTCCAATACAATTTCTAGGACCGGCACTAAATTATATAAATGAAAAAGAACTTGTACGATCTGACGAATCCATCAAATGACGTTCGGGTTGGAATTCCTCTGGGTCAGGAAACAAATCACCATCATGACCCATTACCCAAATGCCAACAAGTACTTCACTTCCAGCTGGAAGAACTCCTCCATCTGTATAAATTTGAACTAATTTTAGTTAAAATGCTTAGATAAGGTATAATTCATAGTCACCATAACTCATGTCTTGCAATAATTATCTTCCAATAACTGGCACCGGTGGATAAAGTCGTAAAGTTTCCTTTATAACACATTCGGTGTATTTCAATTCCTGCAGAACTTGATAGGTAACGCAATGACTTTGATCTTTGTCTAGAACTTCGCATATCTCCTCGAGAAGTTTTTGCTGGACATTTAAAGCTGAGGTTGTTGTGTCATGGCCCTCAAACATAAATGTGTCGACTTCTTCTCGTATGTGAGTGCCTTCCCTTCGCATTTTGATTGCAGGAGAACATCCAAAAGAGCCATTCTTTCTTTCAATTCCACGTTATCAATATTTGTAGCTTGAGAGAATATTAGATTATTAGTTGGAGTCATGATTCAGAATCCATTAAACTTACGAATTTGATTTCCATTTTCTTGAATCAGCAATACATCCTGAAGTGCTTTTCGATGTTCTTCGATGACTCTTATTGTAAAGGTATGCATTGTTTTTATGCATTCAAACGATTGATTCTGGGGCAGACAATACTAAATATGGTCTCATTGGCAATAAGAACGTTTAGAAACCGGAAAGACATGATGTGAGTGATGCTAAGTATAATAGACTTATACGCATTGGGTTACGGTAATGTTTTTTTTTTTTCAACTTACTCATTAACTGCTCGAGTGTATTCATTTGTTGGATCAGTCTGTGCGTTGATCTTTGTACCCATCGCAGTCTCTGCCAGTTGAAATTATAATGTGAAGTTTTGGTTATTCATATTCATACACTGTACATTTTAAATCAGCACCTACCTGTTATGATATCCGACGCTGCCAAACCGATATACGGATGAACATCGAACTGCTTGCCAGTTTGGCTGTGCTGCTCCAATTGTTTGCACAAAATATCGCTTTGCTGGTCGAAGACCTTTACAAAACGCTCGAGAATTTTAAAGTGAAAAGTTGGTGTGATGATTTTTCTTCTTGAGAACCATTTACGTCCATCGCTCATAAGTAGACCAATTCCAAGCCAAAGAAAATTGTACAAATGATGCTTTTAATGTGTGTCTGGCTGCTTAGAAGAACTTCTGAAACTTTTGGATCTGCAATGGTGATGATCAAGCGATTGAATATCCAAATTCGATATACCTTTCCCCATTGACTTACTATATATGGACTGCTAGTCGCTTATTTTCTTCATACAAATCCTCAAAAAAAGTGGTTCCACTTTTAAGGTTCTCTCTAACGAAAATGCGCGATCAAAAGATGTCACTTAAAAAAAGGAACTAGTTTTTGACAATTCAACCCCAGCGGTTGTTGAAAATTCAAAATGAACTGTCATTATTTTGCAATTGCAATCAATTTGATAGTTCGACATTCTCTTAAAATATAAAACTTGCTGAAAAATCAGTGAAACCAGAACCAGCACAGGAAGTCAAATCAAAAAAAGATTCAGTTCCTGTTAAAGTTGATCAAGCAACTGCATCCCAATCAAAAGCTAAAGCACAACCTCCTGGATCGCAGTCAAAAGCTGAAGTAGTACCTGCTCCATCTCAATCAGCTGCCTCTCAGAAAAAAGCCATCGCTGCGGTTCAACCTAAAGCGGCTTCTGCACAGAAAAAGCCCGAGAGCACTGCTCCCCAGAAAAAAGATGTTGGAATTCCTGAAAACCCAGGAAAGAAACAGAAGAACAAAAACAAAAATTAACCTGCATCCGGTCCTGAAGTTGAACCCACTCCAAAGATAGAAAAGTTCAAGAAAATCAGAAAGCCCAAAGAGGCGTTGCAGGATAAGAAAAAAGCAAAGATTGCCTTCAGAAAGCAGAAACTGGCGACCAAAGGCGTCCCCAGAAAGAACAAATCGAAAGCTGGAACCAAATTCCGTTTTGATCCGATTCCCTACGACGAGGACCAGTTCAAAGCAATTGTCAACAGCGAGAACATCAAGAAAATCGAAGAAGCCCTCAAAAATATAGTCCAAAAATGAAATGAAGACAAAAAATCGTCGATCTTTGACGACTATCGCTACTTCCTGCAAGTAGCAAACTTCAAGATTCCCAATTCCCCCAAGAGAATGGTCAGACTGTGAGTATAGTTCGATGTATTCTAGAGAATACGGTGGTTAATTTCTTGATTTTTTTTAGACACCTGAAGCACTCGCTGGTGGGCAAGGATGACGATGTGTTCCTGGTAGTTGCTGATTTACAACGTGGTGGCAAAGTGGACTATGAGCCCACCAAGCATCACTATGAAGATCTGCTACGACAGAAGGGTATTGAGGGCATCACAGTCATGCCAATGAATTGTGAAACACTCATCTGAACTGGATGAATATTAAAAAATTCACTTTGTATGATTAACGTGTGAGACTTATTGGCGCTTTTGCTGGAGAAGAAAAATTCTCAACTTAACTTATTCAGTCAGTCAAATCTTTTGGAAACTCTCGTTCGGTCTTCATTTTCTTTGGATTCTGGTACAAGTAAATTTAAAGATTTTCATGTTGTCTTCATACAATTTATAGAAACAAAATTATGCCTGCAAGTAAATAATAAGATATTTCGTGTAGTTTACGAACTGTGTTAAGGAATTCGCTATAAAATGTTACTATAAACATCAATAAAGGAATACTTGTGATAAGTGAAAGTGGGTTATTTGTGTATTTTGATTAAAACAATCGCTTAATTTCTGAGTGACAACAATGGATATCGAAAGTGGGGCTAATGACGATCTATCCCAAAATATGGCTTAAAGCTGGCTTTCAACCATGTCTATCCGGAGAAGAGGAATCAGAATATAAGACCAACAATAAAGCAATCGATTCCGTTTATTCCTTTAGTTTGTCGGTAGGTTTGAGAAACTTTTTCTATAAGGTACCTACTTATTCTTACTAACTGGCTTTAGTTTTCTTATAAAATTGGATTATCTACTGCCACCTGAGGGTGATATCTTCGATGTCTGGTTTATTACCTATTTGTTTTTGTAAGTTTTGTGTTTCTTGGTCTCCTGAAAAATAAGTTAAGGTAGGGAATGGACATGGACAGGTAAATTGTACATAGGTACTACGGTTGACCTAACTTACAATCGTAGATTTTAATGCTCCAACACAATTGCGCTAAAATAGATTGTTCTGATAAATCAAAACTCCAACCCTCCTACCCAACCCAACCTATCTACTCCAACTTATGGAGATGACCGACACGCAAAGTTATTTTAAATGTATTTATGCTTTAATGCATGTTCCTTGATGTTCTCTCTAATGTTATGAAAGGAAAACCCGCATGGTCTGGAAAATATAGTTGTGTCGACAATTTGGCGCCGACCGTCGGAATTGTAATGTCGGCTAGTAGACGAAGCATTGTATATATATTTTAATATTTAAAATATATATACAATGGACGAAGGAAAGGAAAATATGGTTTTGTTTTCGTGATTTTTGTTGTTTTCATGAAAATGAAAGTTTGGTTTAGGAAGGAGCGGCAAAATTATACCATTTATATTTATACATATATGTACATATGTATATGTATAATAGATACATATGTATATTCTTTATTATGTGACACAACTATTCCTTTATTAGAATGATATTCTACAAGAAGTAAGCAAAAGGACAATTCCAGTCTTGAAGTAATTCATCAAAATAGTATGTAAAGTGAATAAAAAATTATTCACAAGAATTGTCAAGACGTTATGATAGTAGTAGTCAAGTCAATGACCTTATCAAATTTATTTTAAAATTTAGATATTTGGTTTGGTATAGCTTTTTATTTAAATTAATTTTTGTTTGCATATGTGGAAGTTATCAGCAAGAACATGCAATACATTTGAACTTTTTATATTTCCAAGGAATTCTCCGTTTAAAAAAGATAGAGATAATCAGTTTATGTACATTTGTAAAATATAATTTTAAAGCAAAAATGTCAACATTATTTAGCTTTTCGCTGCGAAATATTGTTCGCATTTTTTTTTCAAATTACTTTATTATTTTACTCACGGTAGGTTCTTTATTCTTAGTTATTGATCCATTGAAGCGATTTCTTTCAAACTTTGGATTTAAGGTTTTTAGGTGATTTCAAGGAAAAGAAATTGTAATACGTTTTGAAGTTTTTCAAAAATTTTATTTGATTTTTATTTTACTTAAATAAGTTTATATACAAAAGTAGAAAAATACAAAAACCGCTCTGTGAAACTTTCATATAATTTTTCCAAAAACCATACTATGGATACCAAAAACGTATCAAAATTGTTATAGCTCTTTTCGAAAAGTATTATTTTACAGACAGGTTTTCAAAAATCGTATTTTTCTCGAAAACGGCGCCTAGAATTTTGATAAATTTTTTTTTCTTTCAATTGATTTTTACGATCTTTAATTTAATAAAAAAATTGAAATTAAGATATTACAGCTTGTACCTACCATAGAACCATTTTTTCGAATTTTGAATTTCTCATTATTCACATAACGGATCTTAATGAAAATTTTTATAGAGAAACTTCTAAAAAGTCTAAAACACATTGCATTTCAAAACCTTAAAATAATTTTTTTTTGAATTTTTGAAAAAAAAAATCTATTTTTTCTTTTTTTGAAAATTCGATATCTCAGAAACGGCTCAATATTTTTTTTGTAAATTTAATTTTTATTCGAACAATAATAAAAACTTTAGATTGGCGTCCCAAAATTTTTCTTAAAAAGCTTTTAAAAAGTTTGTATATATGTAAAAGCTTTTTTTAAGAAACCACTACAACGACTTATAATTTTTGTTCTTGCATAAATTCATAATTGGATAGCATTCTGTTTTTGTCTCTTACTACTTAAAGAATTTAAAAATTAATTTTATCCTTATGAACAGTTTTCTCTAATAACATTCATTTTTAAAATTCCTAGTCTATTACATAGGAGCAAGTTCGTGCGACCCAGTCGTGCATTTTATTTTTTATTTGTTTTTGATGGTCTTAATAGATTTCATAAACAGAGTTTTTTAAAAGCCTAGGACCAATAAAGCCCAATCTTCGCCAACGCAGTAATAGTTAGACTTGGTTTTAGTTGCTGAAACTCTCATTGAATTTTTAAATCAATCTTCTGTTGTAAATTTAGAACAAAAGAAGAAAAAAGCCAAGGCACGTTAGTCTTACAGTTCATCAATTGTAAAATATTTATTTATAAATCCTTAACTGCGTTATTTTTCAAAAATCTATTTTGCTAACCTAATCGGTCTCCTCCTCATCATCATCTTCGTCTTCATCATCTTCGTCTTCATCATCGTCATCTTCGTCATCATCATCTTCATCAATCTGATTCACCTCTTGTTCATCGTCTTCTTCACTTTCTTCATCATCTTCGCCGACAAATCCACTTTCCAAAATCTCTGCTCTACTTTCTGTGTCTTCCTCATCCAGATTTGCCATCTCATCGTCTTCTGTTTCATCATCATCAGAACCTTGTCCCAGCTGAATAACATCCTCTTCTTCATCATCATCGTCTTCTTCTTCATTTTTTTGGCAGGTTCCTTTGATTTCTCGACCTTCTTCTTCTTTTTTTCGTCCTCGGAGCTGTCCTTTTTGGCTTTCTTTGATTTCTTACCAGGTTCCTCACCTTCGTCAGCCTTCAAGGCAGCTTTCATTTCTAGCACCTTTCTCTTCTTCTCCACACCAGACTTTGAGCGTTTTCCAAAATGTAGTGTTGCAGTGCATCGTGAATTTTGATGCCCTCGCAACGTTTATCTTTACTCTAAAATTCAATATTTACTTTTACAAATCCTTAAAAAACCTCTAAAATTTAGAATTCGTAGTAAATAACGTTATTTTATTGAAGTAATTTAATAATAAAAAAAAGCATCAAAATTCACGATGCGCTGCAACACTGCATTTAGGAAAACGCCCTATGTCAACTTTATCAACTGTAGCAGATGCTTGGTGGGCTCATAGGCCACTTTGCCACCACGTTGTAAATTAGCAACTACCAGGAGCACATCGTCATCCTTGTCCACCAGTGAGTGCTTCATGTGTCTAAAAATAAATTAAGAAATTAACCACCGTATTCTCTAGAATACATCGACCTATACTCACAGTCTGACCATTCTCTTGGGGGAATTGGGAATCTTGAAGTTTGCTACTTGCAGAAAGTAGCGATAGTCGACAAAGATCGACGATTTTTTTGTCTTTGTTTTATTTAGTAATTTAAACTTGTTACATGACACAAACTACCACGTGACCGCCACTCCTTTATTTTTTTAAGCACCTATAGCTGCTGTCTGCTTTTCACCATCCAGTATCTTTATACGATGAACTGCAACACAATTCCTAAACATTGACGCCTCCTCGGCACATTTTAGTGTCTCGCCCGGATAAGCACGATAACATTCTCAAAACGCTTTCGCACATCTTCAATAACTGCTGAATACTCTTTCCATGAGGACATTTGTTTTGTTTAGTGTAGTTTCTAGCTGGACAATGCGAGATGCGAGTTCGCCACATTTGATAGTTTTCAAGAAGTTGTATTTCTTTTTGACGTCGCATTTCCATGGCAGTAATAATTGGTTCCCCTGTAAGCTGTGGAAATGATGACAACGCTACTGCTGTTATCGATTGCGATGGCGGTGGTATTGGGTTTGAATATGTTGTCTTTGGAAGTACTGTGTATACTACAGCTGGCTTTTGCATTACTGGTGATGCTGTTGAGGGTGCAGCTCTTTCGGATTCGGTAACTGGGATGGCTCGCATAGTTTCTGGTTTTTTCGTTTCTTGCTTCTCTTGGGGTTTCACTCTGCTAATTCCCAACTTGAGTCGTTGCACAACTTCGTTGGATACATCTATTACACCTGCTGGTGTCGGATTATCTATAGAAACAAAGAAGCGAATTGATTGCAATTGCAAAATTAAAAGAAAAGTAATGACAGTTCATTTTGATTTGTCAACAACCGGTGGGGTTGAATTGTCAAAAATTAGTTCCTTTTTTTAAGTGACATCTTTTGATCGCGCATTGTCACTAGGAAGAAAGCTTAAAAGTGGAACCATCGTGAAGTTGGCTACTAGCAGTCCATATCTAGTAAGTCAATGCCTTTCCCCATATCTTCCGAAAATGTATTACTTGCCTGAAAAATATCTTTGGAAGATATTCTTAAATTTCTATAAAATAAAAATCAAGACTTTTACTTACTTTGAGGTGAAAGAATAATTTATGAATACTTCCAACCAAAATAAATGGAAAAGGTCCCGTCAGATTCGCCACGAGTTGATTTGTATGTCTATTAAGGAAGTATTGAGCAACAGTTAGAATAGTCAGAAATATAAAAATGCACCATGGTGTGGACTATTCGTTTGATTGCACCTTCAGTTATGGCTGAATGTTGGAAATATCAATTCCAGAGAGCCGGTGAGAACTTTTTTTTTATTGTTTTTTTTTTTCGAAAACAAAAAAAAAAAGAATGTGCTTCAGGTTTCAAAGTATGCTAAATTATATTCCTGTTTCAGTTGATTCATTAGCATGACTTTGATGCCCTGAATACCCTTCTGTCGTAGCAGATCTTCATAGTGCTGCTACCACGTTGTAAATCAGCAACTACCAGGAGCACATCGTCATCCTTGTCCACCAGCGAGTGCTTCAGGTGTCTAAAAAAAAAACAAGAAATTAGTCACCGTATTCTCTAGAATACATCGAACTATACTCACAGTCTGACCATTCTCTTGGGGGAATTGGGAATCTTGAAGTTTGCTACTTGCAGGAAGTAGCGATAGTCGTCAAAGATCGACGACTTTTTTGTCTTCATTTCCTTTTCGACTATGTTTCTGAGGGCTTCGGCGATTTTCTTGATGTTCTCGCTGTTGCTTTGAACTGGTCCTCGTCGTATTTTGGTTCGTATTTGGTTCCAGCTTTCGATTTCTTCTCTTTCTGGGGTTCACCTTTGGTCGCCAGTTTCTGCTTTCTGAAGGCAATTTTTGCTTTTTTCTTATCCTGCAACGCCTCTTTGGGCTTTCCGATTTGGTACATTCATGGCCCAGCCAGCACAAAAAGTTCCAGGAAGACGAAGACATGGTAACATGTAAAACTGTACAAATAAAGGGATACAAATTAAAATTAAATTTATGCTGCTTAATGCAAGAAAAGAACCAAAAACTTACCTTTTAATTTGATTAAATGTGCAGATTGATTGCAATTGCAAAATTGAAAAAAATAATGACAGTTCATTTTGAATTGTCAACAAACGCTGGGGTTGAATTGTCAAAAATTAGTTCCTTTTTTTAAGTGACATCTTTTGATCGCGCATTGTCACTAGGAAGAAAGCTTAAAAGTGGAACCATCGTGAAGTTGGCTACTAGCAGTCCATATCTAGTAAGTCAATGATTTATTGAAATACTTGTTCACTAAATTCGAGAGTTGGCTCACTAAATTCGCAACACCATTCCCCATCGATAGATACCAATAAAGACTACTTTTGTTTTCATCACCTGCTAACTATACGCGAAACCTTAAATTGTTAATAACTTTTAAACTATGATTCACCAAATTATAATATCGATTCACCAAATTTCACCAAATTCTCACCTAATTATAGGAATAAAAATTTTTGAAATCGGTGATATGTCGCTGCTAAGTATACGCCGGTCGGCCACAGCCAAACTTGCGCCCTGTGCAAGATTTGTAGAAAGCGCGCCACGGCACGGTAAATGGAGACCAGATCAAAAATGTTAAGGTGGTCAATAGACGTACAATAATATTCTGCAAATAGTATGTCAAAAAAAAATTGAGAAATCAAGTTTGTGCTATGATATTTAATAGTGTGAAAATGAAGTTGTAGGAGTTCACCCATTGCTTTTTCCAAAATGCCCAATAAATATCTAATTTCATACAATATATTGCGACACCTTCCAAGGCAAAAGCGCCTAAATTTAAAAATTTTGATCTACGTCTTTATAAAAAACCTGTACGCTCGAACCCACATTTTTCCTTATGAAAGTGCCTTTAGTTAGTGTGTAAGAAATAACTTAGCACAGTTTTTATTTTGGGATCATTTGAACAATTTTTCAGCCGTATTAATAAAAACACACAATTTGCTCGTTAACACACGTTTTTTTCAATACACGGATAATGAAATTATCATTTTGATAAATTAAAATATTAATAAAACTATCGTTTCTTTATTTTATCTATTCACTGAATAACAAGGAAAAATTGGCAGCACTTCCTTTAATTCTACTAAATATTCTAGTACTTTTGCCATTATTGAAAGCTGGCATGTCATCTCAGACATACAAAATAATTTTTGTTGTCAAACAAATTCTAAACGGTTATTTAATTTTTGTGTGAAAGTTCAAATTAATTTGTAAAAAAATAGATATGCGAGAAAAGAAAAAAAAATTACTGAAAATTGGAGTTCTGGCAACAAGGTTAGTTAACACAATAACGTATGGCAGCGGCAGGCATTACTTGGATACTTAGTGGAATTTGTATTATTAAATAAAATATTTCTGTCAAATTTGACGAGCAAGTTAAAGATATCCGCTCGTTAATCACCAAAATCGGTGAGATAAATTATCCTCTCATTGTCAAACGTCATTTAAGACTAACACACATTTATTATTAAGAATCATAAGTTAAAATACGTGTTAAAGTTGTTTCGCCTGTATTTTGTGCTTATTAATAGGGCTGTTTGTGTTTAAAATGCAAATGACAGTATTTGCTTGGGCAAGATCAAATTACAATTTCTTGCTCCTGATAATTCGCCCCCAGAATGTTGCGCGAATGTGCACCTGCACTTATTGCACATATGGTTGGCCCGGCCCTATGCATTTATAGGATTTCAACTTAATTGCGTTCAATTTCCAATATGCATTAAATTCTAATTAAATTAATAATAATGGAAATCAACTGGGGTTTCCTTATGTTTGTAAAAGCCGGAGTTTTAGATTGGTGATTTTTTTGATAATATATTTGACATAAGAAAGGCGTAGCTAAAACGGCTAACAAAATATTTTATAAAGAAGGATTTGTTTGAGGTGAATCAAATCCAGTACACAGTCAAATAAAAAAACAATCCTAGTGTAACTATACCATTAATGTAATTAATAAATTAAACGGTATGGCATTACTTTCTTTCATAATTTTTACAATTCAACTACTGTCATCCGCCATAGCTGTCAATCTGATCTCAGCTGTCATTTATTACAAAAAGCGTATCAATTATCAAACAAATTTAAATTTTGTTTTGCCATAAAGGTAATACAAAGTTTTCGTATATTTTCCAATTAATCCCTATCCTAGCCAAAAAATGAATACAACAGTAAGTAACCAATCTCGAATTCTAACATGGTCAATAACTTCAAAAAACATTTTAACATTTTAGCGTCTCGTCGAAGGACTCGTATCTGAAGTCTCAGCTTTACACATTAAAGTCCTCCAACACGCTGCTGAAATTTCTCCATTTGTAACCGAACGAACTATTGGGCCAGATAGGGAGGTTTACCAAGAAGAAAAAGTCACACCAACTCGACCTATACGTATATCTCAAGAATCACAAGAGACTCCAACAAAAAAGAATAGATCATTAATTATTTCGCCAGTCCAACGGAATACAAGCTTTGAGGTAAATATTGAAAGAATCGAAAAAAAACCTTTATTAAGGATTTGTTTTAATTAAAAGAATTTAGACTATGAAACGATTAACGCCACAATTATTCTGCGTGAAGCTGAGAAAAATCGCCGCAAATCAATTCGTAAACAAATCGAAGAAATCCATCGCAAGAACAAACCAAATGAAAACAAAATTATCCAAATTCGAGAAAAACTCGAAGAAGAACGAGAGGCACGACTACAAGAAAGTCTTGAAAAAGACAAACAAATGTTGGAAGAGGCCAAAAGACAAGCTCTGCAACAGTTGAGTGAGGAAGAACGTGAAATCAATGCGTTGAGGCAACAAACCCAACACACGCTCCAAATGATTACCATCCAGGCAATAGTTCAATATCAAAAGAAGTTTCGATTTGGTTATGAAAAAGTAGCCAAGATTTTGATGTCGATCGATAAGAAACTCCTGACCACTGCCGAAGCACACAACCAGACGCTGAAGACTTTCGTACAATCGTTTGATCAGCTCATCGGAAAGATCAGGAGTCAAACCTGCGGAACGGCTGAGTTAAAAATCGCCGAGAATCTTTGCAAATCAATTGTCGAGCTTGAAACGATTATAGCAAACGACGCACAACAACAACAACAACAACAGGGACAATTGCAGCGACAACAGGAACAACAACAACAGGAGCAGGCGAAACAGTTGGAACTTCAAAAACAGCAGCAAGCCCAAGTATTGCAACAACAACAAAACGAGCAACATCAAAAAGCAGCTGCAGAAGCTGCTTCCGCTGCTGTTGCTCCCACCCAAACGAATTTCGTAGAGCAACAACCGCCCACGGATGCAACTGATGCTTCCACTATATCAACAGCCCAAGCAACAGCCGAAACAAACTCAAATATGCCCCCAGAAGCATCGGCCCAGTTTGTTAGTAGAGAACGATTTGAATTCTATACACAAATCAACAAGTTCTATATGGATAAAGTAGAAAAGGTTAAACCCCTTCAATCGGACGATAATATGAAAAAATATAGATTCGCCTGCCAAAAGGCCATCAACATTCCTGTGAATGCCATTTCAGCAGTTAGTCCACAACATTTGCAGGTGAGATGTTCCTTTTTCCGACTAGGTCTTGATTTCAAGACTTAATGAGGAAGATTTATTTATAAAGACGAACTTTTTAACACAGGTTGTAGGGTTGGAATTTATCCTCACAAAGCTAAAGTACCGACAAAAAATATTTATCATAAAAGGAGTTCAAAAAAGCACTGTGACCCTTATTAAAATTAACTCCCTATTTTTGTCTCTTATTCAGCCTTATCACTAATTCCATCGAAATCAGAAACTTGTTACAAATTCCGAGAAAAACTATCACAGAATCTATCGAAGTGGAAAATACGATACAAATCACCATTATAAAACGGATTTGGTGGTAGTTTTTTCGGTATTCGTTATGCCTTTATTTGTTGGTCTCGAACCATAAGAGGAAGTGTTGCAGATTTAATCGTCCATGTTTTATGTTTTTATAAAAAATGCCAGCAAAATGTTTTCGTGCAAAATTACTGAAAATGACCCATAATTTAAGAAATGAGATATCAACCGAGAGAAGAAAAGGGTACAGAATAGCGTCTACATAATAGCGTAAATAGCTTTACTTCAATTCTGTGTTTTTACTCGAACTCGAAATATACGCCAGGCAATACATTGCCGGCATTATGTCGGTTTGTCTGTCTACACCTCGATCTACAGAATAAAAGGTTGGAATAGTTTTCTCCATAGGCTTAAGGTTTTTTGGTGAAAATGGAAAATTTTTGTCAATAATGGTTCCAACGATTTGAGTGGTAAAAAAAAAGAAACAAACAACACGCAAATTATAGGTTTTATTTTTGCTTTTCAATGAAATGCGATCTAATGAGTACAAAAGCTTATCCCAGGAACTACTGATGGAAATATTACGATATTATCTTTTTTTTTAATATAAAAATATAAAACAAAAATTGTTTGTAGACATGTATGTGAAGTTTGGAACAGCTTTTTGTTTGTTTTGTGGTAAGGCTAGGTTAGTGTGAATGTTTGACACACTTAGACCATAAGTTGGTCCATTGTGATACCAGATCAATCAAGAAGTCTATTCTCCCATTTAAGTAGAATCCTCTGAGATGGAGCTTACGTCATTGAGATAGAGCAGAACATGTACAGAGAAGATGAGCTATCGATTCTTTCTCGTTTGAGAATACTAAGAGTCTCGTTATGACACGCAACCGATGTGTAATCTGCTTATATTGTTCCATCTAATGTTTATGTTTCAGCATAAATTTGCATGTAGCGATGAATATAAGTATGTACCTATATTTGATTTATTGGCAACATAGATAGTGTAATTCAAGTTTTGGCGAGTTCATCAGCTTTACAATTTCCTGGAATGTCTCTGTGGACAGGCAGCCAATTTAGGTCAATGTTGAACTGCTGCGCCTTCTCCTTGGGAGATGATCAGCATTAAAGGGCTATTATAGAATTTAAAGAGACAGAGTCCAGAGATATAATAGCGGCTTGGCTATCTGAGAAGATACCGATATCACTATTTGATATCATATTTTTTTGAGTTGGCTTGTTTTCCTACTAGAACACTCTACATTGACAGGGAAGACGAAAAGATATACTTAAGTTTTTTTTTATTTTTTTTTTCACCAACACATGTGGACACATAATTAAGCCATCTGCAATTAACAACTTTGATATTGTATTTTCTGCGTTTTAAATAATGTTTTACCGTTTGTGCAGCGAGTACTTAGTTGGAAATCCTTTTTGTCGTATAGCTTGTACACATCTTTTCGACATTTTGCAGACCAGCGCTGCACATTGAGAAGGACTTATTTTCATCCACTCCTGTTGTATTATTTCCCAAAGAGAAGTCTTATTCATCGGTTTTCGAGCCGCAACGGCCCCTTAAATAATACCCCATACATTTTATATGCGATTTAAATCAGGACTTTGAGCAGGCCACCCCAGAACCTTAATAGATTGGAGCTTGAGACTTTTCCTGAAGGTTCATTTTGATGCCTATTTATTTAGCCGAAAGCTGTTAACAATTCAATTTGAAAAATTTGACATGAGGATAGTTAAAGTAGTATCTCCGACCCACTTTTAACAGAATTCAGAAGGAATAGATGAAACGAATCGAACATTCGTGTTTCCCGCGTTTAGTATGTCTAAATTTGACATCTCTGTCTTAATTACTGTCGTCAAACTGATCTCTGATCCGAGACTGTTACATATGTAGTTTAAGGTTTAGCATTTTCATCAGCGATGATGCTCAATTTTCACTCTATAACCAAATCAATATGCTACTGTAGAAGGAGCATTGTATCCACAATAAGTCAATCAGCCCTATCACGAATTCCATCGTAATCGGAAACTTGTTACGAATCCCGAAAAAAACTATCACAGAATCCATCGTAGTGGAAAATCTCATACAAATTGCTGTTACGAACGGATTTGATGATAGCTTTTTGTCGGAATTTGTAAAAGTTCCGATTACGATGGAATTTGTGATAGGGGATTGTATAGTGTGCAATTTCGTCTAGGAGTGTCATTAGTCCATACTTTTTTCTTTCAAGAATGAGGTAGATGTTACCGTCACATAACACGATAAATTTGAACTTTATTGGAAGACAAATTTCTTGGTCGTATTATTTCGCATTTTGACGATGTGATCTGGCCACAAAGATCTTGTGATTTGTCACCATTGGATTATTTTTTGTGCCGCCTAGCTAAAGATCGTGTGTATTAAGACTATCCGCAAATGAATATTCTTCAAGTTATTATCGAGATATTAATCGATATACAGTAGACTCGCGGTAACGTGAACTATTAAAAACTGAGCGTGTTCACGTTTGCGAAGTTGTTCATGTTTACGAAGGTGAAAATCTTTAAATTTTTCAAATAAATTAGACATATGTTTTTACTCAAATTCATATATATTTTGTATGTTTCGGTTTGTAAGTAGGTACCTAATTCATTATAATTTGTTAAAAAAAAATTATGCTGAAATCAATTAAAAAAAGGGTTGTCTTTGTCCGGATTTTCTTTTTTTGCAAATTGCTGAACAAGGGCTTTTGGCGGAGACGTTCAAGTACGCTGATATCTGTTATACTTATGTTTTTTTTTTTTTTTTCTGTCCATTCCAAAGATTTATTAAAAATGTTGATTGATTCACTAGGCTCTATTCTAGTATGTGCTCTTTCCTAAATTCTGTCCTCGCTTTTTTTTTCATCCAGTGGTCAAAACCTCGTTCGTTTGGGTTGCGTTCGGAAGATCTTCAGTCCAGGACTAAATGCCAATCATTTACGGGATATCCCAGTTTTATAAAATCGATTCGAATAACCGACAAATGCAGAAAAGAAAACAACGTTTTGTATGTTAAATGCATTTTAAATTTGTTCATGTTATAGGGCTTTCTCAACGTGTTCACGCTACAGAGTAGTCAATGTAAAAAAAATTGTGTTCACGTTAGCCGGTGTTCACGTAAGGCGGTGTTTTTGTTAACGCGAGTTGTATGTCGAAAATTAAATGATATTTGACTTTTAACAATCAAGCCCTGCCGTGGTGAAAATTTGCATGATGTTGAATTCCATTCATTATGACAGGATTCAAATAAATATTTTAAATCCATCTCTAAAAGGTGATTAATTTAAATTTATCAATTTTACAGTGATACAGTATATGTTTACATTTATTTACTTGGGACTTTTTTCAAAATCAAATACCGATATCCTTAAATGTGATTGACATTTACATAAGTCACCTACAGAAATTTAATATTCTATTTTTCCAATTTCATAAATTAGTACTTAAATCATAAAAATAACCTTTTTTTATTATTCATCATTAAAAAAATAAAATTTTAACACAAACGCCAAGTGCATTTCAAAGAAGCATTGCCTTCGATTTGCAAATATTCAGTCTAAATATTTGTTATTAATTTAATTTTTAATTAAATTTTAACTTTTGAAGCATGATTATTTTGCAGGTCCAAAGGTAGAACTCTCTAAGTATTAGGGTGGATCTATCTTCTTTTTTTTTTTCAATTTCTTTTGCCCACTAGAGCTTTTCAATCTTTTTCCAATTTTGATTTTTAAATTTTATTCCCAATTGGATGTACCATTAGAAAATCTGAATTCTCCAGACTTCTTTTATAAAAATTATGGGGAGGGCCAAATATCGATGACTTATAAACTCCACTGGAACAAACACAAAAACATCTAAAAAAACCCACTGTCGTTATTTTTTTGAAATATCCCAGTTAACGACAAATCATCGGCATAATCGATGTTTAAATGATTGTCTAGAATGTCCTAAAGATTTCACCAGTCATTTTTCGCCTGACTTACGCTCTTCAATTTTGATTCGTCACTCCAAACGACCAAACGCGGGCTTTTGTGAAGATGTTCTTATGCCAAATAAAGTCTTCGTTTGATATTTTTTTTTCGACACTTCTGGTTTGAGTCTCGCAATGCGCCCATTCAGGTTATTTTTCTGTAATCGCCTTCTTACGGTTTGTGCCGATATTTCTACATGGTAGTCCCTCTTCATTTGTGCTCTAATTTGCACCGAAGTTAAGAAAGGATTCCCTTTGCTAAGTCTAGTGATTTTTCTATTCTTGCAGCAGACACAATATGTATTTAAAAAATTAATCAACAAAATAAGTTTAATCAGAAATAGAAATATCTCAAACGCAAATATAGTTAAAATTTTAGCACAACGATTAAAACTAATAAAAAATTATTTTTACGAAAACACAAATTTACTACTAATTTATGAGTAATATATATGAAAGAGAATTTTAACTGTTTATTATTTTTTATTTCGGGTATTGTTCAAGTCATCCATCTCAATTTACTGCTTTTTTTTTTGTCTATAAACGATGCTGTTTATATTTTCAATGTCAATTGAAGAATTTTTTTTTTGTAAACCCCTCCTCCATCTATGTACCATGTACCTAGAACCTATTGCCTTCCTATCGAATCTGTTTCTTTGGTCACCGATTTTCAGTTTTAAGATGAAATAATATCCAAGGAAACATGTGTCCTTTGGTCTCATATAAACGTAGCACAAAACACCACTTTTTGAATACGCTGGTCAAGTTTTTTCAACATTTATAGGACTTAACTTAAATCTTTCGCTTACTACATCGAAATCATTTGTGTCGTTTTCGAGATATCATCAATTTAAAAATAAACCAAAACAATTTACTTTTAGTCTTAAAACGGAATAACTAAAAGGGGTATTGCTAATTGTTCTTTTTTTTTCTTTTATTTTCAGGACAAATTTGAAAAGTTATTCTCTTTTATGAATGGCAATCCCTTAAAAACTACCGATGGGCAAATAAGTATTAACGACCACCCGCTCGGACGTGATTACTGCATCCTTTTGATGGCAAAAAAATTCGTCAGTCAAGGCGATACGGCAGTTTCGAGTAATCCCCAAGCTGCCTTTCCAGTCGCCACAGTCATCGTCTCTCTGTGGAAACTATTTCCCGACTTTGGCAATTTGTTCTTGGCGTACACATTCAAGGAATCACCATTTCTCGTTCCATATTTTATTCCACAAAAACGCGGACAATCAATAGAGGAGTACTCCAAATTACTCGGCTATCGAATTGTTGAAGGGGCCATAGAAAATCAAGCTATGTTCTTGAAGAGACAATTGGGCATTGCTCGACTGTATTCAGCTGTGATGATGACACCAGGACGTCGGGCCGATGGCTCCCCACATCCATATGGAATCGAACATGGTTGGATATGGCTGAGTAACTTCATTGCGCTGCATCCTCTGCCAGATATTTGTGCCACACTTATGTTGGAATTCCTCACAAATGCCGGAGCCGATATGTTCGCAACATTTGGCAGACAATTCCGCAAACTCCTGCTCGTCATTCAGCAACAGTATTTCCCTAAACTATCAGCGGTGGACGAGGGTGGACCAAAAGCCCGTTTGGAGATAATACTGGGTAAGATTTTGATGGAAGGACAAATAGCAAAGCCACAAGGAATACTGCCGCCCAACTTTTGGTAGGAAAAAGAATCATTAGATAACTTTTTTGTGTATTTTTGTAGAATTAAAAGATTACCAATTATAATGTTAAAATTTGCTTATTAATTTAAAAATAAAAAAAACAACGCATATTACGCTAATGATAAATCGAAACGATTGTATTTTTTGATAACCAGTTATTACTTCTTAAAATTCAATTGGCAATCATATATTTTTGTGTTATTCTGAATCCACTTCTTCCAAACCGAGGTCATTTAGATCGTCTTCCAGGAAACCCAAACAAGCACTATCGAGGAAGAGATTTTCATTGATTGGAGCCGCATCATCTTCGGCAGGTGCTTCGGTTTTATCTGCAGTGGCTTCTTCAGCTTCAGCGGCATCCTTCTGATCTTTTAGTCGTGAGTTTGAAGCGACAGTTCCAGTGCCATCCACCTAGAAAGAACAAACAAGAAATGAATCACTCGAGCAGTGGGAAGAGTTGACATGTTTCTATCATACTTCCTGAGCTGCCAAAGACAACGCTGCCAAATCAAGTTCCTTGTATTCCATTGCGTTGTCTTCTTCGTCATCTGAACGGGCATAGCTATCGAATGCAGCATCACCATCCTCCATTGGACCATCGTCAACGAGATCGGGATTGAAGCTAAACATTTCCCTACCAGAAATTCCAAATTGTTTACCCTTGCTGTAGTCCTTCTTTTTCTTTTCCTCGTCAGCGATGCGTTTTTCCTTCTTTTCTTGGATTTTGCGCTTCTTCCAAGACAAGAAGGATTCCAGGGTTACACGAGTCTGCAGAAAGGAGGAGCGATTATTATAGGCAGTTACCAATAATAGAGCAATAGCCAACCTGGTTAGGACCCAGGGCGGAGCGTTCTCTTTCAATCAGATCCACCAAAGAAATTTCGGACGGTTTCTCTTCTTTCTTCTTGTCCTTCTTGAGGACGTATCCATGTGGCAGAGCATGTCGGTAAATGCAGTTCTCACCATTAGGGCATTCCCAGAACCAACCGTATTTGGATTTTTCCAGAGCTTCCAAGAAGAAATTGCAAATCTATCAAAGGCAGATTAAATACTCAAAGCATGGTTAATCCGATGAGAATCTTACAATATCGGTGGTAGTAGGACGACGTTTATCATTCGAGTTTTTCTGTTCAACTACCGCTTTCAGCTTGTCAGTGTCCCAGCTTTGCATGTCGGCGCCCTCATCATCACGCATGTCAACGTAGATGGAACGTTTCTCGGTCTAAGTAAAGCAACACAATTCATATGAATACGAATACATCACAGACAAACAAAAAAGAACTGACCTTATTCTCGATTGTTAAGTCGTGAGAGAACTTACACTTGTCACCCTTGCCACAGCTTCCCTGCTTAAAGAATGCACATACGACAGACTTGGGGTCGGTTCCCTTATCCACCTTCTGTCCCTGTACAGGCCTAAAGAGTGCAGCCAATTCCTTCTGTTCCTGCAATTTCTTTTCCTTCTCCTCTTTCTTCTTTTCGGCATCAGTTTTCGGGTGATGTCCACCGGCGTGAACTTGTTTCTGGACTTGTTGAATGAATTTTTGTTGCTTGGAGCCTTTTTTGTTCTTTAATCCGAATGTTTTGTCCTATTTTAGTGTCGAATTGGAAGAGACAGAAGTGCAATTTAATTTAAGGTTAAGATTAACAATTTGTTGTTGGTGTTTTTGCGTTTACTGTAGAATTAAAATCAAAAGCGCAGGCACTTATATCCACACTCCAACACACGCACAAACCAACTTACCTCAATAACTTTTTCCTTCTTTTTGATTTCTGTCTTTTTGCTTGGCGCAGCAGAACATTTTTTAGGTGGCATTTTAGTTACTGCAGTTAGAGTGAATTATTTTGAGCAAAATTTTGAATTTACTTTTAGTTATTTGATGAAAGAAATCGAAAACAAACGTGGAAATTGCCGTCGGCCAGTGGTACAAAAATCCACATCCGCACACACGATTTTTCCAAATGACAGATGACAGTTGTATGTCAGAATTGATTGGAATCTGGAAAATGACGGAAATCAAGAAATGTTAACTGGAAGTTGGAGAGAGTTCTGTTCGGTTTAAAAATGCGTTTTTCTTTTTTAGCTCGGATCAAAAACTAATTTTTCTGCTTTTCTACGAAAGACTGCTTTATAAGCATCTCTATGCAATCGGAAGTATATTAAAAGAGAAACAAAGACCAAAAATTGCACTTTTTTACTTTTTACTCTATTTAGTTTGCAAAAGTTCACTTAGCGAGCGAAAAATGAAAAATGAAGCTTTTTCGATATCATATAATAAAACGGCAAACATGTTTACACACTGTGGGTCATTTTTGTTTTTGCACTGTCGAACACTTTGCATATTACATAAAATAAAATTTAATTTAATAAATTTGCTTGAAAACACTGCCAATAAAATATAAATAATAAATAATAAATAAATTGGCACTCGAATTTCGAGAGCTGGGTCGGCTAGTATACGGAAACCCACAAAAAAAAAAAACTATAAGGCTAAGGAGCACACATTCAATTTTTAGTTGCGCAACTACTTGGTTTGAGCAACTGAAAAGTTTGTGTTTTGACACAAACTAAAAGATTGTCTAAAATGAGTTCGCTATTTTGTGTAACATATAATTATACTCGTATGCACCTGCGGACATTCAACCAAATAGTTCATCTGTTTTCTATAAGCAAACAAACAGTTGTGCAACTAAAAATTGAATGTGCGCACCTAGCCCAAAGCTTAATTTTTCCAAATTCAGCAATTTGTATATCATAGTATACATACATCTCCCGCACACGGTCTTAAGAATCGATATGGTAATATTACATAAGGCAGTTTTTAAACGTTGGAATTTCAATTTGTAATTTTAAGTCTTCGATTAAAAAACTATGCGGAGTAAAGAAAGCTGAGAGATGTCTTCTTTTCATTTGAACAAAGTTAAAATCGAAAGGAAGCAAAACATTCAAAACACCACCCAACAAAAAAAAAAAAAATCTTTTAGATTCTTTTTAGCAGTACTCGAACGTTTTTCATAAAAAGAAGTTGTTTTATAAAAAGAAGAGCGTCTAATATCAGCTGCTTTGCACGTGATGCGAAGTGAAAGATGTTGAAACAATTATCATGCGAGAATTATATCATAGGACAAGATAGTTTTCTCCATATGTATTTTTCGCATGATATAATTGCGCCATGCTTATAGTTTCTCTCAATATAGTATTCTCGCATGATTGTTTTCTGCCACGATAGTTTTCTTACATCATATATTTTCCGCAAAATAGTTTTCTTCGTAATATAGATTGGCAACCCAGGGGCCTGTTTCTCAAATCATACACATCATACAATGTATGATATTGACAGTTTTGCTGTATGATTTCTGTTTCTCAAATTTGTTGTATGATCTGCTGTCATACAACAATGTATGACCGAATACTACACTGGAAATATTGGAATGTTGTATGATTCTGTTTCTCAGAAATGTATCATTTACATCATACAGCAAATTAACCTATAAATGTTCATACATTTAATACAACACACAATTCTGCTGTAAGTAAAAAAGTAGTGTGTACTGACGTACGCGCGATAGAAGTAAAACTTCTTTTCTCTCAAAGCAAAGCTATGAAAAGAAGTTTTACTTCAATAATAATAATAATAATAATAATAAATAGAGCCTTATAACCATTGTCTTACTATAATACATATATATGGACTGTGGTAGTCGCTCATTTTCTTCATATAAATCCTCAAAAAAGTGGTTCCAGCATGACCAGAAATTGAGAGATTAGAACAACAGGCATTCATCATCATTGTGAAATACAGAAGACAAAAAATAATGTTTGATACATTGCGATCATGGCTTAAAAATAATATTAATTCGATTGAAAACTAAAGAAAGTTCAATTAGACCAATCAATATAATGCAATAAAGTTTGTACATTATTATAAAATGCAAAAATAAAATCTTTTGGATATTCAAACATTTATATATTTGGTTGAAATTATTTACACGGAATGAAGGACACATCGAAATCGTGGTGTGTTGGTAATTTAATTTATATTACTATCTTCATCATCTTTCTGCCTCTCATTGTATTCTTTTCGCTTTTGTTCGATACATTTTTCAATTTTAATTCCAAATTCGGCTTTAATTAATTTAATTCCTCTCTTCTCGTGAGCAAAGCACCATCGGTGTCTCTTCTGGGGCCTGCGCCATGCTCATGTACGACGACGTTCCGGTAAGGCCAGATGAAGGTTACGCATGTTTCCCAATCCCAGTGGATAAAGTCGTAAAGTTTCTTTTATAACACATTCGGTGTATTTCAATTCCTGCAGAACTTGATAGGTAATGCAATGACTTTGATCTTTGTCTAGAACTTCGCATATCTCCTCGAGAAGCTTTTGCTGGACATTTGGGTGTCGGGCGATTTGAGGGAAGGCGAAACTTAAAGCTGAGGTTGTTGCGTCATGGCCCTCAAACATAAATATGTCGACTTCTTCTCGTATACCTTCATTTGTTGATTGCAGGAGAACATCCAAAAGGGCCATTCTTTCTTTTGAGTCCACGTTATCAATATTTGTAGCTTGAGAGAATATTAGACTATTAGTTGGAGTCATGATTCAGAATTCATTAAACTTACGAATTTGATTTCCATTTTCTTGAATCAGCAATACATCCTGAAGTGCTTTTCGATGTTCTTCGATGACTCTTATTGTAAAGGTGTGCATTGTTTTTATGCATTCAAGTTGAACGTACGAGTACAATTGATCTACCCAATTTATTTCACAAGAAAGCAAAATTGAGAATTATATTAACTTCACACTCAAATAATAATGAAATGTCAGAATCATACACATCATACAACAAAACAAATATCATACAACACTTCCAATGAAATCTGAGAAACAGAAAATTGTATGATGTGTATGATGTATGAAAATGTTGTATGTTGTATGAAATGTATGATGTGTATGATCTGAGAAACAGGCCCCAGGTTTGTTGTATTAAGTTCAGTTCCACGATTTCTTGTTAAATTTTTTTGCACTTTAATCGATTTAATTTGGGTATTAATTTACAAAAAAGTGTGCAATAGTTTCCTTGTGACTTATATGGTCGAAACAAATTGAAATTTTGGTGAGTCGCTTGTTTGCACATCAAAAAATAGATTAAAAAGATTTGTAATATACCGCACGAAAAATTATACCGCCAACTTATTACACTAGAGATACACAAATATCAAAAAGGCCTCACAAAGACATTTCTATTGAATCACCACCAAATGCAAGCCCGGTTCCAAAAATGATGTAGAATTAAATCCTAATGACTTTAACTCATGGAAACCATCACTATACCAAGACCAACTGATTTATGATTTAGATGATGGTACAAGAGTAAGGTACGCGGAGGAGGCAGCAGACTCAATGCACAGAATGACCTACAGTAAACTGAACCACAATTTGAACGAAAAAAATTATTTTAGAGATTACCACTCCATTGAAGAAATATCAACCATGTTCAGGATGAGAGGTGAATTACTGAATCTAAATTACGTACCGCATCGTGAGGATTTACCTATATTTTGCAAACTAGGTAATTTGAATGAGAGAGAAGATTTTTTTCATTTTCTTGGTAGATGTCCAATACTAAGGGAAACCCGGAGAGGTGATTTTAGGATACTTAAATGAAATGAATATACCCAAAATGTTTAAATTTTGTAAAATTGCAATAGCGTATAGAAACAGAATTTTAAGTGAACTTTTTTGAACCGGAACTAATACTTAATTTGGTTTATAAATTTGTAATCAAAAGCTATAATTGTCAATCTGGCAGACGTGCTTTATTGTATGTACATAATTTTGCAACTAATATTTAATACAGAATAAAAACAATCTATCTATCTATCTATCTATTTTTGGCATGATATATTTCTCGCAACGTAAATATTTCTCTCGCACTAAACTATTGTTTTCTTCCATGATATACATACATATTTCTGGCATTATGTATGTGTTTTTGGTGTGATAATTTTCTCGAACGATTTATTTCTGGCAAGATAGTTTTTCTTCACATGATATATTAGAAGCATGATAGTATCCTCGAATGAAGTTTTCTCCCATGATACACTTTTTCGATGGGATAAGAATCGGAAGCGATGTTGATAGGGATGGGCAGCAAGTTCTATATGTTATCCGCTTTATGTACCATAATTCAGAGCTAGAATTTTCGCACAATAATTTCACTTGGTCCGAATGAACTTATTTTCTTAAAATCGGATGACGGAAATAATTGAATTGGTTTGAAAATGGCATTCGATTCGTTTAGAAGGTTTGCCATAAACAGGGCACTCATATAATATTTATAAGTCACCTAATTGTGCCTTGTTGTACTGCAGCGAAGACATTTTTATAGTTAGAGTCAACAATTATAGAATTATTATTATAACTTATGCTCTGCGTATATATGGTATCACAATAGACCAACTTATAGTCTCAGCATTAATGCTGATAGCTTTCCTAAGCTAAGCTATGCTTTGCGTCTAAGACCATCGGTCCTACCTGAACAAAATTTCCCTCGGAATATTTTCCATCTTCGAAAATTGGAAACGACAATACTTCTGCACTGTTCATTGTAAGCTGGCAAATGGCCTTTTGGAATGAGAGCCAAATCCATATGAAGGTTAATTCCCAATAGTAATAAATTCCAAGTGAAACTTTCGACATTATTCAAGTTGACAATTTTGAAAACTGGGAAAAATTATTAGGGAAATTTTATTCACAATAACCCCCCATATAATATGAGCAATTTTTTTAAATTAAATAGAGAATGAATTAAATTAATAAAACACGCATTAATCATTTGAGACATTCACATTGGACTGGATTTGTTGGGATTTTCTATTTTCAACGCGTGACGATTTTGTTTGCTTTGGGGAGAACGCAGCACATAAAAACGGAGCCCACAGTACAGCTAAATCATGAACAATTGGGTTGTTCATATTCACACTGTCTATCATGTAGTTTCTTGTTCTTGTCTCAGAATTCGGATTTAATAGCAGAAAGTTTTAAGGTATTCTCTAGAAGAGAAGGAAACATCTTATCTTTGTCTACTTCTTCAAATGCATTTGAGATATGTGAATTCATGTTTTCTTTTCTAAATATATCTTAAACGGCTCTAAAGATTATTAATATTAAATACAACAACAAAATAAATAAATAAACTAAAGGCCAACGGCTCGTAGAGAGCGTATGTAAGCAATAACCTACAAATCTCAACCATAATTGTGTACCTACGTGATAGCAGAAATGTATAGGATTACCAATTTTTTTCCCAGTTCGAACGGTGGCGATCAGAAGAACTTTTCATGACAAGTGATCCTCTTGACAGACTTTTCACTTCCTCGCAAGAGGCAATACACTCCTACCACAGCTTCAAATCGAGCTTAGACCTTCTGTGTGACAATCCAACGCGCTAACCTTTATGCCATGGGGAAGGTACTACAAATACAGATACGAACCTTTATAAAAATTGGGTAAACCAAAAAAAAAAAAAAAAAAAAAAACGATTTCAAACTCGCGGCTACAAATCAAAACCTATTACATTTTGTATCCATACAAATTGATTACTATATCTTGAACGCTTCGGTATTTTGCAGGTGATAAAAAGTATATCTGAAATTGAACTCCCAATCTCAACCCAATAAGCTCCTTGGTTAGTCAATTTTTTTCATGGCATTTATTACAAAAGACTCAATCATATGTACGATTAGGTATGTATGTATTAGATCTTAAATCTTGAGCTTAGATGCTTATTTTTTATGTTTGGCTTTAATATCCATTCCAACTAATCGAGTAAAAAAGATATTTATGTCAACCTTTTGCTACCCGACAAGCGCCGCCGATTAGGTAGAAGAATTAAATAACAAAAATCCCAAATAACCCAAATTAACTACCAATATAATATCTCTACTCCCGCTCATTAGTGCTAAAACGTTAAGACAATTATTACCTTGGTTATGTTGGAGGAAAAGGGTATAGTCTAAATTATACCGACCAATTCAGGAAATTACTCTACCAAAACGAACCGGAACGTCATCATATCGTGGCGATGGCGACCGACAACTACGACGTCGACGCCGGAAAGTAACAAAAAAGAAACCCAAACAAAATAACAAAATTAACAACAAAAATCATATCACAACATTTTTATGGTAGACTGACTTTAACATACGGGGCAATCAAAGATACGGCCACCCTGGGCCTATCCATCCTAGCCAGGCGGCCAAGTCAGCAAAGCACAGCACAGCACAAGCCAGGATAAGTACAGGCGCAGGCGACCAACAAATAACGACATTTCTACGAGGACAACGTCGACAACGACCACGACGACGACGATTGGAAAATGTGATGTGTGTGATGATGCCAAAAGGTATATCAGCTGGCGGCAGCCAAAGTAGCAGCACCAGGAACAACAGCAGCAACAACGCGACGCGCAGCAGTCCAATCCAACCGAACCACACACAACCAGAGCGAGAGAATAAATCGGGGAGTAATGAAGACGGACCACACAGAATTGAGCCCCGACCACCCAGTCAATGAATAAAAGACCACACACAGTTTTTTTATTACGAAAAAAAAAAAATAAGAAAGATATACGATGACTGAAATATATCGCGCAGCGATACGCCAAGTCAACTGCGTAAGCGTCCATACATATCCGTATTCATAGTGCTGGCTGGCTCCTGCTACTTCAACGGATGCAGATACTAATTTTGTTTCTTCTGGTTGTCTTGGCATAATAATTTGTGTTAATACCCAATTCCCTCTGTAGGAAGGAATTATTAGGGGCATCTATCAAAACTAGACTTCCAAAATGCCTCTAAGTTTTTTTTTATCCCAGGTTAACATGGTAGAGAGTTGCAACATAGTACATATACGAGTATACATAAAAGTTTTTTTTTAGGGTCTTTCATCAAAGAGCAATCAAGTCGTAGGTATGGTATAGATGGAAAGCATTGGCAGAATCTTTCAATGAACAAAAGCAAGGAGAACATGCGAATAGTTTCGAAGGACTCTGCAATGAAGTTATTAGATATTATGTATGTGTATATGAACCTACTGATGACAGGCTAATAATTGCTCCAATTTGTAACTTATAATTGTTTGGATAAATATTCCAAAGCAATTAATGCACGATTGGATTGCACGAACTTGCTTCTGTAATTTAATGTGGATAGACATTGAGGTTGAGGATTATGGTAATGGCTCAACAATTTTATGATATTATTACAGATAAGGTATGGACATATTCAAAAAGTGCTTAAACGGATATTTATACCAAAATTATTTGTAAAATAAACAAAAAAATAAGGAGGCCTTAACGACTCGTAGAGAGCCCAAACCTAGTGACTTACAACTCTCAGCCATTCCTGTGTGCGTGTTACCAGGAATGAGGGGGAACTTCAATTTTCTGTCTATTCAGTATTCCGATCGGCTAATGAGCAGCACTTCTTATGACAAGAGATACTCTTAAAGGATTTTTGAATTCCTGAAAAACTTTTTTGCAGCGGCTGAGAATCGAACCCAAGACCTTCTGCCTGACAGTCCAACGTACTATCCATTATACCAAGAGATACTACCTGCTAAAGAGGTTTTCAATACGGATATGTTGATTTTGACAGTCTGCGACAGCCATGTTGTTTTTGTTGAGTCTGTCAAATCAGTTCATTATTATTCAAGCGTTTTTGCCAAATCATCATTAAAAGTAACAGGATTTAAAAGCAAAGACAAAGTCTGCCTACACTTCAAAGTCAACACTCCAAAGTTAGGCAGCCCGGATGTCTCAGATCGAGCGAGAACATCGTCGCTGTCCATGAGATTGTGTAGCGAAACCTGAGGTAGCCGACTCCCCACCGTGTACAAGTACTCGGCTTTTCAAAGACTTCAATTTGGCGGTTTTTGCTTTGGTATTTGGGCCTGCACACGTATAAGCTCCAACTGATACATAAGCTTAAAGTAAATAACAATACGAGGGCGGTCCGATGAGTACTTAGCCTCACCGCCCGATATGGTGCCAGTATCGGAAGAGAGATTTACCGCCAAAAATTGGTATAATAATTACAACGTGGTTGCACATTGATTTTTGATGAGCCGCGCCCAGGTGTCAGAAAAATGACTACCACGGAGGATAACGTGTCAAAAATCCACGATCTCGTTTTGCTCACTCCGAACAACAAGCGCAACCGTGAGACCAAATTGGTCGAATTGCACTACGAACTGTTGCACCATCCACCATATTCTCAAGATTTGGCCCCGTGCGACTTTATTTTGTTTGAAAACTTGAAAAAACCACTCGCCGGCCAGAAGTTTGACTTGAATGAGCAGGTTATCGCCGCCACGGAGGCCGACTTTGTAGACCTCGAGGAAACCGGGTGGGTTAAAGAAGTTGGAGCATCGCTGGATCAAGTGTATCGAGATGAAAGGAGACTATGTTGAGAAATAAATCGCCACTTATCACCTGTATTCTAAAACATGTTTGATGTGTGTGGCTATGTTTTAAGTTTTAAAATATTTTACTGTCATTTTTAGTTCGTTTTCGTTGTTTACAATATTTTTCTCAAACTCATGAGTAAGGCGGACGAAAAATTTTGAGTTTTAAAACATGTTGTGAAACTAGTATCATGTCTTCACCGGTGAATAGCTCTTACAAAATTGATTAGAAACTTTGAAAACCGCAACCTTTTACAAGGCCTGGTTTCGGAAATATCGCCACCCAAACACATTGTTAGGTAGTTAAAGCTCAAAAATCTGTGGAATCAGTGAAATCACTTTGGATGTTCATATTTCGATAACCAGACCACACAGGATGAAATATCCCCATCCGCATCCGACGACTTTTTTAGATTTTGGTCAATTTTCAGTAAAATCACTTTCGGTGGCCATGTTTCGATAAACAGGCTTCGCAGAACCTTCTGAATATGGCCACCCAAAGTGATTTTACTAAAAATTGACCAAAATCTAAAAAACGTCATCGGATGTAGATGGAGATATTTCCGCAACCAAGGCTCATAATGGATTGCAGTTTTCAATCCTGAATAGAGAATCAACAGACATTTCCATGGATGTGCCAAACTCATAAATTAATTTTTTTTATTAATTTTTGGAAAAATCATGGACTGACCACTTGTCTTTAAAAATCATTGGCACAAAATTTTAATTGAATTAGTACGATGCTAAAGCTGTTTTAGTATGATACTAGGTTAAAACAATGAATTTGCAAATTTTAATCGAATATAGCATCATACTTTCTCTACCCTTTTATTAAAGTTAAAATCATCGAATACCTACTTTATTTTTTTAGTGTCGTGCTAGCTTCATATGAGTCTTTGACATTTGCAAACATCAAAACAGGTTCGTGTACTAACTCTTTTACACATAATGTCATTGTTTTAGGTGTGTTCAGAAGAAATTTATTAAGAAAATTCTTTTAGTACGATATTAGTTAGAAAATGTTTAAAATTAAGAATGAGTTAGTAAACTACTATAAAGTTAGCAAATTGTTAAGTAGTATCATACTATAATACCTTAATAATAGGCTGTTTAAAATTTTGCGCCATTATTTTTTCGAAGTTCACCAATCCCACCAAGATATACTACATCAAACGAAAGGTCTATTCAATACCTACACACACATGAAAGCTAAATCGTCCTGCGTGGTCTGGTTATCGAAATATGGCCATCCAAAGTGATTTCACTGATTGCATAGATTTTTGAGCTTTAACTACATAACAACGTAAAACTAAGTCTAAATGTGATGACATGAATTTATGTAAACGTATACTCGGTAAGCTTTAAAACTTTATCTAATTATCAACATTGCCCTAGCCTACGTCTTCAGCAACACTTTCATCAAGATCAACTTCTCAATCACCAACAACAACATAAACACCTTTATCTTTAAATTACCATTCATCATTTTTAATTATTATTAATCTGAATTTATAGTGGAGAATTGAAACAACTATTCCTATACATATGTTTTTTTTTTAGTGAAATCGAGCCTTAACTTATCTCTTCATGAAGATATATTTTTTTTTCATTAAGATCTCAATCCCACATGTTAGAAATTGAGACAGATAAAACATGAAATCACAACGATCAAAAACTCTCAGCAAAATCACTTGCACGCACGTTATAACATCGCATATATCACATCCTTAAGATTTCAAATAAAAATAACGAGATTAAGCGGCATATGCAATGATGCATCGCGTCGCGTCGCCCTCTCTAACTCTTCGAAGTGATTAAACTAGAAAAAAACATTATGATAAGGATCTTTGCATACATCATTATTCTTGTTTGTGATGTGCAAGGAGGTACGGCGGCGACGGCAAGCGTGCTACATGGTTGAGTTGGAGTGAGGCGATATGTTCACGAGTGCGGATAATGCATCCAACACATTTTGTGGCATAAGGACAATCTTATTTCCATCGGTTTTTTTTTTCTTTCGTTTTGGTTTCGTTTTTAATTTTACCCCCATGTTACCGAGTTATGTTTTTATCTTGCGGAAGAGTCAGATATGGCATGTGACGAGGCCACCCCAGTGCAGCCAGCGCCGCCGGCCGGCACGGTTGTTTTATTTAAGATAGATGGATAGATTTACCAAGCAAACCAACCATATCTAACAGTTAGAGCTTTAAGTGTCGCCTACGGAGACTATGACGACAACGAACGACGACAAGCCCGTTCATAGGTAGGTAGGTATGTACTCTATTTTTGTGTTTTGCTGCTGGCTGGCTGAAGTTGATGGTTGATCTATTCGACAATATGTGAACGCGCTTGCTGATGATCTTGATGATTATCATGTTGTTTGTTGATTCTTCATGTTGATCATAACGCCGGCCGTTATTAAGGAATCTGTCGCTTTGCATAAGCCCACATGCGAATACGCTTACGCTACCTACTTACATTAACTTACGTTAACGAGCGGGGGCGAACATTTTAAAGAATAATAAATGAATTATTTTGTGAGCAGCATGGCTTAAGAACACTTAGTTGTCAGGCACTGTATGAATACGTTTGCTTTAATATCATTAGACAATATGACAGTACCGGAATATGTACATATGTCATTAATATAATTTATTGCGTTTTCAAGCCCAGTTATTTTAATTAATAGATTTTGAAAAAATAAAGAATTTGTGGTATTAAATATTATTTTAAATTTTGTATTGAAAGATTACTCATTAAAATACTCATTTTTTCGATCCCCTGTCACAGTGGTTCTCTCCCTTCCTTTTTGGCTCTAAAAAAATTTAAAGGGTTTTTCAATTGGCGGCCATGTTGTTTTGGTGACATCTATCAAATTTGTTGTTAATAAAAATCACCATGGCAAGTCACAACAGGTCGAAATGAGTATTCATTAGTGCAAATATTGCAAGCATTGCTCCCATTTTGTGGTAGACATGGTGACCCTTCATAATACACTCTCCGATATTTGTTGACCAAATTTGAGACGATCGGTTCGGTAATCAATCAGCATTCGTACGTCAAAGGAAGGCAAAATCAGGCGAGAACATCACCGTAATCCATGAAAGTGTACAAGAGAATCCGAGGCATACGATTCCTCGCGTGCAGAATAACTATAGGACTTTCGCAGACTTCAACTTTTCAACATGGCAAATTATGCATAGTACACACGGACAAGATCCAACTAACCCAGGAGCTCAAACTTCATAACCTTACAACGCCAACGCCGTTTGTTCGCTGACTGAGCTTTGGGGCGTTTGAAAGAGGACCCCAATTTTAAGTGAATATCATCTTTATCGATGAGGCGCATTTTTCGATGAATGGCTGTTGTTTTTTTTGTTTATATAGGTATAATTCACATATAATTTCCACAGCAGGACGGCCGGCGCTACGTACCACACAGCGGATGCCACAATTGACATTCTGCATGAATGGTTTGAGGGTACGAATATCTCTTGCAGAGGTGACGTAAATTGCCCCACCATCAAGGTAATGGGACTAGACCTTTTCTTGTGAGATTTCCATAACTCTGTTCATGCTTCGAAGTGATTTTGTGTGCTCTTTGGTTTTTTCCTTGGGTAAACCTTGGATTGAAATCAGAGTTTTACCGCCACTTCCTCACTCGCTTCTTCCAAACAGATCGAACTCTTTGTTATTAGCTTGAGTAAGTTTAGGCCTGGAATCAGATTCTTAGTAATTATCGCTGATTTACTTCTTCCAAGCGAATATCGGTGGCTGATTATGCTCCTTTAGCTCATTTTCAAATAGTTTGGCATTATCTATAGATGGGTGCAAAATGTATGACATTATGGGAAGATGCTTCATTTTTTGTAAATGGCGACAAATGCAGAATACTCGTCGACAAGCCCTGGAACGGCATAATTCTTCAGTATTTTTTGGAACAACGTGAATTTCGCAGTATATTTCCCAGCTCATCTCGAAAAAGTGCAAAAAGAAAACATTTGGCAGATGAGGCCCGGAAGGTAGTTTCTGAGAATATCGCGCTGCAGATGAAAATTTTGCAAATGAATTTCGGCGCAGATTTCTCCGCCGTCATGGTCAAACACTAAGATGTTAATCCGTTCAACTTACAAAGTTCAAACAATAAATAAACCACTGTCTGATGACATTCAATCACGTCGCTAAGCCACACTCATGCTTTTCTACACAACACAGTCAGCGACGAAGAAAACTACATTTTCGCATTTGGAGCACATAGAATCCACGTATCTCGTATTCATGAAGAGTAATTCATGCCCCTTCTTTAATATATTTGCTAGTTTTCTGCAAAACTCTATCGGCAAAACTACTTTAACCTAAAAAAATATAGCCCACTCTGAAGGATATATAACAAAATAATTTATTTTAATTTGAAAACGGTTTTCCGATTCACCCGGTATGTCATAGTTTCAAAAGATACCTTCATCAGAATCCAACAAAATCCGACAAATATTACACAGAAAACGATTTCATTCAATGAAACGACTTTCATTCATGACTTTTGCCAACTCACAAACATACTTACATATAGGTATACGCTCTCAAAGTAATTGCTCTAACCTCCGTTGCTCCTATCCTAGATATTTTCTCAGATTATTTGTATTCGCAGTAATGAGTCGGAGTCTAAACCCATTTGATTGCCATTGTTTTGTTATATAACCAAGCAGCAAAAAGAGAAACAGCCCAAGAACTATAGAATAGGGATACAAAAAAAAAAAGAAAGAAATCGAGAGAAAAACTACCAAAGCACGAATAACAAATAACCATACGTTTATTAAATGGAAACGAAACGACCGCCAACAGATACATTTGAGGTATTAATCGCTTAACGTTATCTCCAAAGAACCTCTTAAACAAAACGAGAAAAAAGCTTTGCATTTGCATAATTGAGCCACATTACGCCGCCGACGATGTGTGTGGTCCGCCATGCCCGAACCGTATACAACCACACACATCTCACAATCGCGTTGAGGTCCTGAGAATAATGCACGGCAGTTTGTTACATTGGCTTTGGCATAAGAGCAATGGGAGTGGAGTCTGGAGAAGCTGAATGGAGGGTGACACGGCATGCAACGGTGGTGCGGCGGAACACCCGGGACGGGAGTAGAACAAACGAGGAATGGCTAAAATGACTACATCCTCAACTACAACTCAACTACCACAAATAAATGGATTACACATCAAGAATGTGTGTCTCCGTTCAATCTTACAGCTGTCTGTCGCCGTCCGGCGATTAAAAATGTGGCGGGCCTATAGATGCCTGAGATGAGATGTGAGATGTCCAGGTACCAGGCGGCATGCAGGGCTACAAGTAGGTATCTCTAAAAATGTGTGGTACTATGTGTAACACTATGTGACCAATTAGAGTTGGATAATTTGTGTGACCACCGGTGAACAGCTTGCACATAATTAACCCCGATTATTATCGCACTGGCATGCATGGCATACACTCGACTGGATTAACATGTTAACTATCGTCGAAAACTGGAGCGCAATTCATAATTTTTTTTTTTTATGGACTGCACTGACATCTGATTTGGATCTGATAACAGTGTTGAAATCGGATTATGAGTGCTTTTGACAGCTTGTTTGGAAATAAAGTTAGTTTTGCCCATTTTGCCACTCTAGTAGTAGACATATGGCTAATTGATGAGGTTTTTCGAACTGATTTGTTTTATTTTTTACTAGATACTTGAATGGTGGTGAGAAATAACTGTGCCCAATTTGAATTCAACAAAACGTATTTGAGGACAGTCTAAACCAACAAAAGTCAAGACACTTTGAGCCTACATGAAATCACAATGTACATATACATATATGGTAAATGTATGTATGATAGTTCGTTAGGGCGTAGGCCCAGATAAGACTGAAGGGTATTCCAATTGGGTTCTCCAAACTTTGCGGCCATATTTTTAAAGCTACATCTGTCAAATCGTCTCTATTTATTAAGTCTGTCTTTTAAAATCAACATAGAGAGTCTGAGCGTTCAACAAAATGAAAATGATTAAATTGTTTTATGAAAGTGGGTCTTCTGTAAGAGCAAAATTTCGCGCGCTTCGCCCATTTTACGGTCGCCATAATAGTCCTTCCGAGAGGACTGACTATTCCTCAGTGGTGGATAAATTCAAGTCGACAGATTCAGTGAAAAATCCGCCAACACCCGTACGTCAACGAAACGCAGGATTTGCCGAAAATATCACCACAGTCCGTGAGAGTGTGAAGGAGAATCCGAGGTAGTACATTCCTCGCCGTGCAAAAGAATTCGGGTTTTCGCAAGCCACAATTTCATGACCTGGGCCTACTCCCGTACAAACCTCAACTGACCTAGGGGCTTCGAATTAATTTCCATAGATAACGATGTATGTTTGTTAACTAGACTCTACAACAGTTGACCCTAATTCCAATCATATTCATCTACGAGGCCCATTTCTGGATCGTCAATGACCAAAATTGTGGAATTTGGGCTGACCAATAATTGGTGTGGTTTTTGGGCTGGGTGCATCATCGGTCCAAACATCTTTGAGAATGACTTTTGCCAGGCCATCACATCGGTCGATGATATAGCTTATTTCTTTTTGCCTGAATTGGACACCGACGCACGACATTTGCTTTCAACTAGACGGCGCTAAGTGCGATTTTCGCCCTTCTTCTAACTTCAGTTCCAATAAAGTCAGAAACTTTGCAGTGTTAACTTTGTAAGTTTGGTTTTATTACTCAAAATTTACAAGGTTATGAAAACTTGACAAGCGAAACCTCTAAATTGTAGTCAGTACTTATAATAAAGAAAAGTTCCTTCATAATTTGGAGCTGTTTTGATACTACCCTGCTTAAGAAATTTGGTCATAAGCTTCATAAACTTAGAACTTGGCATACTTTAATATCTTAACACTTTTCACGGCTGACTTGTTCCACACAGGGAGTGAACTGAATTTAATAAAAATTGCGTATTGACGAGGTCCTCACAGTCAACTGATGAGTCCATGTGAGACCGCGGGACGAAACGCCAATTTTTATTGACTAAAGGCTAAAAAAGCTATTTTGAATCAATTTCCCACATAACTACTTTTTTATTTTCTCAAGAACAGTACAATCGATGTAGATAATTTTTCTTATGTAGAAACTTCTTAAAAGCTTAAATAGTATTGCCAACAAAAGTTTTCAAAAAAATCTATTTTTAATACTTAAAATTGAAACCCAATTTTTTTTAAAATTTTATGTATACAAAATTATATAAAAAAAATATCAATTTAAATACACAGTACTCTTCAAACTAATAAAATAAAATAATAAAAAATATATATATATATATATTTCAAAGAGAGTTACCAAAACCATATTTTGGAAATTTATCTTTTACTAAAGGAATTTTTGTTTTCTTATATCTGTTTAAAAAAAAAATATTTTCTAAATTTTCGAAAAAAACTTGTCCGGGAACAAATTTAAAAATGCTTTCTACCAATTTTAAGGAAAGTTAATTCAAATCTCGAGTTTGATTTTTTTAACGAGTGCATAACTTGCATAATTATATCGCAAGTAAAAATAAAAAAAAATCGAGTATACGCCCTGTGTGCCATAATTCTTGAAGGAACTTATCATGTGTATACTGCAACTTTCTACTGCTGTTTGGCAACATCAAACTCTCGACGTTAGCCGTATAACCTCACTCGTATCTCAATGGATTCATTGCGGTCCCCAGGTTGTAGGCTTTGTAGAAATAGGAAGGGTAAGAGGAAGGATTTAGTGAAAGTCTTAAGGAAAATTTGGTGCATTCTATACTTTTGCTTCTCCAGGAGTAACAGTACCCAGAGTACTTTTGGCTTGGTTTGATGATGAACCGTTTTCGATCAGTTCATCAGCCATTTTTGTTTATTAATATCACTATGCCCGGGACCTATCGAAGGGTAACTGAATTTGTTTCCCTGGGCAATCTTAATCCACTGCGGCAACGAGTAACTAGTTTTGACTTCTTGACAATTGACGAAATGGCTCTGATTGCCACCTGGCCATCTATGAAGATATCATTGTTCGTCAGTTCACATGTGTAAAGATATTTAGCGGCCTCGCAAACTACATATGAAAATGGTGGACCAAATACAAGTTTCTTTTTAAAAATGCAATACAATGAACAAAATAAATTTTTTAAATGTTTGTTGGCTTTATTAGTAAGATCAAACATTCACATTAACTATGGAATACAATGTCGTTCAAGTAGCTGCCTTGTCTGGCTTCGCATTAGCGCATTCTGTCACTCCAATTTTCCAAGACCTTGTTGCTAGTTTCGGGCTGTAGCTCACGGATTGCTTGGATAATATTGGCCTTAAGTGCTTAAATCGTTGGCATAACATCTGTCCCTCATAGTTCCCGACAAAAAAAGCTCAAAGTAGTCAAATTGTAGCTCCGAGGCGGTCAATTGACATCGCCAAGATGGCAGATAACACGATTTGGGAAAGATCGTGCAAATCCATGTCTTCAATTTAAGTAAGAAAAGGCGGTTAACTTAGCTTTGTTACACCCACTGTTGACCGAAACGTTGTCTACAATCCGCACTGAACCGTCACTCTCTGTGGATGCATTGGCTTCTAGACAATAACGTGCGGGTTTTCCGAGCCCCCTATGTTTCTTAACATAGCCGCAGAAATGAAATTGCCTCTGGTCATAAAAGATTATTTTTCGCCCAAAATCGTTGTCCAATTCAAACTGACTTGTATACAGCAGGCGCGGTGGGTGCTTCATTTTGACCAAAACTTCTTCTCAAAAAACGCACTGTTTGGACTACACAGCCACTTTGGAAATAAGTTTTCAATATTTCCCAACGTTGTTCAAGCGTAAAGCGGCTCATTTCGTTCCGCGAAGGTATGATACTGACTGTCTGTCGATATTTGAAGATTTATGATTTAAACGAACGTAAGGCAAGTACAGATGAATAAGAGAAAAGAATAAAAGTAAAGCTTGATAGGGGTTCCCGAGGAGGTTTATTCATGTTTCTTTTTGTATTGGTTATTTAAATGAACTGTTTTGGTGACTTTCTGTATGGTTCACTAGACGAACTTGGGAAGAATTTTAAGTAAAATCAACTTCTTCAACGCCCAGGCGGCAGCTTTGTATAACGGTTTCTCAATATTCTAGTAAATTCGGAGTCTCCACTTTATTCCTGCGTGACAACTTCAATAGAACCGGTAAGTTAGTCATAGTATAAAATTTAAATAAAATTAATATTAGTCCTCGTATCTAACGAGATAAACAGGAAGTAAAAAACTGTCAATTTTTGCAAAAAAAAAAAACGTCAACGATTTTCTTCTATTTTTTATTATCAAATAAAATTCAATAAATCATGACAAAAGATACTCTTCGAGGATTTTTCACTTCCTCGTTAGAGACATATCTTACCTTTTCTTATATTTTAGGTCGCAAAGTTAAGGCGTACATTATATGTATTATCAATGTATCAAAATTTTGGGCAAAACCTCGGCGCAATTCAAGATAGTTCTTGACCTACCTTAACAACTATATAAGAAACTTATTCTTACCCAAAACTAATGTTGAGATGAATTAGGAGGATGATTGAGAAGGTGGAGTCTTATGTAAAGTAAACTGATCTTTAAGTCGTTGAACAGTTGAAAATCAAAACATTTCAAACTGTTGAAGTTAAGTTAGAGTTAACCCTAACGTACGGGTAAAAGATTCGTTGGAGCCATAAGGTATACGATGGGTGGGGGGATGGAAGAGACGAGGATTTTTTTTTACATTAAAAACAACAGAACAGTCAATGGAATCTGAAGAGTTCTTTTAACCATTGCTTCACAAGTCGCTGAATTGTCCTTATGAATTATACTGCCGATATCTGTCAGGAAGTTGAATTTTATCTCACATAAAGTCAGGAATAGACTTCACAATGAAAATGTATTAATTGTAGAGAAAATTTAGTTGCAAGCAGTTCTTGTGACCGCAGGCTGAGAAGCTGTTAAAATACAGTTGGGAAAAGGTGTCACAAATATGACCTGGAGTCTATTCCCAAATCTATAAAATGAAAATCATGAAAGACTAAATCTACAAGTACATATTCTCGAAAACGTCAAGAAACGTCATTCTAAAAACCTCAAGAAAACTTGTTATCATCGGAGTTAAGTGAGTAATGAAATGTTCCACAATAATATCAATCTCATCAGGTAATAATGAAAAAAAGAGGAGCTCTGTGGCTGCCTAATGAAGTCCCCAGAGATAGCTTAAAAGGAGCTGAAGTAAGCAGATTTGAAACAAATATTGTATTACTAGCAGTTTTCTAGGTAAGAGAAAATCCATTTGAAGAATATAGGCTGAAAGCCGACTATTAGTCAAAGACTTAACTAAAATCAATTGAGGCAACATCAACTTCATTCCCATTCTCTATATGGCTAAGAGGGTAAAGGACAAATTCAACAAAGTTAGTGCCTAAATCTCTATATTTTGAAAAAAAAACAATACCTTCTCATTGTTTTTGAACAATTTCCTAATAGCCTTACGGTTATGTCAACATACGAGTACAGATGAAAATATATAAAAATGTTAATGCCAAACGAACAATACTTAAATTTAATAGATATGTTGTCTTGTTTTATATTTATTTTCAATTATTAAACAACAGCACCTACACAAAACATTTATTACTTTTAAGTCATAAAATTTACATGCATTTGGCGCCCCCAGCAAATTCAAGCCAATTGGAAAAAATGTTTCAAATCAAAGGAAGATTAGCTATAAATGAGTAATTTTATTGCTGGCATAAAGCAATAACTTTAAAATATGTCACGTATAATAAATAAACGGATAGTCATTTAATTCATACTCGTACATGCGTCACACGTAGTTAATAAAAATAAAATATTTGTATATGTCCATTGTTCCATTTTAACAAATTTTGGTGACGTATTGCCATCGGCATAAGCGTTGTGGGTGGTAAAAATACCTCAACGAAATTTTATATTGATTCTTATGTTTGAGACAATTGCTATTTGACCGATGGCTATTTGATGTGTTAGCAGAGCTATAAAGCTTCATAAGGATTTACGTGATTGAAACTTCATTCGACTCGATATTAAAAAAAAAAGAAAACGGTAAGAGCTTCATTGAGCCTACGTGTGAATTAGCATGCAACACTTTTGAACAATCAGATTGGATTGTTAGAATTTTAACGATTACTCCGGGATAACTAATAAAAAACATCTTAAAACTTTGTATGGAAACTTAACCATTCATCAAGGAAGTGTTAGAAAAAATTGACATTACAAGGCGTTGTATTAATTGTTTGATTGTGATTTAAATACAATATAGAAACTGTGTCTTAAGACACTTAAAAGGTTTCAATTAGTCGAGTTCGAGTATGAAGATCAAAAAACGATGGAACCTCTTAGTCTGCTGCCTATTTTGATGTTTTTATCTTTGATTTGCTATGGTAGGTATTGTTTGAAATAATAAAGTATACTTAGAGAGGGTAACACTTACAGCTTTTAAAAAAAGAAGGGTAAGCAAGAATAATAATGGATAAAGGCTGAAAATCTATTTTCTAAATGTAGATAAATGATGAGTTGATTTGGAAACATATACTTGATAGGTTGAACAATTGTGAAGCTTCAAGAACACTTTTAATAGTCAAAATTGCGATGAAAAATAATTGAATAGATATCAGGTGCCTATTGCACCAACTACAAATTACAAGCACAAATTTGCGACTTGTAATTCACAAGTACAAATTTGTGTTTAAAAAAATTAAAAATGAAAAAATGTCGATTTTTTACAAATTTGTTAAAAAAATGCTTGTAATCACAATTTTGTAAGATAGTGCAATAGGCCCCAGGATAAGATTTTCTTGGATCAAATTTAATATTCTAGGAGAGAAAATGTTTTTGAATTAGAAGATATGTTCTTGCAAATGTACAGTCCAATTTTCGATTGCTTTTGATTTTAATGTTTCAGAGTGTGGTTTAAAGAATATAATAATATATAAAATTTTGTTACACAGAGACCAAGCTTCATTTTGGATCCTTTTTTTTGGCAGAAATTGGAATAAATTAAATTCATGACTTGATTGCATTGAAGATGAATCAATGATAAATGTAATGGAACAATAATGTAATAAAATTGTAAAGTAGAAAGTACGAAAATATTAAATATCAAAAGTACTTACAAGAAAAGTAATAAAGAGAGATTTTATTATTTCAGAGCATTGCCATGGTCAATTCTTCATTTTTCATTCAAATTCAACCAATCCTTAAAAAATTCACCTTCAATGCTCCATGCTCAATTGTGAAGACATTTACAGAATATTTCAAAAGAAGCTCTTCGATTCCCGATATATAATCAATCTTGCTACTATTTTGAGAGATAATGTGCTCATGTAGTATTGTTAAAGAATCAGGCTCAGAACAAAATTTCTCCCATCTGTGTTTTGCTATGCTCTTGATCATCGACTAGTAAATCGATAACTGCAATCAGGATGTATGTTTTGACGTGCATTACCCTTAGGCTGAAAACACACCGGATAAAGCAAAACGTTTTTGGTTCGATAGTCAAAAAAACATTTTTTATTTGAACACACACCAAGCGAAACAGAATAAAACAAAACAAAACGTTTTGTGTTTTTGTTTCGTCTGGTGTGCGTTGAAATGAAACAAAATACGAACTTAACTTAAATACGAGCTTAACTCCGACTGAAAGATTATAACTCTACGGCAAGTAAATACAAATAACAATTTTGTGTTTACAAAATAGACATTATGGTGTTATTTATAAGAAAAGAGAAAAGCTTTTAATCTTGCCAATCTTCAAATGTCATAGTAGGAAGTAGCAATCCACAGCTTATCAATCGTTAGTTTATTGGCATATTCCTTATCTTTATAATTAAAGATAGGAGTTCTTGCCTCAATTAAGAAAAATGAACTTTTCTCCATCTGCGTTCATATTTATTAAAAATTTGCGCACAGAATAAACGTAGAAGCAGTAAATCTGTAAAGTGCAACGAAAGAAGAAAATAAAAAGAACGGAATCCAAATTTCGTTTTGCAAAAAACAATAGGTCAGCTATCGGCAACGAAACATGTTTTTCTGTTTTGCTTTTGTTTTTCTGTTTTGTTTCATTTGGTGTGCGTTGCACCATAAGAAAGTAGGCAATTATAGTCAACGACCCCTGCTCGAAACAGTTTTGTTGCATTCGGTGTGTGTTGCTTGTATACAATAGCATGTATTTTCGACAACCACCATCAAAACACTTCAAACAAAAAACATGTGTTTTGTTTTGTTTTCTTTGGTGTGTTCAGTCTCATAAGAAACAATGTTCTCTTGTTTCACGAAACAAAAAAACATGTTTTGCTTTATCCGGTGTGTTTTCAGCCTTAGTGTGTAGTTAATTTTTGGATAGGTTAGGTTAGAATGGGTGATGATACGACAAAGCCGTACAATCTCACTCAGATCTCAATGGATCTATCGCGCTCCCCAGGAAGTAGATACAATAAGTGTACTGGAAGAGGAGGGAGAAGATTCAAGGGAGTTAAGGTATTCGATTCCTCCCTGAACCATCCTAAATTCTGAATGAATTTTAGGATATTCTTTAGAGATGTCACCCAAATCGTAGAAAAAATATTCTCCACCTCTTCATATTGACATTCCATTGTATTTTTATTGGATTTCCATTGTATTTTTGCCCGTAAGGACTACAACTAAAATAGATAGTTGGGGCTTGCTTATCTTGAGTAATTACTCTATTTTTACTTGCGATATAGGTACTATAGGGCAAGTTCTGCATTTGGAAAAAAAATCGAACTCGAGATTTTGATCAAAGTTGACATTACGATGATAGCGAAGACGAAAAAAGTGGGTCCGGCAATTCCGTCTGTCTGTCTGTCTGTCTGTCTGTCTGTATGTCTGTACCTCGATCTAGAGCCTAAGCCACTGGACCTATTTTCTTCAGACTCGGTAGTTATGGGTCTTCGGTGATTCCCTAGAGGGGAAATTGAAATTTTTTTTTTAGCTCTAAAACTAACGGTACCCCCCATACACCCGTAATGCAAAATCGTATTTATCTCGAAAACGGCTCTAACGATTTTGATAAAAAAAATTAGGTGTGATATTATGGGCAAGGACTACGTTTTGGCAAAAAAAAATTTTGGGGCAAAATGTTATTAACGGTACCTGTCATAGAACCGTTTTTTTGATTTTCGACTTTCTCATTAACGGCTCTAACGATTTTAACCAAAAATTTTCAGCAGGAGTCCCCCTAAGTTTAAAATAATATTGTATATAAAAATATTCGAAAAATTATTTGTTAAGTTTTTTGAAATTTTTTTTTTTTTTGAAAAATCAATATCTTCAAAACCTATGAACGATTATTTTTTGAAATTATTTCCTAAAATCAATATTATTAAATACTTAAAATTTGCACCTCACATTTTTTTTCTTGAAAATTTTTAAAGAAATTTCTTATATAAAAAATTTATTTATTTAATAATAAAACGATTTTTTAAAGTTTGTTTGCATAAATTCATACTTTCCTAGAAATCAGACGGCAATTTCATTTTAAATTCATGTTTTATATTTATAAAATGTATCTTAAATTCCGAAGTACTTTTACATAAGAGCAAGTTCGTGCGATCCAGTCGTGCATTTTATTTTTCCTGGAAATAATCGGCCATAAGTTTCTTGAAACCCAACAACTGTTGTTTGTTGATCATCTGACACCCGAAGCGTCAAGGAAGTTCTGGTGAATTTTGCTTTTCTCTTGCTACCTTTGAGATGACCCGGTTTTTACCAGTTCTTTTCCCATTTGGTTCCCGTATAAATCTGTGGTTTGGATAGTTATTGCTGATATTGATTTTTTATTTTTTTGATGAAAATCTTCAAAAGACACTTAGTAATATTCCGTATAAAGTAGTATGGGACTCTTATCGCACCAAAACCACTGGGATCATAGATAATCTATGAAAGATCGACAAATGATTTTTCTTTCTTAATTATGTTAAAAATCACATTTGGGGAAGTTTAAACTTTCCCATAGCTTTTAGACAATCAGCTCATGAGGCTTGATTCTTCTAAGTCTCCGAACATTGCCTCTTACATTTAAGACTGTTTCTATCTCGGAGCTGGTATGACTTCGCAGTCGCTAATTATGTGATACAGCGTGTTTTTTTTAACCATTTCAATTTTAAGGTCACGATGTAGATCGCTATTTCTTATGTACCAATTAGGCATTCATTATTCCTTGAAGGACTTTGTTTTGTATTTTTGGATGGGTTCAGCATTTGTTTTCTTTGTACATATAGCTACATATCAAACGGGTTTTAGCACTTGCTTGTAAAACATTATTTTGTTCTTAAAATTCAGAAAAATTTACTGGTTACTAGCAGTACATTTTTCTGAATTTTAAGTTATCTTTCCATTAAAGCCAATATTTGCGTGAGGTACAGCGTTTCCGGTGGTACAAATTGAAACATTATTTAATTTTTTGTTTGTAAAGATTACATACGTCGATTTTGTTTCGTTTAATTTGATGCGCTATGGTTCCGGTCAATCTCTAACTTTATCGACTGCATTTTGCAGTTTTACTGTTCTTCGTAACGGATTTATCAGGCACCAATAACGCAGTATCGTCAGCAAAGTTGAACATGAAAGCATTGATGTCCACTGGAATATCCCTAGTATACAACAAATACAGGGTTGGTCCTAGGACACTTCCTTGGGGTACATCGGCTTCAATTTTCTTAAGTTCGAAGTAATTTTGGTGGTACCGTAATCTAAAGAGTCGTTTCGTAACGTAGGATTTTGCAGTAGTGCCTGGGAAGGTCACTATGCAGTTTGTACTCAAGTTTAAAATGCTAAACCTTATGAAAGGATTGAGCAACATCAAAGAATAGAGCTGAACTTATGTACTTGTTTTTCTTCAAGTGTTTTTTCTACAACATCTGTAATTTTATGCGCGTGGAATTTTTATTTCTTAATCCAAACTGATGGTTCGGAATTAATCTTCTTTCTTCTATTTTCTTTTTCTTAGCCTTTTCAAAAGCAGTTTCCCGAAAAGTTTTCCCATAATTGGTATAAGCGATATAGATCTGTAAGATATAACGTCTGTTGGTGGCTTACCTTGCTTCGGTATAACCATAACTTCACACATATCTAAGCTTAAGACGTGCGTTTATTATAAATTGGAGTTTTTTTTTCAAATTTCTGAAGGCATTTCTTTCAAAATCGTACCCTATTGATTTTTTGTTAGATAGCACATGCTTCTTACTTTTTTGAGCGTGACGATGGGAATTTCACATTAGTCGCTTCCATCAACAAACTGTAAGTCATCTGTATTTGCTGAGAATGGCTTAAAGACATTTGCCATCTTGAGATTTTATTGGGTGGTTTTGCGTCTGCGGTCTTTTCAGGCGCTTCGTTGCTTTCCATAAGGAATATTCGGTAGAAGCATCCATCGTCAAACTTTTCAGGAATCTATCAAGTGAATCATTTTTGAATTCACTGATTCTTTTTTTTTAATTCATTGTTAAGAGGGTTGAATACTGAAATTGACAGTATAGATTGAATTATTGACAGTTGCCACATTCGTTTTGACAGAACTATTCCACCATAAGCATCGATGCGTGCAGAGATACTGTTTGCACATTTATTAAAGTCACTGGCGCAAAATTTTAATTGAATTAGTACGATGCTAAAGCTGTTTTACTATGATACTAGGTTAAAACAACGAATTTGCAAATTTTTTTTCGAATATAGCATCAGACTTTCTCTACCCTTTTATTAAAGAAAAACGGCAGTTAATAGAAAGGTTTAAAACTTTAAACAATTAAACAAATTAGAAGCCCTTGGCCTCTAAGAAAGCATAAGCCTAGTGACTTAAGACTAAACATTTCTTGTGTGCGTTTAAGTAGGAATGGCAGGGAACTACATTTCTCTACCAAGTCCAAGCAAGAACCATTACACCCCTGAAAAATATTTTTGCAGCACCTGAGGATCGAACTCAGACCTTCTGCCTGACAGTTCATTGTATTAACCATTATGGCAAGGGCTACTATTCAAAATTAAACTTAAAATACAAAAATTTGTTTATTTTTTTAATAGACACATTATATACGTAGATGTAGCTTGACTTTTGGTATACGAGTATGTGTACATAAGTACAAATTGCCAACATAAAAATTGCCCACAAACTATCAACACAACAATTTCATTTATAACCTATTATTTCCTACACACGAATTAAAATAGCACTTAAAACATTTTCACCATTTTACACCAGGTGAAAGACGAAACCTCAAAAAGAAAACCTCTAAATTAAGACATCAACGTTCTCACTCTCTGACACAACTCAATATCATAATTACAACATATTGAAACTTTTATAGTGTGTTTGCGGCCTAAGTGCAAAGGTATACACACATATCTTATTTTTATAAACATAAAGGTATAACTTCCTCTTTTAATCTTTGCGCTGTGGTTGATATACTTTCAACTTTACCGCCTGTTAAAAAATGTTCGCCTAACCGAACATATTCATTAGTGCCGGACTGCCGGCATTGAAAAATCAAAGAAACCAATTCTTTCACTTACCGCATATTTCGTCAGAAATAATTTTCACCTTTCCGGTTGGCTCTTGGAAGTTTGAGCTTGTGTACACGATCGATAACTCGTACAAATTGAAAAGAAATTTATATAGTTTTGCAAAATTGAGGAAAAAAAAAACATATTCTCACACCTAACAAAAGGCTAATGAATACAAAGAGGGACGACTCTGGAGGATCAATAGGATTAGTTGGTATACAGAAAAGAATCATGGAAGAACCATTGAAGAATCAAAGTGGAATTGAAAAAAGACAGATACACATACAATATATGTACATGCATACATAACATCATCATCTATCTGTCAAATTCAATTATAATCCATTAATCATTCCGAATGGAGAGATGTCTATCTTCTGTCCGAATTTCTCAATAAAACCCCATCTTCTTGAGCTATTATGCTGCCATCTATTTTTTGTTGAATGCGGGAAAGGGAGACAGATAATAAAAACCTATCCAATTAAGGTGTCACTTCGTGTTTACATCTCAATGTGCATTTGATACTTCTCTGAATGCATTTTCCTTTGTTTCGAATTTAATAGGAATCATCGGAAAGAGTGAAAAAGGTTAAAAGACGTAGAAGGTCTCCCTCTGAGTGCGATACACTAACAAAAAGGTGCGAGAAAACGACCTCAGCTTCTTAGGAGAGAGGATTAGGTTCGTCAGAGTGTCTTCCCAACAACTGTCACTCTATACATTTCACTTACTAGCACATCTAATCTTCCAAATCCAAGGGGGATGTGGCCGTGGCGTAAAAATGAAAATCGGAAAATCGATGAACAAAAAGAAAACAACAAACGAATGTGAAAAGATCTTATGAAGACCCTTTGGTATAATCTTTTCAGTTCGGTGGACACTCTGCTGTAGGTAAAGGCTCAACATTGTATGTAGCTGTGTCTACCTGGAATCAAATAGTGGTAACTGTCAGTGAGGAGATTGGATTATTCAAAAGCCTGCCTGCGGTAGGTCGTCCCCATTCTGGCAGAACAAACCCAATCCAAATGGCATACATAGAGAAAGCCGTATATATGTATGTACATAGATATCGAAGAATTGATATGTCATGGGAGCTTAATGGTTTCTTTTATCGAATAGAAAATGTCATGTGTAGCATTGGAACTGTCAATGAAATGACACTTTGCGTCATCTTTACCCGCCACACATAAAGAGAAGCTGAATGAATGAAAAGCAGATGATCAAAATGATGGGTATCAAGATGACAAAAAGGAAACCTCAACTTATAATAAAATCCATAATAAAATTAATATAATTAGTAGATATTATTATTATGATTATTGTTTTCGTGTTTTTGTTTTCGTTTTTATTTTTTTCGTTACGGGATCATCTTTCTTACCTTTTTAAATTTCTCACACTACTCCACTACTGACTACTTCTACCGCTGCGCCTCATTCAGGGAGTAAAAATTGTACTTAGTCATGCTACATCACTTTGTAATAATTCAACTGACGGCTTTGATGGTTGCCGCCACTGTGTAAAATTGTGCGCCGCACCGCCTCGCGTTCAGCGTACGCGGTGGCACTATGCGCCTTCATTTTCGCAGGCGCGCACTTACACTGCCTTTCCCCGGCCTACCCGTATTACTGCAACATGGATCGCTTTGCCTCATCGTCCGTCGATCTTCTTCTTTGGGGGCCATTGCGGTAATGAATTCTGCATTTTATATGCGAACGGTGTGTGCCGGCTTGATTGCCAAAGGCTGCCACTGCGCTACGCTCTGGGTTACCTACGGTTTAGTTGATTGCTTTTCTTCTTCTCGGTTGCGTTTTTTTTTATTTTGGATTTTGTTTTTAACTCATCGCTTGGTAAAACGTATTAAAAATTAATTATCACTGAAAGTTTAAAGAAATTTGTTGTTAGATTTAAAGTTTCGGTGAAGTTCGCCGCATCATTGCGAATCATTAGATGTACATTTCTTTTTCCTGGGGGCATAAATGTTATTTAAACTTAGAAGAGTGATGACAAAGGAAAAGGTTGCCTACTTCATTTAGGTCAAAGCCATTTATGTAGGGTGTAAAAAGCTGTGTTTTGATGGTTACACGGAAAGTTGATTGAGAAGCTTTTCAAAATCCGAGAAGGTTAATCTTGTTGAACTAGTGAGAGGTTAAAGTGAATAAAAGTGATATATAAAGAGCAGAGACTTTACTGGCCTCTTTCCGAGTGGATGCAAAACCAATCTGTCTCTTAAAAAATGCAAAGGGCTAAGTATTCCACATTCTAGTAGAGCAGCTAAAAAACGAACCTCTTTATTTGACAGTAAGTCTGAAGTTAGGCTCAAGAAGAAACTGATGAGCATTCCCAGCTGTGTGAGTATAACGCCGAAATTGTTTAAGGGTAGGAATTCAACTGGCTATTTGATTTGAATATTATTGAGAAAAAAAAGCGATAAAAAATGAAAGACAGGAGACGTTACGACGACGGTGTTCTAGAGTAACAATAGTTTCCGCAATGGATGTGTCTCCTATAGTTTTAAGGGCTCTAATCTGAATTCTATCCAATAAGTTAAAATAAGGGCCCCAGCCCAGATATGAGAGTTAGACTTAAGTTTTGGGCAGATGTAGGCCTAATAGATGGTGGCCAGATCAGAAGGGGAAACCAATTATTTGCGTCTTTTAAGAAAACCTAAGCATTTCGCTGTTTTATTTGGCTACGTCGAATAATATGATCATTCCATAAGAGATGGTCATTAACACATATACCGACTTTAGACAGCTTTTCAGTTTCTTTGATGCAAGTGACATTCAGGGATAATGCCATGGGTGGTATATTCCGCTTGGCCATGTTATACCAAATCTGGTTGGTATAATATCGTGTGTACTCCGACTCTGATGTTCTGTCTCTCAGACAACCGAACACCGAATAGCCCTGATGAGGTCTATATAACAAATTACATTTACCTTGAGACCGCCTAGTCAAAATCGGTACGGGTTGAACATTCTATGCTTAAGATCATTTGTAATATTAAAGACAGTGGCAGAAGTAGCGTTGCTATGTTTGACAATATATTTCTTACCATTTAGCTTAAACTCGTTTACTTATTGTTTTTCGGAATTAGGTTGCGACATTCAAAACTGATATTCGAAAGATTTGATATATGAGCGTAGGTAAAGTAGTATTTCGGTGTTACACAAAATTCAGAAGGTGAGCGAGCATGAATTGGTAAAGGAAATCAGACACTTGTTCACCAGCTTAGTAGATTGGATATTTCAGTGCTCGTATTCGCCTTGTACCCTTGCAGTAAGGCAGCAACTTTTTGATAGAAGATAAGAGTTACCTTCTCTCCAGATCAGTAAAGCGTCGATAATAGAGTTTCAAATTTATCAAAAGTCTTTTTGTAGGGCATCAGTATACTCTGTTCTTAGTTCGTTGAATTGTCTTACCCATTTCTTCAAAATATTCGTCAATAAAAACCGTTTATCAGATTCTTATCACTTGGTGGAGACATATATTATTCAAGCACAGTTCTTAACATCATGCAGTGGTAAAGACGCCATTTATAAATCAGCTGTGAAATCATAATGCTCGTTTCATAGCAAAAATAGAGAGCAAACGTCTAAAAGACGATTAATTAATCGAAATATGGCCTTACGCGATACTGGATGAGGACTTTTGTCTTTCGACATTTGTCTTAATCTGTGAATTTACATTCACGGCAGGGGCTGACAGGGCATTACATTGCATTAAACTCGAAATATAGATGCCAAGCCAAGTTTTTATCTCAAGAAGACCTGTTAACTGGTTTTAAAAAGTAACCAAACCTGGTCGATCATCCAACTGTGTCAGGCACCAAGCTCGCTTCCAAATTGTTCAACTCTAGTAGTTTTGGCTGATCTTCTATCTGATAAATGCTGTAATGCCCTGATACTCTTTTTTGTCGCCGACTCCCTTTCTTATCCTTAATAAGAAACTCTTCTTTAAAACCTCACATGAGCTTGACTTATTCCCACACAACAGTATTTACAACTTTTCAGAGTTGCTTTCAGATTCGCAACCTTGTTCTTCGGACGTGGAAACAGAATATTTTTATTTCTTACCAGTCAGTCGGTAAAAATAGATCACCAAATTCTGTGAGGGGTTTTGAATTTACACATGTTTCCAGCGGGTCGGGCTTTCATTATTTCCCGCACATTTTTAACCAGGTGAAAATCTGGAGATCGAGAGTGCTATTTAACTATCTTATTGCCATTTTCTTCTTTTCATCAAGTTTTGTACATGCAACCGTATTTGGGATCATTGTCTTTTGAAGTGAAGAGGCAGTCCTCGCTGATATGTATTCAGCCCACGACCAACTCTTACCAGGGGTTTCATAGTCATTGAAAGGTAGTTCAAGTTTTCCTCTTTCAATAGAACCTACCATCGTTGTTTTGCGGTACTCATATAATGTTGATCAATCAGCTAATTTAATAGAAGCCTGTCTCGCTTTTCTACGGTTGACTTGCTTCGAATCCGGTAATTCGTTGTCATTGAAACCAATTCAGAAATTGTGTGTTTCAAATCTGTCCGTGCAGTTACACGATGTCTTCACCTTTAAGCCGGAACTACATTTATATGTTGTGTTGTGGAGCGGCCCGTCTCGCGTCAGTAACCAAAATCGCTTGAAAGCGCGCTAATTATAAAAAAAGACACCACGCACCAAATATAGTTCATGGCGTGTCACATTGAAGTTATAAGGACACACTGCTGAACAACCACCACAGGAGATAAGTACGGTTTTTAAACTGTGATCTATGTACTTATATGGTTTTTTTATGTTAAACTGTGAAGCTTTGGTTTTCCTACCTTACAGATAGGAGGAATCATAAAGGCAAACTCTCATAGCCCCTCTAAACTTCATATTACAGTTTCCATTACGTCAAAAAAGTATTCCTACCCATTTACTCGAGTCATATAAAAATTAAGTGCAGCAAATTTCAGAATTTCAATTCATATTATTTGATTGGTCCTTCCTTTATCTTAATCAAACTCAAGTTTATTAAACGTATGTATATTTTCTTACCAGCTATAATCTAATCCAAAAACCTATTCAAACAACAAATTCGATAAACAAACACTCCACAAAAGACCTGAATACTGATCTAACAAGCATCAACAAAGTAAACTTAAACATAAGCAAACAAACCTCTTGCAAATCTATTGGATAAACACAGAACAGAAAAAAGAAACGAGAAAAAACCCGTTGAACACACATCACCGTTTACTATTGAAAAAAAGCAAAGAAGTGAAAATGCTACTCATCTCTATCAAAAGAGAAAGAAAAAAAACAACAACAACAACAGACCGCACATCTCCAAGTCAAATGAAGTAAACAACAATAACAACAACACCAATAACAACAACAACAAAAGAAAACACAACAACAACAACAACAAAAAAGAGAGACAAAGTAGACAGCGTATATCAAAGTCTTCTTTGGTGGTCTCCCGGCCCGTGGCCATGCTGCGGCTTCATGTGGTAGGTAAAGTGAACTACCCGCTGTCTTCTCCTCCTTCCCATAATCGTCCCTCCTGGGACACAGTTTTTATGGCAGAAATTTATCTCTTTGCCGATCCCCTTCCCTGTTTTTTTTTGTCCCATCCCGTGGTCCACCTTACCAATGATTTTTTTTTCCAAAAACACATTTTAGACCAAAGAAACATACAAAAAAACATTGCCAATCATACCAAAGGCGTAATAAAATAAGCAAAAAATTGAAAACGAAAAAAAAATCAAAATTGATATCAAATTGCAGGTAGGTAGCCCAAATAAGCCAGCGGTAAAGGTAGACAATTACCTAATGCACAATAAAAGTTCCACCGAACGAACAATGAAAATAAATTAAGACATTAAGATTCGGATTGACTGGTCACCGTTTCCTCAGACCTCAGCCTACCTCCTACCACACCCACACTTAAATCTACCTACCCACCTACCTTGCCTTCTTTATCTTCCTTACCGACAGCTTACAATACAAAATTTTGGCTCTGAAAAGCCTTGGCGCGGTAATAAACATTGCTCCACCAACAACAAATAACAACATTTTCAGGGATGTATTTCATAGAGTTTCAATTGGGCGCCATTTAACGTAGTTGATTTTTTAAAACCATGAAGGTAAAGTAAATCAGTTATCATATCAAGTTGGGGTGTTTGAAAAAGGTTAGTGAAATATATCCGAGGAGAGCAGGTTCACCTCAGAGTTACTTAGGATCTCAAAGCATGTATCTTCAGCTCCAAACAATGCAAGCAAGAAGATCCACACGGTTTTCCTATAATTTGGGACGGGAGCGTATCGGAATCCCTCTTTTTGAAGTCCCGCTTTTCAAAAATCCTGAAAAAAAAAGTTTTAAAATCCCGTCTGCTAAAATACTGCTTTTAATCCCGTCTTCTAAAATCCCGCTTGTTCAAAATCCCGATCTATTTTAATCGCGCTTTTTAAAATCCCGCCAAATCCCCATAATCCCATTTTTAAGAATACGTAATTAAGACTTATTGATTTTATGTTGGTTATTTTTTATTTTCCATATTCCTTAAATGCTAAAGGAACTTTGCATACACCCAACCTCGCACCTACCGCAAATCCTATAGTGTGCCCAAGAAGAGGGTTACATACCTCACTGCTTACACGTCGTAATAAGAAAGGAAAGGGGATTATAAAAAACAGGATTATAAGAGACGGGATTTTAAAAAGCGGGATTATAAAAAGCGGGATTTTAAAAAAGCGGGATTATAAGAAACAGGATTATAAAAAACGGGATTATAAAAACGGGATTATAAAAAGCGGGATATCGTACCCAACCCATTTGCGACAAGGAAAAACTACAAGTTGTAATGAGCAGTTTCCACTTTTAGACAGTGGCAAAAACCCAACGCCTAATTGTTGTAGGTGAAGATCAGCAGACGAGAAATCAAAACCGCGATTGAATCGCTGAAGAATAATAGAAATGACGATGTTATTGTGAGCTAAGATTTCAACGACCTTACACACAATTTTTAATGGCGATCGTAGTAAAAAGTGCTTAATCGGCAGGTTGAAATTGACGGTATTCCCGCCGAGCTTCTACAAGCTACGACGAACAAGCTAGCGATCCCGAGTGATAAGCCTGCGTAAAATCTCCTTGGATCGACCATTTTGAGTACACACTCGAGCAATAATGTTTATGATCAGGTTCATTTGGAAAATCATCTCTGTGTAGAGCAAACAGCCCATGAAATGCACCTTTATGGCTTACTGAGCGCCAAATGCGCTCCTGATGATCGCGCATGGAAATTGTTTTAGTACGGAAAAGTTTCAAGTCGGATTTCGAGATGAAAACCGGGAGAAATGAACGCCCGGGGTTAAAATTTATTCGGCGAGTCTGAGGGTAAATATCGAGTCCATTGGTGTTGAGGGATTTTATTGCAGCAAATAAATGTGTGTACACGATCAATCGCTACATTAACCAGAGGTAGCTGGAAATGGAGTTCTGTTGGCTATTGCTGGTTGCCGCAATACAATTGCATCCTTCACATTATGGCTCTGTCACTGTCACGCGGGCGATGACGATTTTAAGACTGCTCGATTGATTTTGTTGGTTAGAGGATGGTGGCGGGCGTAACGGAGTGGCGTCGGCGGCGGTGGTTGCGGCTGCGGGCGGTAAGACTCCCAAACGATAAACATTGTTGTGTAGCGTTGCGGAAGCCACGTGTGTGGTCCCCCAATGCTCGCTGTGTGGTTGGTTTGTGTCCGACTTCAACCTCGCCATTCAAATTATACACACATACACAAAAGTGATTGCAATATGGAATAAAATGATCATTTCACAGAGTAGGTATAGTTGTATTGGTGGGCAATTGTAAATTTGAATACAGTGTATGAATATAGAACGCGTTTTACTGTTGTTCAAATGACGATTTCTCTCTTTTTAATTTTGTAGAATTTCTCTCTTTCTAATTCTCTCAGAAAAATATGTTTATTTGAGAGAGAATAATAACAAAATTAAATGTGTTTGTAAGAGAGCAATTGCGTGATTAGATTTCAATATGGGATTTTTAAATCCGACGGATCGAGATTGTGCAATTGTGTAGAGCGCGATTTTAAAGCAGTAGGTATACAAAAAAAGAACACTGAAGCAGCGAGGATAAGATTGAAGAAGAAGCATCATGAACTGGAGAAGAAGTATAAATAAAAACAATAACAAAACAGTAGCTGCTAAAATAACGACATAAATGGCTTGGATAATGTTTGCTCAACTAATTCGAGAATAGGTAGAATTGAGCTTGGTGAAGTAGGTAGTTGGTGTGAAATTTGCGATCGCCTTTTTATGTTTACCAAATTAATCATCTTCTTCAAGACATCGCACTGATGTGTTAAATTATGTATATGTGTTTTGAAGTCATATGTTCAAGGACGCATCGCACGTTGGTGCAGATTTCAACTTTAATTTTAGAAATAAATATTATAAAATATTGTACGGAATATGATAGAGCGTTTATTTAAGTCTCCTCATAAAGAGCAATTGCACTAATAAAAATCCCGAAATATGAATGAGCTGGACGTACATTTTGTTAACAAAAGTACGAAGGCAGTAAGTTGCCAGCAAATGTTTCCCATAATTTTGTGCTCAAAAAATTGAACGTGAAAGTCGGAAGAAAGGCTATACTTTCTATTTCACAATAGAACAAATCAAATACTATTTTTTGAATTTTCCTTAATATCTCTTGTAGTTTTCACATTAAGGAAACAAATTCCAAGAGAATGCAAGACGTTTTCTTTAAGGATCATTAACTATAAAACTTATTCATCGAGGTATAAAAGTCAATATTTATGAGCCTTATATAAATATTCACGACCACTCTTAAGTTATCGTAGGGTCCTCTGAAAAAATTGACCGAAAACTTTTAAAATAAAGTGTGTAGTAAGAAAATAAAAGTATTTTAATAAATAGCCTCACAAATTGGAGAGTGCTTGATAACTACCGCCATTAAGGTCTATTGATTCAACAGTTTGAAGAGAAATGTCAAAGAACTAAAATTGATTGATTTTGTTCACTGTTTAATCATGTTTAATAAAAACTCGCAGAAGGAAAAACATGTGGACCCGAATGCATAGAGGCTTATACATACATATGTATGTATTGCAGCCCACATGCCGCCAACCCTTACTAGACCTGAAATAAAGGCAATCATCACCCTAAAACTCGGCCGTATGCACCATAACCATATTCATCAAATCGACAAAAACTCAACCAACATATCCTGATTATTTCACATAGAACAGGTCTTAAACGTTCGACCTAACTTCCAACTTAATACTCTAAACTTGAAGTGTTCAAAAATACTTAAAAAATCCGAAGGAAATCTGATCTTTTAAGTAAAATCTAAATATCTCCATAGCAAGTAACAACGATTCCTGATTGTTTTTCTGGAAGATCTCCCTTAATGTGAATCTCTGTTCGGTGTTGTGTTTTTGTTGCTTGAAGCGAAACTAAAACTATCTAGTTGTTGGTAAATGTTTTCAAGTGTAAAGAGCATTTATTCACATTTATTCGGTTCGACCCATACTCGACTCAGTTTATATCAGGTTTATTTTTAAACACTCTGTGTGAATATCAAGTTTACTTTATGTACCCTAAACCAAACTAGGGGCTTTTTGAGAAACCGATTGTAGTCGAGCGTTACGTGGTATCCGTCAGGTTTTACACTCGCAGAACTAAGCTAATAAATTGGCAAGGAAAATCATCATTAACTTGACTGATGTCACTACAGTTCAAAGGGTCTCCTTTCTTAAAGATCGGCCAAAAATGCTGAGGTTCCATTTACCAGACATGTTCTGTACATGAGATGGCATACTCCTTATCAATTCATCAGCATCTAGACTGTCATCTACCCCTGATTTCTTTGATCTAAGTTGGAAAATGGCTGTATTCAATTTTTCGCCTCACTATACTAAAATGTCTTCTTGTGAACGGCAACTTGTAAAATAACTTCTATAAAAACTGCCAATCTATTAAAAAACATAAATAAAAGACCAACCCCTCGTAAAGAATCCGGAACATAATGACTTACAAATAGAATGGACGGGACCTACAATTTTCTGCCGAATCTACACAATTTATGATGAGAAGCACTTTTCATGACAAGAGATACTCTGAAGAGTGTTTCAGGTGGCAGTGGCTGGGAGCGAACCAAGACCTCTGGGATGAAAGTCCAATGCACTAAAATGTATGCCAGAGGGTACTTACGCGCCAACATAGTACAAAGAACTTAAAAAATGACACCATATCAATAGGCTTTTTTTGTTAGCTTAGAGCAGGTAACTGAGCTGCCAAAAAGAAATCTGTATTTTTTTTTAGCTCAGCCACACTAGAGGATTTAGGTTGTGTTTGTTTTTTAAATCAGAGCTAGCTCGGTGCGCGCTCTATGAGCTCAGAATAAAATGACCGTGCACATGGAGTAAAAATCTCAGATCGGCTAACTTCACTTTTTTTTCGTGTGATGTGACAGAACAAATAAAAATGGAGATCGACGCCTTTGACAGTTCAGTGCTACAGTTTGTTTCGTAAATAAATCTGAGATATCTGATCAAAACTCTGACAAATATATCGAAGATACGTAGGTTCTACATAATTGTTCTTGTTACCATAAATCCAAATCTTAGTTTGAGTGAACTTACAAATTAAATAAATATATTTGTTTTGCTTAATCCGCACAAATTTATTTTTAATCGACATTTTTAGTCACAACTGTAAAATAATAATTTTTGCGCTCTTTACCTAGGTATCTAAATTATTATTCTCTCGTTTTTATCTGTATGCACACTGCACATGCATAGCACAAGCACAATACAAAAACAAAATTCGTACACACAAAATCCCCTCCGCTCCGAAATAGACAGAAGACATTTCAATTCAGTGATGCCAGACTTTCAAAGCGTAAAATCCCAGAATGAATAGAAAAAAACCCTTTTATCCCACGGTATTACAAGAAAAAACCCACAAATATCCCACGAAGTGTAAAATCAAAAATTTATTGTTTTTTTCATTATAATCCATTTTAAAATTAAAAAAAAAAACAAGTTTTTAATAAAAAACTTACTTCAGTCTTCAACAAACTTGAAAATAAAATAAAATTAACAATAAAAAACAAAAAATCACATATTCAGTCTTATAAAAACAAAACAAAAAAATACTTATTTCACACTTAACTTATAAAAAAAAAATTATTTTCACACTTAACTTATAAAAAACTCACATATGCAGTTATAAGAACTTATACCTATATTAACATTATTCCATTTACATATTTTATGTGTACATTTTTGAATTATGTACGGCTAAGTGCTCCTCCTTAATTTCAAAATTGTAGCAGTAAATATTTTTAGCCTGGAAGCATGATCTTAATAAACAAATTGAATTTATCATATCTTTTCCGAAGCGATTTCTTTTTTTGGATTTCATATCTGTTGCAATAGAGAAAATTCTCTCTGTTTCTGCATTCGAATGCGGAAAACTTAAGGCTGTTTTGACCACATCATTTAAGCTTGGTAAAATTAGTTCGTCGTTGAAATTCTTCATGTGGCAGATCTCGAACCACATTTCGTCGATCGAAAGTTTCCTCAGTGAAGCTTTTTTCTCATCACTTAGAATGACAGAAATGCTTCTGAATTCTTCAACGACACGTTTGAAGTTTTAATGGCAATTTGATTCAAAAGGTCGGCAATTGGCTGTTTTAAAATGTTCAAGGCAGAACCATCCAAATAAATTAAATTTTGAAGTGTACTTCGTTATCGTTCCGTAATTTACAAATTCAAAACAAATAACAAACAACAAAGATACATTATCACAGAGACAGAGAACATTGTAGAATATAATTGTATTCTATGGTAATCTCACTGAGGTGAACAAAATATGGGGAAGGTGAATAAGTGAATAGGGGCAGCGGAAAAAAACTGAACAACATCCTAACACTACGTTTAGATGAATTAAAAGTGGAAGTGATTTCTAATTAAGAAATTTTTTTTTAGCAAACGAAAAACGAAAATTCTCATTATGAAAAAACCCTTTTTTTTGTTCTACGAGCTTCAAAAAAACCCTTTATCCCTTTTTGCTTTTTTTAGACCAAAAAAACCCACAAAAAGGGATAAAACCCACGATATGGCATCACTGTTTCAATTTGAAAAATTCACTCTGCTTCTTCAGCGCTACCAGAAATCGAGGCGAGCCTCTTCATCATGCGCGCTGCTCCATCATTTCGATGAACCCTGGAGCATTAATTGAATTGTTAACCAACACCATCATACAACTATTCAATACATTAGCAAATCAAAATGGCCGTTAAATGTGTTTAAATGTATGCGTCCATACCCCACTCCATGTAGATTTAGTAACTATTGCTCTCATAAACTTCCATAGATTCATAGTACCTATCTGTGTGAATTTTAAAATTCGAATTTGGATCTTTTACTCTCTAGATCACAGCCGCCGCACCGACTACGACCAGATTGTCGTTGATCCTTGCTTGAGTAACACCGTTAACGTTATTGCTCCGTGATTCGGTTACTTTTGTTCTCATAATATCTCAAAGATATGCATATATTTTTCGTAAAAGATACAAAAATTTCTTAGATTATGAGAAATTAAAAAATAAATAAATAGCGCATAATGTTTCAAATCGGTTTATATCGGTCAAAAACATGAAAGTATGCACCACAAAATAAAAAAAAAATTGAGAAATACAACAACAGCAAAATAAACGTGAGTGAAGCGAATAATGTGAAAGATGAAAAATTTCAATCCGAAGAATAAAATGTAATTTTTTTTTAAAAGAAAAAGTTCTTCAATTTTATTCTTGCAACAAAAAAATGAAAAATAGTGCACAATGAAAACAGTGAATATTAACCATAACAAAATTATTTAAGTTAATAATATAAAAAAAAGAAATATTGTCTACACATTGCACGGAGGGGGCAAAAATAACAAAAAAAGAGAGAATTTATTAAATATACATAAATTAGAATTTAAAGAGAGGAAAAATGGTTGTGCCCACAATGGATACTTTGCCCAGAGTTCCCGACACACATGGAGACGTCGTCGACGAGAAATTATTCTCGGATCTTTATATAAGGACAAGCTGGGTGGATGCACATGTTGCACTCGATCAAATAGATAAGGTAAGAGCTCCTTTTATTGATATCTACATCCACGGCATAAGTGCGTTGTTTCGTCTTTTCGGTTTTGTCTGTTTTTTTTGTTGTTGTTTTTGTTTTTACAAATGTTAAGGTGAACAACATTTTTTTTTGGTTTTATCGCAGACAGAGAGTTCAGTGATTGATGATAGCTGAGAGAAGGTTTGAAACTTAATCAGTGTTGAGTTGTTTGAAGTTTCTTCCGAAAAAACACAGAAGAGAAATGAAGACCTCAAGAGATGATGGAAGTGTTGCCATCATGTAGTTTTAAGTAAATAATGAGATTTTGTAACTAAAACCATAATTACACAAGAAAAAGCTAAACAAAAGCCATCGTAAAGACGAGAATGTTTCTAAGCCCCCACCTTCCTAAGTATCATATGACATCCTAAAATAATGTCTAGGTTAGATACTCATTCTAAATTGTTTGGAACTTATTCTTGAAAATCAGAATGCAAAGTTTTACATCCAAAAATCTGCAATGTTATAGTATTCATCATCTCATAAAATATCTGTTTCTTAAGAAAAAAGATCAAAAAAAAAAAAAATATCAAACTTAGAGGAAACTTTGTATCAAACGGTGTTTTGGCTTCTTGATTTTAAATCCTGCACATTTAAAATTGTGTACGTTGCCCAATTTTTCTTTTATATTTAAACAATACCTTAAGATTGCAAAAAATATCTATGTCTTTGCTGTTTAGAAAATATATTTTCTTTTCTACTGCACATTTACCCTTCTTTACACTATTTCAATTAAAAATATCCCTTTCTGTATGAACGAGAGGGTTTTCCTTCTTTAACGTTTAATAGAAGAAAAAATATTTACCTGGAGAGTTTAAATAAGACAGGGGGACTTAAAATATTTCCAAAAAAGAAGATTAAAATGTGTCCGTTTAAAGCATCATTACGAAATTAAAGTGGGACCAGATCACATACAAAAAATTTCAGAAATATTTAAGAAACATTTAAAAAAAAATTGTGAGATGTTTCTAAGTTTCCTATTCCACATGAAGAACTTAAATTGTTGCTCAAACTTCAAGAAGAGAAATTGAAAGTTTTTTTTTATATGATTGATTTCTTAAATACAAAAAATGCTTTTAACATTTTTCTAAAATTTTAAATAATAAGGCGTTTCTTAACAATTGTATGACAGTTAATATTTTTTTTTGGGATTAAGAAAAATAATTTCCTTTCTAGGGAAATATGTACGTTTGAGTCCCAAGTATAAGAAAAAAACCTTTAGTGGCTTAGGCTGTAGGTAAAGTTATTTTTGGAACTTTTGGAATTTTTGGAATTACCTAAAACTCTTTAGTCCCAACTTAAAATAACATAGATTAAGAGGCTTTGGCTGTGGCCGTGGCGCGATGGTTGTGTGCTCGCCTGTCAACCTCATGATCACAGGTTCGATCCCTGCCAACGTCTATGTCGTCTTTAATTCCATTAGAAAAAACCTTCTAAAAATTGTCATCAATGGGTTGCTGGTTTACTCATTACACTAACAACATGTGATTGAGTTAAACTAATATGCCCAACAAGGATGAATACGAATAAAATAATGCGAATTATAAGGGACATAGAAATAAGACACGGCATTTCTCCGCTTTAGTTCAGCCGCCATCCCTGGAGATAAAAAATCTGAGACAACCACCTTCAGTCTTAGAACATCGTGCCACACATCTTTCCTATCCTTCTTTCTCTTCCGTAACTTCACGCCCGCGCTGTGTTGAAACATTTAAAGGGTAATCATAATCCCTTGAGCGCGTGTAGATTATATAAAAAAAAAATTGTTTTTTCTTCTAGTAAATTACCTAATACGTTTTAGTCCCAAGTTTAAAGAAAATCGTTTCAGCATTTTTAGGTAGGTGAAATAGCTTGACAAAAACTTATGGCAAATTTGATTTGAGCAGAAGTTCTGATGTCAAGAGGGTTGAGCTGATTTTCTTAGTAAATATTTGGGTGGATTTCAGCCTAGAAAAATGGTTGGCAACAATTTTTGTTCGCCAATTTTGGTGATCTCTCGAAACTCTAATATGAAAAACTTAAAGCTCAGAAATACTCCTCAAAACTACTTATCCTCCTATTAACTTCCTCTATTTTTACCATATTCCTTTTTTGTTGCAGGATCGAAATGGAAAGATAGAGTTTAGAGCCATCAAAGGGAATATTACAGAATTTTTAGATTTTTTTTTCAGCAATGTCGAAAGATTATTTCTACACTTTCACTGTTATATGTTATATTTTTTTTTACGGAAGTTCAACGTTTCGAAATCTGGTCTAGTAAAATATTGGAACTTATTTAAGTTGTGAAAATGCTAGGAGATTTGTTGTAGTTTTTTTTTTAAAGTACCTTGGTTCAACGCACACCGCGGAAAGTGTGAAAAGGAATTTCGAAAAATATCTCGTTGGAGTATATCTTCTGAAACTTCTTAAGACCTAAGTTTTCTCGAGTGAAAGGGATCCAAATATTGAGCTAGAGCTTTGCGTTTTTCAAGAGCTATTTAAGTTTTAATACACATATTAGAGTTTGCTAAGTCGGGTCTCTTCCGGAGAGATAATGCAGCAGCATTTTCATTCAATAAAAACTATCTAAGTCCACCAGTATTTATAGATAGCCAGGCGGCGATTAGAGCCATTACGTCAATTGTCATGAAGTTAAAACAGGTTGCTCGTTGCCGTAGTGAATTAAGACTGAAACAAATTCAGTCACTCTTGGATGGGTCCCGGGACACCGGGACATCTATGGAAATGAAATGGCTGATAAGTTGTTCAAAAAATTAAGTTCAAAATGCTGATTTCATTTTATATTTTGAGAATTCAGAAAAGGACCTTAAGAACGATAGGTGACAAGACCTATAAGGAGTTTTGTAAGTCTTTTCAGCACCGTTGCGATTTTTCACTGTTTCTCCTACTCAATTTCTATTTGAAAAAAATAGTGTTCCTGTCAAAAACCTAGCTGACTAAGTCCCCTTTTATAATTCCATCGTAAAAGAGGAATGTGTTAAAGTTTCTATATACAATTTTGGACATACTATAAAGTATAGAGATTCTTTCCTTTGCCGTACTACACGAATGCTTGTTGAATTTTAGATTCACTTAAACACCACCACTGGTCAAAACGAACGCAAATCATCTCTATACAGTTGAAGGCAAGCCAAACTTTCACAGAAGCTTGTTTGTATTTACGATCAACAATTCAGATCAGTAAATTATTATTTCTATGATTTGTAGTACTTCAAATAAAGTAATATCTTCCCAAAATCCTCCCTGTAATGTATGTATGTCGATATTTTGCAATGAAGCGTTTAAGTGAAGACTTCTCTCTACTTACTAAGACTTCTCAAGTACGATCTTCGAAAAATGCGTTAGATATTCCATTGGAATAAAGGGTCTTTTTTTTTGAAGAGGCGGAGAACTTTGACATAAAACACAGAAAAAAGTTTTAAATATCTGTGGAATTGGTTTTATTTAAAAGATAGTTTTTGTCATAAAGTTTTATTATGATTTAAGGCATTTGGCCGCGCGCCGTAATCTAGAGGTCAAATTTGTACGCACTCTTCGGAGTAAATCAGACACAAGTTTAATTGCTGATGAACGATTATGAGCACCATAAAACGCATGTAATGCCCAATGTGTTTCTCGAATTGAACCATGTTTTTCAAAACAATTTGCAAAAGTTGCTCCGGCGAAGTGAGTCAATTCATTATGAATTAGCAAACCCAACAAACCTCGAAAACAACCGAAAACTTTAAATCCACTGTCACAGAAAACAGTGTTACCAATTTAAAGTTCTCTGCCTCTAAAAAACACCCCGTTATATACCCATACAAATTTCAAAATGAAATCTTAGACAGTTAGCCCTCACACCAAAAATGGGCAACCAGTTATACGAGTACATGAAAGATTATTCAGTAAAATGAAAAAAAGTCTCATACCACCTATAGCCAAAACACCTTAAAAAATGTCAAGTTCAAACCAAAAACCACAGAAGTATTGATTACAAAATAATAAAACCTTTCACGTGCTATGAAATCCAAACTTAAAATCTGTGTTCTGGACACACTTCTTATGCACGCCGCATGAGTGCACCTTCATCATCATCATAATCATCATCGTCATCGTCCCGCACCGCAGCTAATTTATAATGTTTCTGTATTGAATGTCTTTATATTTTAAATTGAGTCATTAAATTCCGCGATAAGATACAATACTCGCCAGTTCACTCACCATTTCCGAAGCTGAAAAGAGGAAACAAAATAACAAAACAGCAAAGGCAAACCAGTTAACAGCTCCATACTCTAGAGCAGGAGGTGATCCGATGCTAACAAAAGTACTATGCTATGGTGTGGTGTGTATAGTCTAGAGTGGCGACCAAGATCGTTAGAGTGGTGAATTTATCAACAGACCTCGCCATCGCCATACGACCCCAAAGCAGAATAATATCACAAAATAAAAACCGGAATGATAGATGTCCAAATCAAACGAAAATGCCCTGGCTTTTGGACACCGAAGAACGAAGACCGAAACTGAAATGCTGAAAGAGAATGCGAGAGAGACGTGGCGGTGAGGGGTGGCGGATCTTCACCCTTTACCACACACCACTGACAGCAACAACAACATCAATTGAGAATAAAAAGACGAAAACAAGATAACGACGCGGTGGCGGCGAAGGCAACAGCGGCGGCGGCAATGACGATGATGGCGACCACCCATGGAGCAAATTGTCATTCCAAAAGAAGAAAGAATGAGATAGAGTGATTGGGGCACCATAACTTCTCATTGTTGTTGTTTTTATTTTCTCTCTGTTGTTTGGCAGTAGCGGACAGCGACTAGCGGTGGCGGCGCGCGCGATTTTCACGATCTCTAGAGCGTATAAACTTACGCATTCATAATGTACAATTCAATGAGAATGGGGGTCTTCAAAAGAAATGTAGGTAGGTACTACTCGGACGTACGCTCGGCGGACGACGCGATCTGAGAGGGAAATTACTATTTATTTTCTTAATCTTTCTCTTCTACGGCGGGGACTGACGTTTTCAAATAGATCACGCGAGGAAAAAAATACACTATAGCGAGAGGGAAATCTATCTTGTTGTAAAGAAATTATCTGTTCAAACTCTATAGCATGTGGGTGGCATAGAGATTTATTAGAAAATGTGTGAGGTATGGATACTTGATGGATTTTTTTTTTGACTTGGACATAAGGAATTCATTCATTAAGCTGTCAAAATGAATGAATATCGGTGGGGAAAAATTAAAGCAGAATACAGAAAATCAATGAAGTAAACAACAATTGCCTCGCTGACAAATAAGCGAAGGAAAATGGTAGCTTAATTGTGTTAGCACCTTAGCATTTTAAGCTTGAATAACATGGGGGTAGCATACCTAATTGATTTTTAAAGTTTGCAATGTGTGGGATTTTAAATTGTCATGTTAACACACATAAAAATTTAAGGTGGGTCTTAAGAAAACTGAAAGAGCGCTTAATTGAAATGCAAATGCTTAGGTATCGGTTTTTGGTATTCACGATCGTTTATCGAGGTTAAGTTGTTTGGTGAAAAATGTGTATAAATAGATTAGAGGTCAACGGCTTGCAGAGAACCTATACCTAGTGGCTTACGACTTTCAACTGTTCCAGTTTGATGATGATGCGAAAACTCTTTATGACAAGAGATAATCTTGAAGTATTTCATTTTCGCGCAAGAGGCATCACCCCTGAAATATTTTCGTTTTATTTTTAGTGTGGCTGCGGCCGGTGTGGATATACATACGAGTATATATGTACATATGTACGTCTATACTGTCCGACGGACTAGCCACTATGCCAAGAAATACTAGTGTGGGACATTTAGTGTCCCTTTTTGAAAGGCTAAGAACCTAAAATAAGTACGAGTATATCAAACAGGATTGGCTCTAAAATAGAACCTTGAGGTAATCCGGAAGGCACAGCAATAAAATTCGACAAAACATTGTTTATAAAAACAGCTTGTTCTCGACCGATAAGATAGGAAAATATGAGATTGGCAATAAGTGAAAAATTAAATTTATTTAAGAGTTTGCTGCAGAGAGTATGATCGACGGTATCAAATGCTCTTGAAAAATCAAGCAGTAGGAGAAAGGTTATTTGGTCTTTTTTTTTTTTAATTTGTTTCTGATTTTATCAAAAACCAACACAATTTTTTGAAAAGCCTCTGACAAAAATGGAAGTATTCAATTAGGCCGAAAATCTTTACCGCTTGAATTCTTAGGAACGGGTATGATTTTGGTTTTCTTCGGTACTTTGGAAAACGCACTTGTTGTCAATATTGCGTTGAAGGCGAAAGTTATATGAAGCAGTAGAACTAAAAGATGTAATATTATTTGAAGAAATTTAGGGTGCCCACCCTATCTATTCCGACGGCATTGGATTTAATAGAGAGTATGCTTTCAACTTCATCAACTTGGTCCATTTTTGAAAAACTCAAACTTTTTGCCAGACTCAGAGGTATCATCAACTAAAGAAATGTCTTGTTGAAAGGTATAGGTCGCGCTTCGTTCCAGAAAAATGGAAGAGCTACAAATTCTTTGTTTAGAGCATTTCCGTCAATATTGTTGAAAACTTGACCTTTCGGTTTACCAAGACCTGTAGTAGGTAAGTTGTTCCAAGAAGATTAGACTTTTAGTGGAACGAATCAAAGCAACAGTTTTGTTTCGAAGATGCAATATTACCTACGGTATTCATTTAGCTTATTTTTTTTTCAGCGTTGGTAGGCCAGGTCACGCTTTTTCATATATTACCGGATATAACTTGTGAACCATGGTCGCTGTCCAAATTTGACAGTTTTGAACTTTAGAGGAACATGCTCATCAAGAAGCAAATTAATATTAGTTTCTAAAAAAATTAATGCTCTAAACATCGCTCTCTAAAGCATTCTGACTAACAAGATTAAAGTCCCTGTATCTTAAGGTGAAGGGCAAACTAATAACCTTAAAATCAAAAGTTAGGCAGATGAGGTCATTTTTTGAAAAGGCAAGAGCGGACAACTGATCATACAGGATAACATTACTGGGTTCACTGAGGAAGAAAACATCAATAAGTTTAGCTGTATGGCTACATTTTACGTTACATGGAATATTTTCCTCTACATAAATTGCAACCTCACCACCGCTGCATCTATATGTAGTTCGATCGGCTCTGAAAAGTTTTAAGCCTGCGAAGTGAAATATACTGTCATTTAGATCACCAGTCTCTGATACACAAACCAAATCAATCCCAGAACATCAAAATGATCTCCAAATTCATCAATTTTACTCTTTATACTTTGTGTATTTGAAAGACAGATTTTAAGGCCAAATCTATAATTTGTTAAAACTTTGACCAAAGAACGCAGAACGACACAACCACCCGTATCCAATAAATTAATTTATTTAGTAAATTGTTCATTATTCTTTTTTTTTTGACAATCTAACATTGAAAAATTGTCATTTATCTTTCTCAACTCTCATATCAAATGTAAAAACTATTCAAAGCATGTTTGTAAATAATTGTATGTATCTTGTAAAGCCCTCCACAAACTATGAGGTTTAATTTTAACATGAAACTATTATTTGTATATAAAATAAATAAAAAAACGTGTTTTGAAAAAAGCATATACTGATACCTAACAAAAGAACTAGAGGTAGATCTAGCTTGGTATCTGCCACCCTGTTATATGGGACCTAGTGCCACATTTTATTTATATTTTTAAAAATAAAATTGTATGCTAAAGTTCGGTCATATTGGTTTAAATGGTCACGAAAAAATGTGGCTTGTGTCTCTATAATTTTTCTGCAAACAAACACCTGGGTGGTCTATTTCTTTTTCGATGAATATAACAAAAATACTATACACCTGCATATCTGCTAAGCAACTGATAACATTGAAAGCAGCGGGCATGTAAAACCTGTAATTTCTAAGAAATATACATACTTAATTCCAAAAACAAATATTTGGTGATAACCAAGCAAATAAACGTAAGATGTTTGCATAAGTTCAAATGTTTCTTGGTTATAATTTGTTTATTATTTACAAAAGATTTAAAAGATTGTTTCCTCTCATAAAGACAAATTTCTCATGGAATATCTACATTTATTGTATTTTATTGCTACCATATAACATTGAAGCAAAAGATAAGGTATAATCGTTGAACTTTTCTATTTAAAAAAAGGTAAATAGATCTGTCTTATCTGAGAGTGACATAAATTATGGTCCTATAAATAATGATTCCATTTGAATTAAATTGTTTGTTTTTTTCATATAAATTGATATAACAAAGAGATGCGCTTGATAACGGAACCAGACTACCTTGTAAGCTTTTCAATGTTAATAGCATTTTCTATTTACTTTGTTTTTTTTTTTAATAATACAAAAACTTCGTGATAAGAAATTCAACAGTTAGAGATGCCATTAATTTAACCTATATAAATGAATTCTGACATTGAAAATCAAATGACCTAATATGTTGAGAATTGGAAGGTTTCGTTTTAATAAAACCCAGAACACAATTTCAATCATTCCAAGAATAAATTAATTTGAAGAATGATTCAAATTATATACTGAATCGAAACTGTAAGTGAACCATTGAAAATTTCTCATAGCATTAGGCAAACAGAAATATAGCCTTTTACACAATATTTCGACAGATAAGTTCGATGATATTTTTTATTTAATTTAGTTTCCCTTGGGTCAGTCTTAGCACTCCTTTTGCAGAGCCAACAACCGAAAACGCCTTCAGCTTGTTTTTCGGAGTAATATTTTGGCAGTGGGTTTTGTTTGCTGATCAAATTTAGAAGTGCACTCTGGAACACATTGTTCTCCTGCACCCTTATCCCAAATTTTCCAGAATACTTTCTGTTTTCGTAATTCCAAACAATTCTCGATTATGTAGGTACTCGTATCTTAACTCCATATTATTCTTCGTCTGCATGAAGTCTTTGCTGGAATCATTTCTGTAAATTTTAAGATTTCAATAAGATTAACAGAAAGTAATTCACCCTTCGCGGACGATCAGCAGGCATTAACTGATCCACTGTTTGCACTTTGTATGGTAACATGTTTAAGTCTTTCACTAAAATTCGCGTTAGGGTCCGTCTGCTGATGTCCCGTGGCCCGTCGTCTGGTTGATGTTTCTTCGTTCTCAGCGATATAAGCAGCCGTAGCCAGTCTCATGTGGTTCCAGTCTGTTCGAGTCGAATATCTAAGCGCCGGAATGTTTGCTCAGTTGGCGCGACACGATTGTGAAAACGACGTCGAAATTCAAGATGCGCTAACACGGCCGATCGATTATTATTGGTAAAAAAAATAAAATGCACGACTGGATCGCAAGAACTTGCTCTTATGTAAAAGTACTTACTTTGGAATTTAAGATACATTTTATAAATATAAAACATGGATTTAATTAGATAATAATGTTTAAATGCATAAAATTGCCGTCTGGTTTCCGGAAAAGTATGAATTTATGCAAATAAACCTTAAAAAATCGTTTTATTATTAAATAAAGTTTTTATATAAGAAATTTCTCTAAAATTTTTCAAGAAAAAAATGTGGGATGCGGATTTTAATTATTTAATAATATTGGGTTTAGGAAATAATTTCAAAAAATAATCGTTCATAGGTTTTGAAGATATTGATTTAAAAATTTTTTTTTTGTCAATAAAAACCAATAAATATTTTTTCGAATATTTTTATATACAATATTATTTTAAACTTAAGGGGACTCCTGCTAAAAATTTTGGGATAAAATCCTTAGAGCCGTTAATGAGAAAGTCGAAAATTAAAAAAACGGGTCTATGGCAGGTACCCCTAATAACATTTTGCCCCAAAATTTTTTTTGACCAAAATGTAGTCCATGTCCATAATATCACACTTAATTTTTTTTATCAAAATCGTTAGAGCCGTTTTCGAGATAAATAAGATTTTGCATTACGGGTGTATGGGGGGTACCCTTAGTTTTGGAGCTAAAAAAAAATTTCAATTTCTCCTCTAGGGAATCACCGAAAACCCTTAACTACCGAGATTGAAAGATATTGGTCTCGGGGTTTAGGCTGTAGTGAGAGGTACAGACATACAGACACACTGAAACATGTTTTTTGTGTACTAAATTTTCCTTAAAATTTTTATAAAAAAAATTGATATGCAAATTGTTATTATTTAATAAAATACATTTTTAAACGTAATTTAAAAATTTAATCGTGTATCGGTTTTCAAGATATTGAATTTTCAAAAAAAAAATTTATTATTTTTTTAAAAATCCAAAAACTATTTTTTCGAAAAAAATTTTTAGTTTAAATTTTTTCAAATGCAAAGCAGCTCCTGCATAAAAATTTTGGTTAAAATCGTTAGAGCCGTTGGTGAGAAATTCGAAAATCAAAAAAACCGTTCTATGACAGGTACCCCTAATAACATTTCCCCCCAAATTTTTGTTTCACCAAAATATAGTCCATGTCCATAATATCACACTTAATTTTTTTTATCAAAATCGTTAGAGCCGTTTTTGAGATAAATAAGATTTTGCATTACGGGTGTATGGGGGGTACCCTTAGTTTTGGAGCTAAAACAAAAATTTCAATTTTTCCTCTAGGGAATCACCGAAGACTCTTAACTACAGAGATTGAAAGAAATAGGTCCAGTGGTTTAGGCTGTAGTGAGAGGTACAGACATACAGACACACCGAAACATGTTTTTTGTGTACTAAATTTTACTTAAAATTTTTATAAAAAAAATAGATATGCAAATTATTAGAATTTAATAAAATACATTTTAAAACGTAATTTAAAAATTTAATCGTGTATGGGTTTTCAAGATATTGAATTTTCAAAAAAAAAATTTATTATTTTTTTAAAAATCCAAAAACTATTTTTTCGAAAAAATTTTTAGTTTAAATTTTTTCAAATGCAAAGCAGCTCCTGCATAAAAATTTTGGTTAAAATCGTTAGAGCCGTTGGTGAGAAATTTGAAAATCAAAAAAAACGTTCTATGACAGGTACCCCTAATAACATTTCCCCCCAAATTTTTTTTTCACCAAAATATAGTCCATGTCCATAATATTACACTTAATTTTTTTATCAAAATCGTTAGAGCCGTTTTTGAGATAAATAAGATTTTGCATTACGGGTGTATGGGGGGTACCCTTAGTTTTGGAGCTAAAAAAAAAATTTCAATTTTTCCTCTAGGGAATCACCGAAGACCCTTAACTACCGAGTTTGAAGAAAATACCTCCGGTAGTTTAGGCTGTAGTTCGAGGTACAGACATACAGACATACAGACAGACAGACGGAATTGTCGGACCCACTTTTTTCGTCTTCGCTATCATCGTAATGTCAACTTTGATCAAAATCTCGAGTTCGATTTTTTTTCCAAATGCAGAACTTGCCCTATAGTACCTATATCGCAAGTAAAAATCGACACAATTATTCCAAGCTCTTGCGGAGTATAGTGTTCCATTGTGTGGCTGTTTATATAATGCAGCTGTCTTGTTCACAAATGTCAAAAATGTTTGACGTACGACGCCATTTGTAAAAATTATAACATCTTCTCATGGTGTGATTAATTTTGCGCCACCTTGAACTTCTTAAGCACTCAAAGGACTGTTAAATTAAATTGACAGACACGGTCAGTTCTGGGTAAGTAAACAGACGGTTTTTCACTACACTATGATTATGATGAATAGGGTGAACAAGGATAAATGTGAAGTTTCGTACTTTGTTAATAGATAGTAATGGAGACAAAATCTATAAATTTGGATGTTGGTTGATGAAAATTTTAAAAGCAATATATACCTTCGCGGCAACCGAAAAAACATAAGACCAGTTGAATTTCGTAGACGCCAACTGCTGAAGAAGAGATTACTCCACGATTGTTTAAAAACTATGTTCCACTTTCACAATACCCTAACTAGCACTCTTAAAATACCAAATGACATACCGTTTATCAGAAAAAATTCAACACCATTGTCTTAAATCCCCATTGATCAGATATATTATTTATCTGAATAAACATTTACCTCTAAACCAAATTCAACTTATTATCAAAACATCAATAACCTTTTCCATTTCTGCAAAACCGATATAACCATTTGCAGAGCATCTTATGTGCGATGATTGTCTTTGAATTTCAAAATGCTTTGCCTATAATAAACTCCTACATTTCCAACCGTTAACTGAGAGCCTCTTAAAGAAAATTTACCTAGATATTAAAGACTCCCATCTAAATGCCCCTCATTATTGTACACATACACATTATACAGCCATCCATACAAATGCCCGAACCCGGATTAAGTTGTTAGCGTCGCCTTAATGCATTCCAGCTTCTCCTTAGTTTTGCCGTGAGGTCTACATTTTCACAAACAAAAGATAGATCTATAAAGTTAGGCTTTAACAACGCTGTAGTATATATCACCACCATGGTTTCCTTGCATTCGGTCTCCACTATTCTATATACTCCTACATACCGACATCACACAAAATGAAGGTGATTCTTAGCAGCAGCTATAGATGTATACAGATATTCGAAAATAGTGATAGTACTAGATCTACCACGTTGCATTAGTCGTGGGTATATTTTGTCTTGATCACTAGGTATTCAATGAAATTTTCATTTCGTGTTAGTTTTTTTTTTTTTCTTTTTGTCGTGTTGCGCGATCGTTCCTTTTGAACTATCTGCCCACCATGAACATTTTGAACTTGTTTTTTTTGTCCATCTTTTCTTACGTTTTCGTATACTATTGTTACCTCAACGAATTTAATTTCTTTATTACGGGTATTTGAGGTTGGCAGTGTTGCCAGAGATCTTAAAAGAGTGTTATTTTCATTTCCAGATACTTAATATTCTAAAGAGTCTTGCAATTAAATAGTTTTGGAGAGATTTCTTAGTGGCGCACAATCCTGAATTCCTGCTTCAAATACTTCAAGCAAATGTATCGCTAATAAATAAATCAATATTGAAAAAAATTTTTGGGAATCTCAGATAAATTCCATAACTAGGCTTAAATTTTAAATGGCGCCCAACGTTGAGGAATGTCAATTTTAGTCAACATATTGCCAAACATAAATACAAAATGTAATAATACAAAGAAATATTAATCCAACGACTAAGTTATCAAGCATAACGAATATTATTCTAACTAAATGGCGCCCAACATGGATGAAAAATTAAAAACATCGGCATTAAATTACATATGTACATAAAAAGCATGTCCCACTTTCAAACATTTTGGGAGGCAACACTGGCCTTCTGGGGTCTTCTTCATTTGTGGGCTTTCCGGTACTATTTTTTTTGATATCATTATTTATGTCAAGAGATAGAGGATCGGCTGTAGGTAGACAACGAAAGAGAAGAATGAAATGCTAATAGTAATAATAACTTCATCTGTTCCAAGACCTCTTGCTGGCCGAAATAAAACTGTTTTTCTTTTTATTGCGCTGCGCTCGTATCTTTTCCCTTTGGTATGGTTGTTGTTGGCCATTGATGTGGGTTTGTCTTAAAATAACAAAAAAATTAAATAAAACGAAACCAATCTTCAAGACCGCAAAACAAAGTCTCCATCGGTAGCAAGATGTTCACGTGTTGACTACGATGGTAATTATTTGATCAATTTGCGGGCGGTTATTCTGATAAATGCAACGCAGCGGTAAATGATGTGAGAAACAGGAAACCGGATATGCACAGAGCGTGTTATTGTGTATTGCATAGTTTAGTGTTTCACAAGCCTGATGCCCACTTTTGTGTATATGGTATTTCCTTCTTTGTTCGTTTTGTGTGTTTTTTTTTTTTGTCCATTACTTACTGCTATTCTACATTTTCTAACTGCAAATTATTGAATGAGAGGTTACGTATTCCATGCACGTAGATCAAAGTGAATTCCATAATAAAATATATGGGTTGGGTTTCGTGTGGAGCGAATACACGAGTATGTTTGTAGGATGCGCTCGTCTGTACTTTTGATGTTTATCAATGTGGGAGACAACTCTGAAGAAACGACAACGACAATGACGACGACAGCGATGAAGACGACAATGATGATGACAGCGATAACGATGAGCAATTTCTCGTTGAGGAGTTCCTTTTCCTCTTCCTCTTCCTCTGCTTTGGAGATTAGTTCGCTTTTTTTCGTGTCAGAAACCTGCACCGCAAAAAAACATTAAAATAAAAAACAAAATGCATCATGTTCGCAGAGTGTGTTAACAAATTCTCTTTGCATACACTTCCATTTTTATTCGAATATAAATCAAGGTCAATGCAAAAGAGGAATCAAAAAGTTGGGTAACTTGGTATAGTTGTACCTGCTACCTATGTTTATATATAGGGTTGTTTTAATATAAACACAAGCTAAATTGATATTCAAAAAACGAGGCACACATGAAAATATAGCGACAGTAAAAAAAAGGGGAATTAAAATCGATTGTATTCAATTGAGGATGTTTCAGAATGAATGGAAATTTTTTCCTTGAGTTTTTTTTTATTATTTCTTAATACTGTCACTAGTTTCCGCTCTGACCTGTCACTTATTGACATATTAAACGGGGACAGTCTGGGGTTCATATACATAGTACGCCAGCATTTACTTTTGAAAAATATTTCATTTAAACTGGTTTATCAAATTAAGGTGCATTTCTACACTAATTGGGTAGTGGCTAAGAACGCTCGAAACAACTTATTTGTCTTAAACAAAATTGCAAAATGGTGATCAAGGTATTAATTTGTATTTCAAACTAAACTGTCTCAAAAGTTTTCGGAAAATCATGGAAAACTAGCTTTTAATTAACAATAACTCCATTTAATTATACTAGCCCAATGCGACAGCCATAACCTAAAATAAATTGAAAGCCTAAAGCGGAAGTAGATAGATAGATAGCTAAGAACTTTAAATAAAAAACAGTTCTAATTCCTTAAATTTGGTAATCTATTCTTGGACATATTTTATATCAAAACAAATATTAGTTTACAAAATGGCGCCCAACGGAACAAAGTTGATCAAACGTTTGTTTGGCCGTACGTCGCTCGTTATGTCTATGCGTTTAGACGTTTTCACGTCTCTACTTCTATAAGTTTGTGCCTCTATGCATTTATCTGAACATCGATTCAGAGCCTAAAGTAGAGGAATTCTTTTCAATTTTTATTCGGAAATTTTTTATGTATTTCCCTGGGTTTGAAATTGAAATTTTAATTTACTTTATCTCCCAGGTAAAAGATTGGATTCATTTAAAATTTCGTGATAGACCGAAAAAAAAATTCTTCGTAAAATAATGAAATTCCATAAAACTAACCCAATTTTCATTGACTCAATGAAAAATTCGTTGCATGAATGAAAATTTTCATTTTTGTTTTGTTTATTGGTGGTTTCATTGCATCAATCAAAGTTCATTTATAGTCTTCTTCCCTTGAGCCTGAAGGGACTTTATTAGTTTTTATAATAATTTTAATTTATATTTCTTTATTTATATTTCTTAGTTTAAGACTTTTGCACAGCATTTTGTTCTGTTTGCTTCAAAATTGTCAAAGCACAATTGACCTTTTATATGCAGCTTACTAGTATCAAAAATTCAGTAAATAACACAACTTCTCGCTAGGAGTAATCTTGTCAACCAACAAGGAAAGACAGATCTGTCAAAAGAATTGCTTATGCTTTATTTGCACGAGTGGAAAATTCTTCTATGGCTGTCGTAATGATAAATTAAATCCACAAATCACAAAGATAAAAATGATTAGTGTAAATGAAGCATTATACTGGATTAAACAACTAACAAAATGCGATTGTTTCTCTCAAATTCTAGTCATTTTTATTCTCAACGTATAAATGGTGTTAATGTTGCGAGTATCATTTTCGAAAAAACTGACAAGTACAACTGACATTTTATTCATCCAATGTCGTATAATATTATGATAACACTGTTTTGAAAATTATGGCATGACACATTAAGGAAAATAAATGTATGTACATATACCATTAAGAATAGATGTTATACAATATTTTGATAAAGATTTGTGAGAGAAATTCTGACGATTTGTCGGTCCAAAATTATTTAGGTAGTAACACGCGGCGGCTCTGAAATTTTTGTTAAGGCAAATTAGTATTGCTTTTTATAGTTCTTGCACGAATGAAAGATTTCTTAATTTAATTATATCTTATTCAAAACAAAAAATGCTTCCTAGCGTAAACATGGGAATTTTATTAAAGGGTGTTTTTTTAATAAAAAACAAATTTTTGAATGTCCGTAATTTGGTGGCCTTATAGAAAAAATAATTTGCCGCCATTAAAGAAAATCTCCAAGTGCGTAAGTTAGAAATTTGTGTACTACATTTTGAGGAAGATAAGATTCCAAAGGTCATGAACATGCTAAAAAATCTGTTAACTGTCAAATTAACTGTTACTAAAAACATTGTTTCCAATTTTAAGTCCAAGCAATCTATAAAAAATACAACTTTTACGAATTATAATTCAAAGCAAGTTGTATTATAATTTTGCACCAAATCATTTGGAACAAATTGGTAGCTTAGAAAAATCACAACATAAGTGTCATTTTGTCGAAAGCAAATCTGAAAACGGATCGTTTTCCTTTTCTCACTCCTATCGTATCCCTTATTGTTGTTTTTGTTGTTGAGCTGATTCGCATCACATCAAAATACAAAATAAAAACCATTTGGTAGCTATACTTGTATTCTCCAGAATATTCCGTTCCACGGACCGCTTCAAAACAAGAACAGGTGATATCCATTCCAACCTAATGATGATGAGAATGAGGGATCATCGTAATGATGTTGTTGATGTCCCGAAAGACCAACATTATAGTTTCTGCTACTATGCTACCCATCACGTCAATTTTAGCTCCTCTTTTAGTTTTATTTTATTTCTTCCTGACAAGATGTTATGTTGGTAAGGGCACTTTCTATCTCTCTCTCTCACACACTTGTTTCAATTCAATCTTGTGTTTTTTTTATTCGTTTTATTTCTTATTTTGGTATTATGTTGTTGTATCTTCCTCCGCAGGGACCATTATCATCATTATCCCCATATGCTGTCGTTGTGCTCTCTGTTACAGCATACTACACTCCATGGAGTATTAAAATTCTATATGAACGAAGAACAACAGCAGCTGCAAACTCTCCTCAGCACTCTAGAATCAATATCTTTGAAATGGATTTTGTTTTCTCGATGTTGGTGGTCCCTTTTGGCCGATCACCATTGAGACATTAAGAACGAACGACAGAGACAGCACGAGATCTAATAAAATTTCATAGTAATAGTCCCTTTTACTTCCTATTTATGTATATTTTTGTTTGCCTATTTAGAATTATTCAAAAACCGAAATAGACATCTCTGTCCCTTTTTTTTGGTGTTTGACAGTTCTAGTCTTAATTATGTAAGGTCGCCATTAATGTCAACATGACGTTATCCGTCATTTATCATTTACATTTGGCGTTTGTTCCTTCTTTTTCTTTTCCGTAAACCCATTATATTCTAATTAGTTTGTAGAATATAATGTGAAATTCTTACTTAGACGGTCGTAAAGTTTTTGAATTAAATTTTTATGGCAGCATGCATGCGGTGGTGGCTGGTGGTGGCCTGTAGAGCCGACGATAGACGTTCAAACGACTACACTTTTCTAGAGTGTAGCCTGGGTGGTCCCGTCCATTCAGTAGTAGGTACCCATACCTATCTCGTGTTTATTTCCCACAGCAAAAATAATAATAAAAAAAAAAAAAACAGAAACAGAACTTTGCTTCTAAAATGATCGCACAGCGGTCGGCGGCGGGCGTATACATCGCATCGTGTGTATGTGCGCGTTCAAGGGAAACCTACTATCTAAGAACATGTGTACAGCAGACATTTGGCAGCAGCAATCATTTGGCATATTCAGTGCGCTAAATATTTTGACAGATGTCATGTGGGGGGTCTTTTGGGCTATTGTTTTCATTTTAATGATAGTTCCATGGCATATATATGTGCGTCAGTTCTCAGATATGTTTTTTTTTGCAATACAAAACTAAGCAAACAAAAAATCCAAACATTTGAAACATTTAAATACAATTCAACAATGTGGATGTGAATGTATAGTTGTTACTGTCAGTCAGATCACTCTCTTGGGTGGTCCCGATTTTGTTGTTGCTCTGTTGTTGATTATAGAGGTTCAATCAAAATCGCTGAAGGTACCACCCAAGAAGATGGCTATCAATTTTAATGTCATGCGTTCGCGCTGAGTGGAGCTGTGTAAAGAAGGTAGACATTTATATTTATATTTTTTTATTTTTATTTTATTGGATTTTTTTTTGAATTTTTATATTCACCCCACACACAGCATTGAAGATACTTTATTTTATTTTGCTCTTTTTTGTATTCTATATTCTTCGGCAATCAATAGTAACTGTCATTTGATTGGTTTTTATGCTTCCAAGGGGCTTAAACATTTTGTATAGGTAAAATTCCTTTTGGTTTATGTAGTAGAACATATCATTCAAGTGCGTGTGTGTGGGCTGTTACTCACAAAAAAAATTAATTGATTTTTCGGAGAAACGGAAATAATTCATTTTATTATTGGAATCGGAATATTGGGATCATGGCATCCAATTGAAAATGTCTACGAGTTAATTGATTTTTGTGGCGTTTTTTTTTAGAAATAATTTTTTATTGCAAATTTATATGTACATATTAAGGTTTAGACACAAGCACTTTTGAACCAAGGGATTGATATTAATGGACTTACAGACATTTTAGAAGTACCAGTATACTCGTATTTAAAAAAATTAATAAATTAGAGGCCATGATGGCTCAAAAGAGCCTAAAACTAGTGACTTACAACTCTAAACCATTTGTGTGTGCGTGTTTTGGAAAAATGGAGGGGTCCTACAATTTTCTGCCGATTTCGAACGACTGATGAGCAGCACTTTTCATGACAAGTGATACTCTTGGAGGTCTTGCCGATTCCTGCAATTTTTTTTGAAGTGGGTCGAACCCAAGACCCACTGCATGACAGTCCAACGCACTAACTATTAGAAACAATTAAACAATAAGGCAAAAGCTTTTACTTATGTCAATAATGGAAAACTTGTCCGTTTGACGTTTCATTTTGGCATTGGATTCAGATATTTTTGTAGTTAATTTCGGTTTTACATACATACATATGATTTTTAAAATCAATTTAGGTCTTGCACACGAAGAATCTCATCATAGAAACGTACAAGGTTTCGCATGCATGACGATTCCTCTACGCCTAGCTTTCTGCACATGAAGCGTTTTGCGCAAACAAAACAATGACAGCTGTCAATCAATTTCACAGAGTTATGCAATGTGTTTAGCATTTAATCAAAATTTAAACACTGTACGGCGACTGAGAGTGATGTACGCTCGGTGATTTACAGTTTACGCTGAGTGGGTGGTTGTACATTGACAAAAAAATATTTAGGCATTATGAAGTATTACGAGATTGGAAAAGATTAAGTGCAGATTTAATTTAATCCTGGTTAAGTTGTGTGTTGGAGAGATAGTAGATATGGATTCGATAATACAGGGCAGTGCGAATTCAGGATGAAATTTTTTTTAAGCTGCTTAAGTTTTAAAACAGAATTCCAAAGGAAAAAAAATTAAAACTGATCATCATAGTTTTTCTTAATATTCTATTTTAAGGATCAACACCTTTTGGTAAGTGTTTGAACAAATGTTTGAAGCAATTTTCCCACTACGATTTCTCGAATGTATGTATTTTGAAAAAAATCAACGGTGTCTTTTCGAAATCAATCGTCAAAAAATGGTGCTCACTAAATTTCGATGAAAGAACACATTTTTCTGATCATTTCTTATTATTTTTCTGGGAAAATAACCAATTTCACGAAATTTGTCCTTGAAAGAACTCAATTCGAGATTAGATAACCACAGTTGCTCGAGCCGATGCTTCATTAACAAAAACGAAGGAAGAGTACGGCTTCATGTTGTTGTGTTAAGTTTAGACCAAACAATCAATGCCAGAAGCCTCAGTACAGATGATGAGAAGAAGCTTCCTCGGTTTCGAAGGCTTTGTTTCAAGAAAGGACCCTAACTGGAGTTGCCACAACTCAACACTTACCTAGTAACCTAAGGACAGCCATGCTATCTGTATACTTAAAAAATGTTAAAAGATTTTTTGAATAAAAATATCGGTATTGTAAGTTTGTCGAAAAATCCGATGGCAAAACGTTTTTCTGGTCCTTATTCGGAATTCCCCCCCCCCCCCCCCCCACCAAAATGCACTTTTTTTTTAATGAATCGATAAAAAAAAGTGTGCTGTTGATAAAAACATCAAATTATGGTGGAGAAACACTTTTTTATGGTAAAAAAGTGAAGTATAAAAAAATTAATATAGGCCATAGGGTAAATTCAAAGTTTCTTTAAATCCAGATTCTGTGAATGCAAACGAAAATTTGCACACACCCAACCTCGCACCTACCCCAAATCCTATAGTGTGGCCAAGCAGGAGGGTTGCAGGGGGGCAGCATGCCCCCCCATACATATATCACTGTTTAAACGCCGACGTTATGCGTAAGCAAGCAAAAAAAGCAAATATCCCATACAAAAGTAGTTTTAATTATAGTACTGTGGGTGGTCCGCTTTTACTTCACTTTTTTACCATAAAAAAGTGTTTCTCCTGCATAATTCGATGTTTTTTATCAACAGCAAACACTCTTTTATCGATTCGTTAAAAAAAAAGTTCATTTTGGTGGGGGGGGGGGGGGGGGAATTCCGAATAAGGGCCAACAGTACTGGGGGTGGTCCGCTTATACTTCACTTTTTTACCATAAAAAAGTGTTTCTCCTCCATAATTTGATGTTTTTTATCAACAGCAAACACTTTTTTATCGATTCGTAAAAAAAAAAGTTCATTTTGGTGGGGGGGGGGGGGGAATTCCGAATAAGGTCCGTTTTTCTTATAGATAAAACCATTTAATTAAAGTCACAAACAAAAGCTTAAACAAAAAAATATCAAAGGTCTGCGGTTTTCACGCAAATACTAGCTAAAATTCTACCTACAAAGGGTTCGTCAACCTTATATAATAGCTGTAACTTTACCCATCTATTTTGAAAATTGAACCTCAACGTAAAACAAAATTGATTTTTTTAATAAAATCGTTCTAATTTTGTCCAATATCCCAACTCCTCAAAGTCGTTCTTCCCATGAAAATTGAGACATTTAAAAAATATGTTAGTCGTTTATGTCATCATCATCATCTTAAAAAATTATCTACGGTTATTTAATGGTTCCTAAATTTCTTGTTGCAAAACGAAACAAATAAAAGGTATTTTTTCTTAAGAAAAAAGATTCGATATGCAATCATTGTTGTCGTTCGTCTACCTGTGGATCGAATCGAGTCTCTGTTTATTGAAACATCAATTTCTGTAATTCAGGTAGATAGGTACCAAGTCCATGACGACGACACGATGACAACCAACAACAACGTCAGTGGTCAGTAGGCTAAAGTATAAGGTATCCTCCGTCACGGACCATTTATACAAAATCGTTTGCCAAATAACAAAGGTATTTCCTTTCTCGAAAATCAAGTATGTTGGCCCCTAATGTATCATTCTCTGACTATACGTATACTCGTATGAAGTGTTAACAACCACCAAAATTCTTTTTCGATATCTTAATAACAAAGACCACCGACACGACATGGACGATTCCGACAAATTTTCGGAAGAACAAATTAACAGAAAGAAAAAAAAATAATTTTCGAGAAAAGAATTGTGACAGAAGACCAATGAGAGATGATCAACCTGAACACTCACTGTATGGAGAAGATGACGAACAAGACCTACCTGGTGATCCCAAACAATGCTTTGTGTGATCGGTTCAGCCGAATTGAGTCGTAGTCGACGACAACGTGCCAGGCCTATAATTTCGGATTTGTGGAAATACACGAGGAAAGATTAAAACAAATTCTTAGAAGTAAAGATTTTACAAAGGAGAAAATAAAAAAAAATAACACAGGACTTACAGAAAAAAGGTTTTCGCAGCATCATAACAATTCCAAAAACTAAAAAAAAAAAATTCAAACGAAACTCGAACAAAAGCATTTATAGCTATTTCGGTGTAGGCCAGCCATCCATACGTCCTCCAACGCGCCGCAACGTCGCTCAGCCTCAGTTAGCAACCAGCCTCTCCCTCTAAGTAGATTCTTATGTTGTTCGAGCTGCGGGCGTTTACCGATACATCCGCATAAATACATACATCTTACCATAAATCGGCAACAATTACAACAATAACAACAACAACTGCAAGGGCGGCCTTTCCACCCGGTCGTCGCTGTGCCGCAGTCGTAGTTGCAGTTGCAGCCGCTGCCGTCACCGCCCGCCTGCTGTGAAAAGTATGCTGGTTGATGTCTTAATTATCCGTAGACACACACGGAAATGCTAAAATATGCTCCATGCCGCGAACTCAGCTAGGCCATAAGACCGAACACAACAAGACCAAAAAGATGTACAAAAATGTAGGTAGGTATTCTTTATGCACGAAAGCGGATCTACTTTGCCAGGAAACTGTGAAGGGCGAAAAGTTATTGGGGTTAGAAAATATTTGATTGGGAGTTAACACTTTCGATTTTGATTATAACATTCTTAGGATGAGAACAAAGTGGTGCGAGCGTAAGTGAGGCCAGCGACGAGGCGATCGAAAAGTATTCTTTCTATAATTTCATTTGACAGATATTGAAGTGGGAAAAACAGGTTTTTAAGTTCTTGTCGTTTATAGGCTAGCAAATTCAAAATTAATCCATTTCTAAACTGAAAATATGGCTTAATTACGATGCTACATAATAGTTAGCTTGAAACTTTGAGGAGCACTGCGTAAGCTAATCAACCCTTAGGCCGGATTCACACTGCAGAAATCATATCGATAGAATCTCGATATGTTAAAATATTGTTACAAATGAAGGATACGCTCCCGATCCGGACATTGTTTCTCGATTAATAATATTTTATCGTAGCTAAACGTATTCAGATCGGCACATTAGTGTGAATTCGGCCTTAAAAGTTAAACGTCAGAATACAAGTTAAAATAAAGTATTTGCTTTTCTCCGGTCTCTTTTCTTCTCCATTTACTCGTTCTTCTACTCATGTCATAAGTCTGTATGTTTACTTTTAGAGTTTCTTTTCATTCCAAGTTCCAATAACCCTGGCGATTCTCCAGTTAAGCCTTGGTAGCAACTGAGGCGAAGGGAAAAAATCCGTACAAAAATGTCACAAAGAAAATCCGAAAATTTCGTGCTGTTTTTCATTTTGGACTACACTGTTCGATGAGGAATATTGATAGTTGATAGTTGAACAGATAATTTGGAGAAGTCTCCACTGTTTTTCACACAGAATAAATTGCACGTAACATTATGTGTGCGGAAAATATTATTTGTAGAAATATGATTTATTTGTTTTTTGTTGCTAATTTTGTATTTTGTTTGTTTTTCAATTGGTGAAACTCTCCACGAATATATCTCCGCTGTACTGTTGTAACCATTTCATTGTTTTATTGAAGACCGCAGACAAATTTCGTTCCGTATCAGAAGCGTAATAGGCTTAACGTAAGTGCTTTGAAAATTGATGATTGTGCCAGAATAGTAGTTAAGTCTCCACTTTGGTTTCATACACAACAGAATGCGGTAGAAATAGCTGTGAATAGAATAGAAATACTGTGTTCTGTTTATGTCTCCTGAATGTACATTTTGGATAAAAGTTTCACTTGCAAAGTGTGTGTAAAACTCTCCATGAATATTTTTCCGTTATGTCTTTCGAGTTGGAGACCTCAGTCAAATTTCGTTTGGTTCCAACTGCGTTATAGAACTTATTTTTGAAAAAAGACTTTTTTCGAAATAACTGTGGAGACTTTCAATTGATAATCATGTATCCAATTGAATATTTTACAGTTTAAAAGCCAAAAGAAGAGTTTGTTTCGGTGGTTAGAAAATAATTGATCGACTTTTCGCAAGAGACGTCTTATATGGTGACTTCGTAAGTCCGCTCCTGCTTGTGCAGATACTTTTGTGGTTCATTTCAGATTTAAGTTCGTTTTTATCTATTTTTCAGTCCGTCCTCCTAGGTACGGAATGAAATACCTTTTGTGTCGTTTTTGTTTTTTTTTTTTATTATTTTGAAGATATTTGGCTTAAAAGGTATAAAGGTGCCTATGGCGTGATGGTGTGGCAGAGGGATAGGCACGGTAGGTTTTATGACCGAAAGACAAGAGCGCGCACATTGGGCGTTCGGAGAAAATTGAGTTGTTGCCCTGCGATAGCATGGTGGTTAGTTGGTAAAGTTGTAAAAGAGCATTGAGCTTGTGAGGTCTCACTTTATGATGGGACCCAATCTTAGGCATTTATGGGTCCATCACACCGGTTGGTCGGTCGATCGGTCGGGTATAGTTGGTTGTCCAAAAACACACCACATGGGCGGCTGGTGTAGTAGGCTTTTCTCGGGTAATAAATATATGTGTACTGAGTATATATACATATGTAAGGTATCATATCTTTGATTCCATGGAAGCTGTTATGTTTTCTTCTTGTTTTTTTTTTTTTTTTTTTGCATTCATGATCTTGAGGATTTCTGAGAGGTTAAAAATGCAAAAGAGAATTATCGAAAGTATTCAGGGAATTTCAGGCGCGGAACTCTTTTTAATTGATAACATCATCGAATAATGTAGAATGTTCGCTTTCGAAGAACAAATAATCTTAATCGTAAAACTTTTTTTTTGTGTTGGTCTTATTGATAGAAGTCTTTAGGAAAGGTGAATTGGTTTTGTGACCCTCATTAGGTGTCACGATGGAATTGATGATCACCGACTGAACGAGAAAAAAGAAACACCTTAAAAGCATGGGAAAGGAATGTCATGTGAATAGTCAAATAGTTCTGTAGCATGCTTTGAAAAAAGTCATGCGTTAGGATGAGTATATAGAGTATACATCTAGGCGTAGAATTCTTATTATAAAGGCTTTCCTCAGCTGTTAACGTTTTTTTAAACTTAAAGAGCTAACTTATTCGGCTATTTTTTTTTCTTGAACTTGATTTGAAGAGACCGAACTAGGTTCTGAAGATAGTATGGGACAAAAATAGGTTACACTTTTTCCTAAACTATTTTTTTAATTGAAAACTCAAAATTAATATTTCTTTCTTTTTGTTTTAGGGAAAAGCACGAGGAAGTCGAACAGCGATATACCTGCGATCAGTGTTTCAATCTCACCTCCAATCCCTTGGTTATTCGGTACAAAAACACGCCGGCAAAGTGCTATTTGTTGCGATTTTAGTCCTCAGTACATTTTGTGTTGGCCTAAAAAGTGCACAAATGCATTCCACAGTAAATCAGCTCTGGATACAAGGTAGGTTTTTGAAGAAGATAAACCCCCAAACATCCTTCAATTTAACCGAATATATCTTTATTTATTAAAGAAGGTGGTCGATTGGAAAACGAACTAGCTTACACACAAAAAGCCATCGGCGAGGTGGAATCATCAACACATCAGCTTATTATACAAACAGCGCATGATCCAAACGCTTCGGTGTTGCACGCGAAGGCCCTGCTTACGCATTTGGAAGTTCTGAAAAAAGCTACTTCTGTGGGAGTTTATATGTTCGAAACGGAATGGACGTTGCGCGATATGTGCAACACACCAACAATACCAAGCTTCGAGGAACACTATCTGGTGGAGCAGATTTTCAACCATGTAATACCATGTTCAATAATAACTCCGTTGGATTGTTTTTGGGAGGGCAGTCATTTACTGGGGCCGGAGTTTCCTGTTCAGATACCGTAAGTTGCAAGTGTTTGTTTTGAAACTTTGTTTAAAATTTGATTTATCTATTTTAGTGGAATGGACAAAAGAATCAAGTGGGCCTGGCTGAATCCGCTCAATTTCCTGCAATCTATGAAGCGGGACATGACAAAGGATCCTTTTCCCATTGAAGTTGTTGAACAGTATATGAAGCGGGCTGGGATCTCTTCAGGCTATACACAGAAACCATGTTTGGATCCAAAAAATCCGGACTGTCCCGATACCGCTCCGAATAAAAATAGTACGACACCTCCTGATGTGGGCGCAATTTTAACGGGGGGATGCTATGGTTATGCCACAAAATATATGCATTGGCCAGAGGAGCTTATTGTTGGAGGAGTGATCAGAAACCGAACGGGACACTTAAAGAAGGCTAAAGGGCTACAGACAGTAGTTCAGCTGATGACGGAAAAAGAGATGTATGACTCGTTTTATGATCAGTACAAGGTCCACCACATCAGCTGGACACCAGAGAAAGCGGCTGAAGTCTTGAATGCCTGGCAGAAAAAGTTCTCCAACGAAGTTGATAACCTGCTTAAGAACTCAAGAATATCGAATTCCTATGATATCTATGTATTTTCGTCTGCTTCATTGGATGATATCCTTGCTAAGTTTTCCAACGCTAGTCCTTTGAGCATTGTGATTGGAGTTGCGGCGACAGTGTTTTACGCCTTTTGCACACTTCTTCGTTGGAAGGAACCAGTAAAAGGACAGAGTACTGTTGGAGTTGCTGGAGTCCTTCTCATTGGTATGTCGACTGCGGCTGGACTGGGACTCTGTGCTTTGTTGGGGATAGTATTTAATGCAGCGACAACACAGGTTGTACCGTTTCTGGCTCTTGGTCTAGGAGTGGACCATATCTTCATGCTTACTGCAGCATATGCGGAGAGTAATCGTAAAGAGGAGACCAAATATATCCTCAAGAAGGTCGGACCAAGTATTCTATTCAGTGCTGTCACAACAGCAGGAAGTTTTTTCGCTGCAGTTTTCATTCCCGTGCCAGCACTGAAGTCCTTCTGTCTTCAAGCTGCGATTGTTATGTGCTTCAATTTGGCAGCAGCTTTGTTAGTATTTCCTGCTATGATTTCGCTGGACCTTCGGCGGAGAATGGCTGGTAGGGCGGATATTTTATGTTGCTGTTTCCCCATTTGGAAGGAAAAGCCTTTGCCGACACTTAGTACCAGGTCAGCTGGTCCGTCCAGTTTGAATAACAATCGTTATGAAAACCCTCGGAATTTGGGTTTTCCGATTAAGAACTGTAACAATCGTGGCTTTGGAGTGGGAGGTCTGCCCAATCAGGTTAATCAAGAAGAAGCATTATTAAACTGTGCCGAGAAACGTATGTGGCGTTTTTCATTGTCGAAATTCGCCTACAAACACTACACTCCGATTCTAATGAAGAGCTCGGTGAAGTTCCTGGCTGTTATGGTTTTCATAGGAACCCTCATATTTGGATTCTATTCGGCAACAAAACTACAAGATGGCCTCGACTTAATAGACTTGGTGCCCAAAGACACAAACGAATATAAGTTCCTTAATGCCCAAACGTCAATGTTTGGCTTTTACAGTATGTACGCTGTGACACAGGGAAATTTTGAATATCCCAATAATCAAGCACTCTTGCATGAGTATCATGAGGCTTTTGTGCGAGTTCCACATGTGATCAAAAACGACAATGGCGGCCTGCCGGATTTTTGGTTATCGCTTTTTCGCGATTGGTTGAAAAATTTACAAGATACATTTGATCGGGAGAGGCGCGAAGGTCGCATTACTCAGGAACGATGGTTTAGCAATGCGAGCGGTGATGCAATTTTGGCGTATAAGCTTATCGTACAAACTGGCTATGTGGACAATCCTATCGACAAGAGTTTGGTCTCCGAAAATCGCTTGGTGGATAGAAATGGAATTATCAATCCAAAAGCTTTCTATAACTATCTCTCTGCTTGGGCAACTAATGATATGTTTGCCTATGGGGCTTCACAGGTAGGTCAAAATAAAACTATTCAAACAAAATCTGTAGATGCAGAAATTTGTCAATCTTTGAAAGCTCTGTCAAAGGATTCGTTGGTTGTCATTGCGCAATCGAGTCATGTGACGGGGGTTTCATGTAGTGCTTATCTCAATTCCTATATCGGGATAGATTCTGTGATAGATCTAGCATTATATTTATCAATCTTTTTTTTAAGGCTAAATTGCGACCCGAACCTCGTGCCTATGAGCACTCGCCATTTGAGTTTGATTTGAAAATTCCAAAGAGCCAACCACTTGTCTACACACAGTTGCCATTTTACTTGCACGGTCTGACGGATACATCGGAAATAAAAAGCCTGATTGGACACATTCGTGATTTGAGTGAAAAATTCGAAAGAAGGGGCTTACCCAACTATCCATCGGGTAAGTGTTTTTAAAATGTAGTACCCATCTAAACACTTTGATTTATTTTATTTTTTATATTCTTTCAGGAATTCCCTTCATCTTCTGGGAGCAATACATGACATTGCGTTCTTCGTTGGCACTGATCTTATGTTGTTCACTGGCTGCTGCATTTGTCTTGGTTGCGACATTGCTGCTTTCGGCATGGGCTGCCTTGTTGGTGGTGATAAATGTTGTGGCATCATTGGTACAGATTTTTGGTGCAATGACATTGCTTGGCATCAAGCTATCAGCAATTCCAGCTGTGATTTTGATTTTGGGCGTTGGATTGATTGTATGCTTCACCGTGCGGATATCGTTGGTGAGTTGTAATTTTTTGTTTTGCTTTATCTTGATGATGACTAAGTAAAATTGTAACGATTCCACCGATCTATAAAGTTAATTTATGTTGCATAAACTAAAGTTTTTTTTATGTCAGTTTAGCTCAGGTTTTTTTTTGTGATATTTGAATGAAAAAGTTTAAAAACCCAATTTTCCCCCAAAATTCGTTAAATTATCTAAAAGTTAAAATTTTCCCACTCAAATCCATTTTCATGCTTTTTTTATAATTTTTAAAATCGGGAAACAAACGATTTTATAAAGTTAATGACTCGTTATCCTGAACGTTATTTTCCCTTTTTTTTAAATACAAAAACTGACATTTGATGAACAACCCAAAGCGTTATTAGTGCTTTCCGGTGCAGTTGACACTGAGCATCATTATGGCTCGTTCCCTATCTGTCAAGAAAGAAGGTGTAAAAAAGGTGTCATATTTGTTAAGCCCTAGAATGTAAATTTCAATGGAAAGATATTAAACATGCTTCTTTATTTTTCGCTCCGGAAAATGCAATTTTTGATGGATGATTCTATTGACGTTTTCCATTAGTCTTCCAATTTGGTTTTGATTCTGCATTAATACCGATCATAAATCACGATCTAGTAACTAGTTTTTGTTATTGTAAGTGTGAAAGTGTTATATTTTCTAAGACTCCAACAACAAAATATACAGATTGAAATCTTACAAGAGTTTTGCATTTTTACTATACCCCAACAGAAAAATACAATAGGCGTTTTTCTTTTCTTGTTCAGAATAGAGCACTGAAAAGACTTCGAGCATGTTCTGAACATCCGTTTAACCAAGCGTGCTCCGAGCGCTCTGAGTTGTTTTTGAAACATCCGTGAACACCCGTGTCCCCATATTTTTAAATTTCCATCTGTCAAATGCTTGTGTTAAGCATTTAACTCTGTTTGCTCAGTTGTTTTATTCAAGCTCATAGAGCGGAACATGCTCAGAACGAAAAAAGAAACATATATTTGAATATTTTTTGACAACTCAGGCTCTGCTTTGAACTTAAAAAGAACAACGCCTAATGGGGTACAATTTTCACTTTTGATTGAGAGTTCACCAAATGTCATTTCGTACGTCAGCTGTTACTCGTTTTTGTTTTTCTTTGCAATTTTAAAGAAATGGAAATAACAAATGTTAAATTTTGGCATTTGCTTCAGTGTTGCTAGATCTATTCAATTCTTAAGCTGAATTTAGACTTTCGGTGTTGTGCTTGTGTAAATCTGAACTAGATATTTATTTCTTATTTCAATCGTATGCAAACAACTTTTTGGTCTGTTAATTATTTTCGTTTTCTAACCATGTGTTTTTTTATTTTTCCAGGGTTTCATGACGTCTGTTGGCAATCGTGAGCGACGTATTCTCTTGTCAATGCAAGTCTCTATGGGGCCACTTGTGCACGGTATACTGACATCCGCATTAGCTGTATTCATGCTATCAACATCACCCTTCGAATTTATCATCCGTCATTTCTTCTGGCTACTGTTAGTTGTCTTGACAGTTGGTGCTGTCAATGGTTTGATATTCTTCCCAATTATTCTTAGTATAGTTGGTCCAGAAGCCGAATTAATTCCCCTCGAACATCCGGATCGAATTTCAACACCCTCGCCGATATTATCACGAAGCAAGAGAAGTGGTGCTAATAAGACTGTCATTGTGAATGGATCTCGTTCTCGTTGTAACAAACCTCACTACCATCATAAACATGTGAATATCAATGACCCATCGTTGACAACCATCACTGAAGAGCCACCATCATGGAAGTCGTCGAACTCATCCATAACAATGAACAATGACTGGAATCAGAAAAATTGTGGAGGTGGAGGAAGCGGCGGCAGCAGTAACAGTAGCAACAACTATCACTATCAGCATCCATCACAGCAACAGCAGCAACATCAACAACAACAACAGCAGCCACAACACCAGCATCAACAGCAGCAACAACAACACTATCAACAACATCACAATCAACACCATGGTCCATCAAAGAACAACAACTATGGCGGCGAAAATATGAATATGGGTGGAAATTATCCCGAACTACAAAGTATCGTGGTGCAGCCTGAAGTGACAGTTGAGACACATCACTCCGATTCAAACACAACAAAAGTGACAGCTACGGCGAATATAAAAGTCGAACTAGTGACACCAGGGCGAGCCTTGAGAAGTTATAACTTTACAAGCTAGCGTTAAGTTTATTTTTCCAAAATTAACTATTATTAATAATATTATTTATTTTAGTTTATAGAAATAACCCTACTTTTTGATATTTAAAATAAAAAAAAACACCGCGAACGCATAGTATTAAACAAAAAAGATTATTAAAACAAATATAATGTACATAATAAGCTATTAAAAATGATTATAATTATAATTTAAAAAAAAAATTCTTTTTCTTTAATTAAATATAAGTATGCTTGTAGAGTGTTAACTATTCGTAATTTTAAGAAGAATATCTCTTTTGTAAATGTACTTACTATAAATGTATTTAGTTTTATATTATTATTACACAAACGCTAAAAAAAGGAACTAAAAAAAAACGTTTTGTTGATTTACAAATACCTATTTATTTATTATATTAGGACGAACTACTACAAGACACCACGTGAAAAAAAAAATCATTTTTAATTAATAATTTTAGTTTAATGTATAATTTTATCCTTGAATTTCACTTCTTTTTGTTTCCATCTTTCTCTCTCACACACACATACACACATAAATGTTTAACTTTTTTTAACATAAACATAATAACAAACAAAAATTCATCAGATTAATTTATTTGAATAAAAAAATTAATTGTATTCATTAAAGACTGAAATGTTATTACATGATATAGTGTTAAACAAAAAATAAATAAAACAAAAAAACAGAAAAAAATAATTTAACGAAATAGAATCTCAATCTGGCAACACGGTCTTTTCTTTGAGTAAACGCAAGTTTCAAAACTTAACGATAGATATTTTTTTTAATAAAAAACTACTTTTTAAAAGTTACGAAAAAAGAAATGGAATGCAAAATGAAAACATACAAAAATACAAACTCTTGTACCTCAAAGAATGTTGGGAATAGAATGAATAAATAAACAAAAGAATCAAAAAGTTATTATTGTTTTTTATTTTTACTATTTAAATTATATTGCAGTGGCGTAACTAGAGGTATTCTGTATTCCAGTTATGGCAGATTATGGAGTTTGAGGAGTGGAGAACTATATCACTACTCACCAGTCAGTTGATTGTGCGCAACCGCATAAGTATGTATACTCGTATGCACATTAGGGTGGGCCAAAAAACTTTTTTTTGAAATTTTGGATTCTAATAGCGAAAATATGTTGCTAATTGGTGTATGTAATACGTATATAAATTTTTATTGCAATCGGCATAGTATAACTGCCTCCGGATTAGCTTTAAAAGATACGAAATAGGGATATATGGTTAATACTATTTTTTTGTCAAATAACATAGGAACATGTTATTTTTCAAATTTAAGTTCGCTCCACACAGATTTACAAACGAAAAAAAAGAGAACTTCAATGTAATTCATGGCACACTAAATTGTATAAAATTTAAAAAAAAAATACGAAATTTTATTTGCAACAAGATTTCTTCAGTCTGTTAATTTTGTTATCTTTGACTAGTGTTCAAGTGTATTTTTGTGATTTTTCAAAATGAATCGTACTCGAAAGGCTTGGAAATGTCCTATATTTGGTGATACAAGTGATTTCAAAGGTAATTTACTTCCGACTTATGAAGATGTTATAAAGTGTTACGAGTGGGCGCGATTTGAAATAAAAGCCACAAAAAATACTAAAAAAGAACCCTGTTTTCAAGAAGTTGCTGATGTTGTTATTGTAAAAATTGAAAATATATGGCAAAAAGCATCACTTCCAATTATATCACATGTAAGATTGCAACAAATGCTTAAGGCTTCTCAACTCAAATACAAAAATATTTTAAAATCGCACCCTAAAATACCTACAAACCGTTTAGAGAACTTCCTTGCCTCCAGCAAAAAATTGTTTGATATTTCTTCTTGTAAGTGCTCGGATTTTACCAAATGTATTTGCCCTAAGGAAAAGAAAATCCCATTTAATGAACACAGTTTTCTCAGCGACCAAAGAACTGCAAGAAATATGATGATTGGAAACACAGACGTAGCAACGACAAGAAAAAATCAGAAGCGTGAATCAAGGAAACTCAAACGGAAGATAGCAAACAATAATACGAGTATTTCACAAGCCAATACTAAGGTCCTTAATGATTGTGTTTCTATCGTCCAAAGTTCTTCATCTTCTTCCTCGCCCAGCGATAGCGAGGATTTTCAACCCACAAAAATAAATAAGGTGAAAAAGGAATCTTCCAGTTCTATAAGCTACTCTGAACTGTCCCAAACTTGTGATCGTTACGGTGTATCAGATAGAGCAGCTGCAGCTATAGCTTCGGTTGTTTTGCTTGAAACAAATATGCCTATAATTGATAAAAATAAATTGAGACGAGAAAGAAAGAAAGCCCGACAAAACATCATTGAGCAACAAAAAGTTCGACAAATATCTGCTTTATACTTTGACGGTCGGAAAGATCAAACAATAGTCACAAAGAAAAGGAACGGAAAATTCTATAGAGAAACGATTATTGAAGAACACATTTCATTAATTAAAGAACCAGGAAGCGAATATTTGGGCTATATCACTCCTGGTGATGGGACAGCTAAATCTATAGAAAGAGCAATCATAAACTTTTTTTTAACCGAAAGTGTGCCCTTGGACGATTTGATGGCTGTAGGATGTGATGGAACCAATGTCAACGTTGGTAAATTTGGCGGTGTTATCAGAATCCTAGAAGAAGAGCTAAACAGACCTCTGCAGTGGCTTATATGCTTGCTCCATATGAATGAATTACCGTTTCGGCATTTATTTTCCTTTCTTGACGGTTCTACTTCTGGACCTAAAACATTTGGTGGTAAAATCGGAAAAGCTTTAGAAAATTGTGAAGCGAAAGCTGTTGTCAAATTTAAAAATATTCCTGGTCAGATGCCATTATTAGACATCGAAAATCTCAGTTCTGACCAATTGTATCTATGCAATATAGTATCGGCCGTTATATCTGGTGAATGCCCTGAAGACTTAGCTATCAAATCACCTGGAAAGATGTCTCATGCCAGATGGCTAACTCGTGCTAACCGGATTCTTCGTCTCTACATTGCAACATCAGACCCTTCCGATAAACTAGTTTGCTTGTCAACTTATGTTATTCAAGTTTACGCTCCGTGCTGGTTTGATATTAAAAAACACCCAAGTTGCAAAGATGGAGCAAGACATTTATGGAAATTACTTTCTAGAAGTCGTTATTTGACAACGGAACTGAAGGCTGTTATTGATCCAGTTATACAACGCAACAGTTACTTTGCCCACCCTGAAAACCTCCTGTTAGCAATGCTAACAGACTCTGAAAAACATATTAGAGAATTGGGATTGCGTCGAGTTCTTAAATCAAGGTGTGAAGCTACACAAAACTTAAGGCTATTTAAGGTTCCAGTTCTAAACATGGATGCCAAAATTTATTACGAGCTTATCAACTGGCAAGCTCACATAACAGAACCACCAATTTTAAAGAACATATCAAACGAAGAACTTACAAATCTTATTGCCAAACGAGAAGATAACGAGATAAATTTTTGGCGTTTGCCTTGCCATACTCAAGCAGTTGAGAGGTCAGTTAAAAATGTAACTGAAGCTTCGGGAAGTCTATGCACAAAATCAGAGCGAGAAGGTCTTATTAAATTAAAAATTAACTCTCGAAAACTCATGCCTAAATTTGACAGTAAGAAGAATTTTTGTGTAAAATAAGAACTGCGAACTGAAATAAATTTTAAATTATTCCTGTCTAACATTGTTAATTTGATGTCTGTGAAACTATTTCAAAAATATATAAACCTTGATTTATTGTTTTGATTTAAAAAATAAAAAGATTAAAAAGTTTAAAAAAAAAAGATTTTTTTGAGTTTCTTTTTCAAAATTTCAAGGTTAATCCGGAGGCAGAAGGAATCATACAATTTTTACGATTTTTTTTGTATAAGTTCTTGTAAACCTTTGGCACATTTAAAGTGCTATTACAGGTCAAAAACAAAATATTTTTTTTCTTCCATACAAAAATGACCCACCCTAATGCACATGGTATAATCAAAAGACCTATGAAATTAATGACCGATCAAAAGTATATAGTGTGTACTGTCTACTGTGTCTAAATGCCACTCTTATGTATGACAGTATTTAGTATCAAATTTTAGTATGTTAACTTCACAACACTTTTTTCATTAGGGCTGTTCGATTTTTCATTCGGGATTTTGAACAATTGAACTCCCAAATATTTAGGTGTTCTGTTCTCCGAATGACATCATTACGAAGAACTAAGGAACTGTTACATGTTTCGTTAAGTGTGAGGGTTTTTTTAACGTTATCAAATTTCCATTCTATATTAACTGGGGTTGAATCGCGTAAGGTGATAGTTGATTGTTGGTCATCAAAATGAATTATTTTGCTCCACGTAAGGTGATTATCAAATTGACTATCACTTTTTTTTGCTATGGTTTGTTGGTGACAGCTATTTAGGTGTCACTTACATAGATTTTGTTTAAATGTCTTTGATTATAAGTTGAATGTTTAGTGAAAAAAAAAAGTAAAAAAGATTAAAATAAAAATAAGTGAACAGTAAAGGAAAAATTTCACTAGGCGAACAGAACGAAAAATGACCCAAAAAAAGTTCAATTGCTGAAAATCAATTTAAGGCAAATATTTTGGAACTTTCTAATCTAATGTACCTATAAGACTTTCTAAGAATATTTATTATTAAGTTATTTTCAACTGAAAATAATTTTCACAATGAAACAAAACGGCTAATCGAAATGACATTCGTGCTTGTTTGGTAATTAGAAATTTTTACCAAGTTTCCCAAATATGGGTGAAAGTATTTTCTGACCACCATGTTCAATATGGTTGGAGACAGAACTTTTCTTTACCTAAATCAACTTAACTCTCCAAATTCATTCTTCAAAGTAGTCATTCTATTCATTTAAATGCGCATGGGACAACTCTCAAACAGTCAGTACTGTGTGGCTTCCCGCTCGGCAGATAGACCATAGACCAAGTCCTGGAAAAGACCTTCGAATTTTAAGTCGTGACTACATTTATTATCGACTTCAAAGCCGCGTATGATAGCATTCATCGTCAGAAGCTCTATATGCCGATGGCCAAACTGAGGATTCCAGGAAAACTGATCTAACTGTGTCGTGTGACATTGGAAAATACGCACCTAGGGATCAACTCTTCAGAACTATTCTAAACATGCACAGGGATTCGGCGAGGAGATGCGCTATCACGCGATTTCTTTAGTCTCATTCTATAGAGCAGATGGTACTCAGGTCACAAGTACTACCTATATTGGCTCGCCCAGATTGAGCGGATGGACAACAATGCTCCTGCTAAGAGAGTCTTCGCATTGATTGTAGTTGATTTAGGTTTCGTCAACAAACAGAATATGCTCTACTGGTCAGGTTAAAACTCTCAGGTGTGTCAAGAAACACTACTTCACCCATACAAAATTACTGTGTGGAGTGGTTTTCACGCCGGCAGTGGTGTCATTGGTTCTTTTTTTTTTTATTGATGAAAATGAAAAGTATTAAGGATATGTGGTTGTAGTAAGACGGTGCCACAACTTACACAGTGTTTTTAACAATCGACTTATTGAAAACTCAATTCGATGCACGTGTTATATAGAAATTTGGTCCTGTCGGATGGACGCTTACCCGCTTACATCGTGTCATTTAAGACCTCTAGACTTTTTTGTATGGGACTTCGTTAAACATTGGTCTAAGCGAAGAAGCCTTCATTTTTAGAGGAGCTCAGAGTCGACCGTGTCTGTCAAAATGTGTTGAAGAGTCTTCGACAATTGTGTTCAACGAATCTATCGCTACAAACTTGCCAGTGTTGGACATATGAACCAAGTCGAATTCCATACATAAATCTCAAATTGTTTTCGTTGTCATGTCCTTATTGAAAAACCTGATAATCTTACAATTTACAACTCTCAATTATTCCTTTGTGCGTGTAACCTGGTATGGAGATAACTAACCATTTTCCGACGAATCCGAACCTCTAAGCACTTTTAATAAAAAGAAAACTCATGGAGGTTTTGTCACCCCCTCGTGAGTGCCAGTACAGTCTTGAATTTTTTGTTTGTAGAATCTGCAGCTGAGAATCGAACTACATGACAGTCCAACGCACTACAATACATGAAGTCCTAATAGTGCTTTTGATTTTGAAAAACAGTAAAAATCCAAAGAACCGCCATTTTTTGTACAGATTAAATGTACTATAACTCTTCGGAAGTTAAAAACAGAATCAAAGAAAATTTGTTCATGATTAAGTTTGTAAATTTATTTGAACTTAAACTTTTAAATATGTACATATATGTAAATAATAATGACTAAGCTTTGGTAAAATCTAAAATGTGAGACTTATTGTCTTCAAGTTCAAACACCTCTTTTTAAAATTGCACTCATGTCACAACTTCTAATCTGCCATTGGAAATTTTCTATTATTTTAGCAGATGTTTTTGGGATCCAAGTAAATATATATCGGCTTTTATCTCCACTCAGTCGATCAGATGCAAATAAATATTCATGATAGTTGACATTTTGAAGATAACAAACATCTCCTTCCAGTTCAATCTTCCAGGAGCTCTTATTGCCAACTTTGCCGCCTTCTGTCGAAGTATGAACAAAACGGTCGTCTTTGTTATGCATGCCCGAAGCTGCAAATAAATACTCATTCTCATAGGCCTTATTCTTAAAGAAGAATTCATCGCCAGATTTCTCCACAATCCAAACTCCAGGTCCTACAGGTTCTCCGGTGGTTCTAGTGAATACACTTCGTTTGTCTTCGTTCCTGTTGAATTCTGAACTTGCAACATACAGGTACTCGCCTTTGCCCCTGTTCCAAATGCATACAAACGGCTCGAAGAATAGATTTCTAGCACAGATTGGCATCTTTTGGATTATGACATCGACAGATTCTTTCTTTGATTTACTTAAATTGGCATAGTTTGGCATATCCTTAATGACCTTAAGGTATTCGCCAATATTTAAGACAGCAGGGTTATTCAAATTGTCCAAGTTTTCGAGTTTTTTGAACAATTCCTGCAGTCCTGAGACAATCTGCGATATGAATGTGTGACTATAAATATTTTGAGCTATTTCGACTACTGAAACTTCTGAAAAGCTTTCATTAACTACTTTTTGAATCACTTCGTCGAACACATTTCGATCCGAGTCAAGTTTAAATAGGGAATGGGCTAAACGTTTTACTTGTGCGTTGTTCCGATAATTCGCAGATATCATGGCTGCCTTAAGAATCTCAACTGAGGCACTTGTTATGTCCGAAATGGTTTCTTTGGTTACAACTTTAGCTTTTGCTTTCCATTCAGGTGATCCATTTAGAATTAGCAACTTCAGTTCTATTTGATTGACAAGGTCTATCATTTTGTGTACATCGCGACGATCATTTGCCTTCATTTCATTCCATAATGCAAACAAAACACTGCAAGCCAGTTCAATGTTGGTCAGGTCATGTCCGAAGTCCAACAAAATATCTACATTGCTCTCCGAATTGTTATAGACAGTGTGAACGATCTCTGGAATTTTGTCGATGAAATCCATTTGCCGCAGGATAATCTCAGCTTCAGTGAATCGATGACTTTGAATTTCTTCAACTACATCCTCAAGACCGAGCTGCTTCTTAGATTCCACAACAATTGCTTTCGGCTTCTCCTTGTTCAAATCATCTCGAATTTTTTTTAATTCCAATAGACGTGCTGTGGTGTCTGGTGAAGGTACTCGCTGAAGAGTTTTCAACAATTGACTAGAAGGAGAAACTCCTAAAGGTGCATAATTCATTTTGAGGAAATTATTTTGCAACTGTTTGATATGAGCTGTAGTAGAAATATATTTCGGATAAGCGGTAGCACTGTAGCACAGTAAAATGAAAATATAAAACAACATATTTTGTAGAGATTTAAACCGAACTTGCTAAGGAATAAGTTGATACTCAAGAAGACTCGGTGCAGCGAGTAACTTTATTTATACAATTCTAAACTAATTACCATAAAGTAAGTTGTTGTATGGTTGGAAATTCTATTGACATTTTAAAAATGCAGTTCTGTTTTTCCGTTCAATACCGGCGCTCAAAAGTATTGTTACTAATCGGTAGAGTATATTTTGTTCACTTGAACAATTGTTCCTTAAAACATTTAAAACTTGAAAGCTTAAAGGCTAAGAACCACCTAAAAGGAGTCTGATGATCGTTCATTCAAACCTTCAATTTTCTATAAAACCTTTAATTTTCTATAAAAGAGCTTTTTCCTCAATGAGATGTACAAACAAAGACTCAATATGCTATAGAATTCACGAGGATAAAAAAATAAATGGTTTAAAAGAATTAAAAGTAAAAACTATAAGTTCATACGGAAATTAAAGCCACAGCTAACTTTGATCAGCGACTGTTGATTTGTTAAAAACTAGTTTAAGTGTTTAGTCATATGGTTAAACTATCAAACAACAACGTGCAATGGAATTGCATCTAAAGTGACGTAGCTATCATGGGGATACCTATAATCTTGTAGAAAACACATAATTTATCAATCTGGTAAGAAACATGTTTATCTGGAATTGATTTCATCGATCTTATACATATTTATATTGTTCTTTTGAAGAACTCTATTGAAAGCTAAGCTTATGCACTCATCTTTAAACTAACTAATTTTTATATCTTAAACTTTAGCATGCACATAAAAATAACAGTCAAATCAAATCAAGAAAATTCAATATAATTTACACAAATTGCCAGCAAAAATTACTGAATTATGAATTATGAATTATTATACCTGAGAAATAAGTCTCAAAGATTGATAGCTTTAATATCGAAGAAATTCTTCTCGATATATTCATACATCAGGTTGATGTAGTTGTTCTTAATCTTTATACATTCCAAACAAATCTTCTGAGTATGAGGATACCTCAAGTTTCTGCTTTGGGATCATTACTATTTCTGATTTTTATGACTTTCAAATTTAGGTCGGAATTCAAAATATTTGGGTCAGTATTTAGAGTTTACGAACGTAAATATGTGCGTTGCAGAGTAAAGAAACATTTACAGGATTTTCAAACCCCTTTCTACATACACTTCTCTCCACATGATGGCCCCTCCAACACATTGACAGTTTAAGTATTCTTTTTAAAGCCATCACACAATCTTTCATATTTGTGAGTTTGAGTTTATAGGGAAACTGATTTGCATTTAGACTTCCATCCGATAGTAAAAATGCTTTAATTTCGCCCGCTACAAGAATTTGTAATTATTTCATGGTGTGTATAAAAGGGGTTCTTAGGAATTTATAAAATTAAACGCGAGATAACAATTAAAGATGATACTACATAGATAACACCAAAAAGTGGGTGTCAAAAGTCTGTACACCCTTCCAAGTTTGACAATCTTAAAATAACAATTTTTTGGATTTCTTAAGCCTAAAATATCGCAGATGCGAAGTGAATCCAATTCAAAAATGACGTTACAAAATGATAAACGAAAAAAATCTATTTTTACTTGCGTCTAACTGTCTGTATGTCTGTAACTCGACCTACAGCCTAAACTACTTGAGGTATTTTCTTCAAACTTAGTGTTTATGAATCTTCGCTGATTCCCTAGAGGTTTTAGCTAAAAAACTAACGGTACCTGCCATACAGCTGTTATGCCAAATCTTTTCTATCTCGAAAACGGCTCTAACGATTTTGATAAATAAATATGCTATTATTGGCATTGACTACATTTTGGTCAAAAAAAATATTGGGAAAAAATGTTATAAATGTTATTCCACTTTTTATTTAACGGCTCTAACGATTTTGACCAAAATTTTTGTGCAGGAGCTTCTTTAAATTTAAAATGATATTTAATATAGAAAAATTCGAAAAAATATAAATTTTTTTAGGATATTATTTTTTGAAATTATATCCAAAAATCTTTTTTATGAAATACTTTAAATTGGGATCCCAAATTTTTCTAGAACTTTTCTAGAAATCAGACGGCAATTTTATACATTTCAACATTTTTATCTCATTAAATCCACGTTTTATATTTATAAAATGTATTTTAACTTTCAAATTATTTTTACGTAAGAGCAAGTGCGTGCGATCCAGTCGTGCATTTTATTTTAACAGAATTAATTACTTTTATTTTAGGTCTGTTCATATACTTGCCTCAATCTACCAAATTCAAACTACGAGTATTAAGATCTTAAGTCTGTCAAAGTTCATATAAACAAAAAAAAATGCAGAAAATGGCAGTTTTTAAAAATTTCATTTCACGTCGGCAACGTACTTAGCTTATTACTTATGGCTTTTTGATAAAGGTCTCTTAGTTTTGTTTCGTGTTTTCTCTTAAAATGATTTAAATCAATTTTTTGTTACTTTATGTTACGATTTACGATTTTTTTCTGTTTTCCAAAGTCAAAAACACTAAACAAAAAATAATATTCTCTCAGATTATTTTTCCTATCCAAATATTTTTTTAAATATTTTTTTTGTATAATTTAAAAGTGTACTTAAGTGAAAGAGTGAAAGAAAATTTTGGTTAGTCATTACTGGGAATTATCCTAAAATAAAGTCAATTTTATTTCTCTTATTCTTTTAGACTACAAGTGCCTTCTTAATAACACAACTGCTAAGAAGACAATTTTGCTAGCCAATAAATTTCAATATTCTTGTTGGTCGAACAGAAATTGTGTGTAGGTTGAAGATAATAAACTTGCAGTTTATTCTTAAAATAAAATGCACGACTGGGTCGCACGAACTTGCTCCTAGGTAATTTTAAAAACGAATGTTATTGAGAAAATTGTTAATAAGGATAAAATTAATTTTTAAATTCTTTTAGTAGATAGTAACAGAATGCTATGCAAATATGAATTTATGCAAGAACAAAAATTATAAGTCCTTGTAGTGGTTTCTTTAAAAGAAGCTTTTATATACAAACTTTTTAAAAGCTTTTTAAGAAAAAATTTTGGTACGCTAATTTAAAGTTTTTATTATTGTTCGAATAAAAATTAAATTTACGAAAAGAAATATTGACCCATTTCGGAGATATCGAATTTTCAAAAAAAATAGATTTTTTTTTCAAAAATTCAAAAAATATTTATTTTAAAGTTTTGAAATGCAATGTGTTTTAGACTTTTTAGAAGCTTTTCTATAAAAATTTTATTATTATTTCCGTTATGTGGATAATGAGAAATTCAAAATTCGAAAAAATGGTTCTATGGTAGGTACAAGCTGTAATATCTTAATTTCAAAATTTTTTTTATTAAATTAAAGATCGTACAAATTAATTGAAAGAAAAAAAATTTTATCAAAATTCTAGGTGCCGTTTTCGATTTTTGAAAACCATTTTTTTTAATTTTTTAGCATTTGTATGGTAGGTACCTTAATTTTTAGGTAAAATAAAAAATTTTGTTTCACATCTTGTAGATCATATTGAGAAACTTTTATTTATCAAGTTTAAAAGAAATCTAGCATGGGGTTTTCGAAATATTGAGTTTTGAAAAAAAAAATTTGAAGTTTTTTTTAAAAATCCAAAAAAAATTTTTTTGAAAATTTGATTACACAATTCTATTAATGTTTTTGGGGAGCTTTAGAAAAAAAAATGATCAAAATCGGTTGAACCGTTTTTGAGAAAATCAAAAACAAAAAAAATGGTTCAATGGGGGTACCCTCAATAACCATTTTTCGGAAATTTTTTTTCAACCAATACCTAGATTTAATTAAATGAAATTTTTCTGTATCTTTATTTTTAAAATCTGTTGAACAGTTTTTGAGAAAAAAAAATGTTTATAAAATTTCGAAAAAAATTCGTATGGGGGGTACCGTTATTTTTGGTCTTAAAAAAAAAAAGAAAAAAACGTGTGGGGGGAAAAAATTAAAAATGATATGTACCAAGTTCAAAGAAAATCGGCCGAGTCGTTTAGTCTGTAGTCGAACAGACAGACAGACAGACAGACAGACAGACAGACAGACAGACAGACAGACAGACAGAATTGCGAGACCCACTTTTTTAGTCTTCGCTATCATCGTAATGTCAACTTTGATCAAAATCTCGAGTTCGATTTTTTTTACGAATGCATAACTTGCCTTATAGTACCTATAAGTCGAAAGTAAAAATTTTGCGGTAATTTGCCCGACTTTCTGTAGAAACGCTCCAAAAATCATTCAGAATAAGGCATGAAGAAACTTATGTTTGATAACTTTTCCGCCTTCTAGAATATTATATGGCATTAAGTAGACACATAGTGCAGAGCACAAAAAAATTACAATTTAATGTGACTTTAACGTTTCTATTTTCAAAATTCAATTTGAAACATTTGGAGAGATTCGGTTTCAAAACCTGCATTTCCGATTACCGAAAGCTTTTTTCCAAAAAGTTCACCAATATTTTAGCTTAATGTCTTCTATTCAAGTTCACTTAGATAAGCTTTCAAATTCACAAATTCGCTTTAAAGTTTCTCTTGATACAAAACATTTATTAAGCTCTTGAATTTTACGAGAGCTTAACGATGATTTAAAAATGTGTACATCCCTGCAATAATGAAGCGAAGATTGTGACAGAAACTACAAATGACATTTAGTACACTTGTTTTTGGGTACGGTAAATCATCGGTATTGCGTATTTATTTCTTTCTTAGATAATAATACATTAATACATTTACAGCCCGATTCTCCCCCTTGTGAGGAGTCACAAGCTCTTGTGACTATTCCTTGTGAGGATTGTTGTGATTCGATAACATTTTGGTATTCTCCCCCTAATCGTCACAACAAAACTCACAACGAAATTCACCACCGCATGGTGAGATTTTTAAGTGTCATTATTTGAACAGCTGATTATTTAAAACGAAGAAAATACAAAATGCAAGTTAACATTATTATATTTTATTATTATTATTATTAAATAAACTGACTATCGTGAGGCTTCAAGCTCTGATATCCCAGCATAAAGTTTTCCGAAAGCGACAAAACTTTATAAATGTATTGTTTTGGAGAACGAATGGTTCATTTGTATCTCTCAAAGTTTTCAAAAGCCGTCGGCGCTGCAAACTTCTTGATACGATTAGTTTCTTAAAAAAAATGTGTTTATTTAAAAATGTTACTTTTCATTTTCGTGGGAAAGATCACTAGAGCACTTCCATTTTTGTGTACTCATAATTATTCACAAATCTAGAAAATTTTCTTACAAAATACGAGTATGCTGAATGACAATCCAAGAAATATTAAACATTTATGAGTTGTGACCTGTTCTGAAGGAGATCACAGTTTCGATTGTTTTTGTGACTCTCACAAGTTGTGACTGAGCGGCAGAATTCGAAAAAGTCACAAAAACAATTTCACCTCTTCTTGTGACTTGTGAGGCATCACTGACTTTGGGGAGAATCGGGCTGTTAATATGAAATTTTCTGATTAAAAAAAACTAAAGTCAAGGTCAAGAATTTTTCCAAATTAATTTCCTTGGATATGTGCTTGAGTGTATACTTTTACTATTAATAGTTCAATTGTACAAACCTTGAGCCATTGGCTAGAGATCTTTCAATAAAATTGAGTCTGTTACGAAACATTTAAGTCTACCGAGCTTCGTTCTATTTCTCGTCTGGTCTTATTTTCACGCTACTTTCGCCATCAGTGTAGTCCAGTGACATAGGTAGTTGCATTCGTCCCCTATATCAATAACGCGTGAATACTTGCATTTCTAGGCATATTCATTAGTTCACTATTGAGCCTAGTTTCGGACGTACAGATATTCTTTATTTAACCGTACCACATAAATGTAGAATTTTTCCCAACCACTGCAATATTCAGAAATCGGTATCTCCTATTTAAACTTCCCTTGCCACAGTTGACAATAGTGCTAAAATTATCATCAAAAAGATAGGTTTGCTTAAAGATGACTTCACTCCTGGTCAGGATCGTTTGCCTGTCATATTTCTAAGAAAATGTTCCCAGCCACTCGCAGCATTATTTCGTCTTTCACTCTCTCAAGCAATTTTTCCAAAATTGTGCAAGGATTCTTTTAATTATTCAATTCATAAAAACGAACAAAGAACGATATTGCCAACTACCTGGCAAGTTTTCTTCTATTTCTAAGCTTTTTGAAAGAATTGTGTACGACTTTCTTTACCTACCACTACCATAACTAATCTTACGGAATTTGTTTCCAAAACTCTTATGCATTAGAGAAAGGAAATGAATTGGACGTTATCACCACAGGTTTTATTAAAGCCTTTGATAAAATATGTTATATGTTTTTACCTGAAGATTAAAGCCCTCGGTTGTCTACTCTTTTTCATCTCATGGCTCAAATCATACATAATGAACTTACAATATAGAGTTTTGCTTATGCTACTTCAGGTGTTCCTCAAGAGAGTCACCTCGGACCTTTGATTTTTGTCTTAAGCATAAACGACGCACGTTATTAATGTATTTAATGATTCAAATATCTCTATAAACAGGGTGCGACATCTAGGGGTCTCTTTTTAAATCATAGGCTATTATATATGTTTCCCACCTAAAATCTTGACAGAAAGTCAGTATCATACCTCCGCGGAACGAAATGAGACGCTTTACGCTTGAACAACGTTGGGAAATATTGAAAACTAATTTCTATAGTGAGTGCTGTGTAGCCAAAATAGTGAGTTTTTTTTTAAAAGAAGTTTTGGCCGAAATGAAGCGAATACTGAACCTGCTGTACGCAAGTTTTTGCAAAAGTTCGTGTGACTGGTATGCTGGTGGAAAACACCCATGGTCCCCGTGTGTGAGACTCAATTCACGAACATCAACTCGCCATAGATCTCAACAGCTCAACATTTCACGCACTAGCCTGAGGAGAATTCTGCGCAAAGATCTCGGATTATTCGCTTACATGGACCAATTGACTCAGCAATTGAAGGCGCATAACCATCCGCTTCGTTATCGCTTGAACGACGTTGTATTTCATAATAAATCGGAATGTTGGCTCTTACTAATAAATCCATAATAATATATTGAAACAATTTAATTTTGTTCATTTTATTGCATTTTTATAAATAAACTTGTATTTGGCCCACCCCTTATTCTAATGACATGAAATATGAAAATTATTAAAGTCAATTCTTTATTAAATTTTTTTAATTTTTTCCAAACCTGGTGTGTAAAGAATTTCTTAGAACTTAATATTGCCAAATGTCGGTTCATAACTTTCTCTCGTAAGTCCCGTATTACCCCTACCTATCCGAAGGTATTACTTTCATGATGTTGCTATTCCATCTGTTTGTTCTATTCCTGACTTGGTAATTATTTGTGATAGCCAGTTAAACTTTCGTGCCCACTTTGATCATATAATTAACACGGCTAATTCTTCTCTCGGCTCAATAAAACTTTTGTTTAAGGAATTTTCGATTTACCGTTTAAGCTTTTCATCCATTTCTTACATAACCTACCGACTGCTTAACTTTATAAATCAAAGAAGCTTTTTCAAGTTTATAGACTAATCGTATACATGTACATCACAATTTTACAATTTTTAAATATTGCTTCCAAGTTAAAATAAAAAGCATATTTAATGATTCTCTTAGCAAAACTTGAATTTTGTTTTGAAATTTCATTTTAAAGCTTAAGCCACTAAATATGCTCTGTTTATTCAAAATTTCTCTGAGGAAAAAAATAGAAAATTATTTGAAGAATTATTTTAGAAAATTAAAATTTTCAAAACAATTTCCAACAGCTTAATATTTTTTATTAACTATATAAAGTCAGCACTAAATTTTTTCTTTGCTTTAAAAAGCACACACAGGTTTACATAATTGAATTTTCGCTAATTATTACTCTCCACACACTTTTCCAACGCCTTGGCTCGTTCCAAAGCTTTTCGAAAAACAAAATACTTGTGATACAACACTTCTATGACAAAAATTAGGGAACTTATCGCAATCAACGCCCAATAGCCAGTGTAGACATGATGATAGTAATCCAATCGCAGCGGTTGCACCACGACAGTCTGTTCTACAAGGACTTGCGATAACTTCATTGTCACAGCCATGCGAAATGACTGCTCATCCCAAAACAAATCCAATCCAGCTTGCATAGCAATAAGAATAAACATGTCAATGTGTGGGCGAAGGTGTGAATCCAATTGCAGCGGAAACATAGTAAAATGTCTGCCGAAACAAATTTTCGAAAGCCGAAAGAAAACCTTTTCTAGACCTCGCTGCTGCTTATTAAGGAAATTCCAGCGGTCTTGACGAATGCTGTAGGCATAGTGTTCATCGAATAGGGATCTGCGTCTGTTGACCTCCATGTATGAAACTGGATAGAGAAGCTTTAAAAATGTTTCCCCGTAAGTAGCCCTCGTTCGAATGGCCTCGAGTTCATAATCAATCACCATCACTCGCAGATTCTCCTTCACTAGATCTTCAACGCTATCGATTGGTGGCTGAAACACCATATTGGTGCAGAAACTTGTTAGATAGGTGGAGTAGAAACAGGACAATATGAATCCAAGGACGAAAACCTGAGCAAAAAATAAGAACTGCCTTAAGGTTGGCATTGTCATCCGTTCCGCCATATTAGGGCTGTACATCAAAATCGCCAGGCTCCTCAGGAAGAAGTACTTCTGAGTTGCTTCCGAAGAAGGCGGATCAATAAAACGCAACAATAAACCTATATAAATCACACTTAGGCCCGTGGCTATCCAAGTGCCTCCATCGAAACTTATGATAGGATAGTCACTCTTTGGCACCTCGCTCCGTAGCGGCACCATGATGCACCAACGAACCGTTTCCAATGGATAACTAGCTCCAATTTCTTCCAAGTCAAACATCGAATACGAATGCAGACTCAGCTCCAAGTTCTGGGTGTGGAACTCTCTGAGAATTTTCTCCAAATCCAAAGTGGGCTGAAAGTTGTAGACGAGCTGGATGTTCATGTGCCTGGCGAAAAGTTTGATGAGATTCGCATGGCGCCCAACGATTTGTTCCTTTCCGTTTTGCTTCAGAAGAAACACCCTTGGCACGTCTTCCATGTAGAGAATTTGAATTTCATAGCCCTTCATATCCTTGGTGTCCTTCATAAAAAGCTGACTGGAATCAGAAACACCCGTTTTGTTGACCCATTTTATCTTGGGGTAAGCCTCAATAGTGAATACCTGATTATTCTTGCTGGTTTTATCCTCGAATAGCACCAAGGTATGCACGAACTGTTTTTCCCAAAGCCAACTTCGGAAATACCTCAATTGGTCCAAACCAACCGGTTCTCTCATGACCAATAGCAACTTCGCCAAATGCATTCCCCGCAAACGGGCGGCCACAATTTTTAGAACTTCCATTGACATATGATCGGTGAGAACAATGGAAAGAGTCGTATTCGCGTCCAATAGATATCTCAATTCCTCTTGTGACCATTCCGTAAAGTGCATCTGTGGAATCGGATATTTCTGGAAGAGTTGCTCAGAGATGTTCACAAACAAACTATCCGTGGGTTCAATGTACCGGCTCCAGAACATAGGCAGCGTTTGCAACGGATAGGCTTCGTAAATCCTGCCAATTATTCCGATTACGAATGTACTATCAATTGCAGCGGTTGCAGTTTGAAGTATTGTAAGAGCTACTAGCCCTCGGAGTACTTTTGGCATTTGCCACTTCATGCTGTCCGCGGAGTTTCTGTTTGAATTTCAGCAGGGCTAAGGATTTTTATAGCACACAGTCCAACTGAATGAGCTGTCGATGATTTGCAAGTTCTGTTTTTTTTTTCGTTGTGTGTGTGTGTGTGTTTTTTTTTGGTGGGTGTTTAAGTAATTAACGAGCTGCTCTGGCTGAACTTGGATAGAATCGATTTGCGCTGTCCGGTTGAAGTTTGGTCAGTTTTTTTGGTCTGCAGATAGAGTATAGGCCAAGGCAATTAGCAGTGTTTTATGTGAATGGCCGAACTTTACCAACTATAATGTGCCCTGCGACTGAGCTCTGGCTGGAGGTAATGTCGTTTTATAAGCGCGCTTATTTCAATTGGTTTTGTGTGAGCGCTGTGAGAGAAAACAATATTTACCAATTATTTTAATAGAATCGTTGATTTTGTCGAATCAAAGTAATTACACAAATTCGATACTATGTCAGGATGACTTTCGATGTAGCTGACTTTGGTGCAGTTTTCATTTGAAGTCCAATTTCTAAGTAGGATTTTTTGTTATAAGGAAAGGCATGAAGCTTCTCATTCAATGCCAGTAATTATCTAAATGCTTGTTAGGTGTTGAACGGTAATGTTTTGTTTAACATTAGTTCGGGATTAAACATGTATCACGTGAATAAGCGGCATTAAATTATGACAATAGCTATCCTGATGGCTCAAGAGAAAAATTTAAAAAGTCGGTTGACCTTATCGTCTTCAGGGTGTTCATTCTCGGTTGTCAGTGGTGATTGTTGTGGGTTGTGTGCATTTAGGCGTGCTGGTAGGCTGACCCAATGTCAGCGTAGAACGAGACTACTTCCTCGTTGTTCATGATTACGTTGTCATCCAGAGTTTCTATCGAACTGAGGTACCTCGGTTCGGGATGTCATTGTTTTGTGGTCATCCTTCTCATAAGATGATTCGGGTGGTCGATTATGTTCTTCGTTGAATGAACTAGAAATTTCTCCAGTGGGATTAAATACGCTTCCGTGTGGAGATGCTTGTCCCTGTAGTGTTTCTGTCGTTGACGTTTGAAGTAGAGTCCAGTGCAGATCCTCAGTATCTTCCTTTCGAATAGTTGAGTTTCCATCATATTCGAGATTGAAAACCAGACTGAGAAGGAATAACTGATCACTGGTCGCTGGAGCTGCTTGTAGATTAATATCTTTGTCAGTTGGCTAAGACTTGATCTTCTTTTCAGCAATGGGCGCAAACGGCTGAAGGCCCAGCTGGCCTTCTTTCTTGAGTGCAGGTTAAACCTTAGCAACTCGTTAAAGTGTACTCCCAGTCTTGACTTGACGTTAGGCTTTGCCGCTATGGTGGATCCGTCAGGGAGTCTCAGGACCAGATTTCTGCAAATGGTTGCGGTCCGAATGCCCCAACCTTTTGAAGGTCTCCTGAAGCAGACAACTTTCGATTACGAAGTGTTAATCCGGATGCCCTATTTCTGGTAGAATTGGAAGAGTATGTTGATGTGGGTTTCTACTTTTTAGAAAGCGATTAGTGGTGACATTGATGTGGCGTAGGTGACCGTTTTTCTTGAATGCCGAATTATATGTCAGGGATGATGGAATTTTCACTGCAGAAGTTCTCCAGTCTTCGGAGAATTACTTCTTCCAGTAATTTGCTGATGTTGTTGAGAAGTTTAAAGCACCTTTCTTCGGAATTGGCACAATCTTCACTGTTTTCTACTTTTGGAGGAAGTAACAGTTGTTGATGCAGTTGTTTTAAATTCATCATGTCACTCTAAATTGCATAAATATAGACTATTGGTGGGATCATTTGCTGGATTGATGTTATTAAAATTGGTTTTATCTGGATTTGACTGCAGCGTTTGTTGAACTGTTACCTCAACTTCCTGTAAGAACGTTGGGTCTGTAGTTCGAAGCAGTCGGCGAACGCTTCCATCTTGTCTTGGGCCGAGGTAGCTTCAGTATTGTTGCTGATGATTTCCAGTATTTGTGGCTCTTTTCCAATGATCCTATTGATGTTTTTGAAGCCTCAGGTCCTGGCTTGATTGCTCGCAATCTTTTCATCCATTTTAATGGATCCGCTGGGACGTTTTCTTAGACGTTGTCTTTGAGGACACCGTTGATAATTTGGAGGTTATTGTGAATATTTCTAATGCTGGCTTGGCACTTGAAAAAGACACTGATAATGATGAGGGTTTCATCTCTTCCAAGTTAAATGGTGACGGCAGTGGCTTTGCTGGTTGTGAGACCTGTGATCATGGTTTCGGGAGTGTTGGGGAAAATTTTCTTTTTTACGTAGATTGTCATCTTTCTACGGCCCCCATCCTTGTTCTTTCGGAAGGTTTTGAAGCCGGCCATGTGTTATTGATTTGACATACATGCTTCAATCACATACTCGTACATACATCCAACCGAACTGTCATCCGAGACTGATTGGCATTTTACAAAATGTACCAATAAACGTGATAAAACTCTTAAAACTTAATATAAGTAATGTCAAACTAAAAACGATAGTTTTTAAGGCGATATCGGTTTAAAGTCTCACCAGCAAAACAAAAATTAAACAGCTCTTATTTTTGAACAAAAATGTTTTATTTTCATTTGTCTCAAGACCATCTAATTGAGTTCAAAGAGTCATAACTTCTGATTTCAGTACAGATCTAAGTTATATTCCTTAGAAACTAAAGAAACATACAATTTTTCAAAGTAAAAAACAGTTTTGAGTAGAACGAATTTTTTTCTTAAATTCTCTTTTAATTATTTAAATCGATAATTAGATTTTGCTTAAAGTACCAAAATAGATATTTTAAATTTGATTTAACAGTTCAGGCAACGATAAATATTTTGTTGAAAAATTGGTCTAACTCTTAGACATTATTAAAATAAAAAAAAAAACTAAGAAAAACAATTATGGACAGAGCAAGCAAAAAACTGCTTACAAGTCGTGGTTCTTCGAAATTAAAAAAAAACAACCATTAATCGAAAGCCGTTATGTAATCATGGACAAACTACTAAATTTTGAGAGGCCATAAGTTAGCGCCAATTTCCGATTAGACCATTCCTTACGGGAAACCCAGTATTGTACGTTTTTCATGGAAAATCGTAGAAATAGTCTACATTTTGGCCAAAACAAAATTCGAAAAAAATGTTATAAAGTCATAAAACTTACTTATGTACTTACTTAAGGTGGCGCTACAGTCCCAACAATCTTCTCCAGCTAGCTCGGTCCCAAGATAGCTGTCTCCAGTTTCGCACTTGTGTGAGCCACATGATCACGGTCTTCCTCTACTGCGCCATCCATCGCGGTTGGATCTGAAGACGAAAGTCATAGAACAGTTCTTTGATTTTCAACTCTTTCAATGACCACTCTACCAATTTTTATCAAAAAATTTATTAAAGATTTGAAATAATAATTAGTTGGTATATAGAAAATTTCGAAAAAAAATACTTTTTTTTTTTAATTTAAAGGTGCCTGCCCATACGCTTTAACGACAGAAGTCAGCATTTCATGTTTGAAGCATTAAATTCTACGCAGTTTATGATTACCCATTTGACAATACTATCGAGATCCGTATTATTTAATGAGCTAATCATAAGCTGCTGTTCTAGATCCACATCCAAAGAACAAGGACATGCATCTGGACACGAATATGAGGAGCTGAGGGTACTGTCGTCAGCAAAACAATTTAATGGATTAGAAGTTTCTGACAAAAGATCATTGATTTGGGATATTCTAGTATTTTTTACGTAATTTTTCATCATGCAAGAATTAGGTTCATTGAATATGATCATTACAGGTCTTTCTTGCTTGCTTAGATTCATTCCAGTTTTTCTCAGTAGAGTTGGCTTTATAATATCGGAAACTTACTTCTTTAACCCTAATAACATCTTTACAGCTGGAATCAAACCATGAGTTTTCCCATTCCGAAAAGAATAAAATTTGAAAACATATCTGCACATCACTATTGAGGAAGCATAGCGACCAGTTAAAGTTCCTGAATAAATCGTAGAGACCGTCCCAGTTGCCTTTCTCTGTTTAAATGTTGAAAAACATATTTTTTATTTTTTTTTTAAATTTATTTCTGTAGCTTTTACAATGATAAATACTTTTTATGAGGTGTCAATGACCACTTCTTCTATTAATTAAGAGCAGAACGAGCTGTGAGAGAATAATAAAGTTGGAAGAACTGAATTATGAACAGTACCGGGAATCACATTACAGCGGTTCAGTCAAAATCTAGCAACAAAAATGGCCCCCAGAAAATGTAAATATAGTGCTATAGTGCATACTCGTTGTGATACATTTCCGGTGAGTTTATCAAACCGAGAAATAAAAAAAAATGTTTTAAGTAGGTTTTTTTTTCAACAATGCTCAATTGAAGTAGCCATTTGCATTCCTCCCCTCAAACAATGCCGTCGTAACACTCTTTAAAAAACTGTTTAAAACTTATAATATTTGAATAAAAATATTAATTAAATCTTTAAATAAAATCAATTCACTGTAACCCGCTGAGGAAAAAAATCTGTTTACAATATGAACAATTTTTTTGTCTACATTATATTGAGAGATGACCCTGATCACAACTCAACTGAATCAAGATGTCAATATAAAAGCTTTAACAATACAATCAATATTTAATTACAAAATAAAATGTTTTCCCTACGAGTATGAGTATCTAAACACTATGTGTAATTACAAGTTTCTACAGATAATTCTTCAACTCACTTTAACTCAAAGGTTGTTGTTGTTTCTGTACCCCATTAAAACTTTACATTAACTAAAGTGATTAACGAAGAGTAGTCAAAAGAAAGTCTTAACTAAAATAGGTTTACTGATAAAATCGTCTACAAGAAGTCAAATATTTGAAAAGCAATTAAACGAAGCCACATTCGGTAATATATAAAATCTAAATTTACATAAGACACGTGGACATGGACACTAGCGTGTCCTGCCGTTGTTTGAAGAAAAAAACATTCCCGAAAGGGGTTTCAACGTATTAACGAGTAGATTCTGAATATGTACTTACTTTTTGATTTGGACATGACTTTTGGGGCTGTACCGCGGCTTAAAGATCTTAAAATAAAGTAAAAAACTATATTCAAGAAATGTTTTTCTTCATACAACGACGGGACATCCAAGTGGACACTAACTTGAACCTAAAGTGTCGATAATACCAACCTAGAGAGCCGTGATCGTCTAGTGGTAAGGACCCCACGTTGTGGCCGTGGTAACCCAGGTTCGAATCCTGGTCACGGCAATTCATATTTTTATAAAGAGAGATACGTAAGTGTTAATATATTTTTAGTTTTTTTTTTTTGAGTATCTTTGTAAGTATCTAAAACTAAATTAAACAAAAAAAAAAAAAAAAACAACAAGCCAGCAATAATTTTGTCCACTTATTTGAAAAAAATAATGAGACATAATTTGTTTGATTAAAATTCCATAAAGTTAAAGGTCGCTAGAAAAGTACTATGTGATTAGTGTTTAGGAAGTCTGTATTAATGTTACTAACTATGTGTGTATTTTCGATTTGTGTTTAATAAGTAATGACAATTTGAATAAGGAGAAGATGCTATTTCTATAAATTTTCACTTGAGCTCTGAAGTTAATTGAGTTTCACGGAGCTTCCTTATAACAATTTGATATACTCATATAAATAGTTTTCGTATAGCATTGTGTAACATGTAGTTGAAGCCAAAATGTATAGTATTGTAATATTTTTGCTAAGGTTCGTTAAATAAAACTTATTACTCTTTTTAGTATTTCTTCTTTATTTAACACTTTCCAATTCAAAACAGTAAATCTCAATTTATAATCAACTCAAATACTTTTATTCAAACTTAAATCACACTTCTTTAATTACACTTCCACAATCCAATAGTTCAGCTTTGCACACTTTCATAATCGAAAATAAACTGTGTCCCGCTCACCGTGTACACTCTCTTATATACTCAAACTAGTTGTTCTCGAAGGTTCTTGTCTAGAATATTCTATTTTCTTGGAATAAGGGGAAATTCATATGGAGATAGAATGTTCTAGTTGTTTGGAATAAGGGGAAATTTAGATGCGATGAAAAAGAGTTTTTTTTTTGTTCCTTCATAAAGCAGATATGTAATTCTCAACAGATGGCGCTGTAGGAGTATAAAGCTCTGTTCGCAACAGTATTATTTTGTATGCATGAAATTATAAATTCTCAACAATTTTCTTTTTCGTCCCAAATGAAAATCAAATTGATATTTTTATCAAATTGGTTTTAACATTTACATTTTGACAGTTCATGGCAGCCATTTATGTTATAAGTTCTCCTGGTTTATATTTTCAGATACAAAAGGCGTGTAAATGATAAAAAAAAATATTATTCTTTTCCGTGCCATCAACAGAAATTGCTACCGATTTTGTTGGTTGAAATTCGATGATTAGATGTGAGTGAACGTGAACAGGGCGGCGATAAGTGTCACACAGCTGATAAGGATGACATAATTAGCCCTATCCTGCTATTCATCGGGGGGGAATTTTTCTTGAATTTTCACTAATCACTATCCTGCTATTCATTCGAAATGAATCTGTATTTAAGTTGGTAATATTGCGCGGAATTCTGTTATTCACGTGAACGGATTCATTCTAAACAAATCGGATCCGCATATGAAATGTTGCGGACTTTTCATTGAATGGATCGTCTGTCTGGTTGGTGTTCAGTAAAATGTAAGTAAAAACTAATTTATTGCCTAATTTAGAATATTTCTTTGTAAAAAAAATAGATTATTAACATTTCTAGGATAAGAAGGACAAAAAGATCAATTTACTAGGTATTCAATTGCTTATGAATGATTGTAATCAGGCTGTGGTAGCCTTTTCTGATGTATGTAAAAGAGATGTGGGTTTTAATTGAGGGTCATTATGGGAATGTGGATACCGTCAACGCACATAATAACTCCAGGCACACTACATTTTGGGTTAAACAAGAGTTTTACTTTAAGTTTTTCTTCTGTGGTCATTTGTAGAGAAATCCAATTGGGACATAAGTGGACTTTAAGTGCGTCCTGTAATGTGTGGACTGAGCGAAGCCCGTATCCAATTCTTGCCCAACGCCATGTTGCAAATTATCTACATCAAAAAACCTCAAACAAGCAATTCGTTTCTCTTTTCTTTATATTGACTAATTTCGCTGTGAAGGTGGAAGCTTTCTGTTGGAGGTTTCTCTTATTCCTCAGCTTGGAATTAGGACAAAAAAAAAAGTTAATTTCCAAACTAAATAAAAGATGAAAACAAATTACAAAATTACTTCTGTTAAGGTAGAGCGGTTGAACTTGAATCTTTAATGAAGTCAAAAACAATTATCCAAAATTCGGCAGATTATCACATGAACAGCTGTTTACGTGAATATCAAATTGGTTCGGGATAATGTAGTTCACCCGATGAATGGCAGAATGCAAAGGCAGTGTGAAAGGTAATCGAATGGGTGGATCGAATATGCGATTCGCGTGAATAGCAGAATAGGGCTGAATGATACATTCATCATTGGTGAAAATCGTGTGAGGATATGGCTAACTTGCCCAATGGCGATGTGGCTTAGATCGTGAGATTTTTGATGTGTAAGCATTTATGCCGATGGCGGTGGTAAGGTTAACCAAAAACCTGTGTCTAACGTGTACGTTAAATGTAGCACGTTACCTTGCGCCAGATTGCATTTAAGACTCCATTAAAATAAGGAATATTTCGTACTCATACTTCATCGCGTTTACATTGAAAACTTTGACGGGCCTCAAGAAGAGTTCGCCTATGATGTCCATGGATTGAAATTTCGAATTTGGTACTTTCCACTGATAGTACGAACTAAATATCTCGATTCCCCCAACATTTATTCACCCTATATGTCAAAAAGGTGAAAGACGAAACAAATTGTGTCAGTTTTCATTACAAGTTCATTCAATGTTTTGACATTTAAAAAAATCAAAAACATGTTGATTCTTATTTTCTGCTGGCAAACCACATAATGCTGAATTTCGGATTAAATATTCTTAATAACATCAAAATATGAATCGTTTTTTAAATTTTTCCGCTTTGACATTATAAGATGATAATGATGTCAATCGGCTTATAAATCTCTGATAGAGACAGTGAATGAAGCACAGAAATGTCAAACAAAAATCGGAGGATTTAGTTCAGGTTTCAAGAGTGAAACTGAAGAATCATATTTTCATGATTGACTTGATTTGTCAAGCATACTTCCTCAGATGGATTTAAAAATGTTTTGATATTTTGGCTGCATGAAAAGCATATTTGAGAATGTGAACGCATGCTTGTCAAGCTTGAAGTAAATTTCATTTTCCATGAAGTTCTCGAGCTGTACACATCTTAAAAAAATATGTATATCAAAATGAGATTTATAAGCAAAAGCGGTAAATCAAGCAGATTTTATTAGATTAATATAAGTTTTCTACAGACTTGGAATATAAAAATTAAGTAAATTTCTTTTTCATAGATGAATGCTCTGAGTTAGACCGCCATGGTCAAGACTCTAATGAGAATTAATGTTTGACAAATGTGAACGCTAATGTTTTTCATCAATCAAATAATCATCATGCCGTGCTTGGCAAACAAATTTGAGAATGTGAACGTCCATATTATTGCTCCTAGCAAATATTTCGTATCAGATAACATCTCTGTTTTATAGGTTGAAAAATTTAATGTTTTATCAAATAAGATCTCTGTTTAAAGATAAGTGAAACCAAGTTTACGTTACGTATTCAGAGTCCGGTGGTGCGTTCTTTTTCTAAAAATATTTAACATTTGAAATAAATAGGTTCGATCCTTTACTTTGAAACTTTGTGATTTTATGTGCATTTCTGTGTATTTCAGCTCAAGGCTCTGTCAAAGTTCATATAAAAAAATTTCCTCAAATGCACAGGAAATATTTTCAATATTTAAAAAAAAATATTAACATTACGATTGATTTACTTTGTTGTTTATTGGGTAAGTTCGATAACAAATTTTTGTCACTCGGACGAACGTTGATGTTTCGACTTCTTAACCGCGAGTCCCGGAACTCACACTTTTTATTTTTTTTTGTATCTTCGTATCTTCTTTTTTGTAGTATTCTTTATTAAAAATCTCTTTATAAAAAATATTTTTGAATTTTTTCAGTATCTAAACAATTGTTATTTGCAGCGTTTAAGACTTTGAATTTTGATATTTTGTTCACAAGGGACTTGGAAAAAAATTGTGACCACATTTTTGATTAATTACTGACTTGGCAGCGGCCAGTTTTTCTTTCATATAAGCACTAATGCTCAAATTTTGTTTAAAATTAGGAAATCCAAGTAATTTAAACTCATTGGCAACTTCTATACTGGTGCCGTCTAATGTCCAGGTCCTTGTGTTTCTTTCGGAATGAGTATGGTTCCTGTATACCATTATACTATTATAGATTAAGAAATATTATAAGTTTATTTACACGGAGCTGAATTGTCACTGGGTTATCAGCAAAAATGACTAGGTCATCAGTATATAACAAGTTTTACATATATATCGCCAAAAGATACTTCCCCTGGTAAATGATTCTCGTTGTCGTTTATAAACAAGGCAAACATTAATGGACTTAAAACACATCCCTGTGGAAAATCAGTTTCAGAGTTAAACGAATTTGACTCATTTTTTCCATTAGATACCACTGCAGACATATTCATTAACAACGGTTCGAAGACCCTAATAAAGTTTGTAGAAACCCCGATAATACTGTGAGTTGATATAATAATGAGCAGCTGTTTATTGTGTCAAATGCTTCTTTAAAATCAATGATCCACCGTCGAAAGGTTGGCCTGAAAACCAACTTGAAAGCAACTGATTACATTATTATACGAGTACTGCACCCAATTGAGAGATATAGAATTTGGCTGAAAAGTTTTCTCAGAGAACTTAACACAGAAATAGCTCTATAGTTTTCAGTTTGATTCGGTTTACCTTTTTTTTAAAACGGCAGTCATCCTCGCCAAGTGAAAACTATTTTGGAAAGTCTCCTCATTGAACATTTTATTCATTAAGTCATATTTAAGGATATACTCAAGAAATTCTGGAGTTGAATTCTCGTAAAAGTCTATGGCAATACCGTCTGATCATACAAAGTTGGAGTCTATTCTGAAATAGTTACATTTGGAAGTGCAAAACTTATTGAATATTGGTTCGGATCTGGTAGTGGAAGATTTTTAATGTATAAAGCAATCAGATTAACACTTATACTTAAAGACATTGCGGCAAAATTTTAAACAACTTATTATTAAGGGCTTAGAATTTATCTAGTTAGCAATTTGTTAAACTTTTAGTAATTTACTAGCTCTTCGAAAATTTTAAACGTTCTTTTTTCGTTTTAATAGCTAGTAAATTACTAATTGCCTTTTATAAAAAACAGTGCATCTGAACACGTCCAAACAAAGTTCGTGAACAAATACAAAGCAAACAAAAATAAATCTGAGGAACTGACCTAATAATTTGATTTGTGAGAAGTCAAAGTGACAACCTACAATTTATTTTGTTATTTTATTTTGCCTAGTTTCTCTTTGTTGAAGGTACGAGTATGTATGCGTGTATTTAGTTTATTATATTATTTTAATTCAAAATAATAATGTCCTTTTCACCAAATAGCGAAAAGTTTGCTGTTTTAAACTCAGAGAAGAATGGAGCAGAAGAACAATACATTATTAAAGTCAGTAGATCGTTTGATTCGTGTTTCTTAAAATATTTATTTTCAACAGGTTCAAACTACACCTGCCAAGTCTTCCCACTGCATGTAATTCGGTCTTGGATTTTCAGGTTTTCAACCAAGAACCGAACTGTTGTCTTGTCAAACCTACATATAGCTGGATTAAGATTCTCCATCGGTCAGCTTTTCAAAAGGATTTGCTCGGGACTTAAAACATCGCACTTTTCTGCACAAAGCCGAGTCTTCAAACTTATTAAAATCTTCGTCTTCTGAAAATATTTTATATTATTTTATTTACTTTTAAAAACAATTACATAGTTCATGAATCATAAAAAGAACACAATTTAACTCTTTCAAATAAAATTGCCAATTGTTTACGAGGAAAATGACAGAAGTCATATGGATTTAGCAAATTACTAAAAGTTAAAGTAGCCAGTTTACTAAAATGTTAAGATATAGTAATATGTTAAAATCGTTTAAAATTAACATAATCCTTAGTAATTTACTAAAATGGCTTTAACATTATTTGATTCCCTAAAGAGTTTTAAAAATTTAAAAGATTTACTTCTGGATTTTCTGTATTCTTCATCGTTTTAAAATTTGTATACAATTTTTCAATTAAAAATTACTTTAAATTAGAGTAAGTATGTATGTGCGATCCAGTCATGCGTTTTTCAAAGTAATCCGAGGATCTTCGAGTATATAATATCGGATTATAAGAATCTTGCGTAGCGTGGCATCCCGGCGCCCAGGGCGGGAGACCCATTTTGCCGCCCCCATTCAATACTAAATTAAAATTAAATTTCGAGATATCATTTCACAGGCAATGAGGTATCTTTTATTGAAGGTAAAATAGGATCAGCGGTTTCATAAACGGATTCTACGGGCCTTACGAATGAAGCTCGTGAGACAAAGCTGCATCTGCGGATTCATCACCATGCATGCGTTTTTTCCTGCGAATTCTTCTCGTTTTGAGTTCGATTTCGAGTTCGAGAGAGTCTTAGAAAAGTCGATTGCGGCTTGGACAAAACGGTCTCTGCTCTCAACTAGGAGAGCTTTTAAAACGCAGAATTTCTGAGCACACCTATCTACACTCAGTCCACTCACACTCAGCTCTGCAGCTGAAAAGCCAAGAAAAGTGAGGAAGCTGAATGACTGCATGACTGTCAGAAGAAGACTGGCTCCCGATCCGTCAATTCTTCCAGTACCTCAAGAGCTTCTACAAACTTATTTTTAATCGTCTTTACAGCTTCATGTCTTTGGCAAGACGAGGTTCACCTCTTCTGCAGGCTTGTGACTAGATGCTTGAGGTACTTCTGGTGAGTCGACTTCACCTTGACCCTGCTCTGTGGTGGGACTAGAACGACTTCCAACTTCGACAGCAGGCACGTCTTCTTCTTCTGCCTGTAAAATAAGTTATACACTCCCATGACTATTTGCCGGAGGACAATTCTAGGCTACTCACGATTGTAGATGGAGGAATTACGAGTATACTTACATTGGAATCACTTCCACTGCTGTTGGATGCCGCCGAAGACGTTAACGTATCTTTCGAACCAGAACTAGAACTAAAATATTTCAGTAATGCACCTGGAGATTTCTTCGCATCTGCTTCTTTCTTAGCCTTTTTCTTGCGGTATTCCGCGCCGCTTCCTTTAACTCTTTTCATTTTCAAAAACTAGTTCAAAGGTTGAGTGAAGTACTAAATGTCTAGTTTTAGAAGATTCAACAGTATTTAAACTATAAACAACACAACTGTGATGCATATCATATGTTTCGGAACGCTCCCTTTCAGTTTCGCGAGAGTTTCGGAACGTTTTGTTTTCGTTTCGCGAGTTGCTCGACAATACGGAATGCGCTCTTACGGGCCTGTTCACCGTTTACGAATTCACGGAAATCAGCCGAGAGCGTCAACGACGAACCACAGATAGGGTGGCAAATTTCAAATTTACATCGTTGTTGTTTGTTGACTTGTCAAACGATCTGTCATGAAACATATGATTTCTACTCTACCCGCATCACAGGCGACATTTTGCCGCTCCCCTAGGCCTGCCGCCCGGGGCCTAAAAAAATTTTAACTTGATCTGTTTTCTGAAATCTTAGCCAACATTTCATAATTTTTTTCCAACATTTTAAGAGAATTTCAATTAAATATTAAATAAAATGGACGCAAATTTGAGAACGAGTATGAGAATCTGAGAGAATTTCAGACAAGAGATAATGAAAATGAGGAAGAGAGTCGGAGACAAAACGGAGCCCTGTGGCAAACCAGCATTTATTTTATAAATATCAGACTTCAAATCGTCCAATACAACTCAAACGTAGAAAACATTCATCAATACCATATAGGTTAGTATTACATTCAACTAAAGTGATTATTCTTAGCGAAAAGAATGCTGACACGTTTTCGACTATCACGAACGCTATGGCAGTAAACAGACCATAAAATATTGAATATTGGGGTGACAAGAACTCTAAAAAACTTCACTGAAAACGTTTGCATCGCCTAAATACGACAGTATGGTGTGCAATTTCTTCCCGAGGCACTATTGTCTCTTATTTTTTCAACTAGGTAGAGGCAGTCACTATTAACGTGTATTACCGTATAATTAACGAATTGAACACAATTTCAGCAAAATGAGGCCTGTCCAGAGGTTTAGTTTAAATGGAGAAGCGGAGAGCCATTTTTCCAATGAATTGGGAATCTTGGTCACCGGTCCAAGCACCAAGTGATTTTTTTTCATTGGGATTCCTTGAGATGAGAAATGACAGCCATAGTTCAGGTCCTAGAACGAAATATTATCCCTGAAGATTTTTCGGATATTTTCCTATATAAAGGGTGTTTATGAAGAGTCGGAGGTCTTAAAATTTAATAAAACGCAGACCACAAACAAATGAAGTTGGCTTTATATGAATTATAATATAATGGTCATTATTGTTTGAATATGATTTCGTGCATGTGGTTGCGCCTCACGGTGGTCTAATTTTCAAGCAATCTTCGCAGTAAATCAGACTGTATTTCGGCAACAACAACCTTAAATGTTGGCTTCCAAGTGCTCAATTGTTTCTGGTTTAATAGCGTGGACATGCACCTTTACATATCCCCAAAGAAAGTAATCTAATGGCTTCAAATCGCACGAAAGCGGTAGCCAGTTAACTTCGCAATTTCGTAGAATAAATCATTCGTCAAATGTGTCTTTCAGTTAATTATTTGTATGGCGCGCTGTATGGGATGTGGCGCCCTTCCACTAAAACCACATGTCTGCAACATTAATGCCTTCCAATTGAGGCAGGAAATAGTTAGTAATCTTGTCTCCGAAGCGCTCACCGTTGACTCTTAAGTCCTGACCGTCATCTTTTTGAAGATATATAGACCAATGATCCCACCAAAGGTGACTTTTTCTGTATGTAATGGTGTTTTGAAAATGGCTTCTGGATTATCATTGTTCCAATTGCTGCAATTCTGTTTATTGACAAAGCCATTTAACCAAATGTGTGGTTCATCACTCAACAAAATTTGTTTCGATGAGTTTCTCGAATTGAGCCATGTTTTTCAAAATAGATTTTAACAATTTGCAAACGTTTTTCAGGCATGATTTTATTCATGATGACTTTTTGAAACCGAAATAAGTTCAAAACAACCAAGAAATTTTATATCCGCTGTCACAGAAAATAGTGTCGCCAGTTTAAAGTTCTCCACTTCCTTAAAAAACACCCTTTATTATAAAAATATACAAATATAATTTTCGATTTATTTCCTATAAAATTCTTTATAACAGAGCTTTGGCTTTAAACTTACGCGTAATACGAGTATATTTTGGTTTCCAAATGGCCATAAAGTGACTAAAAAAAGAGTGGAACACATGAATGTATGCACGTATAGTTATGTATACATTATATATGAGTGTCCCCAATTATAACCTCAAGCTAAGATTAGTGGAATTAAAACCTGTAATATATTTGTAGAAAATTAACTTTCACTTTCGTACTATATTCATTTCTTAATATAATTTTGGTAATGTTTATTGAATTTAGCTAAGCAAACCTGATAGCCGTGATCGTCTAGTGGTTAGGACCCCACGTTGTGGCCGTGGTAACCCAGGTTCGAATCCTGGTCACGGCAATAGGTTTAATTATTTTTTTATTATAAATAAAATAACGTAAACGAAATAAACTTTATCAAACATTTAATCAGTACTTTAATAAATACTTATCTTCTTAGTTACTTTCTACTAAATCAAACGATAAATTTGATGCTCATTTGCTTTCATTGGGTCAGTGAATATTAAATTGGCCCGTTCATACTCGTATTTTTTTTATAATTCAGTCGCGCTCAAGGGTATGTTAAGAAACCCTTATAATGTTAAACACAGCACGGGCGATGGCGAAATTAGAAGGGGAGAGAAAGTAGGTGTCGATGAACATTGGTTTTGAATGTTTGCAAAATGAAAGGTTATTTTTTTAAGAAGCGGATAACTTTAGGTTAGCAACATTGTTTTCTGTGACAGACGATTTGATAGTTCTCTGTTGTATCGATGCTAGTTTGGTTTGATATGGCGAATAGAATCACGCCAGTGCAACGTTTTCAAATTTACTTTGAGAAAAATTGTTCAATTCGAGAAATTCATCAAAAAAAATTTGTTCAATGATAAAGCACAAGTGTTATCAATAACCAAAATTGCTGCATTTGGCATTGTCGGAACACCATTAAATCCTGAAAAGTCAACGTTTCGTGCGTTTTTTTTTCAAATCGAATCACCATTTTTTTCTCTTGAAAATTTACTAAACACAAAAAAAAAACTTTTTCTCAACTTTTTTATTTTTCTTAAAAATCAACTTTCCGCTTGAATAGTTCTCCAAAGAGTCCCTTTCCAAGCTGAACCTATTGTCTACCTCGGCCATTCCAGTCCCTCACACATTCATATTTTCTCAGCCAATCGTTTTCGAGATCTTCAGTCACGGGATCACGGCTTCCTGGAAAGCTACGTGCTCTCCTCGAAAATCTCCGTTCCTCCGTCATTGAATCTCATCGAAACTTTACTCTCACACACACATTCAATGATTCAGCAAATTGTTGGATGTCTTTCCAAAACTTGCCGAATCCAAATGGTCGAGTTCGGACCACTTTCAACTAAATTTTTCGAGAAAATCTAAAAGAACTAAAATAGAGAAAAAGTTCCTCCTAGGAATTCTTCTAGTATCTATAAAATATTCGCGAGTAATTCGAAGCGCGAAGGAATCTTTCCAAAACTAAAACCTCGCGGTGAGAGAGGAATGCATTTCTTTAAATCCTGAGTTCTAATCAGTTATTTTATTGTGTTATCAATTCCGATAGATCTAGGCTTTAGGAATTTTTAAGCACGTTAATAAGTCGCGACCCTAGAACAACAAGGTTCTAAGTACACCAAAGTGTGTTTTGAGAAAAACGCATCTGAATATTTGAAGTCTTTTATTGGGATACTGTTTAAAAAAATTAAATTTTTTTTTTTATAACCCGATGAATATGCACACAATCTATAAAATTTTAACTTTAAAACCTAATAAAACCAGATTTTTAACCCTTAAATTTGACTTTAAAAATCATTATAGGACTTTGCTGCTCAACGATGCGACACTATATTCTAAAACAATAAGGTTCTATGTAGCACTTAGAACCTTGTTAACTTATATTTTCATATTTCTTTTCACATAGAACCTTGTGAACTTGGTTTCTTTTTTTGGATTTAGTGAAACAAAGTTCTAAGTGGAAGTTAGAACCTTTTTAAATAAATCTCAAATCGAAAATATACAGATAGAACTCTGTAGCTCTGGATATTTTGTGAAACAAGGTTCTAAGTGGCAGTTAGAACCTTATTGATTAAATCTCAAATGGAAAATATGCAGATAGAACTCTGTAGCCCTGTCTATCATGGAAATGGAAAGAGATAGAGCAAAATGGATTGCGGGAATCGAAAGAGCACCCTAAATTTACCCAGATTTGATATAAAACTCATTTTTTTCAAAATTGTCGGTTAGAACCTTGTTGTTCTAAGGTCGCGAAGTCTATTAGCTGACAGAAATATTAAATTACGTTTATATGGAATTAAATTTAGATATTGATAACTTGATGATTTGGTATGTTTTGATCTAAGTTAGACTCTGCCTGGTTCGCTAACTTTTTCAGCTCATCGAGAAGAGACCCTCCGTCTTCTTTGTAAATAAACTCGTTGGTTTTTACAACTAACTGTTCCACTCCATTTGAGTATAGCTCAGAAACCTGTTTTTGTTACTTTTCCAAAATACTTTAAGAGCAGGTCTCTGGCTTGTGGCCACCAGGTATCTAGTGTTTCTACAAGTATTTTGGAGCCCCAACGGAAAAAAGGAAGAATAAAAATGGTTAAGGATAAAAAATAGGCAGGTGAAACTGTTATGGTAAATTTTGCCGCAACAATAGGTTCATGATTACTAATTTGTTGTACCTCAATTTGAAGGCAGAAATTTTCCAGGAATATGTATTAAGCAGAATTGCCACCTCGTTAGAGCCATTCGATTATTTTCTCTGTAGATTGAGCTAACAATGAAGCGTTTGAGACAGTGAATGTCGGAGTTGTTTAGATCACTAGGATCGTTATAGTAGTAGTCTTCTAAGTGGAGTCTACGATTTTGTGCTAGAGCAGGACAAAAACATAGAAGGTGAGGAACTGACTCCTCTTCTTCTTCATCCATGCAGCTTCTGCAAAAATCATTTGCAGGAACTCCAAGACGGAAAGCATGTCTTCCTATTAAGCAGTGTCCAGTAAGGACACCTATAACGGAGCTAATATGCAATCTACCAATAGAAATTAGTTGTTTTGGGCGTTAAGCATCAAACAATGGCCAAATTAGTTTAGTAGACCGGCAAGTTGGGGTGCTGGTCCATCTTTGGTTTGCTTTCTTTATATCATGCTACTTTGTATCATGCTTTAGCATAAGTTTACAAGTAGCTAGGGGTATACCGATATTGGATTTGCTATCCAACAAAGGTAAGATTGTTCCGTTTTTTGCAAGTTCGTCGGCTTTGCAATTTCCTGGAATGTCTCTATGCCCGGGCACCCATATAAGGTGAATGTTAAACTGTTTTGAAATCTCCACCAGAGATGATCGACAATTTTGGGCTGTTAGTGAGTTAATGGAGACAGAGTCCAGTGACTTTATGGCAGCTTGACTGTCTGAGAAAATTCGTATATCAGTAGTCGATATAACGTTTTTTTTTTAAGCCAAGAGAGGACTTCTTTTATTGCTAGAAGCTCTGCCTGGAACACGCTACAGTGATTGGGAAGACGAAAAGATCGGTTTTATATCTATCTGTGTAGAAATTGATTGGATATAGTTCACATTTGATTTTTGTAAAAAATATCGATAAGCTAAATTTTACAAATGATGACTCCAAGTTTAAAAATCTAAACAAAATTTCATTGATATAAAAAACGTGTTTTGTATTTGTAATAGTATTTATAGCACACACACACACTTATATCAAAATGAACCATAACGTAATGAAGAATTATTAATAAATCAGTCATACTCTTGAACTCAAAAAAAGCTAGTCGTTTCACTAATAACAAAACGGTATTGTTTTTCATTTCAAAGTCTCATGCCTCCTTAAAAAAAATACTCTACAGTGAACCAAAAACAACGGTACCCACCATACACATTTTAAACAAACATTTAATTTTTCTGCTAATAGCATTTAGTTCGTCTATCAAATCCGCGAATTTTCTGTTAAAAGCCGTCAAATTTTAGAGAACATCTGTCACTATCACTTTCAATATGATTATGACTGTAACTTTCACCTCGGACGAAGTAAGTAAGTTACACGTAATTGGTAAGCAGTTTTTTATAATTCTTTTTCTAGGTTTAAATTATTTACAGCTTACAAAAATAAGAACTTAATAATAAAGATGAACTAAAAAAATAGTCGATTTTGCATTGATTTTTCATATTTTGTTTATAAAATAAAAATACAAAACATATTCCTTATACTGTGCTCTTTGACACATGTTGCCGTGACCAGGATTCGAACCTGGGTTACCACGGCCACAACGTGGGGTCCTAACCACTAGACGATCACGGCTCTACAAGATGTGACAAACTCATGGTAACCAATCCTTCGTCTGCTCATTGTCAAGATCTCAGAGGTCTCCCACAATGTCTTATTTCATTATTTTCACCATTTCCTTCAGTCGAAAATTCCTTATAATTTCGTTTTTCTAATGTAAAAGTCAAAGTCGACAAGTAAATGTTCAACATTACAACCAATGCCACCACTTGTCCTGCTTAAAAATTCTGCTATCAACAGCCTACCATCAAACAAAATTGAAGTGTAAACATTTCACAATGACCCCAGCTCGCGGTCTGGTTATGTGTTTTTTTTTTGTTGCGTTTGTTTGCGATTCTCAGCAGCATTTTCCGTTCAGCTGAAACAACAGCCATCATTTTTCGCAAATTATCTTGCAAAGAGGTTAATAATTTTCTATGCACTTCACCTCTAAGAGCAGTGATTTGGAAAACTATAAGTTGTCACACAATCCTGCCACTGATTGCAGTTGGAATTTTTATCCGGACCCGATTACAAAAATAAAATGCAAGGTGTCCTTCGGAAATTGTTGGTTTGGCTGCTTTTCGCATTTTGTACATGGCCTGCTATTGATGGAGTAAATTTCTCACGGATAATTGAATTGTCCGATCAAATTCGGCAAAGGCAAGAAATTCGTTCGACGGTTGTTTTCTCGCAAAAAAGTTTCGTGGCCAATTTGATTGGATACGAGGAACTATTACAACATGAGAGCGCCATTGTCCCCTTGATTCTGATTGGGGAAGATTACACGGAGGACGGAGTCTTGGGGCGAATTCTAGGCCTTTGGTCGTCTGTGATTGTTTTCATGGATGACATCGATAACCACAAGATGTTCTCAATAATAAATAACACTCTTTGGCAAATTCATTCGTCCAAGATGCTTTTCGTTTTGGAGAAGGCTCCGCAGGATTCTGGGCCCATTATAAGATTTTTCCAAACATGTCTTCGTTTGGGCATAGTCGATATTATTCTAATGTTCGACGACCAAGTCCTGACCTACGAACCGTTTCCGAAAGTGAGCTTAGAAAACATCACTTCAACATCAGTCGCAGAGTACTATCCAGACCGAAGTTATGATTTGAAGGGCTACGTTTTTCACACGCCAATTATGCAAGACGCCGATAGAGTGCTTATCTATACAGACAAGGATGGGAGTGAAAAGATAACGGGAACCAATGTGGAGATTTTTAGGTCTTTTGTTCAGCGACACAATGCCACTTTTGAAAGGCTTATGGGAGAGACCAACCACAGTGGGTTCGACATACTCGAAGCCTTGTCACTTCTTAGGCAGGGTAAAGTTGACATTCTGCTGCATTCTTATTCGTCTTTTTCACAAGTTCAGTTCGCCTTCAGTTATCCGATTGCACAGATAAAATGGCAAATGGTGGCTCCATATATCGGAGAGATTCCCTCTTACCAGTACATGATCCTGCCGTTTGACAATGAAGTTTGGATTTTACTCGGAATCACTTTTGTTTATATTACGCTAGCCAGCTGGCTAACCCGATCTTACTGTCAGCATTTGAGAGAATACGGTCCAGCATTTTCGCGCAGTTTAACTCAGCTGCTTTACCTACCTTCGTCCGACCTGTCATGTAATTTACGAACGTTAATTTTCGAAATGCAAATCTTTTGCTACGGATTGATTTTGACAAACATCTATGTGGCATTTTTGTCAGCTTTTCTAACCACTACAGTTCAGGGCAATCAAATCGACACCTTCGAGCAATTATTGCAAAGTGGAATTAAGATCTTATCAACAAACTACGAAGTTGAGATGATATCGAACACGAGTGGATATGACAAACGTTACGATTGTATCTTCGAAGTCCAAAATATCGATTTCATCAATGAATATCGTAAAAGCCTGAATGGAACGTTTGCATTTGTGTTTGCCGAAGATCGGGGCAACTACTTTGTGGCACAACAGAAATATTTGGACAAAAAGCGGATGTATGTGTCGAAAAATACCCTGGGCACGTATTTTTTGACATTTATCATGCAAAATGATTCGCCCTTTCGAAAGAATTTCGACGGAATTCTATTGCAGCTATACGAAACGGGATTATATAAAAAATGGGAAGAAGATGTTTTCAATAAAGCTGTGGCCACCAAGTATTTGCAACTCTTTCGAACGGAAAGCCAGGATTTATTTCGACCTTTGACAATTGGTCATTTTGGTATTTGTTGGATTATGCTCATAATTGGGCTTTCATTGTCGGTGGGAGTTTTTCTGGTGGAAACTGTAAGATTTAAAATGGGCAAGAAAAAACTCAGGAATTGAGTTACCTAGTTCTTAAGAGATATTTCGTTGGAGCTATTGTTGTTGTTGTTGTGTACTTAGATATAAATATATTTGTTAATGTTGTTTTGTTTTGAAATAGTAAATAGTAAAGTTCTATAAATGGAAACATTCGACTTGACTAAGTTTCACATAAGGCATGCACTTGCATTAGTTACCCTATTTGATAAAGTTTTTTTCGAATACGTTTTTGGAAAGTTCTTAATGCAAATCACCTTCGTCTTAAAAACTGATTTTAATGTTTCCAATATTTGTTTCCCTCAACGAGATATTGTTAGTTTTTAAAATTAAACTTTTAAATTTGTTGGTCATGTTTAAGGATAAAAGTTACGTCAATAATTCCATTTAAATTTTTTTATATATTTGCATTTATTTCGAAAGAAAAATTTATGATTTTTGAAAAATAAAAATGTTTTCGCTAATTAGGAAGAATCAGAAAAGTCTAAGTAAGATTGAAAAGGTAAAAAAACTTGGAACTTAGTACTATTACTTCCAGACTCCGAATGGAAAAACAAAATTGTAAGTAGTTATTGAACATATCCTCAATTATGCTGACAACACACTATTTTGAAACTTTTAAGTTAGAGTATTTCTATAACTTCAACTGATGTATCAATTCTGAGGCCGGGTTTGCATTCAGGACATATAAAATCTTCGATGGCTGCGTTCATTGATTATTTCCATTTTAGTCGTTGCTTAAAAACTTTTTGAGCATTTGTTAATGACAATGGCACAACATTTTAAACAGCCTATTGTTAAGATATTAATATGATACTACTTAACAATTTGCTAACTTTAAAGTAGTTTACTAACTCATTCTTAATTTTAAACATTTTCTAATTAGTATCGTACTAAAGTAATTCTCTTAATTAATTGCTTCTGAACACACCCAAAACAATGACAGTTCGCCCAAATTTTTGTGTAAATGGAAAAAAACAAAAGTGTGGAACAGATAAAAAAATTTAAAATAAAACAAGGTTATCAGCCAGGTTCCAAAAATCGGGTTAAATAGAAATAAAAACCAATTTACAAATGGACCGAATTTGTTTTCAGTGTTCTATATTTTACTGAATTTTATAATTTCGAAATCACTCTAAGTGAACTTTAAAACAGCTGTCATCTGTCACTTCTTAGTTTGACAAATACAAAACTATGTTGTTTGTAAAGTTTTTTGACTGCTATTAAAATTGTGTGCATACTTTTTTGAAAAAAAGTAATTTCATAAAATATTTTAATGAGGGCGTTATTGCCTGCAGTGGCAGTAACAACGTACCAGACGTGAAGTTTCAGAAGAAAAAAAAGAAGAAAAATGTTAAGAGATCATTAAAAATTCAAACCTATTAGGAATTACTGACGCTGCCTATATGGTTGAGAAATTCGTATCATACTACCAACTCGATAAACGTGCGTTTCCACACTGATGTAAAGGCACATTTAAAAAGTCAGTCCGAAGCAGTAAAACTTCCATTCCTGTATCGTTTCAGCTAGTCGTGGTTTTTCGTTTTCTTGCCGAATAAAATTTTCAAAGATCAGTTGGAAAACTTTTGATATCGGTCTTGTTGGAAGTAATGCGTCAAATATTTGAACCCTTATTCTAAACGTCTTAGAGTATAAAATTTGTTTGAATAAAATTAACAATGAAGTGAAAAGAATATCTAAACTTCATTTTCTGAAAAAATTTAATGTTTCTGGTGTAATAGGATACATCCAAATCAAGTTCCAAGGATATTCTATAATATTTTTATGATATTTCTGAAAATTTCACAATAAATAGTAGTTCGCACAACTAGAACTGACCGTTTTTAAATCGACTTAAAATTTCAAATGTTAACAGAAGAGTTATAAAATTTCACATACTCAAGGTGTTTAAAACAACTTTTTTCGATTTTATGAAAAAACCTTCAATGCCAGGCAAAAAATATGTCGCGCATAGTTGTCGTTTCAGTGGAAGAAATATTGGCAAAGAATTTGAATCTCGTAGCCATAAAACATTTTCATTGAATAGTTTCAACATCATCATCATCGGCTCGACAACCGGGTTTCGGTCCTGGCCTCTTTCAACAAGTCTCTCCACCTATCCCGGTCTCTAGCCGACGCCATCCAGTTGCGCACCCCAAGGCTTCGGACGTCCTGGTCTACGCCATCTCTCCAGCGCAAGCATGGTCTACCACGCTGTCGTCTACCATAGAATGTACCACAAAGAACTTTCCGAGCAGGTTCCTCTTCGCTCATGCGAGCTAGGTGCCCTGCCCACCGGAGTCTACCGAGCTTAATTTTTGTCACGATATCTGCTTCTAGGTAGATTGCGTACAATTCATGATTGTACCGTCTCCGGAATCGTCCTTCCTCACATATGGGGCCAACAATTCTCCTTAAGACTTTTCTCTCGAACGCAGCTAAGAGGTCGGAGTGCCTTTTGCTAAGCACCCAAGTCTCGGATCCATATGTGAGTACTGGCAGGACCATGGTCCTGTACAGCAGCAGTTTTGAAGTTATGGTGAGATTTCTGGATTTGAAAAGCTTTGACAGACTATAGTTTATGTCCATTAAATCATAAAATACTCAATTGGCGTGCTCTCTCCACTTGTGCTTTGCTTATATCGATTTTCTCCTTTACGAAATGAACTCAGAATGATTTTTTGTATCGTAGATCAAAATAATAAACTTCAAACGTACGTACGTACTCGTAAGTTCCACAGCACTGACCCCTTTACCTAATTTGCCCACCCTCTGCTTAACTTTCACTCTATCACTAATAATTTGCTATGACTTTTAAGGTGTGTCCCCACCAAAGAAACATTTCATGAAACATTGTTTAAAAAACATTTCTGAATTGTTTCCCATTTGCTTAAAAAACATTTCAGAAAAATTAAAGAAACATTTGAGAAATGTTTCTGATATGTTTTTTCTCGATTTATATTTTCGAAAATTTCAGAAAAAGCATCGGCTTTTTTTATTTAATTTTAAAAATTTTCGTCAAGTGGATCCCACAAAACTTTTTTCTCGTTGCTCCACGCTTTTCGCGACATTTTTATATTTATATGAACAACCACTCACGCACTGTCTAGCTTTGTAAATGTTTGGGAAACAAAGAAAGTTTTCCATTCCGAATGGGAAACAGAGAAGCATTTCATAAACATTTCAGAAAAGTTTCTCTGTTTTTGAAATGTTTCTGAAATATTTCGGAAACGTTTCAAAAATGTTTCCTTGGTGTGGACACACCTTTAGACGCAACAAAGTTTTTCTTAAGAAAAAAATATTTTTTGTAATTTTAAATGTTCCCAAAAATTAAATTTATTTAACAGCAAAGCATCATCAGAGTTTCACCATTCTGACCCAAAGATACAAATTCCATTCCTATTCAAAGCCGACAAGTAAATGTCTAACATTTTAAATCAATGCCACCAGTTGTTCTGCTTAGAAATTCTGCTGACAATTTACCTATCACCAGTGTTCCATCAAGCTCAATTGAAATGCAAACATTTCTAAATGACCCCGGCTCGTGGGGGCTGAATTTGTTTGTCCATTCTTGTTTCCTCGAGAGCGTGTTGCTTACAGCTGAAACAACAACCACCATTTTGTGCAAATTAACTTCCAAAATTGGATAACAATTTCTTCGTGCCTCAATGCTTAAAACTTACTATGGTTTGGAAAAAAAAACTATAAGTTGTCACACAATTCTGCTCCTGATTGCAGTTGATAGAGTTGAGAGGATTACAGCACACGCGAATAAGCATAAGAATTTTCAGACAAGAAAATGCAACAAATCCTTCAGAAGTTATTGGCTCTTAAGCTATTCGCAATTTACACATGGCATGTTGGTGATTGCATCAACTTCTCACATATAATTGAATTATCCGACCAAATTCGACAAAGGCAAGAAATTCGCTCGATGGTCATTTTCTCGCAAAAAGACTTTGTCTCCAATTTGAGTGGATACGAGGAGCTTCTGCAACATGAGAGCTGCATTGTTCCTTTGATCCTGATTGGTGAAGATTACACTGGGGATCAAGTGTTGCACAATATAGTAGGACATTGGTCGTCCGTAATGGTTTTCATGGATAACGTCGAGAACCAAAATATGATCTTAATACTGAACGAGACTCTTCGGCAGATGCGTTCGTCGAAGATAATGTTGATTTTGCAAACTCCTCCGCCAGATTCGGAGTCCTTTATAGGATTTTTTCAAACCTGTCGCCGTTTGGGCATAGTAAATATTGTCGTAATGTACGATAACCAGGTTCTGACCTACCACCCATATCCCAAGGTAGCCTTAGAAAACATAACTTCAACATCAACCGCTGAGTATTACCCGGACCGAATGTATGACTTAAAGGGTTACGTTTTTCGCACGTTAGTTCAACAAGACGGGTCTAGAGTCTTCATTTATAAGGACAAAGATGGAAATGAAAAAGTTACCGGAACAAACGCGAATCTGTATAGGTACTTCGTTAAGCGACACAATGCCACTTATGAAAAGATTGTGGACCGGAAAAATCGAACTGGTTTCGACATAGTCCATGGCTTATCACTCGTGCGACAAGGAATATGCGATATCTTGATGCACTCGTACGCATCTTTTTCGCCAGACAATATCGGCTTCAGCTATCCATTTGCTCAGATTCAATGGCTAATAGTGGTTCCGTTTGCCGGCGAGATCCCCTCTTACCGGTACTTGATTCTGCCGTTCGACTATGAAGTATGGATTTGTCTTGGAGTGAGTTTCGTTTATATTTCACTAGCCAGTTATTTCACCAGAATGTACTGTCAACACTTGACAGAATACGGTCCAGCATTTACCAGGAGTTTTGCAGAGTTCCTCTACCTCTCATCAACGGACCTGTCATGCAATTTACGAACGTTGGTTTTTGAAATGCAAATTTTTATTTACGGATTAATGTTGACGAACATCTATATGGCCTTTCTCTCAGCCTTTCTAACCACATCTGTTCAAGACAAACAGATCGAAACCTTGGAGGATTTACTTCAAAGTGGCGTCAAAATTGTTACGATAATGTATGAACTCAATTCCGTTAAGCACACAAACGGTTACAATAGGCGATACGATAGCATTTTCTATGTCCAAAACATCGATTTCATCAATGAGTATCGCAAAAGCCTGAACAAGACTTTTGCATTTGTCTTCACGACTGATCGAGCAAGATTTTTTCTGGGCCAACAGAAATATTTGGCCAAGAAGCGGATGTATATTGCCGAGAGTACCTTCGGTTCATATTTCTTGATATTTCTCATGCAAAAGGATTCGCCATTTCGAATGAATTTCGACACAATTTTACTGCAGCTATCCGATACGGGATTGTATATGAAATGGGAACAAGATGTCTTCAATCAAGCTGTGGCCACTAAGTACCTGCAGTTATTTCAACCAGAAATTGAAGATTTGTTTCGACCTTTGACAATTGATTATTTAGGTGTTGGTTGGGCTACACTTGGCATCGGTGTTGGATTGTCAATTGCAGTTTTTTTGGCGGAGATTGTCAGATTCAAGTTGGGCAAGATTATACGTCGGAAATTTGTGAATTGATTGGGAGACACTTGCTTTATATTTGTTGTGGAAGATTGTGGGTATTATTTTTGTAGAGTTAAATAATGTTTTGTTCAAAAAATTGTATTTGTTTGTTAAAGTCGTAATCCATTGATTACACTTTCTGGAGATCATACTAAAACTCTGCTGTTCTCTGTACTTCAATGGGAAACATGAAATGTTGGGAATCCTGCTTCACTTAGACGCTTTAAAGAAGATCCTCGCTGCCTTTACAAAATATCGAGTTACATATTATCAATGCTATAATTTTGGAGTTGCTGTTACACAAAATTGCTAATGTTACACATAGGTACCGTTCATAATTGAATTTGTGCATTATACGTATTAAAATTTATAAAAAATCTTTAATATTGTTTTTTTGTGTAAGTGGAAGTTTAAAATAAACCTGCAGTTACAAAAAGTGCTTTAGAAGCTACTGTTTTAATAATGCTTTTGTTGGACTTCAGGAGTGGCTCATTTGGACTGAATTACTTGTTTACTAGCACATCTACCGCATGTTTACAGGCTGTTCCTGTATGTTTCTGTTAGTTCTAGTTCTGGATTTGTGTCGTTATACAAAAAAGGAGAGTGAAATCTGGTTTCAAAGAAAGATTTTGTTCAGTCAAACTTGCTCAGTCAAAGGGAGCACGGGAGAGCTTACAACAAAACTTGTATCTAAAATTTCTAAAAACAACTAGAAAATAATTGACACAACTCTTGACTTTTAAAAGCACAATGAATTAATAGATTATATATTGGGGTCATACACTGCGAACTGGAAATTCATTGTGCTCCCACCTAAATCTGTATGAGCTTGGTCATCTTACTATTCTTCCATAAGATATATTGATTTTAGAAATTTAAGTATTTGGGGCACCTTCAGAGAAAATAAGTCGCTCTCTTCTAACTGGTGTTTTCCTAGATAGTTTTTCATCTGGCGCATGAGTAAACAACTTTTTCCTAGTGTGTAATCTGGTGCTTCCTCATGCATGTTGCAGAATTTACTTGTGGCACTGCTTAATATACCAAATAAACCTACTAGTGTCTTCAAAGATTGCAGTGAGAATACCTGTTATTATTCTTAGGTTCTTCTTACTTAAGCTTTAAGCATATTTTTGAAACGGTCTTGGTTGGTCTTTATATCAGAAGTAGTTTCGTCTGCCTTAACTTTGGGAGTTCTTTCCAGTTCTTGGATCTACATGCATCCTCTTCTTCTTTAATTTTGTTTTTGATAATATTTTTTCCTATTACGCCATAACTTTCAGGGCCTGTCAAAGGTGTTGATGCGCCTATTTTTGCTAAAAAGAAAGATGGAGGAAAACCCCATAGCTGCATTAGGGCAGGTTCTCATAGCTCCCGTAATACAAATATGCGATGCTTTGGCCTTTTTTAGGGTTTTCTTAGCTGTTGATAATTCGGTTCTCTTATGCCATGGAACCGCACCACAGGGACGATAGGTCTTACCATAATAGTGTACCTGTACTGTACATCCACCTGATAATGTTTGGTGTGCAGCCCCGTGTCTATAAAAGACTGCAAGTCTTTTGCAAATCTTTAGGGTCTTTAGGGAATTTTTGGCTTCCCCGAATATATTTTTTTCCAGAGGAATTTACTCTCTAGTGTACTTTCTAAATATTGTAGCTCCCTCTGCGTTTCAATTACAACATCTACCTGGATACGTTTCATATGTTGCAGAATTCTTTTCCTGATAAATGATATGATTGTAAGAGATAAAAGCAGAAACAATATGAAACAATTTAAGGAAAGAAGCAGTCAAAATGGTTCCGTGTAACGCCAATTTGTAGTTTTTATTATTGTGAAAATAAATAAAAATAAAATGCACGACTGGGTCGCACGAACTTGCTCCTATGTAAAAGACTAAGAATTTCAAAAATGAATGTTATTAGAGAAACTGTTCATAAGCATAAAATTTTTTAAATGACTAAAAAAAACTTCTTTAGTAGTTAACGGTAAGAATAGGATGCCATGTGATTCAAGCAAATATAGATTTATGCAAGAACAAAAATTATAAGTCTTTGTAGTTGTTTCTTAAAAAAATAAGGTTTTATATAAGAAAATTTTAAAACATTTTTAAGAAAAAATGTTGGTACGCAAATTTGAAGTTTTTATTATTTGAATATATTGTATGAATAAAAATTAAATTTACAAAAAAAGTATTGAGTCGTTTTCGAGACATTGAATTTTCAAAAAACAAAAAATTGATTTTTTTTTCATAATTCAAAAAAAATATTTTTCTTAAAGTTTTGAAATGCAATGTTTTTTAAACTTTTTAGAAGCTTCCCTCTACGAAATTTCATTAAAATCCGTTGTGCTAATAATGAGAAATTCAAAATTTTTAAAAATTGTTCTATGGTAGGTACAGTCAGTAATATCTTGTTTTCAATTTTTTTTTATTAAATTACAGATATTAAAAAATAATAGAAAGAAAAAAAATTAAGCAAAATTCTCGGAACCGTTTTCGAGAAAAATACGATTTTCGAAAACCATTTTTTAACATTTGTATGGAGGGTACCGTTATTTTTAGGTAAAATTAATTTATTTTGCTCATATATTATAGATTATTTTTCCAAACTTTTATTTATCAAGTTTCGAAAAAATCGAGCATGGGGTTTTCGAAATATTGAGTTTTGAAAAAAAAATTTTGAAAGTTTTTTTAAAAATCCAAAAAAATTGTTTTGGAAAATTTGAATACCTACACAATAATATTCAACTGCTTTAGCATAAAAAAATGATCAAAATCGGTGGTACCGTTTTTGAGAAAATCAAAAACAAAAAAAATGGTCCCAAGGGGGGTACCAAAACTACTCATTTTTTTAAAAAAAATTTTTCGACCATTACCTAGGTTTAACTAAATTAAATTTTTTGAATTTTTTTAAAGAAAATCGCAGGGACAGTTTTTGAGAAAAAAAAATATTTATAAAATTTTGGAAAAAAATTGTATGGCAGGTACCGTTATTTTTGGTCATAAAAAATCAAATCAAAAAACATCCGGGGGTAAAAAATCAAAACCCATATCTACCAAGTTTGAAGAAAATCGGCCGAGCCGTTTAGCTGTAATCCAACAGACAGACAGACAGACAGACAGACAGACAGACATAATTGCCAGACCCACTTTTTTCATCTTTGCTATCATCGTAATGTCAACTTTGATCAAAATCTCGAGTTCGAGTTTTTTTACGAATGCATAACTTGCCTTATAGTACCTATAAGTCGCAAGTAAAAAGCATTAGTCTACGTTGGAAATATTAACTCTTCAATTCCCAGTGTCACCTAAGGGTATGTACATATATTTTTTTTTCTACCATACCGCAACGGTTTTTTTTTATTCTTCCTTCACTTATGCAAAGCCAATAGGTCCTAGTACGCCATATTATTTTTTCAAAATACTAGCTTTACGTCATTTCTTCATTTCAATTCATCGTTTCGTGTATAATTGTTGTGTTCTTACTTTTTGTGATTTAGTGGAATATACATTGAGATAAAAAAGTCTAAACTGTAAGTATTGTTTTTTTTTCTAATTGAATGTGGTAAAAGAATATATAAAGTTGTATATACATGCATTTCAGGACAAAAATAAAAAAAAGAGTGATTATTACAACGGTAAAAATGTTAAGTGTCACCTGTAGGTGACAATGGGCATTGTCTGTATTAGTAGTAGTAGTATTAGAGCAATTACTGAATCATTGATGGCGATGGGATTTTAGAGCTATTGTATGTCTTACAGATTGACTTGAGATGAGATTGTTGAGGAGTTGCACGCTGGAGAGGATCCAGGTGATATTGGGGGCTATCGTGAGTAAAATTCCCCTGGGAAGAATTCCCATTTTCGAAAAATCGCGATCGTGAATCAGTTTGAAATATTCCCGCGTAATTTATGGCTATCGTGATTTCCTTCCATTTCTGAAGGATTTTAATGTTATTGGAAGCCTTAAAACTACACATACCTAATTCAAAGGTGTTTTCCGACAACAGATGTATGGTACTTTCTTTTTATCGGAGGGGAAAAGTTTCGAGGGAGATTCACGATTGACGAAAAAAGTTCCGTGGGCAAAAAAAATTCCGAGGGAAACAAAATTTCCAGGGAGATTCCCGATAGGCCCCATTATCTTATTTCCACCCAAAATGTCCGCTTAAAAATAAATATTCTTGTAAGAAACGTGATGTTTTATTTCTACAAGCAAAAAGGAAAACAATACACGCAGTGCCCAGTGTCACCTGTAGGTGACCCCCCTTTAAAAAAAAGGGTGAGGAAGGTGTTTTGTTTTTATAATTTTTTTTGGTCCATTTATGATATTAAGAAGAAGAAATCGTTTTTTTGTTCATAAACATAAGCATGGGAATTGAAGAGTTAAATAAAATAAAATGCACGACTGGGTCGACGAACTTGCTCCTATGTAATAGACTAGGAATTTTAAAAACGAATGTTATTAGAGAAAACTGTGCATATAAAATTTTTTTTTTAATTCTTTTAGTAGTAGATAAGGCATAAAAACAGAATGCTATGTAAATTATGCTACAACAATAATTATAAGTCGTTGTAGTACATAGTTTTATTTTTTAAAACAAGCTTTTATACACAAAATTTTTAAAACATTTTTAAGTACGCCAATTTTAAGTTTTTTTTATTGTACGAATGAAAATTAAATTTCCAAAAAATATATTGAGCCGTTTTTAAGATATCGAATTTTCCAAAAAAAATTACAAATATTTTTTTGCAATGTTTTTTTTAAATTTTTTCGAAACATCTCTATAAAAAAATTCATTAATATCCGTTATGTCGATAGTGAGAAATTCAAAACTAGTTCTATGGTAGGTACAAGCTGTAATGTCTTAATTAAAATTTTTTTTATTAAATTAAAGATCGTAAAAATTAATTGAAAGACAAAAATTTTTATCAAAATTCTAGGCGCCGTTTTCGAGAAAAATATGATTTTTGAAAACCATTTTTTTAAATTTCTTAACATTTGAATGGTGGGTAGGTACCTTTATTTTTAGGTAAGATAATTTTTTTTTCTCACATCTTGTAGATTATATTAAGAAACTTTTATTTATCAAGTTTAAAAAAAATCTAGCATGGGGTTTTCAAAATATTGAGTTTTGAAAACAAAAAAATTGAAACTTTTCTTAAAAATCAAAAAAAAAAAAAATAATTTTTGAAATTTTGATTAATAAATCTATTCAAATTGCAATAGGCTTTAGCATAAAAAAAATTGTCAAAATCGAAGGTACCGTTTTTGAGAAAATCAAAAACAAAAAAATTATGGCTCCATGGGGGGTACCCTCAAAAACCATTTTTCCGAATTTTTTTTTTCAACCATTGCCTAGCTTTAACTAAATGCAATGTTTTTATTTTTATTTTTAAATCTTTCGAAAAAAAAATATTTATAAAATTTCGAAAAAAAATTCATATGGCAGCTGCCGTTACTTTTGGTCTTAAACGAAAAAGAAAAAACCAGTGGGGGAAAAATTTAAAAAGTGATATCGACCAAGTTGAAAGAAAATCGGCCGAGCCGCGTAGGCTGTAGTTGAACAGACAGACAGAATTGCAAGTTGAATTTTTTTTCCGAATGCATAAATTGCCTTATAGTACCTATAAGTCGCAAGTAAAAAGTGGAATGGTTTTTAAGCTGTTTAAATTGACAATGTGCTTCTGTCTTTTTTTGAAGCTACATTCATGCCAATATGTGTATAGAATAGCATATCATTAAAATGGCCGCCTCGGCTTCGCTGGCAGTTCTTCAACCGGTCGATCCAATTTTTGGTGACTTTTGGGGTAATTCCGGCGTCTCGAACTTGTCCAAAGTGATTGACTTGTTAGCATAGAACATACCATAGTTTCAGAGAAAATAATCGAGTGGTGTCAAGTCGTTGATATGATTATGGCAGCCAATTAATGAACGCTTGCCATGAGATAACCCAGTCACCATATTTCCCCTTCACAACTTCGAAAAATGCTTCGCTTGTTTGGCATATAGCGCCATCTTTTGGAATCACAGCCCGGATGTTGAAGATGTTGTAGAACCCTGGTTATAGAAAATTATGTAGTTAACATCCAAGATAATTGATTCCGGATTTCCAGTCAACATTTCTAGAGCCCAATTAGTGGAATCACGTTGTTGATTATGGTCGTCCGGATGAAATGGCAGACCTTACTGAATACTTTGACAGATGAACTTTCACAGCTACTGAAACCTAACAATTTTAAGAACTGTAATTGCTCTTTGGTAATTATTATTTTCTTTCCAAAGACCAATAATAATTTGATGTGGCATTGTATTGTCTTTAGGCAAGATATGAACAAATTATTCAATATCTTATTTTTCTTTTTCTTTTTCTTTTTCTTTTTCTTTTTCTTTTTCTTTTTCTTTTTCTTTTTCTTTTCCTTTTTATTTTAATTTTATATTTTTCCCTTATACCGTCAATATCGAAATTGAATAACCATTTATTCCCGTACACGTGCAAGCAGTAATGGAAATCGACTTCTTAGTACTGAATGCCGATACAAATTTTACTGAGAAGGCACTAATGTGTGTCAACGACGATCTCCGTTAGAATAACCACATAATCGAAACCGCCAAACACCCTGCCAAATGTTTGAGATTTCTTTATCGTGCAACACATTTTTCGCAATTTATAAGGCGTTTTACGTCCAAAACTCAAGTATAATTGACAACTTTGGGCAAGTGCATCCCAATTTAGGAAACAGAGCTATCATGCAATCATTCCCATCTCTCAAACAACGTCGTCGGAATGTTTCATATGTTTCCTTGTTTTATTGTTTCTTTCACAAGCAATGCTCGCTCGAAGTAGCCAGTTGCATTCCTCCCCCCCCCCCCCCATCAGTTCACCTGTGATTCCAGTTTTGCTAGAATTGCTCATCAGTTCACCTTAGAGGTCGTACCTTCAAATACAGAGATTTGTTTCTTAGTCGCACAACACGAATATGGAATAATTTACCCGGTGCGGGTTTTCCTGGATATTTCAAACATTCAAGACCAGTTCCAACACATTTTGGGAACTGGTTTAGTTCTGGGAAAGTCCATACAGTTTGAGAAGATATAAAGTTTGAGTAGTCTAATAATTTGAAAAAAAAAAAAAATACTCAACATTTTGAGAACCTAATGACAGTTTAAGATACCCTGCAGTTTAAAAACTCCGTATAGTTTGAAAAGCTCGTTAAAGTTTAAGGAATTAGCTTGGAAAGATGTATTCAAAAGATTCTCAAACTTCGGGGAGTTTCTTTAACTGCGAGAGGTCGTGAACTCCCCGCGTTTAGTGAAGCTTTTAAAACTATATGCGGGTATAAGCTTTAGATAAAATAAATAAATATGGCCTTGACCATTACTATATGTGGTTAGCAAATTTATGGATTGATATGTAATTGGAGTTGAGTTGACTTGCCAACTTATATAATTAGCACTTATAATTCAATTTCGTTAATTAGCACTTAGTTAAGCGCTATTTTTGCAAAAATGAAATGCTATTCCACCAGCAGAATAAATAAGAAAGCAATAACTATAACGGATAGAGCTTTATCATTTCAGTAGAATGAAAACAGCCTAAAGACAATTCCTATATTTTTATTTTTAACTTTCTTTAATAGTTTTTTTTTCTTAACAACAATTTCATTACACGTTTTAGTTCCCCCTTTCAGATCTTGAAAATCGGATATAAATAGAAAATCCGAATCACTGTTCTGCAATTTACCATCAAGTACGATTCTCAATGTCCTGAATTATTAAAATACCAACTTTCCCTGAATCCACAACAAAGTGATTTATAGAAATTGCTTCAGGATTTTATTTTCGTTTCGCCCTTTTTTCCGAAGAAAACAATTTCAGGAGGAAAATTCTTCCAGAATAATAAGACACCTGAATGGCATGTTGCAGGGAAACGAGCTTCCGTGTTTTATAAGAGTCGTCCTTCTATAATTTGTTCGTCTTTGCAAATGAAAGTACGAATAGGTAAATGTTAATAGCTGGAAAGAAAAATGTATCAAGTAAGAACAAATAAAATCACTGTTATACTTATATAGGTATGAAGACAATTTATACCTAGATACTCAATTCATACACGTGTCTTACTCCTATGCATGCCGCCCGTCCCTTGGCATGAAAATAAATATATACATACGAGTATATCTAAGTATAGATGAATAAAGGATAAATGTACATACATAATATGCAACAACTTCAGAGTTAGGTGCCATATGTTCATAGAAAAACTTGATTAAGGTGCAACATTTCGCGCGATTAATAATTCACCTATTGATTTTCTTACTCCATCGCTTAACCATCCTGCAGAATCCTTTCACTCGGACTCGCATTGCAAGGAACAAGACGCAATCTAGACGAAGGGCAAGTATAATTTCCTCTCAACGTAAAATAACATTTTCCAAGAATTCCAAATAATGAATGTCAGGAAAGTCAGAGCAGAGAAGTTTTCGGTTGGCAGATAGGTAAGGTAATTTCATCTATTATAGCACGTTCAAGGACGACACACAAGATGAGGATGAAGTAAACGTTTGTTCGGTTCATTTTCTTGATATTAGTTGCACAGAGAGTGCAACAACGAAGGCAATATTGTAGGTGATTCCCTGATCGTAGACATAACGACCTTTCAGAGATAGAGATGAGAAATGTTTGCAGGGAACAGCTAGCATTTAGATTTTCTCTCGAAATGATGCAGACTAAAGCGGACGTTTTATTTATTTTTAATATAAAATCCAATTTCCGCAAAAAAAAAAATTAGTTTCTCGAGAAAGAAAAATAAGTTTTCTATAGGTTCAATATGTTCTGATAGTTATGGTACCATGTATGGTATGGTATGATAAAGGCTCACTTTTTTATAAAGTAGAAGACACAAAATGAGAACCTTAACCGTTAAAAATCTTATTGACTATACAGACAAAATCAGTGATGCAAACGAAATACTTTTTCATTAATCAGGGCTCAAGGGTTCATTGAGAAATCCTTATCATGTTAAACACAGCATGGCGTTGCGGATATTAGGGGGGTGGAGACACAGAAAGTCTTAAGTGTTTGCGAATTTAAATGGTTGAAATGGCAAGGGAAAACCGTGCCGGGTAAATTATTGCATATTCGTGTTGTGCGACTAAGAAACGAATCTCTGTATTTGACGGTACGACCAAAACTAGGCTCGTGGGTGAACTGATGAGTAATTCTAGCGAAACGGGTATCACAGATGAACTGATTGGAGGGGAGGAATGCAGCTGGCTACGTCGAGCGAGAATTGCTTGTGAAAGAAGCGATAAGACAAGGAAATACATGAAACATTCCGATGGTGTTCAAGAGATGGAAATGAATCCATGATAGCTCTGTTTCCAATAAGATTTTACACCCTGTTCTGAATTTTATCCAGTAAGTGGAGAGAAGATAAGAGTTATACTCGAGTTTTGGACGTATAAACGCCTTATAAATTTATTTATTCTTTCTTCATCAAACAGAACTTTTAAATCTCTTATAGACTACTTAATAACTAACATTTATAAGATACATGCATAAATATTATCCACCAAAGTATAAATAAGATAACAATTTTTTTGAAACAATCTCTACTTAGGAACAAATTAAATTCAAGAACCCTACATACAGAGTTTGCCTGCCTTAAACAAGGCATTAATGGCCTATTTAGAAACAGGCTAGACAATATTGCTGTTTTCCATCTTCTAGAGAAGATTCCAAAATAGTAAAAAGCTTTCGCAATGGTTTTTCCAGAGATGAAGAACACCCCTTCAGATGTTTGGGGGTCCATCAGGAACAGTGGATTTGTTTATATCAAGACCTGGAAAGGCTCTTGCAACTGTAAAAATACAGAAATATTTGATCACAGTGTGAGCGTTTTGGGAAAATTGAAAATAAAAGGAAATACCGATATACATTGGTTTTGAATGTCTGAATATTGTTATGGGAGGAAAATATTGAGTCGGGTAAAGCATTCCAAATTTGTTTAGCACAGCTAAGAATAGAATCTCTGAATTTAACAGTATGTCCGAAGTTGGGCTTAAGTGTAAGCTGATGAGAATTCCTTAAAGCGCGAATATTACGGTTAAGTTTTTTATAGGGAGGAATGCAACTGGTTACTTCGCTAAAATACTTTTTTTTAAATAACGGTAGAATAATGAAAAACAAGAAGCATTGCCGTGGAGCTCGAGAGATGCAAAAGCACTTTTGGATTCTATCGAAGAGACACAAGTGGGTGATTGGAAGACCTGCCAAAATATGAGAATTTTAGGATCAGATCAGTAGGGGTGGAAAATTTTTTAAAACGTAGATGGAAACCTAAACAATTATCATCGTTGTTAACGACGCACGCTTAGACTGTAGTTGAACAGAAAGACAGACACAATTGGTAGATCCCCTTTTTTAGACTTCCCTATCGTACTAATATCAAGTTTGATCAAAGTATCGAGCTCTATTTGTTTTAGCGAGTGCATAACTTACCATATAGATCCTGGATATATCGCATGCTTAATGGAATACTGACCTAACTCGAAAAGACGATTTTTCGGAAGTTTCAAGAAAAGATCTTCCTATGAGGATTTGTCCTACTTGTTGACGGATAAAATTAAAACTAATTCATTAATTAATAATGAATACTGGTATTCTTAAAGTATGATAGGCTATTCATGAGATCTGAGACTTGCAAAAGCCTGTATTTGTACGTAACTCAATTTTGACCTATCTCCTAATGGGTCAGTATTCCATTAAGCATGCGATATGTATATCGTAAGTAATAATCAGAGACTATGATGCCACTAGAGCGTCAAAAATTCACAAATCAAAGCACTTAGTAGTTTTAACCTTCAAATCAAAATCCGAAAATTTGAAATCCACGGAATCACAATCCACATTTTCCAACATTAATCTATTACTGCGCCTGAACCATAAGCCAACGATACATCAATAGATGAAGCATCTTATCAACCTAATTATGGCTTCTCCACAAATTAAAGTCTGTCATATTATCTTTTCGGATTAATTTTAGTAATTAGCCCTTAACCTTCCTCATATTAAATAACAAGACAATTGCAATGATAACGAGGACGAGGATTATATGTTACGTTACATTTCACGACGTACACATGTGTGTCTTCCTCTTTTAAGTGAGGAGAACACCAGTTGCACCAGGCGCCCACTTGAAGCAGGACCATGAGTAGACTGCTGCATGTAAACAACAAATAAATTAATCAGTTACATTTTCAAAGTGAAAATCCTTATAATATTGTTTGCGTGCACAACTTGGAGGTAAACGTGACGTACAACAAGAGCTCCTGCATTAAATATCCAAGATATACATAAATATATCTCCTGCAATTCCATCCGTGATCCTTCACGAGCAGAAGTGTTGCATTGCACTCTGGGCTGGGTTACATAACGGGGGCGAAGCTCAGTCCTTTTACATCAAGCACTGTCACTTTTCAACAAACTGCTTTCAAATGCCAAGATGGCGGTGGTAAGCAAATTGTTCGCTTCTCATCGTTTTGATGAGGTTGTATATGTTATCTAAATACATGAACTGTACATAGCGATATGAATATTTTTTCTGCCGGCTCATCCCTGCTGTATGTAGCTACATCCGTACTCATGTTATGTACTTTATATGTATAAGCAAAGTGCAGAGACAGGATATTTTTGTGTTCATTTTTCTTTGGTTAGCACGATTCTAAGGATACGTTGTCGTCGTTCATGCCGTTATCAATGTTTGCCTAAAGTAGGACATTGTTCAAAAACACTCTCAGTGAAATGCGTTTTGTTGCTTTGCACAAAAATGGCGGCTTGTCCGGAAGAAGATATTCTTGATTTATTGCCCCCAGAACTCAATGGATTATCAAATCGATGTTGTCTAGATGTTGGCAAAATTTATGGCCTGCTTCGGTTGGCATTTTGGTCTCTCTAGAAAGTCGAAAAGTTTATTATTCTTGTTTTTTTTTCTATAAATGTATGTGTACCAAGGGGTTTTAATATTGATGTTGTTTTTGTATTTTGTTTATTGAATTCGCGCTTTAATAAATTCCCTCTACGAACGACAAGGTTTTTAAGGCAACAAGCACTTTGTCATCAAGACAATGTGGTAATTGCCTTAACAACAGCAAAACATTGCTTTTACTTGTTGTTTTTTTGTTTGGTAATGTTGCCATTGAGTAATGGTTTTCCCAAGTACGGTAGTATTGAGACTGCTGTGAATGAACTTGAAGTCTTAACGTTAAACAGTTAGCCATTGAGTATAGGGATTCTTTTTTAAGCACATAACCTAATTACTTTACTTACTAAATTAAATATTCTTGCAAATTGTGAAGAGTATCTGCGTATGATATATGTACATAACATATAGTATGTAGCCTGTTTCGATCTTTTACGAAACCGAGCTAGGAATGCCGCATTTAAAAAATTGCCTTGTGCAAACAGTTCAATCTTGCGAGAAAACTATCATGCGAGAAAACTATCATGCAACAAGACTGTCAAACGAGAAATCTATCATGCGTCAAAATTATAATGCGAGAAATCTATCATGCGAGCAACCTACTATGCGAGCAAGCTTCCATGCGAGAAAACTACCTTGCGGGAATACTTTCCTGGGATAAATTTATCATGTGCGAAAACTATCATGCGAGAAAACTGTCATGCAAAAAACTATCATGAGTGACGTCAACTTGTGAATTTTGTGTTACATACACGTGATTTTTTTTTTTTAATTTCACTCTCATCATTTTTTCATAACGCGCCTAAAGAAATACATATAGCTAACTTCAAAAACATAGATTCAATTTACTTTTGTAAAACTTTTTTTGTTTGCACATCGATCGGCCAGCTGTTTATTGTCAACAAAAAATGACATAAATGGAAGTGTTCCGAAAATAAGGTAGGTTTGAGCCCATGGAACGCATTCAGCCATGGAGATTTAAATTTGTATCGTAAGTCATGTTCGTCCGCATTTTTGACGACGCGACGTCTCACGTCTGCATTTTCTAGCTTCTCTCTTTCCCTGACAAATACATTTCGAGTACATATTTCGTATTCTATTTTTTCGCAAATATTTAAAATTCAAATGCAGAGAAATGTAAATAAGTATTGAAAATAATTGACTTATACAAATACGCAGAGCTTACACTTTTGCATGAATACCTCTATTATTGTAAAGCCATAACTGCAATGAACTTCTCTTCTTTTCCAACTCAATTTAAAATTTTATCTCCCATTTCAAAAAACCAAAAAAGTAAATGTTTCACTTTTTGAAAACACTAATACATTGAATAAATTGCTTCAGAAAATGACCGATAGATGTCGCCAAACTGAAAGCAACAGATGTCGCTAGTGTATGTGTGTTAGGGTGTGTCAAAGTGCTCAACTATGGTATTTTCAAATGTAATAGCTTTTAAAAGTTGCATTACTTATCAAAATTAAATCCTGCGTTTACAATTTTCATTTTAATTAATATCTTTGGCTCGCTCAAAAATAGGATGAAATCCAAAAAATTTTGATTTTTCGAGATTTTTGAAATATGTGTTGTTTTAAAATTTATCGATACAAAAAAATTATATAAAATATTTTAAGGCTTTCAAGTCAAAGATAATTGCAAGGAAACAATTTTAAGCTTATATTTGCTTAAATTGGACACTTGATAAAGAAGCTATGAAATAATAAAAGAAGGAAGAAAAATCATTTTTGTATGTGAAATCTTTTTTTTTTTTATAAAAAAAATTCTTAAAAATCAACGGAACCACCTACAATATCGTGGTATATCTTTTTGTAAAGACAAAAATTCTTTCTGTATTTTGTTTAGTTTTTTTTTAATATACGTAAAAAAAAATTACTGTAAATTAAATTTTTTTTTCAACTTCAACCGATTTGAGCGAGTCAAAGACGAACGATATCTTATTTTTTTTTACATGTTCTTACCTCAGACCCTAATACAACTTTTGAGCACTATTACATTTAAAAATAAGAGTACTTTTTTGCGGCCATACAAAAGTGACACACCCTAATGTGTGTATTCTTTTTCATTTTTTCACTTATTGTACTTTTTCTAAAAATTGCCAATTGTAGTTAACGCTTAATGTTTCAAAATATTATTGTAAGAGCTCAACTAATAAAAAAAACAAATGCTTTATATTTATATTGATAATATTTCTTCACTTAGGGGGGTTCACATTCAACAACATGTTCATCAACTTTTATCGTGTTGGCGGATTTGTGTAATGTGAGTCCACCTTAATGTTTCGGGTTCTGGCTTTGGGTTTTCGCTGAATGCTTTCATTTTTCATATTCTGGATTTGACATTTTATGTTTCAGTCGATCTGACATTTCTAATTGTTTTTGTTTTCCGGAAATTTTTTTGCAATTTCTATTTATTGTTTTTAACAATTTCTGTGTAGTAAATTTAAATATTTTTGCATATCTATGTTAAAAAATGCTTTCGTTTGTAATTTCTTTATTGTAATCTATGCCCCTTCGGTTTTTGTGGGCCGCGAAAAGTGTACCACAAAAAACATGTTCGCCGTTTTATTATATGATAACCTATAGTATAATAATGGAGAGTGATTTTGTATTGCGAACGCTATCCTGGTGGTGGCGCTGAAATTATCGCACGATTTTACAGTGGAGAGTAGGATAAGATACAAAACAAGTAATAAAAAGAGAACATTTTACTATTAAATTTAGCAGAGACAAATCTAGCAAGTACTTTGGCTATGCTTAAGGTGTCGCCACAATCGTTCGTCTTTTTGATAGTCTTCTTAATAAGTTTTATATACAAAGTTAGTACATAGGTTTTGTATAACGTGGTACTTCGTCTTATCCGCGAAGAGTTCCTAAACCATTTGATTCAATCTCATTGTTGCTAATCGTAAAATTAATTCATGATATGAAATGTCGTATGCTAAACGGACCGAAAAAGATTATTTTACGACCATTCAAATTCAGGAGTCTCTGAGAGGTTAAATAGTAGGTATTGCAAAAAGATAGATCTAGCTCGTGGTACTTATTTGAGTTAGAGAGATGTTGGATGAAATATTCTAGTGGTTAAAGTTGAATAGTAGATGAACTGCAGTTCCGATTTTTGGTGAAATGCAGCACCTTACTCAGCTTCTAGATGAGCACACTCGAATACCAGATGTTGCTGGGAAAAACGCCCAAACTCTCGATTTGATTCTTACTTCTTATCCTGATAAATATACCATAAATGTAAATTCTCCATCCAGAACTGTGGACCATTGTGTAATATCTGCAAATTTCTCTTGTCCCATTCATCCAGTTAAAAAGAAGCATTCCACTATCACCGTTTAGCAATACGAGAAAGCCAAAATGGAGCGGTCTGAATAACTTTTTTCGAATTCTTAACTGGTCAGAATGTTTCCTCGCTAGCGACGTTAATGCCAGTGCTGATATGTACTCCTGAAAAGCCAACCCAACTGTAGAAAATCGGAAAAAATATAAACGAGTCAGAAATAATTGGAAAGCTGTTAACTATTTTAAATGGAAGCGAATTCTTACATGACCAGAAATTAAGGACAAAAATCCTGCAATGTCACAAAGGCAGTAGGAATTTCTGGTCATTTGTCAAGAACGTAAAAAATTCAACTTCATCCTCGGTTCCAACACTTATCTACAATGACAAACCGATAACTAGCTCTTTAGATAAGGGAAATGCACTTGCAATTTTCATGGCTTCAAGTCTGATCTTCACAAAATTAATGCTGTATTCCCCAGGGCTCTGGTCTGCTCCGAATCTCTTTCTCCTTCTTATAAATGATTTCTTGTCTAAAACTCCTAATCCACTTCATTGTTTTGACGACCATCTACTCTCAGCTTTTCATACTCGTTTTAGAATACACTTCGATTTCCTTCGGAGGTGGAATTGTATCGGTATCGTATGATTAGCTCATTTACCTCCGATCTTTACATAATTGTTAAATAAAGTATAAGAAATCGTGTGCAGTTTAATTCTTCAAAAACTCAATGCTGTCTTTTGTCGTTAAAGCAAAATGCTACCTCTATGTCGTTGTTCTTAAATGAGACTTGCATCGAAGAAACCTAAAAGTTCTCAGTTCTCGGTGTGTGTGTCAATGAAGATCTTGGTTGTAATGACCACATTCGTGTTTATACGTCCAAAACTCGAGTATAACTCACATCTTTGGCCAGGTGCAGCCCATCACGGACGTGGAAAAAAGGAGTCATGTTCCTAAGAAAATTGTACGACCTCGCATGGTGAGTAGTAAAGTGAACTTGTAACATCTAAAAAACCTGCCATTTAATGCGATTATGAAATAATATTATTAAGCTCTAATTTTATTTACAAATCCCGTTTGTTATCTTCGTTTTCACTGGTCAACAGGGCTACCCTTTAATCGCACCCGGATGAATCCATTTTACCCTTCTGCCATGTTAATCCATTTAATCCAATAATATTTGAAGCTTCACAAGATTCAAAACTGATCAATTTACTTCATTATTTAATTTATCCGTCTACCCTCGTTCAAACCCTAAAAAGACCTTTTGACCTTAATACCTTAGTAAGCCCAATTAAATTTCATCAAAGTATCCTTTCGAATTTCCATTACTCGAAATAGAAAAAAAAAAAGATTCCTTTGTTTGCTAATGCAAATGTCCATCAGGAGAAACTCTTTCAGGCATACTCAATTTGTTTCCTCAATGAAAGGAGCAAAAGCAAGGACATCTTCAGCATATTGCTGCACAAAAAGTCTTAAAAGAATCCTCTTCCTTTAAGCATCTCTATAACACACTCTATCTCTGTCGCTTTTTCTTTGTCTCCTGTTGCATTATGAAACACTTGTTATGCCACCAAAAGCAAATTCCAAAAAGTGGGGTACTTTGCCGTTGCATATCTTCAAAACCATTTTCTTTCTTTTTACACAAACCTAAGGAGCTTCAACTTATAGAGTTACCTACGTACATCCATACATAGCTGGCAGAAGCTGAATGCAATTTTGGTTTATCCTTTGGAAGGACTGTTTTGTGACATAAGCTAATCCATATACACAGAGATATACCTGAGGCGTTAACGATAACCAAAAGACGATACATAATCGTATCCTAGCTTTAACTTGGGGGTGTGAAATGGAAATTTTTCACCCTACCAAAGGATAACACCCCAAGATTGTCTTTGCGGGATTGGACTGTTCTCTAAGTTGAATCGAGTTGACACATATAAGACTTGCATTATCATCATCATTTTACCATCTTCATCTTCATCGTTGTCGTAATCGTCATCATCGTCAGGATCTAAGGAGTCTTATTGTGTTGTTTGAGTCACTTTGGCAATATTGTGCAATCCTTTGGTGTCCTTGAGAGAAAAATATATAAAAGTGTTTATCAAAATAGTTTTATCTCTCAAAAATAAGAACTAAGAACATGAGAGACTCTTGGTTCGAATCTTCTCTGTCTGTGTGTGCACAAATGCATATCTTATTCTCAAAGGATCTTAATTGCTAAGAAACCAATTTATTTTTCGTTTGTACAAAACCCAAGGATCTACAAATTGCATGGGTTTTTTTTGGAAAATACAAAAAAAAACACTAGGTTTTGTATAGGGCTCATAATTCAATAAATTGCTTGTTACTGCAGGAATTCCTGCAGGAAACATTTAGGAACACAAACAAAACATAAAGTGGACGACTGAGTCGAATGTACACGCTTGGATAAGTACTTTAACTAATGTCTTCAGACTTAAATATTCTTTTGAATGCAAGTTGAACACTTACAAAAGACATAAACATGTAGCATCAAGGAGGACGAACGCCGCAAACATCAATCAGTTCTAGTCCTAGTCAAGAATTCAAAGTGGAAGCTTCTATTAGGGTGTTCTTAAATGAGTGTCGTCAGTAGAATAGTTATCTAAAACTTACTTTTGGGAAAGGTTTAGATTTTGGACTAGTATGAATGTCGTAGAGAGCAATCAATCACTCAAATCTATTGTTAAACATGATACATGTTCAACAAAAATACGTGAAGACCAATAGTTTGGAGTCCTCGCTGATTTGGTTGTTCATTTTAGCTCCATAATTGGTTGGGGTCTATATTTTTCGCCTCCTTAATTAAGCATATATTTTTGACTATCCTTGTCACAAGGTGATGTCATCTTCAACGCAGCAAGCTGATATCTAGCAATATCAAACACCGAAATAAATAAGGTCTTTTGGCACGGGTAGATTTTGGCGGCCATGTTGTTTTAGTGACATCTGTCAAATCTGTTTAATATTCACTTACTGATGCCAAATCACCCTAGCAAGAACAGCTCTCCAAATGATAAAACTTTATTATTAAAATGAATGTTCGTAAGTGCAAATGTTGCGTCCATTTTATGATAGACGTGGTAGTTGAAGAGTTGACTGTGAAGAGAGTCAACACTTCAATGTTTAGTTACCAATTTTCAGAGGACCAGTTTGGTAATCAATCAGTTAACCGTACGGAAAAGGAACGCAAGATCGGTTGAGAACATCGACAGGTCCATGAAAGTGTACAGCAGAACCCGAGGCATCCGATTCCTCGCCGTAGAACAGCTCGGCCACTCGCAGACTTCCAAAGTTCATAACTATAGATAGCACTATTTTTTCCTAACTGATCTTTGGAGTGTTTGGAAGAGGGCTCCAATTTTGGCCGAAAATCATCTTAAGAGACGAGGCGAATTTTTGCAACAAGATAACAAGTAAAATTTACGTATTTGGGATTCGGACCAGCAGCGTCGCCATTGGTCCGTATTTTTTGGAGGCTGTCAACGTCAATGGCTAGCGCTACAGAACCATGATAACCAATTCCTTATGTTACGAATTATGGATTTAGACGACATGTGGTTCCAGCAGGATTGCATAGCGGACGCCAGGATTGATATTTGGCAAGCATGATTTGAGGAAAACTAGAAGAAAGACCTGTAACGGTTATATTCGATGGACCAAATTTTTGCATGACCAAGAATTAAGGCAAAAAATACTACAATGTCCTAATAGTATCAAAAACGTTTGGTCATTTGCAAAGAACATACGAAATGCTACTTCGTCGTACGTCGGTTCCAACGCTCGTCTTCAATGACACCTGTTTTGTCAGCTCGTTAGAGAAAGCCAATTTGCTTGCAGCACATTTCGCTGTTAATCCGACGCTGCCAGAGAGTTTTGTGACTCCTCCTGTACTTGAGAACACAAACTTTTCCATGGGACGAATCGTGCAGTTGTCAGAGCTCTAAAAGATCTTGATATACACGAAGCGGCTGACCCGTATAGAATCCCTCCCATTGTTCTTATGAGGTGTTCTTCACCGCTGCTAAAACCACTGTGTAAGCTTTTCCATCCGTCCTACTCTAATGGTCACTTTCCGAGTAGATGGAAAACAGCATTTGTCCAGCCTGTCCCTAAAAAAGGCGTACATCTTCTTCACCTTCCAACTATCTACTAATTGCAATAACGTCCCTTCTTTCCAAGGTTATGGAAACGCTGATTAATTTCCAGCTCAAGAAATATCGCGAATAACGAAAGCTTCTTAATAACCGCCAGTAAGGCTTTCGTAGCAATAGGTCAACTGGTGATAGGATGGTATATTTTACCGAACCGTTGCACAAATCTTTGCATCGTTTTGGAGAAAGTAAGATGTTTGCAATTGATATTTCAAAACCATTTGATAGAGTTTGCCATCAAGCTCTCTTATCGAAAATGCGTGCATTTCATATTGATGAATCTCTTCTTCGATGGATTAGAAACTACCTTTCGAACTGTTCAATACAAGTTGTATTGGATGGTTTGAAATCTGAAGTAAATGCTGGAGTACCACAGGGCTCTGTTTTGTCTCCGACTCTTTTTTTTAATATTTATCAATGATCTGTTTTCTGAAACTTCTAATCCATTAAACTGTTTCGCTGACGACAGAACCCTCAGCTTCTCATATTCGATTTCAGATTCACATCCATGTCCTTCGGATGTGTAACTGAAAGCATTGTCCAATGGGGAATCAAAAACCGGGAAGAATTTAATCCTTCCAAAACTCAATGCTATCTTCTGTCGTTAAATCAAAACCCACACCCCATGCCACTATCCATGAGTGGCACTTGTATTGAGGAAACCGAAAAGCTTTCAGTACTTTTGTGGAACGATCACGTATTTGATGTCGCCAAAAATGCTGCAAAGTGTTTCCTTCGGCGATGCAAGAAATTTTTCACCCCTTCTGAACTGGCTGTTATATCATCATCATCATCATCATCATCGGCTCGACAACCGGGTTCCGGTCCTGGCCTCTTTCAACAAGTCTCTCCACCTATCCCGGTCTCTAGCCGACGCCATCCAGTTGCGCACCCCAAGGCTTCGGGCGTCCTGGTCTACGCCATCTCTCCTGCGCAAGCATGGTCTACCACGCTGTCGTCTACCATAGAATGTACCACAAAGAACTTTCCGAGCAGGTTCCTCTTCGCTCATGCGAGCTAGGTGCCCTGCCCACCGGAGTCTACCGAGCTTAATTTTTGTCACGATATCTGCTTCTAGGTAGATTGCGTACAATTCATGATTGTACCGTCTCCGGAATCGTCCTTCCTCACATATGGGGCCAACAATTCTCCTTAAGACTTTTCTCTCGAACGCAGCTAAGAGGTCGGAGTGCCTTTTGCTAAGCACCCAAGTCTCGGATCCATATGTGAGTACTGGCAGGACCATGGTCCTGTACAGCAGCAGTTTTGAAGTTATGGTGAGATTTCTGGATTTGAAGAGCTTTGACAGACTATAGTAGGCTCTGTTGGATTTGAGAAGCCGCCCGCGTATTTCTTCTTCTATGTTGTTATCGGCTGCTACTATTGACCCAAGGTATTTAAAGGATTGCACCACTTCAAATTCGTGCTCCGCTACCTTGATTGTTTGACCAACTGTTCCTCTCGCATTCGACGCCACCATGTACTTTGTTTTACCTTCACTAATGTGCAGCCCCAGATTTTGTGCCGCCTGCTCGATCTGGATGAAGGAATCGTGTACAGCTTGTTCGGTTCTTCCGATGATGTCAATGTCGTCTGCGTAAGCCAGTAACTGGCTGGACCTGTTGACGATGGTCCCTCTTGTTGCCGTGCCAGAGTCACGGATTGCTTTCTCCAACGCCAGGTTGAAGAGGAGGCAGGCCAAACCGTCCCCTTGTCGGAGTCCATTAAAGATTTTGATTGGTCTGGATAGCAATCCGGCTATTTTTACTTGGCTTGTTACGTTGGTCATGGTCAACCTACATAGTCGTGTCAATTTATTTGGGATGCCGAATTCTCTCATGGCTTTGTAAAGTTCTACCATGGCTATGCTATCATAGGCGGCCTTAAAGTCTATAAACAGATGGTATGTTGGGATGTTAAATTCTAGACATTTTTCCATCGCCTGCCTAAGGGTAAAGATCTGATCGGTTGTTGATTTGCCTGGAATGAAACCACACTGATATTGTCCGATGACGGTTTTAGCGTATGGGGTTATCCGGTCTTGTAGGATAGAGAAGAGTATCTTATAGGCGGTACTCAACAACGTGATACCTCTATAATTGCTGCACGTTGTGACATCTCCCTTCTTATGTATGGGGCATATTATGCCTTTTCGCCAGTCTTCTGGCATTTCTTCTTGCTCCCATACGTGCACTATAATATCATGAATTGCTTGACGTACGGCTGGCCCGCCGTGATGAAATAATTCGGCTGGTATGCCATCGGCTCCCGGGGATTTGTTCTGTTTAAGCCGGCCTATAGCCTTCTCAACCTCTTCTATGCTTGGTGGCGGCAACATAGGGTATTCTTCTTGAAGTAGTGGAGCCTCCACTTCTGCAGTGAGCTGACCATTTAGCAATTCATTGAAGTACACTTCCCATCGCTCCAGTATGCTTTCAGGATCGGTGATCAGATTTCCCTCTCCGTCCTTGCAGTATGTGCAGCGTGGTGTGTACTGCGTCATGTTTCGGAGGGATTGGTAGAACTTCCGCGCCTGGTGCGGACCTCGCTCTCGGCTGTTTTCTATTTCACAGATTAGGTTCTTCTCCCAGGCTGATTTCTTTTGTCTGTGAAGCCGTTTTTCTGTTCTTCTGAGCTCTTTATATTCCTCTTCGTGTGCCCGCGTTCTATGAGATTGTTGCATTGCTCGGTACGCAACATTCTTACGTTCAGTCGCTAGCTTGCATTCATCATCAAACCAGTCGTTCCGATTTTTACGACTGCTGCCTAAGATGGAGTTGGCAGTACTAATGACAGTATTTTTAAGACGTGTCCACTTCTCATTTACGCCCAGCATACTGGCTCCAGGACTTACTCTCCCTAAATCAGGTGTTTCTAGGACGAGTCCTTACGCATTACCAAAGGTGTTACTGGTGTTTTCATTGCGCAGGGCAGCCGTGATGATTCGAACCTGATCGGCGGATGCAATGCGTCTTCGCAAGGCAATCCGCCCTCGGAAAACCATACCAACAAGATAGTGATCCGAGTCGATATTGGCACCTCGGTACGTTCGTACCCTCATCAAGTTCGAGTAGTGGCGACGGTCTATCAACACGTGGTCTATTTGGTTACGAGTGACTCCATCAGGTGATACCCAGGTGGCTTTGTAGATATCTTTACGCGGGAACCTGGTACTCGCAACGACCATGTTTTTCGATGCTGCCAATTCTAAGACTCGAAGTCCATTGTCATTAGTGTTCTCATGCAAACTATGGGTGCCTGCGTAATACCTGAATACCGGCTCCCGACCTATTTTTGCGTTCAAATCCCCAAGGATGATTTTAACATCATACCTTGGACAGGCATTGAGGGCCCTCTCGACTTGTTCGTAGTAAGTCTCTTTTTCTTCGTCTGAGGACTCCTCCGTAGGTCCGTGAACGTTAATGAGGCTGATGTTCGTAAATTTGCCTCGCACGCGAAGGGTGCATAGCCTTTCGCTTATAGCGTTAAAGCCGATGATAGTAGACTTCATTTTTTCGCTGACTAGGAAGCCTACCCCGAGCACATGGTGTTTTGTATGACAGCTGTAGTATATGTCATATGCTTTCTTCTGTAAAACACCATTCCCTGTCCATCTGATTTCTTGAAGAGCTGTTATGTCAGCTTTATACATTGACAGGGCATCGGCTAGCTGCTGAGCAGCTCGAGCTCTATAGAGCGATCGTACGTTCCATAAGAAAATTCGTAAATCGTTTTTCTTTGCGTGGGTTGTCGTCGTGAGATCAGTCCGTTTCTGAGGCTTGTTGTCGGTTTCGTAATTCTTTTAGTTTTACGGGACAGGGAATTAACCTGTCGCCAACCTGAGGAACCAGCCTGATCATATTAGCCAAACCTTTTTCAAAAGGCTTGTTTCTAGCGGCCGCCGCGGAGAGGCTATGATCACACTTCCACCAGTCCCGAATAGTTACGGCACGTGCATGTTTTCGTATGCTACATGTTGTTCCCCCTATTCGTCTGATGGCTGACCGCCTGTTATATACAAAGCGTTTATTCGTCCAAAACTCGAGTACAACTCTCATGTTTGGACAGGTGCTCCAATAAACCACTTAAGTCTTTTGGATAGCATTTGGATAGGACAATGCTCTACTGAAATAGCCAGTTGCATTCCTCCCTAAAAAGAATTCAACCGTGATATTCGTACTTCTTCTTCTAGGAATGCACATCAGTTTACTCTGGAGCCCAAGTTCGGACGTACTGTCAAGTAAGGAGTTTCTTTTTTTAGCTGAACTACCGAATGTGAAATGCTTTACCCGGCTACATTTTTCCCTTCAATTTCGATATTCAAAGGTTCAAAAAACCAATGTGCATCGGCTTCTCTTTAACCCTTCCCTATTTTCCTAACGCTCGCACAGTGTTTAATTTAACATTTTAAGGGTATCAAAAACCCCTTGAGTGCGCGTGCTGTATAAAAAAAAAAAACAAAAACTGTCTCGCAGAGGTGACGTGAATTTGTCACAAAGACTTTTTCTTGTAGGGTTTCCTGATGTGAATTTATTTCAGTCCATCAATCAAGTTCAGTCGGATTTATGCGGAAGATTAGAATGTGTTCCGTCAGTTTTTATAACAGGTTTACTAAAAACTGCTATTTGGTTGGAAAAAATGGTTGTTTATAGAACGTCCCTATATCTTTTGTTTTCGATATTTTTAAGAATGATAAATCCAGTTTTAATAAATTTTTATATTCTAAGTCGTAACTTGAGAGAAAGATTGAATACTTACCCCCAGTTTCACAGTGGAAGTTTAAACCCCACTTTTGGTTTAAAGTTCAGTTCAACAAAAAATTTTGTTTCACAGTCCTTGAACAGAGTTCATTCTGTAGTTTAAGTTAAACGACACTATTCTGCCGTTTAAATCTCAGTTTGACAACCACTTCAAACATTTGAAAATATAATTTATTTTCATTTTTAATTTTTGTTTCCTGTCACAGGTTACAACTGAAACAAAGCAAACTTTCCTTGATTGTTTTTTCTTTGATTCAGATAGAAAGAGAAAACAATTTACTTAAACTACGTTTAAGGAAATGAAGTTCAGGTAAGACTGTGAAACCGGACGAGTTGAACTTCAAATTTAAACTCCAGTTCAGGTTCAGCAGAACTTAAGTTTAAACTCTCACTGTGAAACTGGGGGTTAGTGTTTTGTATTCAAATTTTGCAAACATTTAAAATATTTTTTGAAATCTCAAAAATTGAAAAACCACTTGTTCGATGTATTTTAACTTGATACCTTTCGGTTTTTAAGGGTATCTTAACGATGTAGAAATAAGGAATAGAAATGATCGAAGTACAGAACAAACGTTTAACGCCTTTTGCGTAATGTGGCGGTCGATTTTTTTTGTTAAATGTATAACTCGTCCTTATGTCTTGTCTCCATTTTACTTTTTTTTCAATCGGTTAATATCGATATTGTTTTCGATTATCGAATTCTTCAGCATTGAAACCGTTTCTATTCATGAGGGGGTGAAAATATTATACCCACAAGTTGGAAGCGTATCGCATTTACGAGATAACAATATCTTGAATCTGAAATGCAACCCCAAATAGAAGCATGATTGTTAGTTTTACTGTGTGGTTATTGAAAAGTGTATACACACTTCAATGGGTTTATTGAAATAAAAAAAAAAAATAAACCAACAAAACACAAGGACGAGAAGAAAAATAATGCAAACTATTTTTGTAGGGGTAGAGGTTGTATTTGTGGATTTAACTTGGTATACAATTCTCAGATAGAATTTCTTGTCTTAGTTTGAAGTATCCGAAGTATTTGGAGATGCGGACAGGACAGGACTCCTATTACATTTGCTTGAATTAATTCACAAGAATTGAATGTCTGAATTCGATTTTGATTTTTGATGTTTGCTTTTTGATGTGGCACAATGAATAGTTACTATCTATTAGTTAGTAGAGGATATTTCCATATTTGAAATTGCATTTTCTTCTTAAAAAAAACGCCTTACATAAAGAAGCTTTAAATATTTTTATTTTTCAATTGACAAGAAAACCCCACAAGAAGAAGGGGGTCAATTGCATGATCTCGATGACCAGTTTACATCGCCTCCGCGTGAGATAACCTATAAGTCACAAGTAATAAGTTTCTTTAACGCTACGAGGCAGAAAGAAAGTATGTGAAAGTACATCTAGCTCTAGATGGGGACACAAAATTTCCTTAAGAGCATCTAATATAGCTTTGGATAGGATACAATACTTCACAGTGCAATAACACCCCGCCCTCCCCACCAATATTCATTAATCCAGGATATCATTATTATATCATTTATTTTATAATTTTGCGCGCACTAAAATCTCTAACGGACAAAATAGTAAAAAGAGTCGGATCAAGTTCATAGAAGTACCCTGGACTGTCATGCGGAAGGTATCGAGTTCGATTCTTAGCCGCTGCAAAAAAGTTTTTCAGGGATGTACTGCCTCTTGCGAGGAATCGACAAATCCTCTAAGAGTATGTAAAACTTCCGCAGTCCTGCAAAAATTGCGTCCATAATATTGTAAACAAACAGCATCATCTCTGCATGAGCATGGCAACATTTGTATTCATAAAAGTAAACTGACAGTCAAAATGCGGTGTTTTTTTTATGTCGCTGAATTTGCAGGAAAATGACAGAGGAACAAATGTGAGTAACTTTTTTTTGAAATTGCTTCATAATCGTAAAAATATTGATTTTTTTCATCTATCATTATTAACTATCCATCCACGGGATTTAATAACAGGCCAAAATCTGGTCCGATGCTGATACCAAACTATTGGTTTCCATCCATTTGGGAATGGAATCAGAATTCAGAAATCAGAAACGCTGGGAGTTTTTGATATCAATGAATTTGAAAATGCGAAACATTGACTTCAATCTCCCAAAAGCTTGTTCAATGCATACTCGTGTTGTGCTGTGCACAAAATTGTAAGTTCTTTGTGTATCTGTGAGATATCTATTATTCTCTATATGGCACCATGATAAGATACGAGTTTAGCGGATATGCAGAATAACCTAGGATGTTACAATCTTGTATGATTTTTTTGGATCCGCTCTGTAATGCTTTTCCTATTGAGCTTCGCTCCCAAACTGATGCGTTATGACAACTACTGGGATAACCAAAACATATGTCAATAAACTTTTGGTTGTGGTCAGCAAGTAAAATACCTTAAACTATACCTGCGTATTGATAGTTGTTCTTGAATTGAATCTAGCAATTTTATATACATTTTTCTTAACTTGAATAGCAATTTTGTTTTTTGAAATAAGTATTTCAAAGTTGATCCTGGCAACGTTAAACAAACAATTTATTTCTCTAAGAGTAATTATTTGCGAGCTTCCAAACGGTAAGGTAAAGAGCCATCCTCATACATATATCTATCTATACTCGTATGTCCAGAGTTTGAGTTTTTCCAAAATGGCTTTTGTTCATTCGCAATAAACTTTGTAAAATTTTGTGTTATTATTTAGAAATATTGAAATGTAGACCCTATCATCCGAAAATGGCTTTGAAAAACGTCGTCTGGACTTTCCTTGTTTGTTTTGAGGAAATTCGTATTTTTCGGAATATGCGAAAACATCATTCTGCACGTTCTCTCATTCAAAAATATTTTCCTTCGTCTTCGGTTTTTTAATTTTCTATTTTTTACCAATTTTTGTCACATGTTTTCAAAATCAGTTCCTTCCGAAAAACTAAGGACAATGAGCTTATTATGTTTTTACCAGCCATTTTTAAAATAACATTAAAAAACCAAATAAAAGTTCCTGACAAATAATTAATATTAATTGTTCATACATATATCTGCTTTTTCTATGCTAGCCATTTTGGCAATTATGAACTCATTTTAAACAAAGTATGATGACTGTACACTTGCTGTTGTGATTGTGTTCATAAATGTATTTGAAGCATGTCTTACGCAGGGCAGGGACAATAAACTTTGCAATTACGAACTCAGCCTATATATCTTGTCATGGAAAGTGCTGCTCATCAGCCGTTTGGAAAAAATTGTAGGTCCTGGTCAGGAACACACAGGAATGGTTGAGAATTGTAAGTAATTAAGTCCTGGTTCACTTCGCGCTGTTACACCACCAAATTTATTTATTTGTTATAGATATAGCCAAAAAAAGCATAAATATAAATTTTCAGCTAAAATTTTTATCCAGATCGACCGCCAGGTGAGAATTATTGGAAGCCCACTCAAGACGGTCTTGTCGGTTTGCGTGTAAAAAAGACTATACTTTGATGGGATTATTTTCATTCCAACATATTTTATTAAAAACAAAAAAAAAATTATTTTAAAAGTTTTATTTTTTTATAGTTTGTTGGAGAACTGGAAGATCTAACGCAGGTCTCAATGACAATAAGCCTATGTGCTGGGCACGCCCCCCTTAACCTTACCTAACCCAACGTCAGCAACGAACGGGATGAACAGCTCATTTCCAACACTGAATGCGCGAGGAACTGATGATATTGTTCGCTCCACTCTTTGAGTCGATGATGGTCGTCTTACATGTCGTTTTTTTTTAAGGAAACAAACTCAGCTGCTACTCGTATTTCCTCACGAAATTATGGAAGCTTCATAGAAGGTGTTCTTCTTTAGACAAATTATTCTGTTTTTCGACATGGATTCTTTTGTATAAAACGTATGCGTTCGTTGCGGCCATATCAATAAAATAGTAAAAGAGCCTCGTCATGATGTTTCGGCTCTTAGCTCGAATATGATACCGACCCATAAGCCCATCCATGAGGTGAACTCCACCCATATGAGCATTATATTCCCGGATGATTTGGGGGCAGTATATTTTGATGACATTTTCTGCTTTCTGTCATATCGAGCTGCCTTTCTTTCAAATGATACGTACATAGGTAAATGTCAAATGTACACACTTGTTATCCTTCCATAAGACCGTATTCACATTTACTCCATCGATTAATGTCCTATATTCTATGAAATATCCTCTGCTTTCCTTACTTACTTGATAGTCGGACGACAGCCCACACGCTGGTATACGATGAGATTATATAACGAGTGATTTTTTAAGAACTATCGGAAATCAAAAAAAAAAAAAAAAAAACATAAAATTCGGAAAAATTAATAAAATCTTTATTTGAATCGATAGTACGGTCGTTATAACTTAATGTTCGAAGAATATTTCCATTGAACAGCGCTTCCCAACTCTCAAACAATTAATTTAGAAAGTCTTGAGAGTTAAAAATAACTGGTACCATATTTTATTCATGCAAATTGTTAATTATATTGTTAACCAAAGACGAAAATTTAATAAAATATCCTCGAATTTCACACTAGTTGTAACAATAACCCCTTCCCCACTTCTCCACCTTAAAATAGCCCCGAAAACTTTTGAAACTTTTTAGTTGGGTTCAAAAACTCATCTTGACAGTTTTCAACGCATCAACCTCATTATGCAATTCAACTTTGCCTACCTTCACCGCAATTACTCATTCCTAATCGGAGTGCCCTCTTATTAACACACTGATGTAGCAAGCAAGACCCAGTGCATTAATATTCCCCAAACGTTCGTTTGCGTTGTTTTCTATCTAAAGTTCGCACACACACACACACACACACACACACACACACACACACAATTCGTGGTGTCAGATCCTGGCTGTTGCATTGCCTGCAAACTGCAACCATTAACATTGTCCTTATCGTGCATGCAAGTAGTGTGCAACTCGTATTATCCACACCGCTAAATGCGAACAGTTGATGGCGGAATTAAGAATAGTTTCTTGTTTATCTTTCAGCTAAGACTTGCTCTCAGACCCCCAAACCCCAGGCCCGTTTTTTCGTTTTAACAAAACCCTTCGTTTCTACCTTAATTGCATTTTGTATAATGTGCACCTTCTGTTGCGTGCTCCAATTTTCTAATTAATAAGGATGTCCTTTGTTTCATTTTCTCGCTCTCATTTTCTCTTTCTTTTGCCCGTAGTGAAGGATTCTGCACTTGATTTTGCTTTTTATGCGTCACGGACTAAACGCTCCACATAAATAAAATAGAATTTATGTACTTCCCCACAAGATGGGGGGGAATTTTTATTTTCAATCCATCCGCAAGTTATTTGAATCTGCGAGCTGCGACAGTGGTTGCTTACATTAATTTCGATGCATAGAAATATGTCGTTAAGGTAGTTAAGAAACACTATGTTGTTTCCCAATTTACCCTATGAATTAAATTTTACTCAAAAACAGCTGCGAGGATTTTCTTGAAATTTGTTGATGTACTTAAATATCTCAGACCCATTGTGAATCAATTATAGCACATACTTAAGCTTGATTTTGTAGGTACTAATCGTAATAATTTTAAACTTTAACTAGTTTAGTTAGTTAAAGGTGGCTTCTAGCAATTGCAACTAAAAAATAGTAAACTCTGGGCTTACACAATTTTAGCTTAACTTCCCAGCTTAAACTTGGATTTATTTGAAGTGAAGTTTCTTCCATTTTTCCGTCGAGACATACTCGTCTTTTTCTCTCGCCTAAGGTTAATTATAGCGTTAATTATTTTTCAAATAAAATATTTGTCAATGGAACCAAGTTAAATGTTACTTTAGCTTGTGTAATGTAAATTTTCAAAATAACTCTTCTGTTGAATTTACCGCTAAATAGTCGCTGATATTATATTCTAAACGATTTTTGGCAATTTATGTTTCGCATAATAACTCTAATAATAATTTGTATACCAAAATTTAGACCATTCGACTCCTCGATTTTAAGAATTTAACCGCTTAGAAATTTATTCAACAACTAGAAGGCGAAAGATCAAAACTGATCCCTGGTGCAAGCCTTTGACTATTTCTTGCCAAAAAAGTTAATTAACAGATTAAGGGGATACCATTTTTGTACTCTAACTTACTTATAAGTTTTACAGATTAAGCTGTTACTAGGGGAAATTATTCTTACTTTTTTTTTTTTTATAATCTACACGCGCTCAAGGGATTATGATTACCCTTTAAATGTTTGAACACAGCGCGGGCGTGAAGTTAAGGAAGAGAAAGAAGGATAGGAAAGATGTGTGGTACGATGTTCTGAGACTGAAGGTTGTTGTCTCAGATATTTTATCTCTATATACTGGACTGAACCTAGACCCCAAACAACAAGCCCCTTTATAGTCGTTCCATAGCAAGCTGTTTCATACGTAAAATTGTCTTAGATCTCCTGGCAATCGCTAGCATCATTATAAAGCCTTTCTAGCATATGTATTAAGAGAAGTTTTGGATGCTTTTAAGTTACTTTAATTTACTTTAATTATTTACAAATGGCGGCAAATATCAATTCTACTTTGGCATTTGTAAAGCAAAAAGGTACCAAATACTCGTCCACGTCATCAGCATATGAATTGCTATACTCCTAACGAATAATTTTTGGGTGGTATTGACATAGCATGAATTTCGGCGGAAATATTTCGGTCGTCCGACTAGGCAAACACTATTTCTTTTAGCCGCTCGCCTAGAAGTCTGTGACACAACGAGATGTTGCCAGATCTGGCCGGCCCGGAGCGACTGTTCTACTGAGAATATTGCAGTTATGGTTGAGTAGCCCCAGATGGCCCTGAAGTATCGACCAGATGATGTGCCATGCAATTGGGTGATTGGCGGTGTTCACAAAGAATTTCGGTAAAAGACTTGAGGATGTTCTCTTACAAAGTGCAGACAGTGCATCAGCTGTAAGACGTTGACCGTTTAACGCGTGTAACCTACGCTCAAGTCATGCTGAATCTTGAAACGAGGTAGACAACTTTTCATTTCCGTCTGTGGATATGTGAATAAGGAAAATTCACGGAATATCCGCGTATAACAGGCGAAGAGCTATTACACTCGTTCAAAGTTACTTTTGACTGTACATAGTCCTCTTAGCCAAACGACTATTGTGGAGGGCAAGCTCTACAGAGCAATGCTCAACAACTTTATCTTTCCTCAATAGGATAAATTAGAATTGGAGGACATGTCGTTCTAACAGGATAAAGCAACGAAATTTCTTTCAACAGTAAAAATGAAAATTCTGAGGGCTGCATTTCGGGATCGTCTTATCTCTTGTTTTGGCAATTTGAACTGGGTGCCTAGAACCCCCGATTTAATCGTTCCAGGCATCTGTTTGAGTTTTTTTTGTACATAGTTTATGAGGTTTTCAAGAGCCTGTTTCAATACGTACATATCAGATAAGTTAAGCTTAAATAATGGAATTATCCATCAAGAATTGGAGGACCTTTCGCCAGAAGTTCTGGGAAAAGTGATGGGAAATACTTAGCCCATATAATTTTCTCAAATATACATTATCCAAAAACAGAACCGAAGTTTTCCAGTAGTATAAGTATAACTAGGGTAATGTATTTTATAAAGAAACCCTTAAATTGCTCGAGTACAGGGCTTCGCATCTTATATTCCTTCTTAGCCAAACGAATCAGTTATTGTTTGTATTCGCATGTATCATTTTCTGAGTTGATAGCTCAGCTTAGGTTGCCCCTAATTGCTATGGTTATCTGTGCATGTCAGATGTCAGTTTTGTGTGCCCTTTCTTAATGACAGCTTTCGTTAACTGTCTTACCCATCTTTGCCGCTTGCGTCGCAATACTCACAATATCATCACTGACATCACACTGTGTTTTTTCAATTATGTCAATAACATGGTCATGGAAGCTAGGAATGAAACATTTTACTATTTTAACCTTTATTGTTGGTCCGTTAGTACCCAATACCCAATACTTCCACTAAATACTTCCTCTTACCCGATCCCTAGACTACCATCACCCTGGGGACCAAAATGGACCCATTGAGTTTCGAGTGAAGTTACACGGCTTGCCACATCAACAGTTGGTCTTGAACTCTTTTTTCAAAAACCATGTTAACAGCTCATTAGCTTGTCTAAACCCTTTTCGACATCAAAGGTATCGGTGAGATATCTGCAGTCAAATATAAACGGCCGATTAAAAGGAATGTTAAACCAGACAGTGTTTGATATAGCTTTACTAAAAAGAAGGTGGGTGTCAAATTTGCAGTAATGTCAAATTTGAATATATAGACGCCGGACTCTCATGGCTCAAAACTACACACCTATCCAATAGTTGACGAAATAATTTTATGGATTACATAATACGGCAGAAAATATCGTATATTTAAGAAGATGACGCTTTTGCTGATGAATTTCCTCAACCACTCGTATGTTTTGCGGGTGAGTTGGTTCATACACATCTAATTAAGTCATTGCCTACTGCTTTAAATGGCTTGACAGAAATTCAGTAAGGAAGCTCCAGCAGCTTAATTTGATTTAAATTTAGGAATCAGCTTTTTAAACTAGGTCGAGTGGAATTAATTTTGGTAAAATGATTGAAGAATATTCTTCGAAGAATAAAGATGAAGATGAAGAAGTTTCAAATGAAATATTAAAAGATTTCGTCTAGGTTTCTTTTTTAATTATACGAGTAGATTCTTTATTTACTTGTTGCGGTTTGAACTTTGAATGCACAATTTTCTACTACGACACGGAGCAGCAACAAGAGGGTTTAAAAAGAATTCACTTACGTTAAATGTTTAATGGGAAACTGGATTTGATGGAAGGGACGCCCGTCTCCCATTCCCCTGTCTTTCGTTCGTTCGTTAGTATCTATATGTATTGTCAGTGCTGTCCGTCAAGTTCGTCCTCGTTCGCTTCTCCATCTCACATACATGTTCGAAACTTCGTTACTATACAACATCTTTAAGTTAACCTATAGCCCGCATATGCTAGATCTTCTATTATTTTAAACCAAAAAAAGGTCCCATACAAATTTAACAACTTTTGAATTAATCTTGGTCTTCTATGTCTAGGTGGAATAGTACAATCTACCTGACAGCAGGATTCATCATATCGCTGCTCGCCCTTATCGGCTTTGGTTTGGGCCTTAAGACCTTCAGAGGTGTTTTTTTTAGGTTTTCTATAACTTCCGACTTTATTTCTACCATGAAATCTGTTTCGATCGTGTAATCCCATATTTCTTGGTTTTTTTCTTCTGGGAAGTCAATGATCTTCTTCTCTTGCGCTGACATAGCCTTACTTCGTTTGCTTGAATGTTTGGCTGAATGTGCTGGTATTCATCTTCAAAGAGTTCGTGTCAATCCCAGTAAGTCAGGGGCTTTTTGGCAATGTAGCTACTCAATACATGTTGCTACTCAATACATGTTGCTAGTGCCATAGATAGCTTACAGCGTACTTAACTTCTTCAGAATCAGCTTACTCAAAGTAGTAACAGAAATACAACTATTTTGCGTTTCGCAACAAACTTTAAATCATAGGGTAGGTGGTAAACTTGTACTTTCGACAACAGAACTTTCGGATTTAAGGATATTGCCGAGTACACTTCTCATTCGCCTTGATGTAGTGCAAGAAGAAATGTAAATTGCATTCAACAGTGTCATGGAAGGTTTTTGGGGACTATGCTAGGTATAGCACTTAATTTTATGGGAATATCTTAGAGCTCAAGAGATGAGCGAATCATGAAAAAGTAAAAAAAAAAACAAAAGTTCACATTTATTGTTTGGAAAAAGGTCCTTTCAAAAGTTAATGGGTCTGTGAAGAAAAAATATATGGAAGGCTCCCAAAATGAAAATGTAAGCTTATCTTTTTATTGTTCATCACTTGGTCTGCATGTTGTCAAGACTTGTTTTTATATTTCCGCGAGCTCAGGCGGATATGACACCTCTTAACATATCCTTTTACTATGCGAGCGTTCAAGAGTTGAAATTAAAAATGTTCCCATGTAAAGGGTGGGCCAAATACAAGTTTATTTTTAAAAATGCAATAAAATGAACAAAAATATATGTTTTTCATGTATTATGACTCTATCAGTAAGAGCAAACATTCCCATTAATTATGAAATATAACATCGTTCAAGTGACTGCCTCGGATGGGAGTAGAAATGCATTCTATCACCAAGCGAAAAATTGGAGATTTTTGTGCAGAATTCTCCTCAAGCTAGTGCGTGCAATATAGAACTGTTGGGATCGATAGCGAGTTGATGTTCGTGAATTGAGTCTCACACTCTCGGCTACAACAGCCACATTCTCGTCTGTCCCGACGACCGACGGAGACCATGAGCGTTGTCAACTATGTTTGGGTTGAGGGTTGTACGTCACTAGGCTTAGGCTCTCTATGAGCCGTCCATCATGACCTCTAATTTATTTATTTTTAAATCCTGTTGTCGCTGCATTTTGTTATACCAGGAGGTTTCTTTATCCCTCTTGGCGATCCTATCGAAGATAGTTAGTACCTTTTTGACAGTATTATCAGAGCTTTTCCTTTAAACTTGACAAAGCGAACTGAGCGAATTGAGCTCTATTTTTGCGAGATGGTATTTTTGATATGAAGGTTTTATCGGATATTTTTATACCTAAGTCACAGTAGTCAAGAACTTCAATAAATATTAGAGGATCCAAAACAGTTCTTCGGTGTACATTTACTGTGATTCCAGGTGGAGTTTTTACTACTTTGCTTTCTCGGGAATGTCCATTGCACATAGGCTCGTGGCCACCCAAATAAAAATTTATGGCTGTCTTTCGAATGACTTCTCAAAATCAACCAACTTAGAAGACTTCTAACGAATCACAATGTGTGTCCATTATGATTCTAAGACTTTGAATTGCACCTATGATTGCCTTACTTGTGACAAACTGGACATCACATATCCTTATTATTGTTAGCAGCCGAATTTTAATACACGCTTGAGGTGATTGTCCTAGTGTTCTACTTCAGCTAATCAAAAGCTTATTATCACAGATTCGAGTATCACCAATCCCTTTGTGCACTGGAATAAATAAGATTCTACTCATTTTTGAAGCTTGGTGACGAGAATCATAGGGTAGGCATTTTTTGCAGCTACCGATACTTCACTATTTCTTTGCTTCCATTTTACAGCTTCCTAATTCCAATTTAACGCGGATATATGAAACGTTTTATTTAAGAGAAGCCTTGACCAAGCTTAGAAAACCACTTTCTATCTTCTTAGCCGCTGCTTCACTCCAACACTAGGTTTCTGTGGCCCATTGGTAATTTCATATTGAAAACCCTAGCAATGAATCTTGCTCTTTCTGTAAGAGACGTTTTACGAAATCGCTTGTATCTCCTGTATCTCGTTTGATGCCCCTAACAACCATCCAAGGGGGTGGCAACTCAATCTCCAGTTGAGGCACTAGGCACCGGGTGTTCAACCGATGAGCAGTTGTGAATAGACAGGTTAAAAAAAAAAACGTCAACACATTTCTTAACGCTTGGTAATAATTCGCAAGGCATCCATCCCCTGTAATATGAAGTGAAGAAATAAAGCATAATAAATATACGTCAGAACATGAACAAAAAAATAATAAAGTACCCTTTTGAAAAGTATTTTTTGGTTTTCAATTTCAAGAAACCGATAAACATAGAGTCGAAGTTTTGTGAAAAAAAAAATAAAACTTCTTCCAGTTTTTATTAGGTATCTTATATCTACCTATCCAACTTTCTGAGTGTCCAAATCGGAAAACTTTAAATAAAAATTTCTCTTCCAATCGATTTACTCTCAAATACAAATTCTATATATCAAAACCTCTGACCCTTTATAGCTTCAACCAAAAGCTTCTCCTTTTCCAATTTTACTTGTGCAATTTTTCTTTACGGCTACCAAAGGGAATGAAATACAATAAAAAAAAATAAGCACGATAACTTTCTACTCTGCTGCCTCCTTATTATTTTTATCGGGTCACTTCGCATTGAATAAAGAAAAAGCCATGTACATGTGAGCCTAGGACGACATGCAGGGCATGCACCAGCCCCAGCGCCAGCAGCTACCACCACATAACCATAAGAATCTCGACTATTGCATTAGAAAAATTATCTTTCCAAAAGAAAGAGAGAGGTCACAGAAGCAACAGAGATCACCACCTGGTGTTGGAAGTTAGAAGTTTCAGGATGCATCATCTCTCCCTCGTTCAGGGTGCAATGAAATATTATTATTTTCTTATTTCATGCTCTTTTTTTCCAACAAAAGGACTCCTTGAGAACAACGAGGATGAGTATGTCGTTCATATCTACTCACAATGTGTGTGTAATCATTTGAAGGACCATAAATATTATTTTTCATCTTGCCATACAAAGAGACAGGCAAAATGTTCTTGGAGATTGAAGAAAAAGATGAGAAGATATGTGGGAGTCAACAACGCCCTCATACGTCGAAAGCTGAAAGTAGATACTTATCGTTTGGTAAACGATTTGTCACCTGGAATTTATGGTGTTTTGATAAAAGTTTTGCAATAAGAAACTTCCTCTTTCGGCAGAGGGTATTTTATTTTCGACGAGCCATAGGTACTCTACTTTGCCACCTAGTGAATGAACGTTAAGTTTGTTCTAAAAGTATGTTAAGCAAGAAATGTTAAGAGGTGAAATTTCTAAAGCAGCATATACTCGTACAGTGACTGACTAGGAAAATGGTTACAACTCGTAAGACTTCGGTAGTGCGCATATTGACTGCTGCTTAAAACATAATATGACCTTTCTAAGCCTATAGAAACATGTCTATAGATTTTCGACAGGAATAGGGGGAACTTACATGTTCCGGGAGATTGCAAACGACTATGATAAGAAGCACTATTGCTACTTTACATAGTACCCGTTGGCGTAATGATAGTTCCAAAATGATAATTTCCAAAATGTTTTTCAGTGGTACAATACCTCTTGCGAAGAGGTGACACATCTTCCAAGAGCTAATCGTTTTATAAAAAGTGCATCTCATCTTAAACATTCGGACCCGGCAAAAAATTGTTGGTCCCGTCGATTATCACGCGCACAGGAATGGTTGAGAGTTGAGAATAGTAGAGTGCTTATTCCAGTTATTAACAGCCAAAGAGGACCTCTCTGAAAGAGCTTCTCTACAAAACGAATTTAACATTATTCATTGAGCTTTTAAGCAGATTTGGGGATAAGGACTAAACATCTAATGTTTTATCTTTTTTTATATCATTCGTTCTCAAATGAGCTATATTTCAAATATCGAGACTAACTTTTCTTCTATATTGAAGCAAACCATCTGTCAATTATATGAGTTCGAAACCTTTCATATCTGTTTCTTAAGAGGTTGGAAAACCCGAATGTCAAAATCCCAAATGGGCAAAATCTGGAATGGATGAAATCCCGAATAGCTGTAATCCTGAACGCTAGAATCCCGAATGCCGAATGACTAGCATTCAGAATGTACTTTATTTTTATTGTTTATGTTTGTTTTTGTGCTTATTAGAAACTTTAATTTTTTAAAATAATGATTTTCATAAAATAATATATAATATTTTAGTTTTTTTTTAAATCAATAGAGGAACAAGTGAAGCCATATAAAACAGTTTTATTTCCTTAACAGTACTAAAATAGTACTAAGAAACTATTACATTAGGCATTCAATCCCGACTGTATTGGGGATTTTCTGGAATTCGAGTTTTTGCGCATTAGGGATTTTCGACATTGGGATTCTCATTTTCTGCTATTCGAAATTTTTTCCCCTTCCCACTGAAAGAGTGTATCGTTTGCTGACAGCTTATGCATACCGTACTTCAATCAGTAAATTAAAAGAAACGCAATATGTTGGGAAAGAATAAAAGACAAAAGGCATGAACAAGAATTTGGAAAATTTACAGTTTTTGTCTAAGGCGATTGTACTGCGATAATTTTGATGTTCTCGAAATTCTTGCAAGCAAGTAGAAGTAACTAAAAAAATGATGACAGCACCTTGATTTATTTGGATATTTCAATAAATAATTTCTGAAAAAAATACTTTAAATTATTAAAATAATTTAAATTTAAAATAAATTATAGGATCAGGCCAAATTACCGACTAAGCAAAGTTTAAAGCTAAGCTCTGTCAGTCAAACCCAGACCAGGGCCCTATTCCACAAAACAACGTATCAACTTTTCACTTTCAAATTTTTCGACAATTTGCAAAACTTTATGCTCCTCAGATCTATAAAATTTGATAAGTGATATGTTCAAATTGAAAAGTGTAATTAATAATAATTATTATGATGTTTCGTTCCACAAAAACTGTAAATTCTATTTTTGCAAAGCAAATTTTGATAAGTTTATCAAAAGTTTGCAAAGAAAACGATCGCTTTGCAAATTCATATTGTTATAACTATTGAAGCTTTTAAAATGTTAAGACGTGAGTTTTTGTTCGCCGATAGTGAAGACGAGGTTATAATAAGAAATTATAGAGACAGAATTAATTTTTCGGGACTACAAAACTTTAATTTTAAAGAGGGCTTTCGTTTAAATCAAATTCAAGTTGATTTCCTTTAAAATAAAATTGGAAAAAAATTAGAGCGCAATAAACAGCACAGTCATGGTTTGTCGGCTGAAAATAAACTGCTACTGTGCTTGCATTGGCTCGGAAAAGGTTGCCAGTTCCTTGGAGTTGGAGTTGCAGCTATGCATTGGGTTGCAAAATCAACAGTTTGCAGAACCGTCCATAGAGTTGTCGGCGTTATAAGAGACGTTTTATTTCACCGTGGCCCGGTGACGTCAAAGGTATTGCGGCTTGTAGTTTTACACTGAAAATAAATTCCTAGGTAATATTGATAAAAACGTTTTTGTTGACCTTCAATAAAACAATTTTATCGTTTTGATTAAATTTTATCAATAAGAAAGAATGATTTTGTTGATTTCACAAAGTTTATATAATTCTGCATGGTTTCTTGTCAGTTTAATAAAATATGCACTACAAATAATATTGTCAGTTTAACAAACCAACTTTTTTATACTAAAACCAAATAAAACAGAAATTTTTGTCATATTCACAAATTTGTTTGCGATGTTAACAAAATGTTTGTTGTATCTACAAAAAATCTGTTTTGTAAATGTTTGTCAATATCACAAAGTTTTTATTAATTTTTTTTTTGTTTGTAAGGTAAAAAAAAGCTATTTTGAAACAAGAAACATTTTTAAATTGAAAGTAACAATTTTTAAGCTTAATTAAGATGACAAATAAATTTTGTGGATTCTACAAAATAAATTTGTTAAATTGACAAAATTTTTTGTTAATTTAACAAAATAATTTTATTAATCCGATAATAAAAAAAAAAAAAAACAAATTTGTGACATTAACAAAAAAATTTTGTTGATACCTACATCAAAAGAATTGTTAATATGACAAATTAATTTTGTAAATTCTACGAGAAAATAGTCATGTAGACAAAATATTTTTGTTATTTCAACAAATCAATCTGTTAGCTTCACAAATTGATTTTGTGGATACAACAAAATATTGTATAATTTTTTGTAATTTTTATGAATTTGTTGAAACGTTTTGTTTTATCAGCTCAACCTACATTTTAATCATATATACCTAGATTTTATTTTCAGTGTAAACCTTAACTTTAGACAACCAATTTTTTTTACCGATTATTAAGATCTATTTTGGATTTTGGAAGAAAAAAAACAATTTATGATGTCATTTCGATTGTCGATTTTTATTAAAGTCGTAAAAAAAAAACAATAAAAACAATTTGAGGGCCTCTACTGTTGAATTGAGCCTAAGGCTGCGCGTACAGTGGTGCGACAAAGCGATGCGATACGAGAAGCGATGCAACAAGCGAATCAAGATGCCAGAATTAGATGCGACATAGTGCGCACAGTAATTTCGTGCGGTTGTGTTATTAATTCCTTTATAATTATTGCCACCAAAATTATCAAAAAGTTGCACCACACAACACAAGCAGTGAAATAACAAAATTTTATTCGTAAAATTTTTGTTTTGAAACATCAAAACAAACAATATGAACCTTCTCGCAGTAACTCGCTTGAAAAAGTGGTAGGTATGCGAGAAACTCGCATCAAATATCACTTCACTATATACGCACGTATAAGAATCAATATAAATATTTTTCTCGCACGCAAACGCTTCTCGCATCGCTTCGCTTTGTCGCACTACTGTACGCGCAACCTAAAGCATTGTTTGGTATTATTTAAGAGTGGAATTCGAGCAATAGGTGGGTTGTAATTTTTTTTTAAATTATGAAATTTTTTTATCAACTTTTCAATTTAAATTGATAAAAATAAAATTGATTTTACAATAAACTTGAATTGTCAGTACCCCTTGGCATAATGGTTAGTGCGTTGGACTGTCATGCGGAAGGTCTCAAGTTCGATTCAGGGGTGTACTGCCTCTTGCGAGGAATTGACAAATTCTCCAAGAGTATCTCTTGTCATGGAAAGTGCTGCTCATTTGCCGTTCGGAATCGGCAGAAAATTATAGGTCCCCTCCCCAATTATTGTTATGCACAAATAAAGCCTGTCATTTGGTGATTCCTTAAAGACATAAACCTTGAAGATCGGACAATCAGAAGAGAAGTTATATTTATTTTAATCAACCAACATCTGTCGAATTTTGTGATTTTCTCAATTTTATTCAAATTACGATTAATCTCCCACTGGTGTACGATGATTGGCAATGAGCAAAACAAACAAACTCGAAACGCAAAGTGAAAAGTGATAAGACAGAAATACAAAGATGATAAAATTTTCGTGGAACACTTTGCAAACTCACTTTGCAGGAGAGAGCAAGGACTTTGCATAGAGAGCAAATTTTTGCAAAGACTTTGCACTCTATGTAAAGTCTTTGCAAAAATTTGCTTAGTGAAAAGTGAGATTTGCAAAGAATATTGTGGAACAGAAAAACTTATCACTTTGCAAAAAAATTTAATTTGATAAGTGCAAAGTGAAAAGTTGATAAGTTCTTTGTGAAATAGGGCTCAGGGATCACTTTCCATGGCGTAGTTTTACCTAATTTCAGATTCAGCTCCAACGGAGTCAGGCCACCAGTATTTTGTGTGATTCAACCCATTAGTATTGTGTTTATCCGGATGATGATGTAGTATCGCACGTCAAGGCCTCTGATTCAAAAGGCAAGAATTCCTTTGCTTTTCATGCAGCCAGTTAAGGCACATTACGACACTTTAAATTTTAGACACTCTGGAAGCATACAAAAGCCTTTTGCATGAGATAGAATCTACACTTCTATACATCTGCTTGCAGTTTCTTAAATGCTTGGTAACAAATAATCTTCACACTGAATAGGATATGAGTGCGTATTCCTTTAAATTAGAAAGATCAAGCACCCATAAAATTATGAAGTAGCGTTCAGAAGAAGGTGCAGACCAAAACTCAAAAAATCTGATACCATATATAGAAAAAATTGGTGTAACCTTTATAACAATTAGATTCTTTCCAAAGAAATGCGCTGGTAATTTATTTTCGATTTTCATGTTGTGATGCTTAAAAGCTAGTTACGAGCGTCAATTAAAAATTTATTCTACCAAAAGTTAGTGAAAGATTGGTGCTGACTGTAGTAGCTGAAAGTTTCTTCACTACAAACGTTTGAACTTGAAATTGACGGAAGTTTAAAATTTATCAAACTTTGTTTGGAGTTGCATTTGAATATCTTGATTTTCTTAGCCGTATCGTACGAATGTAAAAAGCCTTACCTGCCCTGACATTTGCCTCCACTTTCAATATTCAGAACTTAAAAAGTTATGTGCATTGAAACCTGATTTATAAAACTTCTCTATTTTCTCAAAGCCTGCATTGTCCCAATCATCTTTAGTGAAGTGAAGTTTTAACCCCACACATTACAAAAATATAAAATTGGACCCACTTACATATGTACATATGAACATTGTAGCATCGTCGGTATATGATAAATGTGTATGTTGAAAAGGGGCAAAACAGTCACTGAGTCTTGATGACGACCGTTGGTAACACTTAAAATTTCAGTTGTTGTGTACTGTTACCACAAAATTCTTTCAATTTATCTTCGTTATTATGCTTTTTGTAAGTTAAGGAATAAATCCAAACAAACTCATGTGGAGAGAGGCGACAGGACCCCCCTGTCTCAGGAATTTGTTTAACTTAATAAGCTTAATGCAAGCAAAATCTTAAGATTAGCTTCCGGCTAAGTTTTAAAGATAACTTACAACAATGTTAACAAGTAAGCTTAAGAACTAATAGAACTACTTAGCATAAGTGGGGTTTTGGGTTAAGAATTCCTTAATTCATAGGTTCATTACATCCATAGGTGAAAGTTGAGTTCTAAAAGTGAAGAAGTGCAGGGGAGTCGATATTACCAGCCAAAAGTTTATTGATAAAAAATAATGTCGGCCACTTTCCTGCGTTTTTAAAGGTGTTGCAAGTCCATAAGTTTAAGGCTATCAACATAAGGTGGGAGGATAAACATATCAGGCCAAATGCTTCAGCTCGAAATGGATGAAAAGCATAAAAAGGAGGCCATCCCCGGCTAGCATATTCGAGAAGGAGCCTGCCAAACGTGAGGTAAGGAGATTTAGTGACATAGGCTTCCGAAAATTCCGTAGACCATCTCGCTTAACGAAACCGAGTGTGGAGTTGGCTCTATTTATAGAACTATAACTATCAGATGAGATATGGAATCTGAAGTTCAGTTCCTATCGCATAAAACTCCTAGATCATGCAACGAAGCAACTTCTGTAACCGGCTCGTTATTGATAAAATAGGTAGGAGAGAGTAAGAAGTGTTTTCGGAAATATGTTATTGCTTGACACTTTGTTACGTTGAGCTCAAGAAAGTTTTTCTTGCGCCAGGTAGAAAATCTGTCCATTTCGAGCTGAAGAAGTTCAGAGTCATTAAGGGGGAACATACATTTTCTTATCGTCGGCATATACAGAGATGGAAGAGTCTTTGGTAAGGCAGTCTACGTCATTGATTGTTAAAATTAAAATCATAGGGCCGAGATCGCTTCCTTGTGGAGCACCAGAGGTGCCAAGAATTAAGTCGGACTCAAAGTTTTTGAAAAGGACCTTGTATTGACGTTCGTTTAAATAAAATTGAATCCATGTAATAAGGGAAAGGTTGAAAACCAAGTGCTTTTAGTTTGAAGAGAACTAGATTGTGCGAGCTTTTAACGAAGGCTTTACTAAGGTCAGTTGCAATAATAACAATTTCTTTACCATTTTCTATAGCTCAAATTGTTCCAGAGACAAAATCAACTAGGTTTTTTGTATTTGATGTAAAACTAAGGAATTCGAGTTGACTGGGGGAGAAAATATATAAAATTTGTTTACAGTGAAAGTGCATTGTGTCATAAACAAGGCTTTCAAAAATCTTAGGGATGCACGAGAGTTTAGCGATAATTAGAGATAATTTCTTTTGGCCTTTTTTATAGATCGGGATAGTAAAAGAGTGTTTCTAATAGGAAGGAAAAATCACTTGTAAAATTTAGAGCTGGAAGGGAGCAGTCAGGGGCTTCAGTAGGATTGGAGAGCAGCTCTTTAAAATTATTGAGGGTAAGCCATCATTGCATCCTGTGTATTTATCTTTAAGTTTATTGATCTTTTCATCAACAAAAGACGAAGATATGATAATAGAAGATAAGGATGTTTGGGCGCAATTGTCTTAGAAAGAAAAATGAAATTGGAATAATAATTTTGGTATTATCTGAATTTACGTTCAAGGACGTAATGGTAGATGGGTAGCTAACGAATTTTCTTTAAGCATTAATGAAATTAAGGCTCAGAAAATCTGTTGGAATTTAAATTAAGGGAATTACAGACTTCAGAAAATATTGTGTTCACGCACTGGAAATTTGAGAAATTATGTCCGAAGTCAGACTGCAGATACCGAAGCCAGAGTATATTTTTTCTGTTTCTTGTGCACTTAAATTCACTATCATACCACGGAGGACTAGAGGAAATGGTTTGGTTTTTGAGGAACAGTTGGAACTGATTGTCTTACATAACTGAACACCATGTAATAGAAATGAAAGAGAGACACATTTATATAGCGACTTTCAACGATACCACGCAAATTATTAAGTTTGTTAAACTTTGACTTACGAAGGAATTGGAAAATAAACCTACTTTGAAATTTGTTTCCTTATTAGACAGAAAATTTATCAGCCTGTACTTAGAGGGACCAGAGGAATACCTCTTCTTTTTCAGTTTTGTGAATTTCTTTGATATATGTATGCAGGATAACTCGGTATTGGCGTATGATATCGATCGGAAATTGTCTTGGTAGAATGTTTGGAATGTAATACAAACGGCTTGACATTTTAATATTTAGTTTTTTTTTTTTTGTTTTAATATTTCAGTCAATTCGTCCATAGTTGCTAAGTTATTGACAGTGTGTTCTGTGCTAGTTGGTAAGCTTTTAAATTCCCAGAAAATCTCACGAGATTTTGGATTTCTTTACTAATCGTAGTAACCCTTGGCAAAATGGTTGGTGGAAACTCATAAACTCATACAGTTAGTCTTGGGTTAGATTCTCTGCCGCTGCGAGAAAGTTTGAAATCCTCCAAGAGTATATGTTATCATGAAAAGTGTTGATACTAAGCTGTTAGAAATCGGCATCGAAATCGTTCCTGCTAATACGAAAATGGTTGAGAGTTTTATTAGGCACTGAACTTAGGCTCTCTGAGAGCAGTATTGTCCTCTAATTTATTGTACTTATTTTTAAATTCAGCAATAATCAGCTGCATCCCTGAAAAGCCGTAATACTCGTCTAGCTAGGAATGCTCACGTTTTTAGTCGGTTTGGACGTACTTTCAGATATCGAGGTTCTTTTCTTAGTCGCACTTCTATAATGTGGAATACTTTGCCCTTCATTGTGATGTTGTATAAGCTTTCGAGTCGACATCGACATCTCTGCTATTTAATTCTCTCCAATTTACGTAAGCTCTCGAAGTATGTTACAAAGTACCATTAAAAGGGTACCCAGAAGGGGTTCTAAGTGTGTGCAAACTATTAAAAAGTCAATCGTTTGCTTGGTCTGTTTTGCAGTCAAATATGGAATATTCATATCGATCTCTGCCCGAGATAGGTGCGCCTGAGAAGATAGTGGTACTCTAGTTTCCGAATTTTGACAAGGTTACTGAGTTTATAGTGTTGTTTTGCTTTTGGAAATATATTTTTACTATCTGACGTGATTACTCTATCAGTGTGTTGCTTCTTGTTATCATTGGCACCATTCCGAAACTGTTGATTTAAAAGAGTTTTCCCATTTCTCAGAAGGAATTTTATCTCACAAAATTGTGGAATTTCTTTTTCAACACACTGTTTCCTGGCTCCGCTCACACAATATTGTTATTATCTTTATCAAAACCAACACAATTCTAAAAGCAGTTGCTCCTTCCTTGTGCTGTTAATAACAAAACTTTTAAGCCTTCAAGTATTATGTGGGCGGTCACCACGAGCATTTCATTTCAAATATAACTTTAACAAAACTAATTTTTTGTATAAGATTTTTTAACTTTTTTGCGAACAATCAGTTTGAATTTCAAACAATAAACTCGAATCATTAGTTGTATAGGTAAGCTATGTATGTACATTGTACATATATATACATTTATATATTGTTAGGTTTCAAATCGAGTTTAAGAATAGCTACATAGGTACTCGTATACATTGATAAAAAACGAGCAAATTCTGCATAATTTATTTCGATGCGGAATCAAACAAAAATGTTTTTATTTTTGACACTGTAATGCAATTAGGGTGTTTATTTAAATTTGTTTTTTTTTTTTCTTTTTTCAAAATAGCATTTAGTAACCTATCTGCCGGAAGGATTAAGCAAAAAACATTGCAATTTTAGGTAGCTTGCAATTGGTATTTTTGTTCACATCAGATAGAACGTTAGCTTGTTAAACCACTTTGAACACCGAAGCCAATATTGGCTTAAATGTTAATTTATATTTAATGGTTTAGAGTTTAATCTGTTAATATTTATAAACTTAAGCCTGATGGATTTTATTTGTTATGCTAATCGCAAATGGGTTTATTTCAGGTGGAATTGATTTATTTATTTAATATCAATAAATTATCCAAATTGACAAACTGCACGTAATGTTTTGCCCAAAGTAGACTATTAGGCTTTTAAGCTGATCACTATATGTAGAGTGATTCGAAAGTCAGAGGAACACTCAAATGGATGAATATGAACCATGACACACATTTAAAGATATCAATGGTGTGTTCTTTTTTTTATAACAAGCGCGCATTAAAAGCGATACTACTATCTTAAAAATGATTATCAAAGTACGAGCGTTAGGAAAACAAGGAACGTTAGTCTGGTTATCGAAATATGGCCATCCAAAGTGATTTCACTGATTCCACAGATTTTTGAGCTTTAACTACCTAGCAATGTGTTTGGGTGGCGATATTTCCAAAACCAGGCCTTGTAAAAGGTTGCGGTTTTCAAAATTTCTAGTCAGTTTTCTAAGACCTGTTCACGGGTGAAAACCAGAAGGTTATGCTAGGTCTGGTTATCGAAATATGGCCACCCAAAGTGATTTTACTGAAAATTGACCTAAATCTAAAAAAGTCATCGGATGCGGATGGAGATATTTCCGCAACCAAGTCTCGTAACGCGTTGCAGTTTTCAATTCTGAATAGAGAATTAACAGACCTTTCCATGGATGTGCCAAACTCAAAAATTTATTTTTTCTTAAATTTTGGGAAAAATCATGGGCTAACCACTTGTCTTTAAAAACCATTATTTTTTTTTCTAAAAAAGTCATCGGATGCGGATGGAGATATTTCCGCAACCAAGGCTCGTAACGCGTTGCAGTTTTCAATTCTGAATAGAGAATTAACAGACCTTTCCATGGATGTGCCAAATTCAAAAATTTATTTTTTCTTAAATTTTGGGAAAAATCGTGGACTAACCACTTGTCTTTAAAAACCATTATTTTTTCGAAGTTCACCAATCCCACCGAGATGTACATCAAACGAAAGGTCTATTCAATACCTACACACACATGCAAGTTAAATCGTCCTGCGTGGTCTGGTTATCGAAATATGGCCATCCAAAGTGATTTCACTGATTCCACAGATTTTTGAGCTTTAACTACCTAACAATGTGCATGGGTGGCGATATTTCCGAAACCAGGCCTTGTAAAAGGTTGCGGTTTTCAAAATTTCTAGTCACTTTTGTAATATGTAATACCTGTCCGCTGGTGAAAACCAGAAGGTTCTGCGAGGTCTGGTTATCGAAATATGGCCACCCAAAATGATTTTACTGAAAATTGACCCAAATCTAAAAAAGTCATCGGATGCGGATTGAGATATTTCCACAACCAAGGCTCGTAACGCGTTGCAGTTTCCAATTCTGAATAGAGAATTAACAGACCTTTCCATGGATATGCCAAACTCAAAAATTTATTTTTTCTTAAATTTTGGGAAAAATCATGGACTAACCACTTGTCTTTAAAAACCATTATTTTTTCGAAGTTCACCAATCCCACCGAGATGTACATCAAACGAAAGGTCTATTCAATATCTATACACACCTGAGCCAAATCGTCATGCGGATCGGATGCGGATGGAGATATTTCCGCAACCAAGGCTCGTAGCGCATTGCAGTTTTCAGTTCTGAATAGAGAATTAAGAGACCTTTCCATGGATGTGCCAAACTCAAAAATTTATTTTTTCTTAAATTTTGGGAAAAATCGTGGGCTTGTCTTTAAAAACCATTATTTTTTCGAAGTTCACCAATCCCACCGAGATGTACATCAAACGAAAGGTCTTTTCAATATCTATACACACCTATAAGCCAAATCGTCCTGCGTGGTCTGGTTAGCGAAATATGGCCATCCAAAGTGATTTCACTGATTCCACATATTTTTGACCTTTAATTACCTAACAATGTATTTGGGTGGCGATATTTCCAAAACCAGGCCTTGTTAAAGGTTGCGGTTTTCAAAATTTCTAGTCAATTTTGTAAGACCTATTCACGGGCGAAAACTAGAAGGTTCTGCGAGGCCTGGTTATCGAAATATGGCCACCCAAAGTTATTTTACTGAAAATTGACCCAAATCGGATGCGGATGGAGATATTTCCGCAACCAAGGCTCGTAACGCATTACAGTTTCCAATTCTGAATAGAAAATTAACAGACCTTTCCATGGATGTGCCAAACTCAAAAATTTATTTTTTCTTAAATTTTGGGAAAAATCGTGGACTAACCACTTGTCTTTAAAAACCATTATTTTTTCGAAGTTCACCAATCCCACCGAGATGTACATCAAACGAAAGGTCTATTCAATATCTATACACACCTGTAAGCCAAATCGTCCTGCGTGGTCTGGTTAGCGAAATATGGCCATCCAAAGTGATTTCACTGATTCCACATATTTTTGAGCTTTATATACCTAACGATGTATTTGGGTGGCGATATTTCCAAAACCAGGCCTTGTTAAAGGTTGCGGTTTTCAAAAATTCTAGTCAATTTTGTAAGACCTATTCACGGGTGAAAACCAGAAGGTTCTGCGAGGTCTGGTTATCGAAATATGGCCACCCAAAGTGATTTTACTGAAAATTGACCCAAATCTAAAAAAGTCATCGGATGCGGATGGAGATATTTCCGCAACCAAGTCTCGTAACGCGTTGCAGTTTTCAATTCTGAATAGAGAATTAACAGACCTTTCCATGGATGTGCCAAACTCAAAAATTTATTTTTTCTTAAATTTTGGGAAAAATCGTGGGCTTGTCTTTAAAAACCATTATTTTTTCGAAGTTCACCAATCCCACCGAGATGTACATCAAACGAAAGGTCTTTTCAATATCTATACACACCTATAAGCCAAATCGTCCTGCGTGGTCTGGTTAGCGAAATATGGCCATCCAAAGTGATTTCACTGATTCCACATATTTTTGACCTTTAATTACCTAACAATGTGTTTGGGTGGCGATATTTCCAAAACCAGGCCTTGTAAAAGGTTGCGGTTTTCAAAATTTCTAGTCAGTTTTCTAAGACCTGTTCACGGGTGAAAACCAGAAGGTTATGCTAAGTCTGGTTATCGAAATATGGCCACCCAAAGTGATTTTACTGAAAATTGACCTAAATCTAAAAAAGTCATCGGATGCGGATGGAGATATTTCCGCAACCAAGGCTCGTAACGCGTTGCAGTTTTCAATTCTGAATAGAGAATTAACAGACCTTTCCATGGATGTGCCAAATTCAAAAATTTATTTTTTCTTAAATTTTGGGAAAAATCGTGGACTAACCACTTGTCCTTAAAAACCATTATTTTTTCGAAGTTCACCAATCCCACCGAGATGTACATCAAACGAAAGGTCTATTCAATACCTACACACACATGCAAGTTAAATCGTCCTGCGTGGTCTGGTTATCGAAATATGGCCATCCAAAGTGATTTCACTGATTCCACAGATTTTTGAGCTTTAACTACCTAACAATGTGCATGGGTGGCGATATTTCCGAAACCAGGCCTTGTAAAAGGTTGCGGTTTTCAAAATTTCTAGTCACTTTTGTAATATGTAATACCTGTCCGCTGGTGAAAACCAGAAGGTTCTGCGAGGTCTGGTTATCGAAATATGGCCACCCAAAATGATTTTACTGAAAATTGACCCAAATCTAAAAAAGTCATCGGATGCGGATTGAGATATTTCCACAACCAAGGCTCGTAACGCGTTGCAGTTTCCAATTCTGAATAGAGAATTAACAGACCTTTCCATGGATATGCCAAACTCAAAAATTTATTTTTTCTTAAATTTTGGGAAAAATCATGGACTAACCACTTGTCTTTAAAAACCATTATTTTTTCGAAGTTCACCAATCCCACCGAGATGTACATCAAACGAAAGGTCTATTCAATATCTATACACACCTGAGCCAAATCGTCATGCGGATCGGATGCGGATGGAGATATTTCCGCAACCAAGGCTCGTAGCGCATTGCAGTTTTCAGTTCTGAATAGAGAATTAAGAGACCTTTCCATGGATGTGCCAAACTCAAAAATTTATTTTTTCTTAAATTTTGGGAAAAATCGTGGGCTTGTCTTTAAAAACCATTATTTTTTCGAAGTTCACCAATCCCACCGAGATGTACATCAAACGAAAGGTCTTTTCAATATCTATACACACCTATAAGCCAAATCGTCCTGCGTGGTCTGGTTAGCGAAATATGGCCATCCAAAGTGATTTCACTGATTCCACATATTTTTGACCTTTAATTACCTAACAATGTATTTGGGTGGCGATATTTCCAAAACCAGGCCTTGTTAAAGGTTGCGGTTTTCAAAATTTCTAGTCAATTTTGTAAGACCTATTCACGGGCGAAAACTAGAAGGTTCTGCGAGGCCTGGTTATCGAAATATGGCCACCCAAAGTTATTTTACTGAAAATTGACCCAAATCGGATGCGGATGGAGATATTTCCGCAACCAAGGCTCGTAACGCATTACAGTTTCCAATTCTGAATAGAAAATTAACAGACCTTTCCATGGATGTGCCAAACTCAAAAATTTATTTTTTCTTAAATTTTGGGAAAAATCGTGGACTAACCACTTGTCTTTAAAAACCATTATTTTTTCGAAGTTCACCAATCCCACCGAGATGTACATCAAACGAAAGGTCTATTCAATATCTATACACACCTGTAAGCCAAATCGTCCTGCGTGGTCTGGTTAGCGAAATATGGCCATCCAAAGTGATTTCACTGATTCCACATATTTTTGAGCTTTATATACCTAACGATGTATTTGGGTGGCGATATTTCCAAAACCAGGCCTTGTTAAAGGTTGCGGTTTTCAAAAATTCTAGTCAATTTTGTAAGACCTATTCACGGGTGAAAACCAGAAGGTTCTGCGAGGTCTGGTTATCGAAATATGGCCACCCAAAGTGATTTTACTGAAAATTGACCCAAATCTAAAAAAGTCATCGGATGCGGATGGAGATATTTCCGCAACCAAGTCTCGTAACGCGTTGCAGTTTTCAATTCTGAATAGAGAATTAACAGACCTTTCCATGGATGTGCCAAACTCAAAAATTTATTTTTTCTTAAATTTTGGGAAAAATCATGGACTAACCACTTGTCCGAAAAAATCATTATTTTTTTTGAAGTTCACCAATCCCATCGAGATATACATCAAACGAAAGGTCTGTTCCATACCTACACACACCTGTAAGCCAAATCGTCCTGCGTGGTCTGGTTAGCGAAATATGGCCATCCAAAGTGATTTCACTGATTCCACAGTCATCGGATGCGGATGGAGATATTTCCGCAACCAAGGCTCGTAACGCGTTGCAGTTTTCAATTCTGAATAGAGAATTAACAGACCTTTCCATGGATGTGCCAAACTCAAAAATTTATTTTTTCTTAAATTTTGGGAAAAATCATGGACTAACCACTTGTCCGAAAAAATCATTATTTTTTCGAAGTTCACCAATCCCATCGAGATATACATCAAACGAAAGGTCTGTTCAATACCTACACACACCTGTAAGCCAAATCGTCCTGCGTGGTCTGGTTAGCGAAATATGGCCATCCAAAGTGATTTCACTGATTACACAGATTTTTGAGCTTTAACTACCTAACAATGTATTTGGGTGGCGATATTTCCGAAACCAGGCCTTGTAAAAGGTTGCGGTTTCCAAAATTTCTAGTCAATTTTGTAAGAGCTATTCACGGGTGAAAACCAGAAGGTTCTGCGAGGTCTGGTTATCGAAATATGGCCACCCAAAGTGATTTTACTGAAAATTGACCCAAATCTAAAAAAGTCATCGGATGCGGATGGAGATATTTCCGCAACCAAGTCTCGTAACGCGTTGCAGTTTTCAATTCTGAATAGAGAATTAACAGACCTTTCCATGGATGTGCCAAACTCAAAAATTTATTATTTCTTAAATTTTGGGAAAAATCATGGACTAACCACTTGTCTTTAAAAACCATTATTTTTTCGAAGTTCACCAATCCCACCGAGATGTACATCAAACGAAAGGTCTATTCAATATCTATACACACCTGAGCCAAATCGTCCTGCGGATCGGATGCGGATGGAGATATTTCCGCAACCAAGGCTCGTAGCGCATTGCAGTTTTCAGTTCTGAATAGAGAATTAACAGACCTTTCCATGGATGTGCCAAACTCAAAAATTTATTTTTTCTTAAATTTTGGGAAAAATCATGGACTAACCACTTGTCCGAAAAAATCATTATTTTTTTCGAAGTTCACCAATCCCATCGAGATATACATCAAACGAAAGGTCTGTTCAATACCTACACACACCTGTAAGCCAAATCGTCCTGCGTGGTCTGGTTAGCGAAATATGGCCATCCAAAGTGATTTCACTGATTCCACAGATTTTTGAGCTTCAACTACCTAACAATGTATTTGGGTGGCGATATTTCCGAAACCAGGCCTTGTAAAAGGTTGCGGTTTCCAAAATTTCTAGTCAATTTTGTAAGAGCTATTCACGGGTGAAAACCAGAAGGTTCTGCGAGGTCTGGTTATCGAAATATGGCCACCCAAAGTGATTTTACTGAAAATTGACCCAAATCTAAAAAAGTCATCGGATGCGGATTGAGATATTTCCACAACCAAGGCTCGTAACGCGTTGCAGTTTCCAATTCTGAATAGAGAATTAACAGACCTTTCCATGGATATGCCAAACTCAAAAATTTATTTTTTCTTAAATTTTGGGAAAAATCATGGACTAACCACTTGTCTTTAAAAACCATTATTTTTTCGAAGTTCACCAATCCCACCGAGATGTACATCAAACGAAAGGTCTATTCAATATCTATACACACCTGAGCCAAATCGTCCTGCGGATCGGATGCGGATGGAGATATTTCCGCAACCAAGGCTCGTAACGCGTTGCAGTTTTCAATTCTGAATAGAGAATTAACAGACCTTTCCATGGATGTGCCAAACTCAATTTTTTTTTTTTTCAATTAATTTTGGGAAAAATCATGGACTCACTTGTCTGAAAAAATCATTATTTTTCGAAGTTCACCAATCCCATCGAGATATACATCAAACGAAAGGTCTGTTCAATACCTACACACACCTGTAAGCCAAATCGTCCTGCGTGGTCTGGTTAGCGAAATATGGCCATCCAAAGTGATTTCACTGATTCCACAGATTTTTGAGCTTCAACTACCTAACAATGTATTTGGGTGGCGATATTTCCGAAACCAGGCCTTGTAAAAGGGTGCGGTTTCCGAAATTTCTAGTCAATTTTGTAAGAGCTATTCACGGGTGAAAACCAGAAGGTTCTGCGAGGTCTGGTTATCGAAATATGGCCACCCAAAGTGATTTTACTGAAAATTGACCCAAATCTAAAAAAGTCATCGGATGCGGATGGAGATATTTCCGCAACCAAGTCTCGTAACGCGTTGCAGTTTTCAATTCTGAATAGAGAATTAACAGACCTTTCCATGGATGTGCCAAACTCAAAAATTTATTTTTTCTTAAATTTTGGGAAAAATCATGGACTAACCACTTGTCCGAAAAAAATCATTATTTTTTTCGAAGTTCACCAATCCCATCGAGATATACATCAAACGAAAGGTCTGTTCAATACCTACACACACCTGTAAGCCAAATCGTCCTGCGTGGTCTGGTTAGCGAAATATGGCCATCCAAAGTGATTTCACTGATTCCACAGATTTTTGAGCTACAACTACCTAACAATGTATTTGGGTGGCGATATTTCCGAAACCAGGCCTTGTAAAAGGGTGCGGTTTCCAAAATTTCTAGTCAATTTTGTAAGAGCTATTCACGGGTGAAAACCAGAAGGTTCTGCGAGGTCTGGTTATCGAAATATGGCCACCCAAAGTGATTTTACTGAAAATTGACCCAAATCTAAAAAAGTCATCGGATGCGGATGGAGATATTTCCGCAACCAAGTCTCGTAACGCGTTGCAGTTTTCAATTCTGAATAGAGAATTAACAGACCTTTCCATGGATGTGCCAAACTCAAAAATTTATTTTTTCTTAAATTTTGGGAAAAATCATGGACTAACCACTTGTCCGAAAAAATCATTTAGTCCAATCAAATTAGTATTTTATATCTACAAAAAATACTGCGTCGAATTTTTTTTTTGTTTCTTAAAGAGTACCTATTGGAGAGTGTAAATCCAAAAAGTTCGAACAAAAAACGCCCTTGCGTTGTCCGCCATTTGGAAAAAGGCTTTGGAAAGCTTGAACTCGATTTTCTTGGCTCCTATCATATATAGAGCTGTATTTTTTTTTTAGGTTTGTACGTTAATATATCTTCTTCAATTTTTGTTGAGAAAAAAATTTGAAACCTCTTTCCAAAAAAAAGTTATCGACGAAAAACTGTCGAGATTTTGAAGTAAAAAATGGTTTTTAACGTTTATCTCGCCTCATGTTCATCTGATCAAAAAAATACTTAAGTTGTTTTTTATAGATCACTTTATTTCCTACATTTTGGTATATTTAAATTTTATGTGCAACAAAAACTGTAGGAAATATAACCTGTCAAAATGGCCAATAGCCTGCGAAAATTAAAAAAAAAAAAATTTACTCACGTTTGAAAATTTTCAAATTTGATTATGTTCATTATGAAATTTAAAAAAAAACAGTTCAAACTCTTTTCCACACCACCACATTGAATTCCATCCATGACATGAAAAGTCCCATATCCATCGATAGTGCAAGTGTTGAAAGCTGCGTTATCAAAAACAAATTGAGAGAAGGCATGAGGCATGACTTCACGTGAAGTGCGTCTAATGCAAGCAGCCTCGTATAAAGTTATTTCGCTATAAGATGCTGAAAACCCTACCGAGGATAAAACATCTATTAAATTTTTAGACGCGAATTTCTTGAACAAAAAAGCTCCTATACCAAGAAGAACAGGTGAAACGAACGAACGAGGGCGTATGGCAGATATAATGGAATGTGCGATCGATGTGCATTTTCTTTCCCAAATTTTGATATCACCTTTTTTTGATTTTAAAATCATTTCGGATAAAAAAACGCGAAGGGTTTCCGGTACGTGATCATCAGCATTGGTCATCAATTTATCGGTGGGTGGGTACATATTTGTGTCGTAAGCCCTTGAACGCACATCTTCAACGATAATAGCGGCAGCTTCTCGAATCACGCGCAACCTTTCCTCTTCAGGACTAGATTTTTTTTTTTATACCAGTCTTCGGCAAGCAACTTATGACCGGTATTTTTGAAGCAAACAATAGTTTCCCGCTTGTTCATATCCAAAATAAGTATATCCTCTTGGTATTTGTTTTTTAATCGTGTTTTAACGGTACGACGATCTGGTGCATTTTCTTTTCCAATTTGGTCAATTAATTCATTGAGTGTGAATTGGCACTCATCACAATTTTCTTGAAGGAAGGTATAAATGCGTTCCATGGCGGAATCAATACTTTCCGACACTGGTCTCCCTTTTATTTGACTTAGAGTCGGGGATGGGAGATACATAAATCGCCGATAACACTCAAAATGGTACTGGGCATTAACGATAAGAATTTCAGGGATACCGTTCAAACGTTTAATAACGTCTTGCGAACAAATGTCGTTTCGATCTGATAGTTTTCCTACTATCTTATCACGAGTTAAGATGTCATGAACTTTGTGACTTACCCTTCGTCGCTCTTTTGGATGTTTTGTCTGTTGTTCAAAACTTCCAATTTCTTCTATGCAGAAAAAACATTTATTTTCGAAATCGAATTGGCTTGCATCATTCGGTTGATAAAATGAGGAAGAAGCTAACGGTAAAGTTGCATCACTTTCACTCCGACGCTTAAATTCTGCCTTAGCCATTCGTTCATTTCCATAATTTTTCCAGCAATTAACATGAACCGTTATATTATCAACGTTTTCAAGCATACGCGCATGTTCGATGTTACCTCTTTTAAATGCAAACGATTGTAATGTACTTACACCTTTTTTTTCACCACCGAAACTTTTTCGTTACTAAATAGCTTTTCACATATAAAACAATCACCCATATTTAAAACTTTTTTGCTCCGAAGCATATGAGATATGATAAAAAACTGACAGGTATTCAATAGTGCGCTTAAAAATAGATTTGAAATAAAATAAAATCAAATATATTTTTGCGGGACCAAAATTATGTTTCTTTCGGTTCGGATATAAGAAATTTTTCGCAGGCTATTGGCCATTTTGACAGGTTATATTTCCTACAGTTTTTGTCACACATAAAATTTAAATATACCAAAATGTAGGAAATAAAGTGATCTATAAAAAACAACTTAAGTATTTTTTTGATAAGATGAACATGAGCTGAGATAAACGTTAAAAACCATTTTTTACTTCAAAATCTCGACAGTTTTTCGTCGATAACTTTTTTTTGGAAAGAGGTTTCAAATTTTTTTCTCAACAAAAATTGAAGAAGATATATTAACGTACAAACCTAAAAAAAATACAGCTCTATATATGATAGGAGCCGAGAAAATCGAGTTCAAGCTTTCCAAAGCCTTTTTCAAAATGGCGGACAACGCAAGGGCGTTTTTTGTTCGAACTTTTTGGATTTACACTCTCCAATAGGTACTCTTTAAGAAACAAAAAAAAAATTCGACGCAGTATTTTTTGTAGATATTTCGAATTAATTAATTTAATTTGACTGGACTAATTATTTTTTTCGAAGTTCACCAATCCCATCGAGATACACATCAAACGAAAGGTCTGTTCAATACCTACACACACCTGTAAGCCAAATCGTCCTGCGTGGTCTGGTTAGCGAAATATGGCCATCCAAAGTGATTTCACTGATTCCACAGATTTTTGAGCTTCAACTACCTAACAATGTATTTGGGTGGCGATATTTCCGAAACCAGGCCTTGTAAAAGGGTGCGGTTTCCAAAATTTCTAGTCAATTTTGTAAGAGCTATTCACGGGTGAAAACCAGAAGGTTCTGCGAGGTCTGGTTATCGAAATATGGCCACCCAAAGTGATTTTACTGAAAATTGACCCAAATCTAAAAAAGTCATCGGATGCGGATGGAGATATTTCCGCAACCAAGTCTCGTAACGCGTTGCAGTTTTCAATTCTGAATAGAGAATTAACAGACCTTTCCATGGATGTGCCAAACTCAAAAATTTATTTTTTCTTAAATTTTGGGAAAAATCATGGACTAACCACTTGTCCGAAAAAATCATTATTTTTTCGAAGTTCACCAATCCCATCGAGATATACATCAAACGAAAGGTCTGTTCAATACCTACACACACCTACCTACACACACCTGCCAAACTCAAAAATTTATTTTTTCTTAAATTTTGGGAAAAATCATGGACTAACCACTTGTCCGAAAAAATCATTATTTTTTTCGAAGTTCACCAATCCCATCGAGATATACATCAAACGAAAGGTCTGTTCAATACCTACACACACCTGTAAGCCAAATCGTCCTGCGTGGTCTGGTTAGCGAAATATGGCCATCCAAAGTGATTTCACTGATTCCACAGATTTTTGAGCTTCAACTACCTAACAATGTATTTGGGTGGCGATATTTCCGAAACCAGGCCTTGTAAAAGGTTGCGGTTTCCAAAATTTCTAGTCAATTTTGTAAGAGCTATTCACGGGTGAAAACCAGAAGGTTCTGCGAGGTCTGGTTATCGAAATATGGCCACCCAAAGTGATTTTACTGAAAATTGACCCAAATCTAAAAAAGTCATCGGATGCGGATGGAGATATTTCCGCAACCAAGGCTCGTAACGCGTTGCAGTTTCCAATTCTGAATAGAAAATTAACAGACCTTTCCATGGATATGCCAAACTCAAAAATTTATTTTTTCTTAAATTTTGGGAAAAATCATGGACTAACCACTTGTCTTTAAAAACCATTATTTTTTCGAAGTTCACCAATCCCATCGAGATATACATCAAACGAAAGGTCTGTTCAATATCTATACACACCTGAGCCAAATCGTCCTGCGGATCGGATGCGGATGGAGATATTTCCGCAACCAAGGCTCGTAGCGCATTGCAGTTTTCAGTTCTGAATAGAGAATTAACAGACCTTTCCATGGATGTGCCAAACTCAAAAATTTATTTTTTCTTAAATTTTGGGAAAAATCGTGGGCTTGTCTTTAAAAACCATTATTTTTTCGAAGTTCACCAATCCCACCGAGATGTACATCAAACGAAAGGTCTATTCAATATCTATACACACCTATAAGCCAAATCGTCCTGCGTGGTCTGGTTAGCGAAATATGGCCATCCAAAGTGATTTCACTGATTCCACATATTTTTGACCTTTAATTACCTAACAATGTATTTGGGTGGCGATATTTCCAAAACCAGGCCTTGTTAAAGGTTGCGGTTTTCAAAATTTCTAGTCAATTTTGTAAGACCTATTCACGGGCGAAAACTAGAAGGTTCTGCGAGGCCTGGTTATCGAAATATGGCCACCCAAAGTTATTTTACTGAAAATTGACCCAAATCGGATGCGGATGGAGATATTTCCGCAACCAAGGCTCGTAACGCATTGCAGTTTCCAATTCTGAATAGAAAATTAACAGACCTTTCCATGGATGTCCCAAACTCAAAAATTTATTTTTTCTTAAATTTTGGGAAAAATCATGGACTAACCACTTGTCCGAAAAAATCATTATTTTTTTCGAAGTTCACCAATCCCATCGAGATATACATCAAACGAAAGGTCTGTTCAATACCTACACACACCTGTAAGCCAAATCGTCCTGCGTGGTCTGGTTAGCGAAATATGGCCATCCAAAGTGATTTCACTGATTCCATAGATTTTTGAGCTTCAACTACCTAACAATGTATTTGGGTGGCGATATTTCCGAAACCAGGCCTTGTAAAAGGTTGCGGTTTCCAAAATTTCTAGTCAATTTTGTAAGAGCTATTCACGGGTGAAAACCAGAAGGTTCTGCGAGGTCTGGTTATCGAAATATGGCCACCCAAAGTGATTTTACTGAAAATTGACCCAAATCTAAAAAAGTCATCGGATGCGGATGGAGATATTTCCGCAACCAAGTCTCGTAACGCGTTGCAGTTTTCAATTCTGAATAGAGAATTAACAGACCTTTCCATGGATGTGCCAAACTCAAAAATTTATTTTTTCTTAAATTTTGGGAAAAATCATGGACTAACCACTTGTCTGAAAAAATCATTATTTTTTCGAAGTTCACCAATCCCATCGAGATATACATCAAACGAAAGGTCTGTTCAATACCTACACACACCTGTAAGCCAAATCGTCCTGCGTGGTCTGGTTAGCGAAATATGGCCATCCAAAGTGATTTCACTGATTCCACAGATTTTTGAGCTTCAACTACCTAACAATGTATTTGGGTGGCGATATTTCCGAAACCAGGCCTTGTAAAAGGTTGCGGTTTCCAAAATTTCTAGTCAATTTTGTAAGAGCTATTCACGGGTGAAAACCAGAAGGTTGTGCCAAACTCAAAAATTTATTTTTTCTTAAATTTTGGGAAAAATCATGGACTAACCACTTGTCTGAAAAAATCATTATTTTTTCGAAGTTCACCAACCCCATCGAGATATACATCAAACGAAAGGTCTGTTCAATACCTACACACACCTGTAAGCCAAATCGTCCTGCGTGGTCTGGTTAGCGAAATATGGCCATCCAAAGTGATTTCACTGATTCCACAGATTTTTGAGCTTTAACTACCTAACAATGTATTTGGGTGGCGATATTTCCGAAACCAGGCCTTGTAAAAGGTTGCGGTTTCCAAAATTTCTAGTCAATTTTGTAATACATGTCCGCTGGTGAAAACCAGAAGGTTCTGCGAGGTCTGGTTATCGAAATATGGCCACCCAAAATGATTTTACTGAAAATTGACCCAAATCTAAAAAAGTCATCGGATGCGGATTGAGATATTTCCACAACCAAGGCTCGTAACGCGTTGCAGTTTCCAATTCTGAATAGAGAATTAACAGACCTTTCCATGGATATGCCAAACTCAAAAATTTATGTTTTCTTAAATTTTGGGAAAAATCATGGACTAACCACTTGTCTTTAAAAACCATTATTTTTTCGAAGTTCACCAATCCCACCGAGATGTACATCAAACGAAAGGTCTATTCAATATCTATACACACCTGAGCCAAATCGTCCTGCGGATCGGATGCGGATGGAGATATTTCCGCAACCAAGGCTCGTAGCGCATTGCAGTTTTCAGTTCTGAATAGAGAATTAACAGACCTTTCCATGGATGTGCCAAACTCAAAAATTTATTTTTTTCTTAAATTTTGGGAAAAATCGTGGGCTTGTCTTTAAAAACCATTATTTTTTCGAAGTTCACCAATCCCACCGAGATGTACATCAAACGAAAGGTCTATTCAATATCTATACACACCTATAAGCCAAATCGTCCTGCGTGGTCTGGTTAGCGAAATATGGCCATCCAAAGTGAGTTCACTGATTCCACATATTTTTGAGCTTTAATTACCTAACAATGTATTTGGGTGGCGATATTTCCGAAACCAGGCCTTGTAAAAGGTTGCGGTTTCCAAAATTTCTAGTCAATTTTGTAAGAGCTATTCACGGGTGAAAACCAGAAGGTTCTGCGAGGTCTGGTTATCGAAATATGGCCACCCAAAGTGATTTTACTGAAAATTGACCCAAATCTAAAAAAGTCATCGGATGCGGATGGAGATATTTCCGCAACCAAGTCTCGTAACGCGTTGCAGTTTTCAATTCTGAATAGAGAATTAACAGACCTTTCCATGGATGTGCCAAACTCAAAAATTTATTTTTTCTTAAATTTTGGGAAAAATCATGGACTAACCACTTGTCCGAAAAAATCATTATTTTTTCGAAGTTCACCAATCCCATCGAGATATACATCAAACGAAAGGTCTGTTCAATACCTACACACACCTGTAAGCCAAATCGTCCTGCGTGGTCTGGTTAGCGAAATATGGCCATCCAAAGTGATTTCACTGATTCCACAGATTTTTGAGCTTTAACTACCTAACAATGTATTTGGGTGGCGATATTTCCGAAACCAGGCCTTGTAACAGGTTGCGGTTTCCAAAATTTCTAGTCAATTTTGTAATACCTGTCCGCTGGTGAAAACCAGAAGGTTTTGCGAGGTCTGGTTATCGAAATATGGCCACCCAAAATGATTTTACTGAAAATTGACCCAAATCTAAAAAAGTCATCGGATGCGGATGGAGATATTTCCGCAACCAAGGCTCGTAACGCATTGCAGTTTCCAATTCTGAATAGAAAATTAACAGACCTTTCCATGGATGTGCCAAACTCAAAAATTTATTTTTTCTTAAATTTTGGGAAAAATCATGGACTAACCACTTGTCCGAAAAAATCATTATTTTTTTCGAAGTTCACCAATCCCATCGAGATATACATCAAACGAAAGGTCTGTTCAATACCTACACACACCTGTAAGCCAAATCGTCCTGCGTGGTCTGGTTAGCGAAATATGGCCATCCAAAGTGATTTCACTGATTCCACAGATTTTTGAGCTTCAACTACCTAACAATGTATTTGGGTGGCGATATTTCCGAAACCAGGCCTTGTAAAAGGTTGCGGTTTCCAAAATTTCTAGTCAATTTTGTAAGAGCTATTCACGGGTGAAAACCAGAAGGTTCTGCGAGGTCTGGTTATCGAAATATGGCCACCCAAAGTGATTTTACTGAAAATTGACCCAAATCTAAAAAAGTCATCGGATGCGGATGGAGATATTTCCGCAACCAAGGCTCGTAACGCGTTGCAGTTTTCAATTCTGAATAGAGAATTAACAGACCTTTCCATGGATGTGCCAAACTCAAAATTTTTTTTTTCAATTAATTTTGGGAAAAATCATGGACCAACCACTTGTCTGAAAAAAATCATTATTTTTTCGAAGTTCACCAATCCCATCGAGATATACATCAAACGAAAGGTCTGTTCAATACCTACACACACCTGTAAGCCAAATCGTCCTGCGTGGTCTGGTTATCGAAATATGGCCATCCAAAGTGATTTCACTGATTACACAGATTTTTGAGCTTTAACTACCTAACAATGTATTTGGGTGGCGATATTTCCGAAACCAGGCCTTGTAACAGGTTGCGGTTTCCAAAATTTCTAGTCAATTTTGTAATACCTGTCCGCTGGTGAAAACCAGAAGGTTCTGCGAGGTCTGGTTATCGAAATATGGCCACCCAAAATGATTTTACTGAAAATTGACCCAAATCTAAAAAAGTCATCGGATGCGGATGGAGATATTTCCGCAACCAAGGCTCGTAACGCATTGCAGTTTCCAATTCTGAATAGAAAATTAACAGACCTTTCCATGGATGTGCCAAACTCAAAAATTTATTTTTTCTTAAATTTTGGGAAAAATCATGGACTAACCACTTGTCTGAAAAAATCATTATTTTTTCGAAGTTCACCAATCCCATCGAGATATACATCAAACGAAAGGTCTGTTCAATACCTACACACACCTGTAAGCCAAATCGTCCTGCGTGGTCTGGTTAGCGAAATATGGCCATCCAAAGTGATTTCACTGATTCCACAGATTTTTGAGCTTTAACTACCTAACAATGTATTTGGGTGGCGATATTTCCGAAACCAGGCCTTGTAAAAGGTTGCGGTTTCCAAAATTTCTAGTCAATTTTGTAAGAGCTATTCACGGGTGAAAACCAGAAGGTTCTGCGAGGTCTGGTTATCGAAATATGGCCACCCAAAGTGATTTTACTGAAAATTGACCCAAATCTAAAAAAGTCATCGGATGCGGATGGAGATATTTCCGCAACCAAGGCTCGTAACGCGTTGCGGTTTTCAATTCTAAATATAGAATTAACAGACCTTTCCATGGATGTGCCAAACTCAAAAATTTATTTTTTCTTAAATTTTGGGAAAAATCATGGACTAACCACTTGTCTTTAAAAACCATTATTTTTTCGAAGTTCACCAATCCCACCGAGATGTACATCAAACAAAAGGTCTATTCAATATCTACACACACCTGTAAGCCAAATCGTCCTGCGTGGTCTGGTTAGCGAAATATGGCCATCCAAAGTGATTTCACTGATTCCACAGATTTTTGAGCTTTAACTACCTAACAATGTATTTGGGTGGCGATATTTCCGAAACCAGGCCTTGTACAAGGTTGCGGTGTCCAAAATTTCTAGTCAATTTTGTAAGAGCTATTCACGGGTGAAAACCAGAAGGTTCTGCGAGGTCTGGTTATCGAAATATGGCCACCCAAAAAGATTTTACTGAAAATTGACCCAAATCTAAAAAAGTCATCGGATGCGGATGGAGATATTTCCGCAACCAAGGCTCGTAACGCGTTGCAGTTTCCAATTCTGAATAGAAAATTAACAGACCTTTCCATGGATGTGCCAAACTCAAAATTTTTTTTTCAATTAATTTTGGGAAAAATCATGGAATAACCACTTGTCTGAAAAAATCATTATTTTTTCGAAGTTCACCAATCCCATCGAGATATACATCAAACGAAAGGTCTGTTCAATACCTACACACACCTGTAAGCCAAATCGTCCTGCGTGGTCTGGTTAGCGAAATATGGCCATCCAAAGTGATTTCACTGATTCCACAGATTTTTGAGCTTCAACTACCTAACAATGTATTTGGGTGGCGATATTTCCGAAACCAGGCCTTGTAAAAGGTTGCGGTTTCCAAAATTTCTAGTCAATTTTGTAAGAGCTATTCACGGGTGAAAACCAGAAGGTTGTGCCAAACTCAAAAATTTATTTTTTCTTAAATTTTGGGAAAAATCATGGACTAACCACTTGTCTGAAAAAATCATTATTTTTTCGAAGTTCACCAACCCCATCGAGATATACATCAAACGAAAGGTCTGTTCAATACCTACACACACCTGTAAGCCAAATCGTCCTGCGTGGTCTGGTTAGCGAAATATGGCCATCCAAAGTGATTTCACTGATTCCACAGATTTTTGAGCTTTAACTACCTAACAATGTATTTGGGTGGCGATATTTCCGAAACCAGGCCTTGTAAAAGGTTGCGGTTTCCAAAATTTCTAGTCAATTTTGTAATACATGTCCGCTGGTGAAAACCAGAAGGTTCTGCGAGGTCTGGTTATCGAAATATGGCCACCCAAAATGATTTTACTGAAAATTGACCCAAATCTAAAAAAGTCATCGGATGCGGATTGAGATATTTCCACAACCAAGGCTCGTAACGCGTTGCAGTTTCCAATTCTGAATAGAGAATTAACAGACCTTTCCATGGATATGCCAAACTCAAAAATTTATGTTTTCTTAAATTTTGGGAAAAATCATGGACTAACCACTTGTCTTTAAAAACCATTATTTTTTCGAAGTTCACCAATCCCACCGAGATGTACATCAAACGAAAGGTCTATTCAATATCTATACACACCTGAGCCAAATCGTCCTGCGGATCGGATGCGGATGGAGATATTTCCGCAACCAAGGCTCGTAGCGCATTGCAGTTTTCAGTTCTGAATAGAGAATTAACAGACCTTTCCATGGATGTGCCAAACTCAAAAATTTATTTTTTTCTTAAATTTTGGGAAAAATCGTGGGCTTGTCTTTAAAAACCATTATTTTTTCGAAGTTCACCAATCCCACAGAGATGTACATCAAACGAAAGGTCTATTCAATATCTATACACACCTATAAGCCAAATCGTCCTGCGTGGTCTGGTTAGCGAAATATGGCCATCCAAAGTGAGTTCACTGATTCCACATATTTTTGAGCTTTAATTACCTAACAATGTATTTGGGTGGCGATATTTCCGAAACCAGGCCTTGTAAAAGGTTGCGGTTTCCAAAATTTCTAGTCAATTTTGTAAGAGCTATTCACGGGTGAAAACCAGAAGGTTCTGCGAGGTCTGGTTATCGAAATATGGCCACCCAAAGTGATTTTACTGAAAATTGACCCAAATCTAAAAAAGTCATCGGATGCGGATGGAGATATTTCCGCAACCAAGTCTCGTAACGCGTTGCAGTTTTCAATTCTGAATAGAGAATTAACAGACCTTTCCATGGATGTGCCAAACTCAAAAATTTATTTTTTCTTAAATTTTGGGAAAAATCATGGACTAACCACTTGTCCGAAAAAATCATTATTTTTTCGAAGTTCACCAATCCCATCGAGATATACATCAAACGAAAGGTCTGTTCAATACCTACACACACCTGTAAGCCAAATCGTCCTGCGTGGTCTGGTTAGCGAAATATGGCCATCCAAAGTGATTTCACTGATTCCACAGATTTTTGAGCTTTAACTACCTAACAATGTATTTGGGTGGCGATATTTCCGAAACCAGGCCTTGTAACAGGTTGCGGTTTCCAAAATTTCTAGTCAATTTTGTAATACCTGTCCGCTGGTGAAAACCAGAAGGTTCTGCGAGGTCTGGTTATCGAAATATGGCCACCCAAAATGATTTTACTGAAAATTGACCCAAATCTAAAAAAGTCATCGGATGCGGATGGAGATATTTCCGCAACCAAGGCTCGTAACGCATTGCAGTTTCCAATTCTGAATAGAAAATTAACAGACCTTTCCATGGATGTGCCAAACTCAAAAATTTATTTTTTCTTAAATTTTGGGAAAAATCATGGACTAACCACTTGTCCGAAAAAATCATTATTTTTTTCGAAGTTCACCAATCCCATCGAGATATACATCAAACGAAAGGTCTGTTCAATACCTACACACACCTGTAAGCCAAATCGTCCTGCGTGGTCTGGTTAGCGAAATATGGCCATCCAAAGTGATTTCACTGATTCCACAGATTTTTGAGCTTCAACTACCTAACAATGTATTTGGGTGGCGATATTTCCGAAACCAGGCCTTGTAAAAGGTTGCGGTTTCCAAAATTTCTAGTCAATTTTGTAATAGCTATTCACGGGTGAAAACCAGAAGGTTCTGCGAGGTCTGGTTATCGAAATATGGCCACCCAAAGTGATTTTACTGAAAATTGACCCAAATCTAAAAAAGTCATCGGATGCGGATGGAGATATTTCCGCAACCAAGGCTCGTAACGCGTTGCAGTTTCCAATTCTGAATAGAAAATTAACAGACCTTTCCATGGATGTGCCGAACTCAAAATTTTTTTTTTCAATTAATTTTGGGAAAAATCATGGACTAACCACTTGTCCGAAAAAATCATTATTTTTTCGAAGTTCACCAATCCCATCGAGATATACATCAAACGAAAGGTCTGTTCAATACCTACACACACCTGTAAGCCAAATCGTCCTGCGTGGTCTGGTTAGCGAAATATGGCCATCCAAAGTGATTTCACTGATTCCACAGATTTTTGAGCTTTAACTACCTAATAATGTATTTGGGTGGCGATATTTCCGAAACCAGGCCTTGTAACAGGTTGCGGTTTCCAAAATTTCTAGTCAATTTTGTAATACCTGTCCGCTGGTGAAAACCAGAAGGTTCTGCGAGGTCTGGTTATCGAAATATGGCCACCCAAAATGATTTTACTGAAAATTGACCCAAATCTAAAAAAGTCATCGGATGCGGATGGAGATATTTCCGCAACCAAGGCTCGTAACGCATTGCAGTTTCCAATTCTGAATAGAAAATTAACAGACCTTTCCATGGATGTGCCAAACTCAAAAATTTATTTTTTCTTAAATTTTGGGAAAAATCATGGACTAACCACTTGTCTGAAAAAATCATTATTTTTTCGAAGTTCACCAATCCCATCGAGATATACATCAAACGAAAGGTCTGTTCAATACCTACACACACCTGTAAGCCAAATCGTCCTGCGTGGTCTGGTTAGCGAAATATGGCCATCCAAAGTGATTTCACTGATTCCACAGATTTTTGAGCTTTAACTACCTAACAATGTATTTGGGTGGCGATATTTCCGAAACCAGGCCTTGTAAAAGGTTGCGGTTTCCAAAATTTCTAGTCAATTTTGTAAGAGCTATTCACGGGTGAAAACCAGAAGGTTCTGCGAGGTCTGGTTATCGAAATATGGCCACCCAAAGTGATTTTACTGAAAATTGACCCAAATCTAAAAAAGTCATCGGATGCGGATGGAGATATTTCCGCAACCAAGGCTCGTAACGCGTTGCGGTTTTCAATTCTAAATATAGAATTAACAGACCTTTCCATGGATGTGCCAAACTCAAAAATTTATTTTTTCTTAAATTTTGGGAAAAATCATGGACTAACCACTTGTCTTTAAAAACCATTATTTTTTCGAAGTTCACCAATCCCACCGAGATGTACATCAAACAAAAGGTCTATTCAATATCTACACACACCTGTAAGCCAAATCGTCCTGCGTGGTCTGGTTAGCGAAATATGGCCATCCAAAGTGATTTCACTGATTCCACAGATTTTTGAGCTTTAACTACCTAACAATGTATTTGGGTGGCGATATTTCCGAAACCAGGCCTTGTAAAAGGTTGCGGTGTCCAAAATTTCTAGTCAATTTTGTAAGAGCTATTCACGGGTGAAAACCAGAAGGTTCTGCGAGGTCTGGTTATCGAAATATGGCCACCCAAAGTGATTTTACTGAAAATTGACCCAAATCTAAAAAAGTCATCGGATGCGGATGGAGATATTTCCGCAACCAAGGCTCGTAACGCGTTGCAGTTTCCAATTCTGAATAGAAAATTAACAGACCTTTCCATGGATGTGCCAAACTCAAAATTTTTTTTTTCAATTAATTTTGGGAAAAATCATGGACTAACCACTTGTCTGAAAAAATCATTATTTTTTCGAAGTTCACCAATCCCATCGAGATATACATCAAACGAAAGGTCTGTTCAATACCTACACACACCTGTAAGCCAAATCGTCCTGCGTGGTCTGGTTATCGAAATATGGCCACCCAAAGTGATTTTACTGAAAATTGACCCAAATCTAAAAAAGTCATCGGATGCGGATGGAGATATTTCCGCAACCAAGGCTCGTAACGCGTTGCGGTTTTCAATTCTGAATAGAGATTTAACAGACCTTTCCATGGATGTGCCAAACTCAATTTTTTTTTTCAATTAATTTTGGGAAAAATCATGGACTAACCACTTGTCTGAAAAAATCATTATTTTTTCGAAGTTCACCAATCCCATCGAGATATACATCAAACGAAAGGTCTATTCAATACCTACACACACATCCAAGCTAAATCGTCCTGCGTGGTCTGGTTATCGAAATATGGCCATCCAAAGTGATTTCACTGATTCCACAGATTTTTGAGCTTCAACTACCTAGCAATGTATTTGGGTGGCGATATTTCCGAAACCAGGCCTTGTAAAAGGTTGCGGTTTCCAAAATTTCTAGTCAATTTTGTAAGAGCTATTCACGGGTGAAAACCAGAAGGTTCTGCGAGGTCTGGTTATCGAAATATGGCCACCCAAAGTGATTTTACTGAAAATTGACCCAAATCTAAAAAAGTCATCGGATGCGGATGGAGATATTTCCGCAACCAAGGCTCGTAACGCGTTGCAGTTTCCAATTCTGAATAGAAAATTAACAGACCTTTCCATTGATGTGCCAAATTCAAAATTTTTTTTTTCAATTAATTTTGGGAAAAATCATGGACTAACCACTTGTCTGAAAAAATCATTATTTTTTCGAAGTTCACCAATCCCATAGAGATATACATCAAACGAAAGGTCTGTTCAATACCTACACACACCTGTAAGCCAAATCGTCCTGCGTGGTCTGGTTATCGAAATATGGCCACCCAAAGTGGTTTTACTGAAAATTGACCCAAATCTAAAAAAGTCATCGGATGCGGATGGAGATATTTCCGCAACCAAGGCTCGTAACGCGTTGCGGTTTTCAATTCTGAATAGAGATTTAACAGACCTTTCCATGGATGTGCCAAACTCAAATTTTTTTTTTTCAATTAATTTTGGGAAAAATCATGGACTAACCACTTGTCTGAAAAAATCATTATTTTTTCGAAGTTCACCAATCCCATCGAGATATACATCAAACGAAAGGTCTGTTCAATACCTACACACACCTGTAAGCCAAATCGTCCTGCGTGGTCTGGTTATCGAAATATGGCCACCCAAAGTGGTTTTACTGAAAATTGACCCAAATCTAAAAAAGTCATCGGATGCGGATGGAGATATTTCCGCAACCAAGGCTCGTAACGCGTTGCGGTTTTCAATTCTAAATAGAGATTTAACAGACCTTTCCATGGATGTGCCAAACTCAAATTTTTTTTTTTCAATTAATTTTGGGAAAAATCATGGACTAACCACTTGTCTGAAAAAATCATTATTTTTTCGAAGTTCACCAATCCCATCGAGATTACATCAAACGAAAGGTCTGTTCAATACCTACACACACCTGTAAGCCAAATCGTCCTGCGTGGTCTGGTTAGCGAAATATGGCCATCCAAAGTGATTTCACTGATTCCACAGATTTTTGAGCTTTAACTACCTAACAATGTATTTGGGTGGCGATATTTCCGAAACCAGGCCTTGTAAAAGGTTGCGGTTTCCAAAATTTCTAGTCAATTTTGTAAGAGCTATTCACGGGTGAAAACCAGAAGGTTCTGCGAGGTCTGGCTATCGAAATATGGCCACCCAAAGTGATTTTACTGAAAATTGACCCAAATCTAAAAAAGTCATCGGATGCGGATGGAGATATTTCCGCAACCAAGGCTCGTAACGCGTTGCGGTTTTCAATTCTAAATATAGAATTAACAGACCTTTCCATGGATGTGCCAAACTCAAAAATTTATTTTTTCTTAAATTTTGGGAAAAATCATGGACTAACCACTTGTCTTTAAAAACCATTATTTTTTCGAAGTTCACCAATCCCACCGAGATGTACATCAAACAAAAGGTCTATTCAATATCTACACACACCTGTAAGCCAAATCGTCCTGCGTGGTCTGGTTAGCGAAATATGGCCATCCAAAGTGATTTCACTGATTACACAGATTTTTGAGCTTTAACTACCTAACAATGTATTTGGGTGGCGATATTTCCGAAACCAGGCCTTGTAAAAGGTTGCGGTTTCCAAAATTTCTAGTCAATTTTGTAAGAGCTATTCACGGGTGAAAACCAGAAGGTTCTGCGAGGTCTGGCTATCGAAATATGGCCACCCAAAGTGATTTTACTGAAAATTGACCCAAATCTAAAAAAGTCATCGGATGTGGATGGAGATATTTCCGCAACCAAGGCTCGTAACGCGTTGCGGTTTTCAATTCTAAATATAGAATTAACAGACCTTTCCATGGATGTGCCAAACTCAAAAATTTATTTTTTCTTAAATTTTGGGAAAAATCATGGACTAACCACTTGTCTTTAAAAACCATTATTTTTTCGAAGTTCACCAATCCCACCGAGATGTACATCAAACAAAAGGTCTATTCAATATCTACACACACCTGTAAGCCAAATCGTCCTGCGTGGTCTGGTTAGCGAAATATGGCCATCCAAAGTGATTTCACTGATTCCACAGATTTTTGAGCTTTAACTACCTAACAATGTATTTGGGTGGCGATATTTCCGAAACCAGGCCTTGTACAAGGTTGCGGTGTCCAAAATTTCTAGTCAATTTTGTAAGAGCTATTCACGGGTGAAAACCAGAAGGTTCTGCGAGGTCTGGTTATCGAAATATAGCCACCCAAAGTGATTTTACTGAAAATTGACCCAAATCTAAAAAAGTCATCGGATGCGGATGGAGATATTTCCGCAACCAAGGCTCGTAACGCGTTGCAGTTTCCAATTCTGAATAGAAAATTAACAGACCTTTCCATGGATGTGCCAAACTCAAAATTTTTTTTTTCAATTAATTTTGGAAAAATCATGGACTAACCACTTGTCTGAAAAAATCATTATTTTTTCGAAGTTCACCAATCCCATCGAGATATACATTAAACGAAAGGTCTATTCAATACCTACACACACATCCAAGCTAAATCGTCCTGCGTGGTCTGGTTATCGAAATATGGCCATCCAAAGTGATTTCACTGATTCCACAGATTTTTGAGCTTCAACTACCTAGCAATGTATTTGGGTGGCGATATTTCTGAAACCAGGCCTTGTAAAAGGTTGCGGTTTCCAAAATTTCTAGTCAATTTTGTAAGAGCTATTCACGGGTGAAAACCAGAAGGTTCTGCGAGGTCTGGTTATCGAAATATGGCCACCAAAGTGATTTTACTGAAAATTGACCCAAATCTAAAAAAGTCATCGGATGCGGATGGAGATATTTCCGCAACCAAGGCTCGTAACGCGTTGCAGTTTCCAATTCTGAATAGAAAATTAACAGACCTTTCCATGGATGTGCCAAACTCAAAATTTTTTTTTTCAATTAATTTTGGGAAAAATCATGGACTAACCACTTGTCTGAAAAAATCATTATTTTTTCGAAGTTCACCAATCCCATCGAGATATACATCAAACGAAAGGTCTGTTCAATACCTACACACACCTGTAAGCCAAATCGTCCTGCGTGGTCTGGTTATCGAAATATGGCCACCCAAAGTTGTTTTACTGAAAATTGACCCAAATCTAAAAAAGTCATCGGATGCGGATGGAGATATTTCCGCAACCAAGGCTCGTAACGCGTTGCGGTTTTCAATTCTGAATAGAGATTTAACAGACCTTTCCATGGATGTGCCAAACTCAAAAATTTTTTTTTTCAATTAATTTTGGGAAAAATCATGGACTAACCACTTGTCTGAAAAAATCATTATTTTTTCGAAGTTCACCAATCCCATCGAGATATACATCAAACGAAAGGTCTGTTCAATACCTACACACACCTGTAAGCCAAATCGTCCTGCGTGGTCTGGTTATCGAAATATGGCCACCCAAAGTGGTTTTACTGAAAATTGACCCAAATCTAAAAAAGTCATCGGATGCGGATGGAGATATTTCCGCAACCAAGGCTCGTAACGCGTTGCGGTTTTCAATTCTGAATAGAGATTTAACAGACCTTTCCATGGATGTGCCAAACTCAAATTTTTTTTTTTCAATTAATTTTGGGAAAAATCATGGACTAACCACTTGTCTGAAAAAATCATTATTTTTTCGAAGTTCACCAATCCCATCGAGATTACATCAAACGAAAGATCTGTTCAATACCTACACACACCTGTAAGCCAAATCGTCCTGCGTGGTCTGGTTAGCGAAATATGGCCATCCAAAGTGATTTCACTGATTCCACAGATTTTTGAGCTCTAACTACCTAACAATGTATTTGGGTGGCGATATTTCCGAAACCAGGCCTTGTAAAAGGTTGCGGTTTCCAAAATTTCTAGTCAATTTTGTAAGAGCTATTCACGGGTGAAAACCAGAAGGTTCTGCGAGGTCTGGCTATCGAAATATGGCCACCCAAAGTGATTTTACTGAAAATTGACCCAAATCTAAAAAAGTCATCGGATGCGGATGGAGATATTTCCGCAACCAAGGCTCGTAACGCGTTGCGGTTTTCAATTCTAAATATAGAATTAACAGACCTTTCCATGGATGTGCCAAACTCAAAAATTTATTTTTTCTTAAATTTTGGGAAAAATCATGGACTAACCACTTGTCTTTAAAAACCATTATTTTTTCGAAGTTCACCAATCCCACCGAGATGTACATCAAACAAAAGGTCTATTCAATATCTACACACACCTGTAAGCCAAATCGTCCTGCGTGGTCTGGTTAGCGAAATATGGCCATCCAAAGTGATTTCACTGATTCCACAGATTTTTGAGCTTTAACTACCTAACAATGTATTTGGGTGGCGATATTTCCGAAACCAGGCCTTGTACAAGGTTGCGGTGTCCAAAATTTCTAGTCAATTTTGTAAGAGCTATTCACGGGTGAAAACCAGAAGGTTCTGCGAGGTCTGGTTATCGAAATATGGCCACCCAAAGTGATTTTACTGAAAATTGACCCAAATCTAAAAAAGTCATCGGATGCGGATGGAGATATTTCCGCAACCAAGGCTCGTAACGCGTTGCAGTTTCCAATTCTGAATAGAAAATTAACAGACCTTTCCATGGATGTGCCAAACTCAAAATTTTTTTTTTCAATTAATTTTGGGAAAAATCATGGACTAACCACTTGTCTGAAAAAATCATTATTTTTTCGAAGTTCACCAATCCCATCGAGATATACATCAAACGAAAGGTCTGTTCAATACCTACACACACCTGTAAGCCAAATCGTCCTGCGTGGTCTGGTTATCGAAATATGGCCACCCAAAGTGGTTTTACTGAAAATTGACCCAAATCTAAAAAAGTCATCGGATGCGGATGGAGATATTTCCGCAAACAAGGCTCGTAACGCGTTGCGGTTTTCAATTCTGAATAGAGATTTAACAGACCTTTCCATGGATGTGCCAAACTCAATTTTTTTTTTTCAATTAATTTTGGGAAAAATCATGGACTAACCACTTGTCTGAAAAAATCATTATTTTTTCGAAGTTCACCAATCCCATCGAGATATACATCAAACGAAAGGTCTGTTCAATACCTACACACACCTGTAAGCCAAATCGTCCTGCGTGGTCTGGTTAGCGAAATATGGCCATCCAAAGTGATTTCACTGATTCCACAGATTTTTGAGCTTTAACTACCTAACAATGTATTTGGGTGGCGATATTTCCGAAACCAGGCCTTGTAAAAGGTTGCGGTTTCCAAAATTTCTAGTCAATTTTGTAAGAGCTATTCACGGGTGAAAACCAGAAGGTTCTGCGAGGTCTGGCTATCGAAATATGGCCACCCAAAGTGATTTTACTGAAAATTGACCCAAATCTAAAAAAGGCATCGGATGCGGATGGAGATATTTCCGCAACCAAGGCTCGTAACGCGTTGCGGTTTCCAATTCTAAATATAGAATTAACAGACCTTTCCATGGATGTGCCAAACTCAAAAATTTATTTTTTCTTAAATTTTGGGAAAAATCATGGACTAACCACTTGTCCGAAAAAATCATTATTTTTTCGAAGTTCACCAATCCCATCGAGATATACATCAAACGAAAGGTCTGTTCAATACCTACACACACCTGTAAGCCAAATCGTCCTGCGTGGTCTGGTTAGCGAAATATGGCCATCCAAAGTGATTTCACTGATTCCACAAATTTTTGAGCTTTAACTACCTAACAATGTATTTGGGTGGCGATATTTCCGAAACCAGGCCTTGTAAAAGGTTGCGGTTTCCAAAATTTCTAGTCAATTTTGTAAGAGCTATTCACGGGTGAAAACCAGAAGGTTCTGCGAGGTCTGGTTATCGAAATATGGCCACCCAAAGTGATTTTACTGAAAATTGACCCAAATCTAAAAAAGTCATCGGATGCGGATGGAGATATTTCCGCAACCAAGGCTCGTAACGCGTTGCAGTTTCCAATTCTGAATAGAAAATTAACAGACCTTTCCATGGATGTGCCAAACTCAAAATTTTTTTTTTCAATTAATTTTGGGAAAAATCATGGACACCACTTGTCTGAAAAAATCATTATATTTTCGAAGTTCACCAATCCCATCGAGATATACATCAAACGAAAGGTCTGTTCAATACCTACACACACCTGTAAGCCAAATCGTCCTGCGTGGTCTGGTTAGCGAAATATGGCCATCCAAAGTGATTTCACTGATTCCACAGATTTTTGAGCTTTAACTACCTAACAATGTATTTGGGTGGCGATATTTCCGAAACCAGGCCTTGTAAAAGGTTGCGGTTTCCAAAATTTCTAGTCAATTTTGTAAGAGCTATTCACGGGTGAAAACCAGAAGGTTCTGCGAGGTCTGGTTATCGAAATATGGCCACCCAAAGTGATTTTACTGAAAATTGACCCAAATCTAAAAAAGTCATCGGATGCGGATGGAGATATTTCCGCAACCAAGGCTCGTAACGCGTTGCAGTTTTCAATTCTGAATAGAGAATTAACAGACCTTTCCATGGATGTGCCAAACTCAAAAATTTTTTTTTTCAATTAATTTTGGGAAAAATCATGGACTAACCACTTGTCCGAAAAAATCATTATTTTTTCGAAGTTCACCAATCCCATCGAGATATACATCAAACGAAAGGTCTGTTCAATACCTACACACACCTGTAAGCCAAATCGTCCTGCGTGGTCTGGTTAGCGAAATATGGCCATCCAAAGTGATTTCACTGATTCCACAGATTTTTGAGCTTTAACTATCTAACAATGTATTTGGGTGGCGATATTTCCGAAACCAGGCCTTGTAAAAGGTTGCGGTTTCCAAAATTTCTAGTCAATTTTGTAAGAGCTATTCACGGGTGAAAACCAGAAGGTTCTGCGAGGTCTGGCTATCGAAATATGGCCACCCAAAGTGATTTTACTGAAAATTGACCCAAATCTAAAAAAGTCATCGGATGCGGATGGAGATATTTCCGCAACCAAGGCTCGTAACGCGTTGCGGTTTCCAATTCTAAATATAGAATTAACAGACCTTTCCATGGATGTGCCAAACTCAAAAATTTATTTTTTCTTAAATTTTGGGAAAAATCATGGACTAACCACTTGTCCGAAAAAATCATTATTTTTTCGAAGTTCACCAATCCCATCGAGATATACATCAAACGAAAGGTCTGTTCAATACCTACACACACCTGTAAGCCAAATCGTCCTGCGTGGTCTGGTTAGCGAAATATGGCCATCCAAAGTGATTTCACTGATTCCACAGATTTTTGAGCTTTGACTACCTAACAATGTATTTGGGTGGCGATATTTCCGAAACCAGGCCTTGTAAAAGGTTGCGGTTTCCAAAATTTCTAGTCAATTTTGTAAGAGCTATTCACGGGTGAAAACCAGAAGGTTCTGCGAGGTCTGGTTATCGAAATATGGCCACCCAAAGTGATTTTACTATTGACCCAAATCTAAAAAAGTCATCGGATGCGGATGGAGATATTTCCGCAACCAAGGCTCGTAACGCGTTGCAGTTTTCAATTCTGAATAGAGAATTAACAGACCTTTCCATGGATGTGCCAAACTCAAAAATTTTTTTTTTCAATTAATTTTGGGAAAAATCATGGACTAACCACTTGTCTGAAAAAATCATTATTTTTTCGAAGTTCACCAATCCCATCGAGATATACATCAAACGAAAGGTCTGTTCAATACCTACACACACCTGTAAGCCAAATCGTCCTGCGTGGTCTGGTTAGCGAAATATGGCCATCCAAAGTGATTTCACTGATTCCACAGATTTTTGAGCTTTGACTACCTAACAATGTATTTGGGTGGCGATATTTCCGAAACCAGGCCTTGTAAAAGGTTGCGGTTTCCAAAATTTCTAGTCAATTTTGTAAGAGCTATTCATGGGTGAAAACCAGAAAATTCTGCGAGGTCTGGTTATCGAAATATGGCCACCCAAAGTGATTTTACTGAAAATTGACCCAAATCTAAAAAAGTCATCGGATGCGGATGGAGATATTTCCGCAACCAAGGCTCGTAACGCGTTGCAGTTTTCAATTCTGAATAGAGAATTAACAGACCTTTCCATGGATGTGCCAAACTCAAAAATTTATTTTTTCTTAAATTTTGGGAAAAATCATGGACTAAACACTTGTCCGAAAAAATCATTATTTTTTCGAAGTTCACCAATCCCATCGAGATATACATTAAACGAAAGGTCTATTCAATACCTACACACACATCCAAGCTAAATCGTCCTGCGTGGTCTGGTTATCGAAATATGGCCATCCAAAGTGATTTCACTGATTCCACAGATTTTTGAGCTTTAACTACCTAACAATGTATTTGGGTGGCGATATTTCCGAAACCAGGCCTTGTAAAAGGTTGCGGTTTCCAAAATTTCTAGTCAATTTTGTAAGAGCTATTCACGGGTGAAAACCAGAAGGTTCTGCGAGGTCTGGTTATCGAAATATGGCCACCCAAAGTGATTTTACTGAAAATTGACCCAAATCTAAAAAAGTCATCGGATGCGGATGGAGATATTTCCGCAACCAAGGCTCGTAACGCGTTGCAGTTTCCAATTCTGAATAGAAAATTAACAGACCTTTCCATGGATGTGCCAAACTCAAAATTTTTTTTTCAATTAATTTTGGGAAAAATCATGGACTAACCACTTGTCTGAAAAAATCATTATTTTTTCGAAGTTCACCAATCCCATCGAGATATACATCAAACGAAAGGTCTGTTCAATACCTACACACACCTGTAAGCCAAATCGTCCTGCGTGGTCTGGTTAGCGAAATATGGCCATCCAAACTGATTTCACTGATTACACAGATTTTTGAGCTTTAACTACCTAACAATGTATTTGGGTGGCGATATTTCCGAAACCAGGCCTTGTAAAAGGTTGCGGTTTCCAAAATTTCTAGTCAATTTTGTAAGAGCTATTCACGGGTGAAAACCAGAAGGTTCTGCGAGGTCTGGTTATCGAAATATGGCCACCCAAAGTGATTTTACTGAAAATTGACCCAAATCTAAAAAAGTCATCGGATGCGGATGGAGATATTTCCGCAACCAAGGCTCGTAACGCGTTGCAGTTTCCAATTCTGAATAGAAAATTAACAGACCTTTCCATGGATGTGCCAAACTCAAAATTTTTTTTTCAATTAATTTTGGGAAAAATCATGGACTAACCACTTGTCTGAAAAAATCATTATTTTTTCGAAGTTCACCAATCCCATCGAGATATACATCAAACGAAAGGTCTGTTCAATACCTACACACACCTGTAAGCCAAATCGTCCTGCGTGGTCTGGTTAGCGAAATATGGCCATCCAAAGTGATTTCACTGATTCCACAGATTTTTGAGCTTTGACTACCTAACAATGTATTTGGGTGGCGATATTTCCGAAACCAGGCCTTGTAAAAGGTTGCGGTTTCCAAAATTTCTAGTCAATTTTGTAAGAGCTATTCACGGGTGAAAACCAGAAGGTTCTGCGAGGTCTGGTTATCGAAATATGGCCACCCAAAGTGATTTTACTGAAAATTGACCCAAATCTAAAAAAGTCATCGGATGCGGATGGAGATATTTCCGCAACCAAGGCTCGTAACGCGTTGCAGTTTTCAATTCTGAATAGAGAATTAACAGACCTTTCCATGGATGTGCCAAACTCAAAAATTTATTTTTTCTTAAATTTTGGGAAAAATCATGGACCAAACACTTGTCCGAAAAAATCATTATTTTTTCGAAGTTCACCAATCCCATCGAGATATACATTAAACGAAAGGTCTATTCAATACCTACACACACATCCAAGCTAAATCGTCCTGCGTGGTCTGGTTATCGAAATATGGCCATCCAAAGTGATTTCACTGATTCCACAGATTTTTGAGCTTTAACTACCTAACAATGTATTTGGGTGGCGATATTTCCGAAACCAGGCCTTGTAAAAGGTTGCGGTTTCCAAAATTTCTAGTCAATTTTGTAAGAGCTATTCACGGGTGAAAACCAGAAGGCTCTGCGAGGTCTGGTTATCGAAATATGGCCACCCAAAGTGATTTTACTGAAAATTGACCCAAATCTAAAAAAGTCATCGGATGCGGATGGAGATATTTCCGCAACCAAGGCTCGTAACGCGTTGCAGTTTCCAATTCTGAATAGAAAATTAACAGACCTTTCCATGGATGTGCCAATCTCAAAATTTTTTTTTTCAATTAATTTTGGGAAAAATCATGGACTAACCACTTGTCTGAAAAAATCATTATTTTTTCGAAGTTCACCAATCCCATCGAGATATACATCAAACGAAAGGTCTGTTCAATACCTACACACACCTGTAAGCCAAATCGTCCTGCGTGGTCTGGTTATCGAAATATGGCCACCCAAAGTGGTTTTACTGAAAATTGACCCAAATCTAAAAAAGCCATCGGATGCGGATGGAGATATTTCCGCAACCAAGGCTCGTAACGCGTTGCAGTTTCCAATTCTGAATAGAAAATTAACAGACCTTTCCATGGATGTGCCAAACTCAAAATTTTTTTTTTCAATTAATTTTGGGAAAAATCATGGACTAACCACTTGTCTGAAAAAATCATTATTTTTTCGAAGTTCACCAATCCCATCGAGATATACATCAAACGAAAGGTCTGTTCAATACCTACACACACCTGTAAGCCAAATCGTCCTGCGTGGTCTGGTTATCGAAATATGGCCACCCAAAGTGATTTTACTGAAAATTGACCCAAATCTAAAAAAGTCATCGGATGCGGATGGAGATATTTCCGCAACCAAGGCTCGTAACGCGTTGCGGTTTTCAATTCTGAATAGAGATTTAACAGACCTTTCCATGGATGTGGCAAACTCAAATTTTTTTTTTTCAATTAATTTTGGGAAAAATCATGGACTAACCACTTGTCTGAAAAAATCATTATTTTTTCGAAGTTCACCAATCCCATCGAGATATACATCAAACGAAAGGTCTGTTCAATACCTACACCTGTAAGCCAAATCGTCCTGCGTGGTCTGGTTAGCGAAATATGGCCATCCAAAGTGATTTCACTGATTACACAGATTTTTGAGCTTTAACTACCTAACAATGTATTTGGGTGGCGATATTTCCGAAACCAGGCCTTGTAAAAGGTTGCGGTTTCCAAAATTTCTAGTCAATTTTGTAAGAGCTATTCACGGGTGAAAACCAGAAGGTTCTGCGAGGTCTGGTTATCGAAATATGGCCACCCAAAGTGGATGTGCCAAACTCAAAATTTTTTTTTCAATTAATTTTGGGAAAAATCATGGACTAACCACTTGTCTGAAAAAATCATTATTTTTTCGAAGTTCACCAATCCCATCGAGATATACATCAAACGAAAGGTCTGTTCAATACCTACACCTGTAAGCCAAATCGTCCTGCGTGGTCTGGTTAGCGAAATATGGCCATCCAAAGTGATTTCACTGATTACACAGATTTTTGAGCTTTAACTACCTAACAATGTATTTGGGTGGCGATATTTCCGAAACCAGGCCTTGTAAAAGGTTGCGGTTTCCAAAATTTCTAGTCAATTTTGTAAGAGCTATTCACGGGTGAAAACCAGAAGGTTCTGCGAGGTCTGGTTATCGAAATATGGCCACCCAAAGTGATTTTACTGAAAATTGACCCAAATCTAAAAAAGTCATCGGATGCGGATGGAGATATTTCCGCAACCAAGGCTCGTAACGCGTTGCAGTTTTCAATTCTGAATAGAGAATTAACAGACCTTTCCATGGATGTGCCAAACTCAAAATTTTTTTTTTCAATTAATTTTGGGAAAAATCATGGACTAACAACTTGTCTGAAAAAATCATTATTTTTTCGAAGTTCACCAATCCCATCGAGATATACATCAAACGAAAGGTCTGTTCAATACCTACACACACCTGTAAGCCAAATCGTCCTGCGTGGTCTGGTTAGCGAAATATGGCCATCCAAAGTGATTTCACTGATTACACAGATTTTTGAGCTTTAACTACCTAACAATGTATTTGGGTGGCGATATTTCCGAAACCAGGCCTTGTAAAAGGTTGCGGTTTCCAAAATTTCTAGTCAATTTTGTAAGAGCTATTCACGGGTGAAAACCAGAAGGTTCTGCGAGGTCTGGTTATCGAAATATGGCCACCCAAAGTGATTTTACTGAAAATTGACCCAAATCTAAAAAAGTCATCGGATGCGGATGGAGATATTTCCGCAACCAAGGCTCGTAACGCGTTGCAGTTTCCAATTCTGAATAGAAAATTAACAGACCTTTCCATGGATGTGCCAAACTCAAAATTTTTTTTTTTTCAATTAATTTTGGGAAAAATCATGGACTAACCACTTGTCTGAAAAAATCATTATTTTTTCGAAGTTCACCAATCCCATCGAGATATACATCAAACGAAAGGTCTGTTCAATACCTACACACACCTGTAAGCCAAATCGTCCTGCGTGGTCTGGTTAGCGAAATATGGCCATCCAAAGTGATTTCACTGATTCCACAGATTTTTGAGCTTTAACTACCTAACAATGTATTTGGGTGGCGATATTTCCGAAACCAGGCCTTGTAAAAGGTTGCGGTTTCCAAAATTTCTAGTCAATTTTGTAAGAGCTATTCACGGGTGAAAACCAGAAGGTTCTGCGAGGTCTGGTTATCGAAATATGGCCACCCAAAGTGATTTTACTGAAAATTGACCCAAATCTAAAAAAGTCATCGGATGCGGATGGAGATATTTCCGCAACCAAGGCTCGTAACGCGTTGCAGTTTTCAATTCTGAATAGAGAATTAACAGACCTTTCCATGGATGTGCCAAACTCAAAAATTTATTTTTTCTTAAATTTTGGGAAAAATCATGGACCAAACACTTGTCCGAAAAAATCATTATTTTTTCGAAGTTCACCAATCCCATCGAGATATACATTAAACGAAAGGTCTATTCAATACCTACACACACATCCAAGCTAAATCGTCCTGCGTGGTCTGGTTATCGAAATATGGCCATCCAAAGTGATTTCACTGATTCCACAGATTTTTGAGCTTTAACTACCTAACAATGTATTTGGGTGGCGATATTTCCGAAACCAGGCCTTGTAAAAGGTTGCGGTTTCCAAAATTTCTAGTCAATTTTGTAAGAGCTATTCACGGGTGAAAACCAGAAGGTTCTGCGAGGTCTGGTTATCGAAATATGGCCACCCAAAGTGATTTTACTGAAAATTGACCCAAATCTAAAAAAGTCATCGGATGCGGATGGAGATATTTCCGCAACCAAGGCTCGTAACGCGTTGCAGTTTCCAATTCTGAATAGAAAATTAACAGACCTTTCCATGGATGTGCCAATCTCAAATTTTTTTTTTTCAATTAATTTTGGGAAAAATCATGGACTAACCACTTGTCTGAAAAAATCATTATTTTTTCGAAGTTCACCAATCCCATCGAGATATACATCAAACGAAAGGTCTGTTCAATACCTACACACACCTGTAAGCCAAATCGTCCTGTGTGGTCTGGTTATCGAAATATGGCCACCCAAAGTGGTTTTACTGAAAATTGACCCAAATCTAAAAAAGTCATCGGATGCGGATGGAGATATTTCCGCAACCAAGGCTCGTAACGCGTTGCAGTTTCCAATTCTGAATAGAAAATTAACAGACCTTTCCATGGATGTGCCAAACTCAAAATTTTTTTTTTCAATTAATTTTGGGAAAAATCATGGACTAACCACTTGTCTGAAAAAATCATTATTTTTTCGAAGTTCACCAATCCCATCGAGATATACATCAAACGAAAGGTCTGTTCAATACCTACACACACCTGTAAGCCAAATCGTCCTGTGTGGTCTGGTTATCGAAATATGGCCACCCAAAGTGGTTTTACTGAAAATTGACCCAAATCTAAAAAAGTCATCGGATGCGGATGGAGATATTTCCGCAACCAAGGCTCGTAACGCGTTGCAGTTTCCAATTCTGAATAGAAAATTAACAGACCTTTCCATGGATGTGCCAATCTCAAATTTTTTTTTTTCAATTAATTTTGGGAAAAATCATGGACTAACCACTTGTCTGAAAAAATCATTATTTTTTCGAAGTTCACCAATCCCATCGAGATATACATCAAACGAAAGGTCTGTTCAATACCTACACACACCTGTAAGCCAAATCGTCCTGCGTGGTCTGGTTAGCGAAATATGGCCATCCAAAGTGATTTCACTGATTCCACAGATTTTTGAGATTTGACTACCTAACAATGTATATGGGTGGCGATATTTCCGAAACCAGGCCTTGTAAAAGGTTGCGGTTTCCAAAATTTCTAGTCAATTTTGTAAGAGCTATTCACGGGTGAAAACCAGAAGGTTCTGCGAGGTCTGGTTATCGAAATATGGCCACCCAAAGTGATTTTACTGAAAATTGACCCAAATCTAAAAAAGTCATCGGATGCGGATGGAGATATTTCCGCAACCAAGGCTCGTAACGCGTTGCAGTTTTCAATTCTGAATAGAGAATTAACAGACCTTTCCATGGATGTGCCAAACTCAAAAATTTATTTTTTCTTAAATTTTGGGAAAAATCATGGACCAAACACTTGTCCGAAAAAATCATTATTTTTTCGAAGTTCACCAATCCCATCGAGATATACATTAAACGAAAGGTCTATTCAATACCTACACACACATCCAAGCTAAATCGTCCTGCGTGGTCTGGTTATCGAAATATGGCCATCCAAAGTGATTTCACTGATTCCACAGATTTTTGAGCTTTAACTACCTAACAATGTATTTGGGTGGCGATATTTCCGAAACCAGGCCTTGTAAAAGGTTGCGGTTTCCAAAATTTCTAGTCAATTTTGTAAGAGCTATTCACGGGTGAAAACCAGAAGGTTCTGCGAGGTCTGGTTATCGAAATATGGCCACCCAAAGTGATTTTACTGAAAATTGACCCAAATCTAAAAAAGTCATCGGATGCGGATGGAGATATTTCCGCAACCAAGGCTCGTAACGCGTTGCAGTTTCCAATTCTGAATAGAAAATTAACAGACCTTTCCATGGATGTGCCAAACTCAAAATTTTTTTTTTCAATTAATTTTGGGAAAAATCATGGACTAACAACTTGTCTGAAAAAATCATTATTTTTTCGAAGTTCACCAATCCCATCGAGATATACATCAAACGAAAGGTCTGTTCAATACCTACACACACCTGTAAGCCAAATCGTCCTGCGTGGTCTGGTTAGCGAAATATGGCCATCCAAAGTGATTTCACTGATTACACAGATTTTTGAGCTTTAACTACCTAACAATGTATTTGGGTGGCGATATTTCCGAAACCAGGCCTTGTAAAAGGTTGCGGTTTCCAAAATTTCTAGTCAATTTTGTAAGAGCTATTCACGGGTGAAAACCAGAAGGTTCTGCGAGGTCTGGTTATCGAAATATGGCCACCCAAAGTGATTTTACTGAAAATTGACCCAAATCTAAAAAAGTCATCGGATGCGGATGGAGATATTTCCGCAACCAAGGCTCGTAACGCGTTGCAGTTTCCAATTCTGAATAGAAAATTAACAGACCTTTCCATGGATGTGCCAAACTCAAAATTTTTTTTTTTCAATTAATTTTGGGAAAAATCATGGACCAAACACTTGTCCGAAAAAATCATTATTTTTTCGAAGTTCACCAATCCCATCGAGATATACATCAAACGAAAGGTCTGTTCAATACCTACACACACCTGTAAGCCAAATCGTCCTGCGTGGTCTGGTTAGCGAAATATGGCCATCCAAAGTGATTTCACTGATTCCACAGATTTTTGAGCTTTAACTACCTAACAATGTATTTGGGTGGCGATATTTCCGAAACCAGGCCTTGTAAAAGGTTGCGGTTTCCAAAATTTCTAGTCAATTTTGTAAGAGCTATTCACGGGTGAAAACCAGAAGGTTCTGCGAGGTCTGGTTATCGAAATATGGCCACCCAAAGTGATTTTACTGAAAATTGACCCAAATCTAAAAAAGTCATCGGATGCGGATGGAGATATTTCCGCAACCAAGGCTCGTAACGCGTTGCAGTTTTCAATTCTGAATAGAGAATTAACAGACCTTTCCATGGATGTGCCAAACTCAAAAATTTATTTTTTCTTAAATTTTGGGAAAAATCATGGACCAAACACTTGTCCGAAAAAATCATTATTTTTTCGAAGTTCACCAATCCCATCGAGATATACATTAAACGAAAGGTCTATTCAATACCTACACACACATCCAAGCTAAATCGTCCTGCGTGGTCTGGTTATCTAAATATGGCCATCCAAAGTGATTTCACTGATTCCACAGATTTTTGAGCTTTAACTACCTAACAATGTATTTGGGTGGCGATATTTCCGAAACCAGGCCTTGTAAAAGGTTGCGGTTTCCAAAATTTCTAGTCAATTTTGTAAGAGCTATTCACGGGTGAAAACCAGAAGGTTCTGCGAGGTCTGGTTATCGAAATATGGCCACCCAAAGTGATTTTACTGAAAATTGACCCAAATCTAAAAAAGTCATCGGATGCGGATGGAGATATTTCCGCAACCAAGGCTCGTAACGCGTTGCAGTTTCCAATTCTGAATAGAAAATTAACAGACCTTTCCATGGATGTGCCAATCTCAAAATTTTTTTTTTCAATTAATTTTGGGAAAAATCATGGACTAACCACTTGTCTGAAAAAATCATTATTTTTTCGAAGTTCACCAATCCCATCGAGATATACATCAAACGAAAGGTCTGTTCAATACCTACACACACCTGTAAGCCAAATCGTCCTGCGTGGTCTGGTTATCGAAATATGGCCACCCAAAGTGGTTTTACTGAAAATTGACCCAAATCTAAAAAAGTCATCGGATGCGGATGGAGATATTTCCGCAACCAAGGCTCGTAACGCGTTGCAGTTTCCAATTCTGAATAGAAAATTAACAGACCTTTCCATGGATGTGCCAAACTCAAAATTTTTTTTTTCAATTAATTTTGGGAAAAATCATGGACTAACCACTTGTCTGAAAAAATCATTATTTTTTCGAAGTTCACCAATCCCATCGAGATATACATCAAACGAAAGGTCTGTTCAATACCTACACACACCTGTAAGCCAAATCGTCCTGCGTGGTCTGGTTAGCGAAATATGGCCATCCAAAGTGATTTCACTGATTCCACAGATTTTTGAGATTTGACTACCTAACAATGTATATGGGTGGCGATATTTCCGAAACCAGGCCTTGTAAAAGGTTGCGGTTTCCAAAATTTCTAGTCAATTTTGTAAGAGCTATTCACGGGTGAAAACCAGAAGGTTCTGCGAGGTCTGGTTATCGAAATATGGCCACCCAAAGTGATTTTACTGAAAATTGACCCAAATCTAAAAAAGTCATCGGATGCGGATGGAGATATTTCCGCAACCAAGGCTCGTAACGCGTTGCAGTTTTCAATTCTGAATAGAGAATTAACAGACCTTTCCATGGATGTGCCAAACTCAAAAATTTATTTTTTCTTAAATTTTGGGAAAAATCATGGACCAAACACTTGTCCGAAAAAATCATTATTTTTTCGAAGTTCACCAATCCCATCGAGATATACATTAAACGAAAGGTCTATTCAATACCTACACACACATCCAAGCTAAATCGTCCTGCGTGGTCTGGTTATCGAAATATGGCCATCCAAAGTGATTTCACTGATTCCACAGATTTTTGAGCTTTAACTACCTAACAATGTATTTGGGTGGCGATATTTCCGAAACCAGGCCTTGTAAAAGGTTGCGGTTTCCAAAATTTCTAGTCAATTTTGTAAGAGCTATTCACGGGTGAAAACCAGAAGGTTCTGCGAGGTCTGGTTATCGAAATATGGCCACCCAAAGTGATTTTACTGAAAATTGACCCAAATCTAAAAAAGTCATCGGATGCGGATGGAGATATTTCCGCAACCAAGGCTCGTAACGCGTTGCAGTTTCCAATTCTGAATAGAAAATTAACAGACCTTTCCATGGATGTGCCAATCTCAAAATTTTTTTTTTCAATTAATTTTGGGAAAAATCATGGACTAACCACTTGTCTGAAAAAATCATTATTTTTTCGAAGTTCACCAATCCCATCGAGATATACATCAAACGAAAGGTCTGTTCAATACCTACACACACCTGTAAGCCAAATCGTCCTGCGTGGTCTGGTTATCGAAATATGGCCACCCAAAGTGATTTTACTGAAAATTGACCCAAATCTAAAAAAGTCATCGGATGCGGATGGAGATATTTCCGCAACCAAGGCTCGTAACGCGTTGCGGTTTTCAATTCTGAATAGAGATTTAACAGACCTTTCCATGGATGTGGCAAACTCAAATTTTTTTTTTTCAATTAATTTTGGGAAAAATCATGGACTAACCACTTGTCTGAAAAAATCATTATTTTTTCGAAGTTCACCAATCCCATCGAGATATACATCAAACGAAAGGTCTGTTCAATACCTACACCTGTAAGCCAAATCGTCCTGCGTGGTCTGGTTAGCGAAATATGGCCATCCAAAGTGATTTCACTGATTACACAGATTTTTGAGCTTTAACTACCTAACAATGTATTTGGGTGGCGATATTTCCGAAACCAGGCCTTGTAAAAGGTTGCGGTTTCCAAAATTTCTAGTCAATTTTGTAAGAGCTATTCACGGGTGAAAACCAGAAGGTTCTGCGAGGTCTGGTTATCGAAATATGGCCACCCAAAGTGGATGTGCCAAACTCAAAATTTTTTTTTCAATTAATTTTGGGAAAAATCATGGACTAACCACTTGTCTGAAAAAATCATTATTTTTTCGAAGTTCACCAATCCCATAGAGATATACATCAAACGAAAGGTCTGTTCAATACCTACACCTGTAAGCCAAATCGTCCTGCGTGGTCTGGTTAGCGAAATATGGCCATCCAAAGTGATTTCACTGATTACACAGATTTTTGAGCTTTAACTACCTAACAATGTATTTGGGTGGCGATATTTCCGAAACCAGGCCTTGTAAAAGGTTGCGGTTTCCAAAATTTCTAGTCAATTTTGTAAGAGCTATTCACGGGTGAAAACCAGAAGGTTCTGCGAGGTCTGGTTATCGAAATATGGCCACCCAAAGTGATTTTACTGAAAATTGACCCAAATCTAAAAAAGTCATCGGATGCGGATGGAGATATTTCCGCAACCAAGGCTCGTAACGCGTTGCAGTTTTCAATTCTGAATAGAGAATTAACAGACCTTTCCATGGATGTGCCAAACTCAAAATTTTTTTTTTCAATTAATTTTGGGAAAAATCATGGACTAACAACTTGTCTGAAAAAATCATTATTTTTTCGAAGTTCACCAATCCCATCGAGATATACATCAAACGAAAGGTCTGTTCAATACCTACAGACACCTGTAAGCCAAATCGTCCTGCGTGGTCTGGTTAGCGAAATATGGCCATCCAAAGTGATTTCACTGATTACACAGATTTTTGAGCTTTAACTACCTAACAATGTATTTGGGTGGCGATATTTCCGAAACCAGGCCTTGTAAAAGGTTGCGGTTTCCAAAATTTCTAGTCAATTTTGTAAGAGCTATTCACGGGTGAAAACCAGAAGGTTCTGCGAGGTCTGGTTATCGAAATATGGCCACCCAAAGTGATTTTACTGAAAATTGACCCAAATCTAAAAAAGTCATCGGATGCGGATGGAGATATTTCCGCAACCAAGGCTCGTAACGCGTTGCAGTTTCCAATTCTGAATAGAAAATTAACAGACCTTTCCATGGATGTGCCAAACTCAAAATTTTTTTTTTTCAATTAATTTTGGGAAAAATCATGGACTAACCACTTGTCTGAAAAAATCATTATTTTTTCGAAGTTCACCAATCCCATCGAGATATACATCAAACGAAAGGTCTGTTCAATACCTACACACACCTGTAAGCCAAATCGTCCTGCGTGGTCTGGTTAGCGAAATATGGCCATCCAAAGTGATTTCACTGATTCCACAGATTTTTGAGCTTTAACTACCTAACAATGTATTTGGGTGGCGATATTTCCGAAACCAGGCCTTGTAAAAGGTTGCGGTTTCCAAAATTTCTAGTCAATTTTGTAAGAGCTATTCACGGGTGAAAACCAGAAGGTTCTGCGAGGTCTGGTTATCGAAATATGGCCACCCAAAGTGATTTTACTGAAAATTGACCCAAATCTAAAAAAGTCATCGGATGCGGATGGAGATATTTCCGCAACCAAGGCTCGTAACGCGTTGCAGTTTCCAATTCTGAATAGAAAATTAACAGACCTTTCCATGGATGTGCCAAACTCAAAAATTTATTTTTTCTTAAATTTTGGGAAAAATCATGGACCAAACACTTGTCCGAAAAAATCATTATTTTTTCGAAGTTCACCAATCCCATCGAGATATACATTAAACGAAAGGTCTATTCAATACCTACACACACATCCAAGCTAAATCGTCCTGCGTGGTCTGGTTATCGAAATATGGCCATCCAAAGTGATTTCACTGATTCCACAGATTTTTGAGCTTTAACTACCTAACAATGTATTTGGGTGGCGATATTTCCGAAACCAGGCCTTGTAAAAGGTTGCGGTTTCCAAAATTTCTAGTCAATTTTGTAAGAGCTATTCACGGGTGAAAACCAGAAGGCTCTGCGAGGTCTGGTTATCGAAATATGGCCACCCAAAGTGATTTTACTGAAAATTGACCCAAATCTAAAAAAGTCATCGGATGCGGATGGAGATATTTCCGCAACCAAGGCTCGTAACGCGTTGCAGTTTCCAATTCTGAATAGAAAATTAACAGACCTTTCCATGGATGTGCCAATCTCAAAATTTTTTTTTTCAATTAATTTTGGGAAAAATCATGGACTAACCACTTGTCTGAAAAAATCATTATTTTTTCGAAGTTCACCAATCCCATCGAGATATACATCAAACGAAAGGTCTGTTCAATACCTACACACACCTGTAAGCCAAATCGTCCTGCGTGGTCTGGTTATCGAAATATGGCCACCCAAAGTGGTTTTACTGAAAATTGACCCAAATCTAAAAAAGTCATCGGATGCGGATGGAGATATTTCCGCAACCAAGGCTCGTAACGCGTTGCAGTTTCCAATTCTGAATAGAAAATTAACAGACCTTTCCATGGATGTGCCAAACTCAAAATTTTTTTTTTCAATTAATTTTGGGAAAAATCATGGACTAACCACTTGTCTGAAAAAATCATTATTTTTTCGAAGTTCACCAATCCCATCGAGATATACATCAAACGAAAGGTCTGTTCAATACCTACACACACCTGTAAGCCAAATCGTCCTGCGTGGTCTGGTTAGCGAAATATGGCCATCCAAAGTGATTTCACTGATTACACAGATTTTTGAGCTTTAACTACCTAACAATGTATTTGGGTGGCGATATTTCCGAAACCAGGCCTTGTAAAAGGTTGCGGTTTCCAAAATTTCTAGTCAATTTTGTAAGAGCTATTCACGGGTGAAAACCAGAAGGTTCTGCGAGGTCTGGTTATCGAAATATGGCCACCCAAAGTGATTTTACTGAAAATTGACCCAAATCTAAAAAAGTCATCGGATGCGGATGGAGATATTTCCGCAACCAAGGCTCGTAACGCGTTGCAGTTTTCAATTCTGAATAGAGAATTAACAGACCTTTCCATGGATGTGCCAAACTCAAAATTTTTTTTTCAATTAATTTTGGGAAAAATCATGGACCAACCACTTGTCTGAAAAAAATCATTATTTTTTCGAAGTTCACCAATCCCATCGAGATATACATCAAACGAAAGGTCTGTTCAATACCTACACACACCTGTAAGCCAAATCGTCCTGCGTGGTCTGGTTATCGAAATATGGCCATCCAAAGTGATTTCACTGATTACACAGATTTTTGAGCTTTAACTACCTAACAATGTATTTGGGTGGCGATATTTCCGAAACCAGGCCTTGTAAAAGGTTGCGGTTTCCAAAATTTCTAGTCAATTTTGTAAGAGCTATTCACGGGTGAAAACCAGAAGATTCTGCGAGGTCTGGTTATCGAAATATGGCCACCCAAAGTGATTTTACTGAAAATTGACCCAAATCTAAAAAAGTCATCGGATGCGGATGGAGATATTTCCGCAACCAAGGCTCGTAACGCGTTGCAGTTTCCAATTCTGAATAGAAAATTAACAGACCTTTCCATGGATGTGCCAAACTCAAAATTTTTTTTTTTCAATTAATTTTGGGAAAAATCATGGACTAACCACTTGTCTGAAAAAATCATTATTTTTTCGAAGTTCACCAATCCCATCGAGATATACATCAAACGAAAGGTCTGTTCAATACCTACACACACCTGTAAGCCAAATCGTCCTGCGTGGTCTGGTTAGCGAAATATGGCCATCCAAAGTGATTTCACTGATTCCACAGATTTTTGAGCTTTAACTACCTAACAATGTATTTGGGTGGCGATATTTCCGAAACCAGGCCTTGTAAAAGGTTGCGGTTTCCAAAATTTCTAGTCAATTTTGTAAGAGCTATTCACGGGTGAAAACCAGAAGGTTCTGCGAGGTCTGGTTATCGAAATATGGCCACCCAAAGTGATTTTACTGAAAATTGACCCAAATCTAAAAAAGTCATCGGATGCGGATGGAGATATTTCCGCAACCAAGGCTCGTAACGCGTTGCAGTTTCCAATTCTGAATAGAAAATTAACAGACCTTTCCATGGATGTGCCAAACTCAAAATTTTTTTTTTCAATTAATTTTGGGAAAAATCATGGACTAACCACTTGTCTGAAAAAATCATTATTTTTTCGAAGTTCACCAATCCCATCGAGATATACATCAAACGAAAGGTCTGTTCAATACCTACACACACCTGTAAGCCAAATCGTCCTGCGTGGCCTGGTTTCGGAAATATGGCCACCCAAAGTGGTTTTACTGAAAATTGACCCAAATCTAAAAAAGTCATCGGATGCGGATGGAGATATTTCCGCAACCAAGGCTCGTAACGCGTTGCGGTTTTCAATTCTGAATAGAGATTTAACAGACCTTTCCATGGATGTGCCAAACTCAAAATTTTTTTTTTCAATTAATTTTGGGAAAAATCATGGACAACTTGTCTGAAAAAATCATTATTTTTTCGAAGTTCACCAATCCCATCGAGATATACATCAAACGAAAGGTCTGTTCAATACCTACACACACCTGTAAGCCAAATCGTCCTGCGTGGTCTGGTTAGCGAAATATGGCCATCCAAAGTGATTTCACTGATTACACAGATTTTTGAGCTTTAACTACCTAACAATGTATTTGGGTGGCGATATTTCCGAAACCAGGCCTTATAAAAGGTTGCGGTTTCCAAAATTTCTAGTCAATTTTGTAAGAGCTATTCACGGGTGAAAACCAGAAGGTTCTGCGAGGTCTGGTTATCGAAATATGGCCACCCAAAGTGATTTTACTGAAAATTGACCCAAATCTAAAAAAGTCATCGGATGCGGATGGAGATATTTCCGCAACCAAGGCTCGTAACGCGTTGCAGTTTTCAATTCTGAATAGAGAATTAACAGACCTTTCCATGGATGTGCCAAATTTCCGAAACCAGGCCTTGTAAAAGGTTGCGGTTTCCAAAATTTCTAGTCAATTTTGTAAGAGCTATTCACGGGTGAAAACCAGAAGGTTCTGCGAGGTCTGGTTATCGAAATATGGCCACCCAAAGTGATTTTACTGAAAATTGACCCAAATCTAAAAAAGTCATCGGATGCGGATGGAGATATTTCCGCAACCAAGGCTCGTAACGCGTTGCAGTTTCCAATTCTGAATAGAAAATTAACAGACCTTTCCATGGATGTGCCAAACTCAAAATTTTTTTTTTTCAATTAATTTTGGGAAAAATCATGGACTAACCACTTGTCTGAAAAAATCATTATTTTTTCGAAGTTCACCAATCCCATCGAGATATACATCAAACGAAAGGTCTGTTCAATACCTACACACACCTGTAAGCCAAATCGTCCTGCGTGGTCTGGTTATCGAAATATGGCCACCCAAAGTGGTTTTACTGAAAATTGACCCAAATCTAAAAAAGTCATCGGATGCGGATGGAGATATTTCCGCAACCAAGGCTCGTAACGCGTTGCGGTTTTCAATTCTGAATAGAGATTTAACAGACCTTTCCATGGATGTGCCAAACTCAAAATTTTTTTTTTCAATTAATTTTGGGAAAAATCATGGACAACTTGTCTGAAAAAATCATTATTTTTTCGAAGTTCACCAATCCCATCGAGATATACATCAAACGAAAGGTCTGTTCAATACCTACACACACCTGTAAGCCAAATCGTCCTGCGTGGTCTGGTTAGCGAAATATGGCCATCCAAAGTGATTTCACTGATTACACAGATTTTTGAGCTTTAACTACCTAACAATGTATTTGGGTGGCGATATTTCCGAAACCAGGCCTTATAAAAGGTTGCGGTTTCCAAAATTTCTAGTCAATTTTGTAAGAGCTATTCACGGGTGAAAACCAGAAGGTTCTGCGAGGTCTGGTTATCGAAATATGGCCACCCAAAGTGATTTTACTGAAAATTGACCCAAATCTAAAAAAGTCATCGGATGCGGATGGAGATATTTCCGCAACCAAGGCTCGTAACGCGTTGCAGTTTTCAATTCTGAATAGAGAATTAACAGACCTTTCCATGGATGTGCCAAATTTCCGAAACCAGGCCTTGTAAAAGGTTGCGGTTTCCAAAATTTCTAGTCAATTTTGTAAGAGCTATTCACGGGTGAAAACCAGAAGGTTCTGCGAGGTCTGGTTATCGAAATATGGCCACCCAAAGTGATTTTACTGAAAATTGACCCAAATCTAAAAAAGTCATCGGATGCGGATGGAGATATTTCCGCAACCAAGGCTCGTAACGCGTTGCAGTTTCCAATTCTGAATAGAAAATTAACAGACCTTTCCATGGATGTGCCAAACTCAAAATTTTTTTTTTTCAATTAATTTTGGGAAAAATCATGGACTAACCACTTGTCTGAAAAAATCATTATTTTTTCGAAGTTCACCAATCCCATCGAGATATACATCAAACGAAAGGTCTGTTCAATACCTACACACACCTGTAAGCCAAATCGTCCTGCGTGGTCTGGTTATCGAAATATGGCCACCCAAAGTGGTTTTACTGAAAATTGACCCAAATCTAAAAAAGTCATCGGATGCGGATGGAGATATTTCCGCAACCAAGGCTCGTAACGCGTTGCGGTTTTCAATTCTGAATAGAGATTTAACAGACCTTTCCATGGATGTGCCAAACTCAAAATTTTTTTTTTCAATTAATTTTGGGAAAAATCATGGACAACTTGTCTGAAAAAATCATTATTTTTTCGAAGTTCACCAATCCCATCGAGATATACATCAAACGAAAGGTCTGTTCAATACCTACACACACCTGTAAGCCAAATCGTCCTGCGTGGTCTGGTTAGCGAAATATGGCCATCCAAAGTGATTTCACTGATTACACAGATTTTTGAGCTTTAACTACCTAACAATGTATTTGGGTGGCGATATTTCCGAAACCAGGCCTTATAAAAGGTTGCGGTTTCCAAAATTTCTAGTCAATTTTGTAAGAGCTATTCACGGGTGAAAACCAGAAGGTTCTGCGAGGTCTGGTTATCGAAATATGGCCACCCAAAGTGATTTTACTGAAAATTGACCCAAATCTAAAAAAGTCATCGGATGCGGATGGAGATATTTCCGCAACCAAGGCTCGTAACGCGTTGCAGTTTTCAATTCTGAATAGAGAATTAACAGACCTTTCCATGGATGTGCCAAATTTCCGAAACCAGGCCTTGTAAAAGGTTGCGGTTTCCAAAATTTCTAGTCAATTTTGTAAGAGCTATTCACGGGTGAAAACCAGAAGGTTCTGCGAGGTCTGGTTATCGAAATATGGCCACCCAAAGTGATTTTACTGAAAATTGACCCAAATCTAAAAAAGTCATCGGATGCGGATGGAGATATTTCCGCAACCAAGGCTCGTAACGCGTTGCAGTTTCCAATTCTGAATAGAAAATTAACAGACCTTTCCATGGATGTGCCAAACTCAAAATTTTTTTTTTCAATTAATTTTGGGAAAAATCATGGACTAACCACTTGTCTGAAAAAATCATTATTTTTTCGAAGTTCACCAATCCCATCGAGATATACATCAAACGAAAGGTCTGTTCAATACCTACACACACCTGTAAGCCAAATCGTCCTGCGTGGTCTGGTTAGCGAAATATGGCCATCCAAAGTGATTTCACTGATTCCACAGATTTTTGAGCTTTAACTACCTAACAATGTATTTGGGTGGCGATATTTCCGAAACCAGGCCTTGTAAAAGGTTGCGGTTTCCAAAATTTCTAGTCAATTTTGTGAGAGCTATTCACGGGTGAAAACCAGAAGGTTCTGCGAGGTCTGGTTATCGAAATATGGCCACCCAAAGTGATTTTACTGAAAATTGACCCAAATCTAAAAAAGTCATCGGATGCGGATGGAGATATTTCCGCAACCAAGGCTCGTAACGCGTTGCAGTTTCCAATTCTGAATAGAAAATTAACAGACCTTTCCATGGATGTGCCAAACTCAAAATTTTTTTTTTCAATTAATTTTGGGAAAAATCATGGACTAACCACTTGTCTGAAAAAATCATTATTTTTTCGAAGTTCACCAATCCCATCGAGATATACATCAAACGAAAGGTCTGTTCAATACCTACACACACCTGTAAGCCAAATCGTCCTGCGTGGTCTGGTTATCGAAATATGGCCATCCAAAGTGATTTCACTGATTACACAGATTTTTGAGCTTTAACTACCTAACAATGTATTTGGGTGGCGATATTGCCGAAACCAGGCCTTGTAAAAGGTTGCGGTTTCCAAAATTTCTAGTCAATTTTGTAAGAGCTATTCACGGGTGAAAACCAGAAGGTTCTGCGAGGTCTGGTTATCGAAATATGGCCACCCAAAGTGATTTTACTGAAAATTGACCCAAATCTAAAAAAGTCATCGGATGCGGATGGAGATATTTCCGCAACCAAGGCTCGTAACGCGTTGCGGTTTTCAATTCTGAATAGAGATTTAACAGACCTTTCCATGGATGTGCCAAACTCAAAATTTTTTTTTTCAATTAATTTTGGGAAAAATCATGGACTAACAACTTGTCTGAAAAAATCATTATTTTTTCGAAGTTCACCAATCCCATCGAGATATACATCAAACGAAAGGTCTGTTCAATACCTACACACACCTGTAAGCCAAATCGTCCTGCGTGGTCTGGTTAGCGAAATATGGCCATCCAAAGTGATTTCACTGATTACACAGATTTTTGAGCTTTAACTACCTAACAATGTATTTGGGTGGCGATATTTCCGAAACCAGGCCTTATAAAAGGTTGCGGTTTCCAAAATTTCTAGTCAATTTTGTAAGAGCTATTCACGGGTGAAAACCAGAAGGTTCTGCGAGGTCTGGTTATCGAAATATGGCCACCCAAAGTGATTTTACTGAAAATTGACCCAAATCTAAAAAAGTCATCGGATGCGGATGGAGATATTTCCGCAACCAAGGCTCGTAACGCGTTGCGGTTTTCAATTCTGAATAGAGATTTAACAGACCTTTCCATGGATGTGCCAAACTCAAAATTTTTTTTTTCAATTAATTTTGGGAAAAATCATGGACTAACCACTTGTCTGAAAAAATCATTATTTTTTCGAAGTTCACCAATCCCATCGAGATATACATCAAACGAAAGGTCTGTTCAATACCTACACACACCTGTAAGCCAAATCGTCCTGCGTGGTCTGGTTATCGAAATATGGCCATCCAAAGTGATTTCACTGATTACACAGATTTTTGAGCTTTAACTACCTAACAATGTATTTGGGTGGCGATATTTCCGAAACCAGGCCTTGTAAAAGGTTGCGGTTTCCAAAATTTCTAGTCAATTTTGTAAGAGCTATTCACGGGTGAAAACCAGAAGGTTCTGCGAGGTCTGGTTATCGAAATATGGCCACCCAAAGTGATTTTACTGAAAATTGACCCAAATCTAAAAAAGTCATCGGATGCGGATGGAGATATTTCCGCAACCAAGGCTCGTAACGCGTTGCGGTTTTCAATTCTGAATAGAGATTTAACAGACCTTTCCATGGATGTGCCAAACTCAAAATTTTTTTTTTCAATTAATTTTGGGAAAAATCATGGACTAACAACTTGTCTGAAAAAATCATTATTTTTTCGAAGTTCACCAATCCCATCGAGATATACATCAAACGAAAGGTCTGTTCAATACCTACACACACCTGTAAGCCAAATCGTCCTGCGTGGTCTGGTTAGCGAAATATGGCCATCCAAAGTGATTTCACTGATTACACAGATTTTTGAGCTTTAACTACCTAACAATGTATTTGGGTGGCGATATTTCCGAAACCAGGCCTTATAAAAGGTTGCGGTTTCCAAAATTTCTAGTCAATTTTGTAAGAGCTATTCACGGGTGAAAACCAGAAGGTTCTGCGAGGTCTGGTTATCGAAATATGGCCACCCAAAGTGATTTTACTGAAAATTGACCCAAATCTAAAAAAGTCATCGGATGCGGATGGAGATATTTCCGCAACCAAGGCTCGTAACGCGTTGCGGTTTTCAATTCTGAATAGAGATTTAACAGACCTTTCCATGGATGTGCCAAACTCAAAATTTTTTTTTTCAATTAATTTTGGGAAAAATCATGGACTAACAACTTGTCTGAAAAAATCATTATTTTTTCGAAGTTCACCAATCCCATCGAGATATACATCAAACGAAAGGTCTGTTCAATACCTACACACATCTGTAAGCCAAATCGTCCTGCGTGGTCTGGTTATCGAAATATGGCCATCCAAAGTGATTTCACTGATTACACAGATTTTTGAGCTTTAACTACCTAACAATGTATTTGGGTGGCGATATTTCCGAAACCAGGCCTTGTAAAAGGTTGCGGTTTCCAAAATTTCTAGTCAATTTTGTAAGAGCTATTCACGGGTGAAAACCAGAAGGTTCTGCGAGGTCTGGTTATCGAAATATGGCCACCCAAAGTGATTTTACTGAAAATTGACCCAAATCTAAAAAAGTCATCGGATGCGGATGGAGATATTTCCGCAACCAAGGCTCGTAACGCGTTGCAGTTTCCAATTCTGAATAGAAAATTAACAGACCTTTCCATGGATGTGCCAAACTCAAAATTTTTTTTTTTCAATTAATTTTGGGAAAAATCATGGACCAACCACTTGTCTGAAAAAAATCATTATTTTTTTGAAGTTCAACAATCCCATCGAGATATACATCAAACGAAAGGTCTGTTCAATACCTACACACACCTGTAAGCCAAATCGTCCTGCGTGGTCTGGTTATCGAAATATGGCCATCCAAAGTGATTTCACTGATTACACAGATTTTTGAGCTTTAACTACCTAACAATGTATTTGGGTGGCGATATTTCCGAAACCAGGCCTTGTAAAAGGTTGCGGTTTCCAAAATTTCTAGTCAATTTTGTAAGAGCTATTCACGGGTGAAAACCAGAAGGTTCTGCGAGGTCTGGTTATCGAAATATGGCCACCCAAAGTGATTTTACTGAAAATTGACCCAAATCTAAAAAAGTCATCGGATGCGGATGGAGATATTTCCGCAACCAAGGCTCGTAACGCGTTGCGGTTTTCAATTCTGAATAGAGATTTAACAGACCTTTCCATGGATGTGCCAAACTCAAAATTTTTTTTTTCAATTAATTTTGGGAAAAATCATGGACTAACAACTTGTCTGAAAAAATCATTATTTTTTCGAAGTTCACCAATCCCATCGAGATATACATCAAACGAAAGGTCTGTTCAATACCTACACACACCTGTAAGCCAAATCGTCCTGCGTGGTCTGGTTAGCGAAATATGGCCATCCAAAGTGATTTCACTGATTACACAGATTTTTGAGCTTTAACTACCTAACAATGTATTTGGGTGGCGATATTTCCGAAACCAGGCCTTATAAAAGGTTGCGGTTTCCAAAATTTCTAGTCAATTTTGTAAGAGCTATTCACGGGTGAAAACCAGAAGGTTCTGCGAGGTCTGGTTATCGAAATATGGCCACCCAAAGTGATTTTACTGAAAATTGACCCAAATCTAAAAAAGTCATCGGATGCGGATGGAGATATTTCCGCAACCAAGGCTCGTAACGCGTTGCGGTTTTCAATTCTGAATAGAGATTTAACAGACCTTTCCATGGATGTGCCAAACTCAAAATTTTTTTTTTCAATTAATTTTGGGAAAAATCATGGACAACTTGTCTGAAAAAATCATTATTTTTTCGAAGTTCACCAATCCCATCGAGATATACATCAAACGAAAGGTCTGTTCAATACCTACACACACCTGTAAGCCAAATCGTCCTGCGTGGTCTGGTTAGCGAAATATGGCCATCCAAAGTGATTTCACTGATTACACAGATTTTTGAGCTTTAACTACCTAACAATGTATTTGGGTGGCGATATTTCCGAAACCAGGCCTTATAAAAGGTTGCGGTTTCCAAAATTTCTAGTCAATTTTGTAAGAGCTATTCACGGGTGAAAACCAGAAGGTTCTGCGAGGTCTGGTTATCGAAATATGGCCACCCAAAGTGATTTTACTGAAAATTGACCCAAATCTAAAAAAGTCATCGGATGCGGATGGAGATATTTCCGCAACCAAGGCTCGTAACGCGTTGCGGTTTTCAATTCTGAATAGAGATTTAACAGACCTTTCCATGGATGTGCCAAACTCAAAATTTTTTTTTTCAATTAATTTTGGGAAAAATCATGGACTAACAACTTGTCTGAAAAAATCATTATTTTTTCGAAGTTCACCAATCCCATCGAGATATACATCAAACGAAAGGTCTGTTCAATACCTACACACACCTGTAAGCCAAATCGTCCTGCGTGGTCTGGTTATCGAAATATGGCCACCCAAAGTGATTTTACTGAAAATTGACCCAAATCTAAAAAAGTCATCGGATGCGGATGGAGATATTTCCGCAACCAAGGCTCGTAACGCGTTGCAGTTTCCAATTCTGAATAGAAAATTAACAGACCTTTCCATGGATGTGCCAAACTCAAAATTTTTTTTTTCAATTAATTTTGGGAAAAATCATGGACTAAAAACTTGTCTGAAAAAATCATTATTTTTTCGAAGTTCACCAATCCCATCGAGATATACATCAAACGAAAGGTCTGTTCAATACCTACCCACACCTGTAAGCCAAATCGTCCTGCGTGGTCTGGTTATCGAAATATGGCCACCCAAAGTGGTTTTACTGAAAATTGACCCAAATCTAAAAAAGTCATCGGATGCGGATGGAGATATTTCCGCAACCAAGGCTCGTGACGCGTTGCAGTTTCCAATTCTGAATAGAAAATTAACAGACCTTTCCATGGATGTGCCAAACTCAAAAATTTTTTTTTTCAATTAATTTTGGGAAAAATCATGGACTAACCACTTGTCTGAAAAAATCATTATTTTTTCGAAGTTCACCAATCCCATCGAGATATACATCAAACGAAAGGTCTGTTCAATACCTACACACACCTGTAAGCCAAATCGTCCTGCGTGGTCTGGTTATCGAAATATGGCCACCCAAAGTGATTTTACTGAAAATTGACCCAAATCTAAAAAAGTCATCGGATGCGGATGGAGATATTTCCGCAACCAATGCTCGTAACGCGTTGCAGTTTCCAATTCTGAATAGAAAATTAACAGACCTTTCCATGGATGTGCCAAACTCAAAATTTTTTTTTTCAATTAATTTTGGGAAAAATCATGGACTAAAAACTTGTCTGAAAAAATCATTATTTTTTCGAAGTTCACCAATCCCATCGAGATATACATCAAACGAAAGGTCTGTTCAATACCTACCCACACCTGTAAGCCAAATCGTCCTGCGTGGTCTGGTTATCGAAATATGGCCACCCAAAGTGGTTTTACTGAAAATTGACCCAAATCTAAAAAAGTCATCGGATGCGGATGGAGATATTTCCGCAACCAAGGCTCGTGACGCGTTGCAGTTTCCAATTCTGAATAGAAAATTAACAGACCTTTCCATGGATGTGCCAAACTCAAAAATTTTTTTTTTCAATTAATTTTGGGAAAAATCATGGACTAACCACTTGTCTGAAAAAATCATTATTTTTTCGAAGTTCACCAATCCCATCGAGATATACATCAAACGAAAGTTCTGTTCAATACCTACACACACCTGTAAGCCAAATCGTCCTGCGTGGTCTGGTTAGCGAAATATGGCCATCCAAAGTGATTTCACTGATTCCACAGATTTTTGATCTTTAACTACCTAACAATGTATTTGGGTGGCGATATTTCCGAAACCAGGCCTTGTAACAGGTTGCGGTTTCCAAAATTTCTAGTCAATTTTGTAAGAGCTATTCACGGGTGAAAACCAGAAGGTTCTGCGAGGTCTGGTTATCGAAATATGGCCACCCAAAGTGATTTTACTGAAAATTGACCCAAATCTAAAAAAGTCATCGGATGCGGATGGAGATATTTCCGCAACCAAGGCTCGTAACGCGTTGCAGTTTTCAATTCTGAATAGAGAATTAACAGACCTTTCCATGGATGTGCCAAACTCAAAAATTTATTTTTTCTTAAATTTTGGGAAAAATCATGGACTAACCACTTGTCCGAAAAAATCATTATTTTTTCGAAGTTCACCAATCCCATCGAGATATACATCAAAAGAAAGTTCTGTTCAATACCTACACACACCTGTAAGCCAAATCGTCCTGCGTGGTCTGGTTAGCGAAATATGGCCATCCAAAGTGATTTCACTGATTCCACAGATTTTTGAGCTTTAACTACCTAACAATGTATTTGGGTGGCGATATTTCCGAAACCAGGCCTTGTAAAAGGTTGCGGTTTCCAAAATTTCTAGTCAATTTTGTAAGAGCTATTCATGGGTGAAAACCAGAAAATTCTGCGAGGTCTGGTTATCGAAATATGGCCACCCAAAGTGATTTTACTGAAAATTGACCCAAATCTAAAAAAGTCATCGGATGCGGATGGAGATATTTCCGCAACCAAGGCTCGTAACGCGTTGCAGTTTTCAATTCTGAATAGAGAATTAACAGACCTTTCCATGGATGTGCCAAACTCAAAATTTTTTTTTCAATTAATTTTGGGAAAAATCATGGACTAACCACTTGTCTGAAAAAATCATTATTTTTTCGAAGTTCACCAATCCCATCGAGATATACATCAAACGAAAGGTCTGTTCAATACCTACACACACCTGTAAGCCAAATCGTCCTGCGTGGTCTGGTTATCGAAATATGGCCACCCAAAGTGATTTTACTGAAAATTGACCCAAATCTAAAAAAGTCATCGGATGCGGATGGAGATATTTCCGCAACCAAGGCTCGTAACGCGTTGCAGTTTCCAATTCTGAATAGAAAATTAACAGACCTTTCCATGGATGTGCCAAACTCAAAATTTTTTTTTTTCAATTAATTTTGGGAAAAATCATGGACCAACCACTTGTCTGAAAAAAATCATTATTTTTTTGAAGTTCAACAATCCCATCGAGATATACATCAAACGAAAGGTCTGTTCAATACCTACACACACCTGTAAGCCAAATCGTCCTGCGTGGTCTGGTTATCGAAATATGGCCATCCAAAGTGATTTCACTGATTACACAGATTTTTGAGCTTTAACTACCTAACAATGTATTTGGGTGGCGATATTTCCGAAACCAGGCCTTGTAAAAGGTTGCGGTTTCCAAAATTTCTAGTCAATTTTGTAAGAGCTATTCACGGGTGAAAACCAGAAGGTTCTGCGAGGTCTGGTTATCGAAATATGGCCACCCAAAGTGATTTTACTGAAAATTGACCCAAATCTAAAAAAGTCATCGGATGCGGATGGAGATATTTCCGCAACCAAGGCTCGTAACGCGTTGCGGTTTTCAATTCTGAATAGAGATTTAACAGACCTTTCCATGGATGTGCCAAACTCAAAATTTTTTTTTTCAATTAATTTTGGGAAAAATCATGGACTAACAACTTGTCTGAAAAAATCATTATTTTTTCGAAGTTCACCAATCCCATCGAGATATACATCAAACGAAAGGTCTGTTCAATACCTACACACACCTGTAAGCCAAATCGTCCTGCGTGGTCTGGTTAGCGAAATATGGCGATCCAAAGTGATTTCACTGATTACACAGATTTTTGAGCTTTAACTACCTAACAATGTATTTGGGTGGCGATATTTCCGAAACCAGGCCTTATAAAAGGTTGCGGTTTCCAAAATTTCTAGTCAATTTTGTAAGAGCTATTCACGGGTGAAAACCAGAAGGTTCTGCGAGGTCTGGTTATCGAAATATGGCCACCCAAAGTGATTTTACTGAAAATTGACCCAAATCTAAAAAAGTCATCGGATGCGGATGGAGATATTTCCGCAACCAAGGCTCGTAACGCGTTGCGGTTTTCAATTCTGAATAGAGATTTAACAGACCTTTCCATGGATGTGCCAAACTCAAAATTTTGTTTTTCAATTAATTTTGGGAAAAATCATGGACTAACAACTTGTCTGAAAAAATCATTATTTTTTCGAAGTTCACCAATCCCATCGAGATATACATCAAACGAAAGGTCTGTTCAATACCTACACACACCTGTAAGCCAAATCGTCCTGCGTGGTCTGGTTAGCGAAATCTGGCCATCCAAAGTGATTTCACTGATTACACAGATTTTTGAGCTTTAACTACCTAACAATGTATTTGGGTGGCGATATTTCCGAAACCAGGCCTTATAAAAGGTTGCGGTTTCCAAAATTTCTAGTCAATTTTGTAAGAGCTATTCACGGGTGAAAACCAGAAGGTTCTGCGAGGTCTGGTTATCGAAATATGGCCACCCAAAGTGATTTTACTGAAAATTGACCCAAATCTAAAAAAGTCATCGGATGCGGATGGAGATATTTCCGCAACCAAGGCTCGTAACGCGTTGCGGTTTTCAATTCTGAATAGAGATTTAACAGACCTTTCCATGGATGTGCCAAACTCAAAATTTTTTTTTTCAATTAATTTTGGGAAAAATCATGGACTAACAACTTGTCTGAAAAAATCATTATTTTTTCGAAGTTCACCAATCCCATCGAGATATACATCAAACGAAAGGTCTGTTCAATACCTACACACACCTGTAAGCCAAATCGTCCTGCGTGGTCTGGTTATCGAAATATGGCCACCCAAAGTGATTTTACTGAAAATTGACCCAAATCTAAAAAAGTCATCGGATGCGGATGGAGATATTTCCGCAACCAAGGCTCGTAACGCGTTGCAGTTTCCAATTCTGAATAGAAAATTAACAGACCTTTCCATGGATGTGCCAAACTCAAAATTTTTTTTTTCAATTAATTTTGGGAAAAATCATGGACTAAAAACTTGTCTGAAAAAATCATTATTTTTTCGAAGTTCACCAATCCCATCGAGATATACATCAAACGAAAGGTCTGTTCAATACCTACCCACACCTGTAAGCCAAATCGTCCTGCGTGGTCTGGTTATCGAAATATGGCCACCCAAAGTGGTTTTACTGAAAATTGACCCAAATCTAAAAAAGTCATCGGATGCGGATGGAGATATTTCCGCAACCAAGGCTCGTGACGCGTTGCAGTTTCCAATTCTGAATAGAAAATTAACAGACCTTTCCATGGATGTGCCAAACTCAAAAATTTTTTTTTTCAATTAATTTTGGGAAAAATCATGGACTAACCACTTGTCTGAAAAAATCATTATTTTTTCGAAGTTCACCAATCCCATCGAGATATACATCAAACGAAAGGTCTGTTCAATACCTACACACACCTGTAAGCCAAATCGTCCTGCGTGGTCTGGTTATCGAAATATGGCCACCCAAAGTGATTTTACTGAAAATTGACCCAAATCTAAAAAAGTCATCGGATGCGGATGGAGATATTTCCGCAACCAATGCTCGTAACGCGTTGCAGTTTCCAATTCTGAATAGAAAATTAACAGACCTTTCCATGGATGTGCCAAACTCAAAATTTTTTTTTTCAATTAATTTTGGGAAAAATCATGGACTAACAACTTGTCTGAAAAAATCATTATTTTTTCGAAGTTCACCAATCCCATCGAGATATACATCAAACGAAAGTTCTGTTCAATACCTACACACACCTGTAAGCCAAATCGTCCTGCGTGGTCTGGTTAGCGAAATATGGCCATCCAAAGTGATTTCACTGATTCCACAGATTTTTGAGCTTTAACTACCTAACAATGTATTTGGGTGGCGATATTTCCGAAACCAGGCCTTGTAACAGGTTGCGGTTTCCAAAATTTCTAGTCAATTTTGTAAGAGCTATTCACGGGTGAAAACCAGAAGGTTCTGCGAGGTCTGGTTATCGAAATATGGCCACCCAAAGTGATTTTACTGAAAATTGACCCAAATCTAAAAAAGTCATCGGATGCGGATGGAGATATTTCCGCAACCAAGGCTCGTAACGCGTTGCAGTTTTCAATTCTGAATAGAGAATTAACAGACCTTTCCATGGATGTGCCAAACTCAAAAATTTATTTTTTCTTAAATTTTGGGAAAAATCATGGACTAACCACTTGTCCGAAAAAATCATTATTTTTTCGAAGTTCACCAATCCCATCGAGATATACATCAAAAGAAAGTTCTGTTCAATACCTACACACACCTGTAAGCCAAATCGTCCTGCGTGGTCTGGTTAGCGAAATATGGCCATCCAAAGTGATTTCACTGATTCCACAGATTTTTGAGCTTTAACTACCTAACAATGTATTTGGGTGGCGATATTTCCGAAACCAGGCCTTGTAAAAGGTTGCGGTTTCCAAAATTTCTAGTCAATTTTGTAAGAGCTATTCATGGGTGAAAACCAGAAAATTCTGCGAGGTCTGGTTATCGAAATATGGCCACCCAAAGTGATTTTACTGAAAATTGACCCAAATCTAAAAAAGTCATCGGATGCGGATGGAGATATTTCCGCAACCAAGGCTCGTAACGCGTTGCAGTTTTCAATTCTGAATAGAGAATTAACAGACCTTTCCATGGATGTGCCAAACTCAAAATTTTTTTTTCAATTAATTTTGGGAAAAATCATGGACTAACCACTTTTCTGAAAAAATCATTATTTTTTCGAAGTTCACCAATCCCATCGAGATATACATCAAACGAAAGGTCTGTTCAATACCTACACACACCTGTAAGCCAAATCGTCCTGCGTGGTCTGGTTAGCGAAATATGGCCATCCAAAGTGATTTCACTGATTCCACAGATTTTTGAGCTTCAACTACCTAACAATGTATTTGGGTGGCGATATTTCCGAAACCAGGTTGCGGTTTCCAAAATTTCTAGTCAATTTTGTAAGAGCTATTCACGGGTGAAAACCAGAAGGTTCTGCGAGGTCTGGTTATCGAAATATGGCCACCCAAAGTGATTTTACTGAAAATTGACCCAAATCTAAAAAAGTCATCGGATGCGGATGGAGATATTTCCGCAACCAAGGCTCGTAACGCGTTGCAGTTTTCAATTCTGAATAGAGAATTAACAGACCTTTCCATGGATGTGCCAAACTCAAAAATTTATTTTTTCTTAAATTTTGGGAAAAATCATGGACTAACCACTTGTCCGAAAAAATCATTATTTTTTCGAAGTTCACCAATCCCATCGAGATATACATCAAACGAAAGTTCTGTTCAATACCTACACACACCTGTAAGCCAAATCGTCCTGCGTGGTCTGGTTAGCGAAATATGGCCATCCAAAGTGATTTCACTGAAAAAATCATTATTTTTTCGAAGTTCACCAATCCCATCGAGATATACATCAAACGAAAGGTCTGTTCAATACCTACACACACCTGTAAGCCAAATCGTCCTGCGTGGTCTGGTTATCGAAATATGGCCACCCAAAGTGATTTTACTGAAAATTGACCCAAATCTAAAAAAGTCATCGGATGCGGATGGAGATATTTCCGCAACCAATGCTCGTAACGCGTTGCAGTTTCCAATTCTGAATAGAAAATTAACAGACCTTTCCATGGATGTGCCAAACTCAAAATTTTTTTGTTCAATTAATTTTGGGAAAAATCATGGACTAACAACTTGTCTGAAAAAATCATTATTTTTTCGAAGTTCACCAATCCCATCGAGATATACATCAAACGAAAGTTCTGTTCAATACCTACACACACCTGTAAGCCAAATCGTCCTGCGTGGTCTGGTTAGCGAAATATGGCCATCCAAAGTGATTTCACTGATTCCACAGATTTTTGAGCTTTAACTACCTAACAATGTATTTGGGTGGCGATATTTCCGAAACCAGGCCTTGTAACAGGTTGCGGTTTCCAAAATTTCTAGTCAATTTTGTAAGAGCTATTCACGGGTGAAAACCAGAAGGTTCTGCGAGGTCTGGTTATCGAAATATGGCCACCCAAAGTGATTTTACTGAAAATTGACCCAAATCTAAAAAAGTCATCGGATGCGGATGGAGATATTTCCGCAACCAAGGCTCGTAACGCGTTGCAGTTTTCAATTCTGAATAGAGAATTAACAGACCTTTCCATGGATGTGCCAAACTCAAAAATTTATTTTTTCTTAAATTTTGGGAAAAATCATGGACTAACCACTTGTCCGAAAAAATCATTATTTTTTCGAAGTTCACCAATCCCATCGAGATATACATCAAAAGAAAGTTCTGTTCAATACCTACACACACCTGTAAGCCAAATCGTCCTGCGTGGTCTGGTTAGCGAAATATGGCCATCCAAAGTGATTTCACTGATTCCACAGATTTTTGAGCTTTAACTACCTAACAATGTATTTGGGTGGCGATATTTCCGAAACCAGGCCTTGTAAAAGGTTGCGGTTTCCAAAATTTCTAGTCAATTTTGTAAGAGCTATTCATGGGTGAAAACCAGAAAATTCTGCGAGGTCTGGTTATCGAAATATGGCCACCCAAAGTGATTTTACTGAAAATTGACCCAAATCTAAAAAAGTCATCGGATGCGGATGGAGATATTTCCGCAACCAAGGCTCGTAACGCGTTGCAGTTTTCAATTCTGAATAGAGAATTAACAGACCTTTCCATGGATGTGCCAAACTCAAAATTTTTTTTTCAATTAATTTTGGGAAAAATCATGGACTAACCACTTTTCTGAAAAAATCATTATTTTTTCGAAGTTCACCAATCCCATCGAGATATACATCAAACGAAAGGTCTGTTCAATACCTACACACACCTGTAAGCCAAATCGTCCTGCGTGGTCTGGTTAGCGAAATATGGCCATCCAAAGTGATTTCACTGATTCCACAGATTTTTGAGCTTCAACTACCTAACAATGTATTTGGGTGGCGATATTTCCGAAACCAGGTTGCGGTTTCCAAAATTTCTAGTCAATTTTGTAAGAGCTATTCACGGGTGAAAACCAGAAGGTTCTGCGAGGTCTGGTTATCGAAATATGGCCACCCAAAGTGATTTTACTGAAAATTGACCCAAATCTAAAAAAGTCATCGGATGCGGATGGAGATATTTCCGCAACCAAGGCTCGTAACGCGTTGCAGTTTTCAATTCTGAATAGAGAATTAACAGACCTTTCCATGGATGTGCCAAACTCAAAAATTTATTTTTTCTTAAATTTTGGGAAAAATCATGGACTAACCACTTGTCCGAAAAAATCATTATTTTTTCGAAGTTCACCAATCCCATCGAGATATACATCAAAAGAAAGTTCTGTTCAATACCTACACACACCTGTAAGCCAAATCGTCCTGCGTGGTCTGGTTAGCGAAATATGGCCATCCAAAGTGATTTCACTGATTCCACAGATTTTTGAGCTTTAACTACCTAACAATGTATTTGGGTGGCGATATTTCCGAAACCAGGCCTTGTAAAAGGTTGCGGTTTCCAAAATTTCTAGTCAATTTTGTAAGAGCTATTCATGGGTGAAAACCAGAAAATTCTGCGAGGTCTGGTTATCGAAATATGGCCACCCAAAGTGATTTTACTGAAAATTGACCCAAATCTAAAAAAGTCATCGGATGCGGATGGAGATATTTCCGCAACCAAGGCTCGTAACGCGTTGCAGTTTTCAATTCTGAATAGAGAATTAACAGACCTTTCCATGGATGTGCCAAACTCAAAATTTTTTTTTCAATTAATTTTGGGAAAAATCATGGACTAACCACTTTTCTGAAAAAATCATTATTTTTTCGAAGTTCACCAATCCCATCGAGATATACATCAAACGAAAGGTCTGTTCAATACCTACACACACCTGTAAGCCAAATCGTCCTGCGTGGTCTGGTTAGCGAAATATGGCCATCCAAAGTGATTTCACTGATTCCACAGATTTTTGAGCTTCAACTACCTAACAATGTATTTGGGTGGCGATATTTCCGAAACCAGGTTGCGGTTTCCAAAATTTCTAGTCAATTTTGTAAGAGCTATTCACGGGTGAAAACCAGAAGGTTCTGCGAGGTCTGGTTATCGAAATATGGCCACCCAAAGTGATTTTACTGAAAATTGACCCAAATCTAAAAAAGTCATCGGATGCGGATGGAGATATTTCCGCAACCAAGGCTCGTAACGCGTTGCAGTTTTCAATTCTGAATAGAGAATTAACAGACCTTTCCATGGATGTGCCAAACTCAAAAATTTATTTTTTCTTAAATTTTGGGAAAAATCATGGACTAACCACTTGTCCGAAAAAATCATTATTTTTTCGAAGTTCACCAATCCCATCGAGATATACATCAAACGAAAGTTCTGTTCAATACCTACACACACCTGTAAGCCAAATCGTCCTGCGTGGTCTGGTTAGCGAAATATGGCCATCCAAAGTGATTTCACTGATTCCACAGATTTTTGAGCTTTAACTACCTAACAATGTATTTGGGTGGCGATATTTCCGAAACCAGGCCTTGTAAAAGGTTGCGGTTTCCAAAATTTCTAGTCAATTTTGTAAGAGCTATTCATGGGTGAAAACCAGAAAATTCTGCGAGGTCTGGTTATCAAAATATGTCCACCCAAAGTGATTTTACTGAAAATTGACCCAAATCTAAAAAAGTCATCGGATGCGGATGGAGATATTTCCGCAACCAAGGCTCGTAACGCGTTGCAGTTTTCAATTCTGAATAGAGAATTAACAGACCTTTCCATGGATGTGCCAAACTCAAAATTTTTTTTTCAATTAATTTTGGGAAAAATCATGGACTAACCACTTTTCTGAAAAAATCATTATTTTTTCGAAGTTCACCAATCCCATCGAGATATACATCAAACGAAAGGTCTGTTCAATACCTACACACACCTGTAAGCCAAATCGTCCTGCGTGGTCTGGTTAGCGAAATATGGCCATCCAAAGTGATTTCACTGATTCCACAGATTTTTGAGCTTTAACTATCTAACAATGTATTTGGGTGGCGATATTTCCGAAACCAGGTATTGTAAAAGGTTGCGGTTTCCAAAATTTCTAGTCAATTTTGTAAGAGCTATTCACGGGTGAAAACCAGAAGGTTCTGCGAGGTCTGGTTATCGAAATATGGCCACCCAAAGTGATTTTACTGAAAATTGACCCAAATCTAAAAAAGTCATCGGATGCGGATGGAGATATTTCCGCAACCAAGTCTCGTAACGCGTTGCAGTTTTCAATTCTGAATAGAGAATTAACAGATTTTTCCATGGATGTGCCAAACTCAAAAATTTATTTTTTCTTAAATTTTGGGAAAAATCATGGACTAACCACTTGTCTGAAAAAATCATTATTTTTTCGAAGTTCACCAATCCCATCGAGATATACATCAAACGAAAGGTCTGTTCAATACCTACACACACCTGTAAGCCAAATCGTCCTGCGTGGTCTGGTTAGCGAAATATGGCCATCCAAAGTGATTTCACTGATTCCACAGATTTTTGAGCTTCAACTACCTAACAATGTATTTGGGTGGCGATATTTCCGAAACCAGGTTGCGGTTTCCAAAATTTCTAGTCAATTTTGTAAGAGCTATTCACGGGTGAAAACCAGAAGGTTCTGCGAGGTCTGGTTATCGAAATATGGCCACCCAAAGTGATTTTACTGAAAATTGACCCAAATCTAAAAAAGTCATCGGATGCGGATGGAGATATTTCCGCAACCAAGTCTCGTAACGCGTTGCAGTTTTCAATTCTGAATAGAGAATTAACAGACCTTTCCATGGATGTGCCAAACTCAAAAATTTATTTTTTCTTAAATTTTGGGAAAAATCATGGACTAACCACTTGTCCGAAAAAATCATTATTTTTTTGAAGTTCACCAATCCCATCGAGATATACATCAAACGAAAGGTCTGTTCAATACCTACACACACCTGTAAGCCAAATCGTCCTGCGTGGTCTGGTTAGCGAAATATGGCCATCCAAACTGATTTCACTGATTACACAGATTTTTGAGCTTTAACTACCTAACAATGTATTTGGGTGGCGATATTTCCGAAACCAGGCCTTGTAAAAGGTTGCGGTTTCCAAAATTTCTAGTCAATTTTGTAAGAGCTATTCACGGGTGAAAACCAGAAGGTTCTGCGAGGTCTGGTTATCGAAATATGGCCACCCAAAGTGATTTTACTGAAAATTGACCCAAATCTAAAAAAGTCATCGGATGCTAATGGAGATATTTCCGCAACCAAGGCTCGTAACGCGTTGCAGTTTTCAATTCTGAATAGAGAATTAACAGACCTTTCCATGGATGTGCCAAACTCAAAAATTTATTTTTTCTTAAATTTTGGTAAAAATCATGGACTAACCACTTTTCTGAAAAAATCATTATTTTTTCGAAGTTCACCAATCCCATCGAGATATACATCAAACGAAAGGTCTGTTCAATACCTACACACACCTGTAAGACAAATCGTCCTGCGTGGTCTGGTAAGCGAAATATGGCCATCCAAAGTGATTTCACTGATTCCACAGATTTTTGAGCTTCAACTACCTAACAATGTATTTGGGTGGCGATATTTCCGAAACCAGGCCTTGTAAAAGGTTGCGGTTTCCAAAATTTCTAGTCAATTTTGTAAGAGCTATTCATGGGTGAAAACCAGAAAATTCTGCGAGGTCTGGTTATCGAAATATGGCCACCCAAAGTGATTTTACTGAAAATTGACCCAAATCTAAAAAAGTCATCGGATGCGGATGGAGATATTTCCGCAACCAAGGCTCGTAACGCGTTGCAGTTTTCAATTCTGAATAGAGAATTAACAGACCTTTCCATGGATGTGCCAAACTCAAAAATTTATTTTTTCTTAAATTTTGGGAAAAATCATGGACTAACCACTTGTCCGAAAAAATCATTATTTTTTCGAAGTTCACCAATCCCATCGAGATATACATCAAACGAAAGGTCTGTTCAATACCTACACACACCTGTAAGCCAAATCGTCCTGCGTGGTCTGGTTAGCGAAATATGGCCATCCAAAGTGATTTCACTGATTCCACAGATTTTTGAGCTTTAACTACCTAACAATGTATTTGGGTGGCGATATTTCCGAAACCAGGATTTGTAAAAGGTTGCGGTTTCCAAAATTTCTAGTCAATTTTGTAAGAGCTATTCACGGGTGAAAACCAGAAGGTTCTGCGAGGTCTGGTTATCGAAATATGGCCACCCAAAGTGGTTTTACTGAAAATTGACCCAAATCTAAAAAAGTCATCGGATGCGGATGGAGATATTTCCGCAACCAAGGCTCGTAACGCGTTGCGGTTTCCAATTCTGAATAGAGAATTAACAGACCTTTCCATGGATGTGCCAAACTCAAAATTTTTTGTTTTAATTAATTTTGGGAAAAATCATGGACTAACCACCATGGATATTTCCGCAACCAAGGCTCGTAACGCGTTGCGGTTTTCAATTCTGAATATAGAATTAACAGACCTTTCCATGGATGTGCCAAACTCAAAATTTTTTTTTCAATTAATTTTGGGAAAAATCATGGACTAACCACTTTTCTGAAAAAATCATTATTTTTTCGAAGTTCACCAATCCCATCGAGATATACATCAAACGAAAGGTGTGTTCAATACCTACACACACCTGTAAGCCAAATCGTCCTGCGTGGTCTGGTTAGCGAAATATGGCCATCCAAAGTGATTTCACTGATTCCACAGATTTTTGAGCTTCAACTACCTAACAATGTATTTGGGTGGCGATATTTCCGAAACCAGGCCTTGTAAAAGGTTGCGGTTTCCAAAATTTCTAGTCAATTTTGTAAGAGCTATTCACGGGTGAAAACCAGAAGGTTCTGCGAGGTCTGGTTATCGAAATATGGCCACCCAAAGTGATTTTACTGAAAATTGACCCAAATCTAAAAAAGTCATCGGATGCTAATGGAGATATTTCCGCAACCAAGGCTCGTAACGCGTTGCAGTTTTCAATTCTGAATAGAGAATTAACAGACCTTTCCATGGATGTGCCAAACTCAAAAATTTATTTTTTCTTAAATTTTGGGAAAAATCATGGACTAACCACTTTTCTGAAAAAATCATTATTTTTTCGAAGTTCACCAATCCCATCGAGATATACATCAAACGAAAGGTCTGTTCAATACCTACACACACCTGTAAGCCAAATCGTCCTGCGTGGTCTGGTTAGCGAAATATGGCCATCCAAAGTGATTTCACTGATTCCACAGATTTTTGAGCTTCAACTACCTAACAATGTATTTGGGTGGCGATATTTCCGAAACCAGGTTGCGGTTTCCAAAATTTCTAGTCAATTTTGTAAGAGCTATTCACGGGTGAAAACCAGAAGGTTCTGCGAGGTCTGGTTATCGAAATATGGCCACCCAAAGTGATTTTACTGAAAATTGACCCAAATCTAAAAAAGTCATCGGATGCGGATGGAGATATTTCCGCAACCAAGGCTCGTAACGCGTTGCAGTTTTCAATTCTGAATAGAGAATTAACAGACCTTTCCATGGATGTGCCAAACTCAAAAATTTATTTTTTCTTAAATTTTGGGAAAAATCATGGACTAACCACTTGTCCGAAAAAATCATTATTTTTTCGAAGTTCACCAATCCCATCGAGATATACATCAAACGAAAGGTCTGTTCAATACCTACACACACCTGTAAGCCAAATCGTCCTGCGTGGTCTGGTTATCGAAATATGGCCACCCAAAGTGATTTTACATTAAACGAAAATTGACCCAAATCTAAAAAAGTCATCGGATGCTAATGAAGATATTTCCGCAACCAAGGCTCGTAACGGGTTGCAGTTTTCAATTCTGAATAGAGAATTAACAGACCTTTCCATGGATGTGCCAAACTCAAAATTTTTTTTTTCAATTAATTTTGGGAAAAATCATGGACTAACCACTTGTCTGAAAAAATCAATTTTTTTTCGAAGTTCACCAATCCCATCGAGATATACATCAAACGAAAGGTCTGTTCAATACCTACACACACCTGTAAGCCAAATCGTCCTGCGTGGTCTGGTTAGCGAAATATGGCCATCCAAAGTGATTTCACTGATTCCACAGATTTTTGAGCTTTAACTACCTAACAATGTATTTGGGTGGCGATATTTCCGAAACCAGGCCTTGTAAAAGGGTGCGGTTTCCAAAATTTCTAGTCAATTTTGTAAGAGCTATTCACGGGTGAAAACCAGAAGGTTCTGCGAGGTCTGGTTATCGAAATATGGCCACCCAAAGTGATTTTACTGAAAATTGACCCAAATCTAAAAAAGTCATCGGATGCGGATGGAGATATTTCCGCAACCAAGGCTCGTAACGCGTTGCAGTTTTCAATTCTGAATAGAGAATTAACAGACCTTTCCATGGATGTGCCAAACTCAAAATTTTTTTTTTCAATTAATTTTGGGAAAAATCATGGACTAACAACTTGTCTGAAAAAATCATTATTTTTTCGAAGTTCACCAATCCCATCGAGATATACATCAAACGAAAGGTCTGTTCAATACCTACAGACACCTGTAAGCCAAATCGTCCTGCGTGGTCTGGTTAGCGAAATATGGCCATCCAAAGTGATTTCACTGATTCCACAGATTTTTGAGCTTCAACTACCTAACAATGTATTTGGGTGGCGATATTTCCGAAACCAGGCCTTGTAAAAGGTTGCGGTTTCCAAAATTTCTAGTCAATTTTGTAAGAGCTATTCACGGGTGAAAACCAGAAGGTTCTGCGAGGTCTGGTTATCGAAATATGGCCACCCAAAGTGATTTTACTGAAAATTGACCCAAATCTAAAAAAGTCATCGGATGCGGATGGAGGTATTTCCGCAACCAAGGCTCGTAACGCGTTGCGGTTTTCAATTCTAAATATAGAATTAACAGACCTTTCCATGGATGTGCCAAACTCAAAAATTTATTTTTTTCTTAAATTTTGGGAAAAATCATGGACTAACCACTTGTCTTTAAAAACCATTATTTTTTCGAAGTTCACCAATCCCACCGAGATGTACATCAAACGAAAGGTCTATTCAATATCTACACACACCTGTAAGCCAAATCGTCCTGCGTGGTCTGGTTAGCGAAATATGGCCATCCAAAGTTATTTCACTGATTCCACAGATTTTTGAGCTTCAACTACCTAACAATGTATTTGGGTGGCGATATTTCCGAAACCAGGCCTTGTAAAAGGTTGCGGTTTCCAAAATTTCTAGTCAATTTTATAAGAGCTATTCACGGGTGAAAACCAGAAGGTTCTGCGAGGTCTGGTTATCGAAATATGGCCACCCAAAGTGATTTTACTGAAAATTGACCCAAATCTAAAAAAGTCATCGGATGCGGATGGAGATATTTCCGCAACCAAGGCTCGTAACGCGTTGCAGTTTTCAATTCTGAATAGAGAATTCATAGACCTTTCCATGGATGTGCCAAACTCAAAATTTTTTTTTCAATTAATTTTGGGAAAAATCATGGACTAACCACTTGTCTGAAAAAATCATTATTTTTTCGAAGTTCACCAATCCCATCGAGATATACATCAAACGAAAGGTCTGTTCAATACCTACACACACCTGTAAGCCAAATCGTCCTGCGTGGTCTGGTTAGCGAAATATGGCCATCCAAAGTGATTTCACTGATTCCACAGATTTTTGAGCTTTAACTACCTAACAATGTATTTGGGTGGCGATATTTCCGAAACCAGGCCTTGTAAAAGGTTGCGGTTTCCAAAATTTCTAGTCAATTTTGTAAGAGCTATTCACGGGTGAAAACCAGAAGGTTCTGCGAGGTCTGGTTATCGAAATATGGCCACCCAAAGTGATTTTACTGAAAATTGACCCAAATCTAAAAAAGTCATCGGATGCGGATGGAGATATTTCCGCAACCAAGGCTCGTAACGCGTTGCAGTTTTCAATTCTGAATAGAGAATTCATAGACCTTTCCATGGATGTGCCAAACTCAAAATTTTTTTTTCAATTAATTTTGGGAAAAATCATGGACTAACCACTTGTCTGAAAAAATCATTATTTTTTCGAAGTTCACCAATCCCATCGAGATATACATCAAACGAAAGGTCTGTTCAATACCTACACACACCTGTAAGCCAAATCGTCCTGCGTGGTCTGGTTAGCGAAATATGGCCATCCAAAGTGATTTCACTGATTCCACAGATTTTTGAGCTTTAACTACCTAACAATGTATTTGGGTGGCGATATTTCCGAAACCAGGCCTTGTAAAAGGTTGCGGTTTCCAAAATTTCTAGTCAATTTTGTAAGAGCTATTCACGGGTGAAAACCAGAAGGTTCTGCGAGGTCTGGTTATCGAAATATGGCCACCCAAAGTGATTTTACTGAAAATTGACCCAAATCTAAAAAAGTCATCGGATGCTAATGGAGATATTTCCGCAACCAAGGCTCGTAACGCGTTGCAGTTTTCAATTCTGAATAGAGAATTAACAGACCTTTCCATGGATGTGCCAAACTCAAAATTTTTTTTTCAATTAATTTTGGGAAAAATCATGGACTAACCACTTGTCTGAAAAAATCATTATTTTTTCGAAGTTCACCAATCCCATCGAGATATACATCAAACAAAAGGTCTGTTCAATACCTACACACACCTGTAAGCCAAATCGTCCTGCGTGGTCTGGTTAGCGAAATATGGCCATCCAAAGTGATTTCACTGATTCCACAGATTTTTGAGCTTCAACTACCTAACAATGTATTTGTGTGGCGATATTTCCGAAACCAGGCCTTGTAAAAGGTTGCGGTTTCCAAAATTTCTAGTCAATTTTGTAAGAGCTATTCACGGGTGAAAACCAGAAGGTTCTGCGAGGTCTGGTTATCGAAATATGGGCACCCAAAGTGATTTTACTGAAAATTGACCCAAATCTAAAAAAGTCATCGGATGCGGATGGAGATATTTCCGCAACCAAGTCTCGTAACGCGTTGCAGTTTTCAATTCTGAATAGAGAATTAACAGACCTTTCCATGGATGTGCCAAACTCAAAAATTTATTTTTTCTTAAATTTTGGGAAAAATCATGGACTAACCACTTGTCTTTAAAAACCATTATTTTTTCGAAGTTCACCAATCCCACCGAGATGTACATCAAACAAAAGGTCTATTCAATATCTACACACACCTGTAAGCCAAATCGTCCTGCGTGGTCTGGTTAGCGAAATATGGCCATCCAAAGTTATTTCACTGATTCCACAGATTTTTGAGCTTCAACTACCTAACAATGTATTTGGGTGGCGATATTTCCGAAACCAGGCCTTGTAAAAGGTTGCGGTTTCCAAAATTTCTAGTCAATTTTGTAAGAGCTATTCACGGGTGAAAACCAGAAGGTTCTGCGAGGTCTGGTTATCGAAATATGGCCACCCAAAGTGATTTTACTGAAAATTGACCCAAATCTAAAAAAGTCATCGGATGCGGATGGAGGTATTTCCGCAACCAAGGCTCGTAACGCGTTGCGGTTTTCAATTCTAAATATAGAATTAACAGACCTTTCCATGGATGTGCCAAACTCAAAAATTTATTTTTTTCTTAAATTTTGGGAAAAATCATGGACTAACCACTTGTCTTTAAAAACCATTATTTTTTCGAAGTTCACCAATCCCACCGAGATGTACATCAAACGAAAGGTCTATTCAATATCTACACACACCTGTAAGCCAAATCGTCCTGCGTGGTCTGGTTAGCGAAATATGGCCATCCAAAGTTATTTCACTGATTCCACAGATTTTTGAGCTTCAACTACCTAACAATGTATTTGGGTGGCGATATTTCCGAAACCAGGCCTTGTAAAAGGTTGCGGTTTCCAAAATTTCTAGTCAATTTTATAAGAGCTATTCACGGGTGAAAACCAGAAGGTTCTGCGAGGTCTGGTTATCGAAATATGGCCACCCAAAGTGATTTTACTGAAAATTGACCCAAATCTAAAAAAGTCATCGGATGCGGATGGAGATATTTCCGCAACCAAGGCTCGTAACGCGTTGCAGTTTTCAATTCTGAATAGAGAATTCATAGACCTTTCCATGGATGTGCCAAACTCAAAATTTTTTTTTCAATTAATTTTGGGAAAAATCATGGACTAACCACTTGTCTGAAAAAATCATTATTTTTTCGAAGTTCACCAATCCCATCGAGATATACATCAAACGAAAGGTCTGTTCAATACCTACACACACCTGTAAGCCAAATCGTCCTGCGTGGTCTGGTTAGCGAAATATGGCCATCCAAAGTGATTTCACTGATTCCACAGATTTTTGAGCTTTAACTACCTAACAATGTATTTGGGTGGCGATATTTCCGAAACCAGGCCTTGTAAAAGGTTGCGGTTTCCAAAATTTCTAGTCAATTTTGTAAGAGCTATTCACGGGTGAAAACCAGAAGGTTCTGCGAGGTCTGGTTATCGAAATATGGCCACCCAAAGTGATTTTACTGAAAATTGACCCAAATCTAAAAAAGTCATCGGATGCTAATGGAGATATTTCCGCAACCAAGGCTCGTAACGCGTTGCAGTTTTCAATTCTGAATAGAGAATTAACAGACCTTTCCATGGATGTGCCAAACTCAAAATTTTTTTTTCAATTAATTTTGGGAAAAATCATGGACTAACCACTTGTCTGAAAAAATCATTATTTTTTCGAAGTTCACCAATCCCATCGAGATATACATCAAACAAAAGGTCTGTTCAATACCTACACACACCTGTAAGCCAAATCGTCCTGCGTGGTCTGGTTAGCGAAATATGGCCATCCAAAGTGATTTCACTGATTCCACAGATTTTTGAGCTTCAACTACCTAACAATGTATTTGTGTGGCGATATTTCCGAAACCAGGCCTTGTAAAAGGTTGCGGTTTCCAAAATTTCTAGTCAATTTTGTAAGAGCTATTCACGGGTGAAAACCAGAAGGTTCTGCGAGGTCTGGTTATCGAAATATGGCCACCCAAAGTGATTTTACTGAAAATTGACCCAAATCTAAAAAAGTCATCGGATGCGGATGGAGGTATTTCCGCAACCAAGGCTCGTAACGCGTTGCGGTTTTCAATTCTAAATATAGAATTAACAGACCTTTCCATGGATGTGCCAAACTCAAAAATTTATTTTTTTCTTAAATTTTGGGAAAAATCATGGACTAACCACTTGTCTTTAAAAACCATTATTTTTTCGAAGTTCACCAATCCCACCGAGATGTACATCAAACAAAAGGTCTATTCAATATCTACACACACCTGTAAGCCAAATCGTCCTGCGTGGTCTGGTTAGCGAAATATGGCCATCCAAAGTTATTTCACTGATTCCACAGATTTTTGAGCTTCAACTACCTAACAATGTATTTGGGTGGCGATATTTCCGAAACCAGGCCTTGTAAAAGGTTGCGGTTTCCAAAATTTCTAGTCAATTTTGTAAGAGCTATTCACAGGGTGAAAACCAGAAGGTTCTGCGAGGTCTGGTTATCGAAATATGGCCACCCAAAGTGATTTTACTGAAAATTGACCCAAATCTAAAAAAGTCATCGGATGCGGATGGAGATATTTCCGCAACCAAGGCTCGTAACGCGTTGCAGTTTTCAATTCTGAATAGAGAATTCATAGACCTTTCCATGGATGTGCCAAACTCAAAATTTTTTTTTTCAATTAATTTTGGGAAAAATCATGGACTAACCACTTGTCTGAAAAAATCATTATTTTTTCGAAGTTCACCAATCCCATCGAGATATACATCAAACGAAAGGTCTGTTCAATACCTACACACACCTGTAAGCCAAATCGTCCTGCGTGGTCTGGTTAGCGAAATATGGCCATCCAAAGTGATTTCACTGATTCCACAGATTTTTGAGCTTTAACTACCTAACAATGTATTTGGGTGGCGATATTTCCGAAACCAGGCCTTGTAAAAGGGTGCGGTTTCCAAAATTTCTAGTCAATTTGTAAGAGCTATTCACGGGTGAAAACCAGAAGGTTCTGCGAGGTCTGGTTATCGAAATATGGCCACCCAAAGTGATTTTACTGAAAATTGACCCAAATCTAAAAAAGTCATCGGATGCGGATGGAGATATTTCCGCAACCAAGGCTCGTAACGCGTTGCAGTTTTCAATTCTGAATAGAGAATTAACAGACCTTTCCATGGATGTGCCAAACTCAAAATTTTTTTTTTCAATTAATTTTGGGAAAAATCATGGACTAACAACTTGTCTGAAAAAATCATTATTTTTTCGAAGTTCACCAATCCCATCGAGATATACATCAAACGAAAGGTCTGTTCAATACCTACAGACACCTGTAAGCCAAATCGTCCTGCGTGGTCTGGTTAGCGAAATATGGCCATCCAAAGTGATTTCACTGATTCCACAGATTTTTGAGCTTCAACTACCTAACAATGTATTTGGGTGGCGATATTTCCGAAACCAGGCCTTGTAAAAGGTTGCGGTTTCCAAAATTTCTAGTCAATTTTGTAAGAGCTATTCACGGGTGAAAACCAGAAGGTTCTGCGAGGTCTGGTTATCGAAATATGGCCACCCAAAGTGATTTTACTGAAAATTGACCCAAATCTAAAAAAGTCATCGGATGCGGATGGAGGTATTTCCGCAACCAAGGCTCGTAACGCGTTGCGGTTTTCAATTCTAAATATAGAATTAACAGACCTTTCCATGGATGTGCCAAACTCAAAAATTTATTTTTTTCTTAAATTTTGGGAAAAATCATGGACTAACCACTTGTCTTTAAAAACCATTATTTTTTCGAAGTTCACCAATCCCACCGAGATGTACATCAAACGAAAGGTCTATTCAATATCTACACACACCTGTAATCCAAATCGTCCTGCGTGGTCTGGTTAGCGAAATATGGCCATCCAAAGTTATTTCACTGATTCCACAGATTTTTGAGCTTCAACTACCTAACAATGTATTTGGGTGGCGATATTTCCGAAACCAGGCCTTGTAAAAGGTTGCGGTTTCCAAAATTTCTAGTCAATTTTATAAGAGCTATTCACGGGTGAAAACCAGAAGGTTCTGCGAGGTCTGGTTATCGAAATATGGCCACCCAAAGTGATTTTACTGAAAATTGACCCAAATCTAAAAAAGTCATCGGATGCGGATGGAGATATTTCCGCAACCAAGGCTCGTAACGCGTTGCAGTTTTCAATTCTGAATAGAGAATTCATAGACCTTTCCATGGATGTGCCAAACTCAAAATTTTTTTTTCAATTAATTTTGGGAAAAATCATGGGACTAACCACTTGTCTGAAAAAATCATTATTTTTTCGAAGTTCACCAATCCCATCGAGATATACATCAAACGAAAGGTCTGTTCAATACCTACACACACCTGTAAGCCAAATCGTCCTGCGTGGTCTGGTTAGCGAAATATGGCCATCCAAAGTGATTTCACTGATTCCACAGATTTTTGAGCTTTAACTACCTAACAATGTATTTGGGTGGCGATATTTCCGAAACCAGGCCTTGTAAAAGGTTGCGGTTTCCAAAATTTCTAGTCAATTTTGTAAGAGCTATTCACGGGTGAAAACCAGAAGGTTCTGCGAGGTCTGGTTATCGAAATATGGCCACCCAAAGTGATTTTACTGAAAATTGACCCAAATCTAAAAAAGTCATCGGATGCGGATGGAGATATTTCCGCAACCAAGGCTCGTAACGCGTTGCAGTTTTCAATTCTGAATAGAGAATTCATAGACCTTTCCATGGATGTGCCAAACTCAAAATTTTTTTTTCAATTAATTTTGGGAAAAATCATGGACTAACCACTTGTCTGAAAAAATCATTATTTTTTCGAAGTTCACCAATCCCATCGAGATATACATCAAACGAAAGGTCTGTTCAATACCTACACACACCTGTAAGCCAAATCGTCCTGCGTGGTCCTGGTTAGCGAAATATGGCCATCCAAAGTGATTTCACTGATTCCACAGATTTTTGAGCTTTAACTACCTAACAATGTATTTGGGTGGCGATATTTCCGAAACCAGGCCTTGTAAAAGGTTGCGGTTTCCAAAATTTCTAGTCAATTTTGTAAGAGCTATTCACGGGTGAAAACCAGAAGGTTCTGCGAGGTCTGGTTATCGAAATATGGCCACCCAAAGTGATTTTACTGAAAATTGACCCAAATCTAAAAAAAGTCATCGGATGCTAATGGAGATATTTCCGCAACCAAGGCTCGTAACGCGTTGCAGTTTTCAATTCTGAATAGAGAATTAACAGACCTTTCCATGGATGTGCCAAACTCAAAATTTTTTTTTCAATTAATTTTGGGAAAAATCATGGACTAACCACTTGTCTGAAAAAATCATTATTTTTTCGAAGTTCACCAATCCCATCGAGATATACATCAAACAAAAGGTCTGTTCAATACCTACACACACCTGTAAGCCAAATCGTCCTGCGTGGTCTGGTTAGCGAAATATGGCCATCCAAAGTGATTTCACTGATTCCACAGATTTTTGAGCTTCAACTACCTAACAATGTATTTGTGTGGCGATATTTCCGAAACCAGGCCTTGTAAAAGGTTGCGGTTTCCAAAATTTCTAGTCAATTTTGTAAGAGCTATTCACGGGTGAAAACCAGAAGGTTCTGCGAGGTCTGGTTATCGAAATATGGGCACCCAAAGTGATTTTACTGAAAATTGACCCAAATCTAAAAAAGTCATCGGATGCGGATGGAGATATTTCCGCAACCAAGTCTCGTAACGCGTTGCAGTTTTCAATTCTGAATAGAGAATTAACAGACCTTTCCATGGATGTGCCAAACTCAAAAATTTATTTTTTCTTAAATTTTGGGAAAAATCATGGACTAACCACTTGTCTTTAAAAACCATTATTTTTTCGAAGTTCACCAATCCCACCGAGATGTACATCAAACAAAAGGTCTATTCAATATCTACACACACCTGTAAGCCAAATCGTCCTGCGTGGTCTGGTTAGCGAAATATGGCCATCCAAAGTTATTTCACTGATTCCACAGATTTTTGAGCTTCAACTACCTAACAATGTATTTGGGTGGCGATATTTCCGAAACCAGGCCTTGTAAAAGGTTGCGGTTTCCAAAATTTCTAGTCAATTTTGTAAGAGCTATTCACGGGTGAAAACCAGAAGGTTCTGCGAGGTCTGGTTATCGAAATATGGCCACCCAAAGTGATTTTACTGAAAATTGACCCAAATCTAAAAAAGTCATCGGATGCGGATGGAGGTATTTCCGCAACCAAGGCTCGTAACGCGTTGCGGTTTTCAATTCTAAATATAGAATTAACAGACCTTTCCATGGATGTGCCAAACTCAAAAATTTATTTTTTTCTTAAATTTTGGGAAAAAATCATGGACTAACCACTTGTCTTTAAAAACCATTATTTTTTCGAAGTTCACCAATCCCACCGAGATGTACATCAAACGAAAGGTCTATTCAATATCTACACACACCTGTAAGCCAAATCGTCCTGCGTGGTCTGGTTAGCGAAATATGGCCATCCAAAGTTATTTCACTGATTCCACAGATTTTTGAGCTTCAACTACCTAACAATGTATTTGGGTGGCGATATTTCCGAAACCAGGCCTTGTAAAAGGTTGCGGTTTCCAAAATTTCTAGTCAATTTTATAAGAGCTATTCACGGGTGAAAACCAGAAGGTTCTGCGAGGTCTGGTTATCGAAATATGGCCACCCAAAGTGATTTTACTGAAAATTGACCCAAATCTAAAAAAGTCATCGGATGCGGATGGAGATATTTCCGCAACCAAGGCTCGTAACGCGTTGCAGTTTTCAATTCTGAATAGAGAATTCATAGACCTTTCCATGGATGTGCCAAACTCAAAATTTTTTTTTCAATTAATTTTGGGAAAAATCATGGACTCACTTGTCTGAAAAAATCATTATTTTTTCGAAGTTCACCAATCCCATCGAGATATACATCAAACGAAAGGTCTGTTCAATACCTACACACACCTGTAAGCCAAATCGTCCTGCGTGGTCTGGTTAGCGAAATATGGCCATCCAAAGTGATTTCACTGATTCCACAGATTTTTGAGCTTTAACTACCTAACAATGTATTTGGGTGGCGATATTTCCGAAACCAGGCCTTGTAAAAGGTTGCGGTTTCCAAAATTTCTAGTCAATTTTGTAAGAGCTATTCACGGGTGAAAACCAGAAGGTTCTGCGAGGTCTGGTTATCGAAATATGGCCACCCAAAGTGATTTTACTGAAAATTGACCCAAATCTAAAAAAGTCATCGGATGCGGATGGAGATATTTCCGCAACCAAGGCTCGTAACGCGTTGCAGTTTTCAATTCTGAATAGAGAATTCATAGACCTTTCCATGGATGTGCCAAACTCAAAATTTTTTTTTTCAATTAATTTTGGGAAAAATCATGGACTAACCACTTGTCTGAAAAAATCATTATTTTTTCGAAGTTCACCAATCCCATCGAGATATACATCAAACGAAAGGTCTGTTCAATACCTACACACACCTGTAAGCCAAATCGTCCTGCGTGGTCTGGTTAGCGAAATATGGCCATCCAAAGTGATTTCACTGATTCCACAGATTTTTGAGCTTTAACTACCTAACAATGTATTTGGGTGGCGATATTTCCGAAACCAGGCCTTGTAAAAGGTTGCGGTTTCCAAAATTTCTAGTCAATTTTGTAAGAGCTATTCACGGGTGAAAACCAGAAGGTTCTGCGAGGTCTGGTTATCGAAATATGGCCACCCAAAGTGATTTTACTGAAAATTGACCCAAATCTAAAAAAGTCATCGGATGCTAATGGAGATATTTCCGCAACCAAGGCTCGTAACGCGTTGCAGTTTTCAATTCTGAATAGAGAATTAACAGACCTTTCCATGGATGTGCCAAACTCAAAATTTTTTTTTCAATTAATTTTGGGAAAAATCATGGACTAACCACTTGTCTGAAAAAATCATTATTTTTTCGAAGTTCACCAATCCCATCGAGATATACATCAAACAAAAGGTCTGTTCAATACCTACACACACCTGTAAGCCAAATCGTCCTGCGTGGTCTGGTTAGCGAAATATGGCCATCCAAAGTGATTTCACTGATTCCACAGATTTTTGAGCTTCAACTACCTAACAATGTATTTGTGTGGCGATATTTCCGAAACCAGGCCTTGTAAAAGGTTGCGGTTTCCAAAATTTCTAGTCAATTTTGTAAGAGCTATTCACGGGTGAAAACCAGAAGGTTCTGCGAGGTCTGGTTATCGAAATATGGCCACCCAAAGTGATTTTACTGAAAATTGACCCAAATCTAAAAAAGTCATCGGATGCGGATGGAGGTATTTCCGCAACCAAGGCTCGTAACGCGTTGCGGTTTTCAATTCTAAATATAGAATTAACAGACCTTTCCATGGATGTGCCAAACTCAAAAATTTATTTTTTTCTTAAATTTTGGGAAAAATCATGGACTAACCACTTGTCTTTAAAAACCATTATTTTTTCGAAGTTCACCAATCCCACCGAGATGTACATCAAACAAAAGGTCTATTCAATATCTACACACACCTGTAAGCCAAATCGTCCTGCGTGGTCTGGTTAGCGAAATATGGCCATCCAAAGTTATTTCACTGATTCCACAGATTTTTGAGCTTCAACTACCTAACAATGTATTTGGGTGGCGATATTTCCGAAACCAGGCCTTGTAAAAGGTTGCGGTTTCCAAAATTTCTAGTCAATTTTGTAAGAGCTATTCACAGGGTGAAAACCAGAAGGTTCTGCGAGGTCTGGTTATCGAAATATGGCCACCCAAAGTGATTTTACTGAAAATTGACCCAAATCTAAAAAAGTCATCGGATGCGGATGGAGATATTTCCGCAACCAAGGCTCGTAACGCGTTGCGGTTTTCAATTCTGAATAGAGAATTAACAGACCTTTCCATGGATGTGCCAAACTCAAAATTTTTTTTTCAATTAATTTTGGGAAAAATCATGGACGAACCACTTGTCTTTAAAAACCATTATTTTTTCGAAGTTCACAAATCCCACCAAGATGTACATCAAACAAAAGGTCTATTCAATATCTACACACACCTGTAAGCCAAATCGTCCTGCGTGGTCTGGTTAGCGAAATATGGCCATCCAAAGTGATTTCACTGATTCCACAGATTTTTGAGCTTCAACTACCTAACAATGTATTTGGGTGGCGATATTTCCGAAACCAGGCCTTGTAAAAGGTTGCGGTTTCCAAAATTTCTAGTCAATTTTGTAAGAGCTATTCACGGGTGAAAACCAGAAGGTTCTGCGAGGTCTGGTTATCGAAATATGGCCACCCAAAGTGATTTTACTGAAAATTGACCCAAATCTAAAAAAGTCATCGGATGCGGATGGAGGTATTTCCGCAACCAAGGCTCGTAACGCGTTGCGGTTTTCAATTCTAAATATAGAATTAACAGACCTTTCCATGGATGTGCCAAACTCAAAAATTTATTTTTTTCTTAAATTTTGGGAAAAATCATGGACTTAACCACTTGTCTTTAAAAACCATTATTTTTTCGAAGTTCACCAATCCCACCGAGATGTACATCAAACAAAAGGTCTATTCAATATCTACACACACCTGTAAGCCAAATCGTCCTGCGTGGTCTGGTTAGCGAAATATGGCCATCCAAAGTGATTTCACTGATTCCACAGATTTTTGAGCTTCAACTACCTAACAATGTATTTGGGTGGCGATATTTCCGAAACCAGGCCTTGTAAAAGGTTGCGGTTTCCAAAATTTCTAGTCAATTTTGTAAGAGCTATTCACGGGTGAAAACCAGAATGTTCTGCGAGGTCTGGTTATCGAAATATGGCCACCCAAAGTGATTTTACTGAAAATTGACCCAAATCTAAAAAAGTCATCGGATGCGGATGGAGGTATTTCCGCAACCAAGGCTCGTAACGCGTTGCGGTTTTCAATTCTAAATATAGAATTAACAGACCTTTCCATGGATGTGCCAAACTCAAAAATTTATTTTTTTCTTAAATTTTGGGAAAAATCATGGACTAACCACTTGTCTTTAAAAACCATTATTTTTTCGAAGTTCACCAATCCCACCGATATGTACATCAAACGAAAGGTCTATTCAATATCTACACACACCTGTAAGCCAAATCGTCCTGCGTGGTCTGGTTAGCGAAATATGGCCATCCAAAGTTATTTCACTGATTCCACAGATTTTTGAGCTTCAACTACCTAACAATGTATTTGGGTGGCGATATTTCCGAAACCAGGCCTTGTAAAAGGTTGCGGTTTCCAAAATTTCTAGTCAATTTTATAAGAGCTATTCACGGGTGAAAACCAGAAGGTTCTGCGAGGTCTGGTTATCGAAATATGGCCACCCAAAGTGATTTTACTGAAAATTGACCCAAATCTAAAAAAGTCATCGGATGCTAATGGAGATATTTCCGCAACCAAGGCTCGTAACGCGTTGCAGTTTTCAATTCTGAATAGAGAATTAACAGACCTTTCCATGGATGTGCCAAACTCAAAATTTTTTTTTCAATTAATTTTGGGAAAAATCATGGACTAACCACTTGTCTGAAAAAATCATTATTTTTTCGAAGTTCACCAATCCCATCGAGATATACATCAAACAAAAGGTCTGTTCAATACCTACACACACCTGTAAGCCAAATCGTCCTGCGTGGTCTGGTTAGCGAAATATGGCCATCCAAAGTGATTTCACTGATTCCACAGATTTTTGAGCTTCAACTACCTAACAATGTATTTGTGTGGCGATATTTCCGAAACCAGGCCTTGTAAAAGGTTGCGGTTTCCAAAAATTTCTAGTCAATTTTGTAAGAGCTATTCACGGGTGAAAACCAGAAGGTTCTGCGAGGTCTGGTTATCGAAATATGGCCACCCAAAGTGATTTTACTGAAAATTGACCCAAATCTAAAAAAGTCATCGGATGCGGATGGAGGATTTCCGCAACCAAGGCTCGTAACGCGTTGCGGTTTTCAATTCTAAATATAGAATTAACAGACCTTTCCATGGATGTGCCAAACTCAAAAATTTATTTTTTCTTAAATTTTGGGAAAAATCATGGACTAACCACTTGTCTTTAAAAACCATTATTTTTTCGAAGTTCACCAATCCCACCGAGATGTACATCAAACAAAAGGTCTATTCAATATCTACACACACCTGTAAGCCAAATCGTCCTGCGTGGTCTGGTTAGCGAAATATGGCCATCCAAAGTTATTTCACTGATTCCACAGATTTTTGAGCTTCAACTACCTAACAATGTATTTGGGTGGCGATATTTCCGAAACCAGGCCTTGTAAAAGGTTGCGGTTTCCAAAATTTCTAGTCAATTTTGTAAGAGCTATTCACGGGTGAAAACCAGAAGGTTCTGCGAGGTCTGGTTATCGAAATATGGCCACCCAAAGTGATTTTACTGAAAATTGACCCAAATCTAAAAAAGTCATCGGATGCGGATGGAGGTATTTCCGCAACCACGGCTCGTAACGCGTTGCGGTTTTCAATTCTAAATATAGAATTAACAGACCTTTCCATGGATGTGCCAAACTCAAAAATTTATTTTTTTCTTAAATTTTGGGAAAAATCATGGACTAACCACTTGTCTTTAAAAACCATTATTTTTTCGAAGTTCACCAATCCCACCGAGATGTACATCAAACGAAAGGTCTATTCAATATCTACACACACCTGTAAGCCAAATCGTCCTGCGTGGTCTGGTTAGCGAAATATGGCCATCCAAAGTTATTTCACTGATTCCACAGATTTTTGAGCTTCAACTACCTAACAATGTATTTGGGTGGCGATATTTCCGAAACCAGGCCTTGTAAAAGGTTGCGGTTTCCAAAATTTCTAGTCAATTTTATAAGAGCTATTCACGGGTGAAAACCAGAAGGTTCTGCGAGGTCTGGTTATCGAAATATGGCCACCCAAAGTGATTTTACTGAAAATTGACCCAAATCTAAAAAAGTCATCGGATGCGGATGGAGATATTTCCGCAACCAAGGCTCGTAACGCGTTGCAGTTTTCAATTCTGAATAGAGAATTCATAGACCTTTCCATGGATGTGCCAAACTCAAAATTTTTTTTTCAATTAATTTTGGGAAAAATCATGGACTAACCACTTGTCTGAAAAAATCATTATTTTTTCGAAGTTCACCAATCCCATCGAGATATACATCAAACGAAAGGTCTGTTCAATACCTACACACACCTGTAAGCCAAATCGTCCTGCGTGGTCTGGTTAGCGAAATATGGCCATCCAAAGTGATTTCACTGATTCCACAGATTTTTGAGCTTTAACTACCTAACAATGTATTTGGGTGGCGATATTTCCGAAACCAGGCCTTGTAAAAGGTTGCGGTTTCCAAAATTTCTAGTCAATTTTGTAAGAGCTATTCACGGGTGAAAACCAGAAGGTTCTGCGAGGTCTGGTTATCGAAATATGGCCACCCAAAGTGATTTTACTGAAAATTGACCCAAATCTAAAAAAGTCATCGGATGCTAATGGAGATATTTCCGCAACCAAGGCTCGTAACGCGTTGCAGTTTTCAATTCTGAATAGAGAATTAACAGACCTTTCCATGGATGTGCCAAACTCAAAATTTTTTTTTCAATTAATTTTGGGAAAAATCATGGACTAACCACTTGTCTGAAAAAATCATTATTTTTTCGAAGTTCACCAATCCCATCGAGATATACATCAAACAAAAGGTCTGTTCAATACCTACACACACCTGTAAGCCAAATCGTCCTGCGTGGTCTGGTTAGCGAAATATGGCCATCCAAAGTGATTTCACTGATTCCACAGATTTTTGAGCTTCAACTACTTAACAATGTATTTGTGTGGCGATATTTCCGAAACCAGGCCTTGTAAAAGGTTGCGGTTTCCAAAATTTCTAGTCAATTTTGTAAGAGCTATTCACGGGTGAAAACCAGAAGGTTCTGCGAGGTCTGGTTATCGAAATATGGCCACCCAAAGTGATTTTACTGAAAATTGACCCAAATCTAAAAAAGTCATCGGATGCGGATGGAGGTATTTCCGCAACCAAGGCTCGTAACGCGTTGCGGTTTTCAATTCTAAATATAGAATTAACAGACCTTTCCATGGATGTGCCAAACTCAAAAATTTATTTTTTTCTTAAATTTTGGGAAAAATCATGGACTAACCACTTGTCTTTAAAAACCATTATTTTTTCGAAGTTCACCAATCCCACCGAGATGTACATCAAACAAAAGGTCTATTCAATATCTACACACACCTGTAAGCCAAATCGTCCTGCGTGGTCTGGTTAGCGAAATATGGCCATCCAAAGTTATTTCACTGATTCCACAGATTTTTGAGCTTTAACTACCTAACAATGTATTTGGGTGGCGATATTTCCGAAACCAGGCCTTGTAAAAGGTTGCGGTTTCCAAAATTTCTAGTCAATTTTATAAGAGCTATTCACGGGTGAAAACCAGAAGGTTCTGCGAGGTCTGGTTATCGAAATATGGGCACCCAAAGTGATTTTACTGAAAATTGACCCAAATCTAAAAAAGTCATCGGATGCGGATGGAGATATTTCCGCAACCAAGTCTCGTAACGCGTTGCAGTTTTCAATTCTGAATAGAGAATTAACAGACCTTTCCATGGATGTGCCAAACTCAAAAATTTATTTTTTCTTAAATTTTGGGAAAAATCATGGACTAACCACTTGTCTTTAAAAACCATTATTTTTTCGAAGTTCACCAATCCCACCGAGATGTACATCAAACAAAAGGTCTATTCAATATCTACACACACCTGTAAGCCAAATCGTCCTGCGTGGTCTGGTTAGCGAAATATGGCCATCCAAAGTTATTTCACTGATTCCACAGATTTTTGAGCTTCAACTACCTAACAATGTATTTGGGTGGCGATATTTCCGAAACCAGGCCTTGTAAAAGGTTGCGGTTTCCAAAATTTCTAGTCAATTTTGTAAGAGCTATTCACGGGTGAAAACCAGAAGGTTCTGCGAGGTCTGGTTATCGAAATATGGCCACCCAAAGTGATTTTACTGAAAATTGACCCAAATCTAAAAAAGTCATCGGATGCGGATGGAGGTATTTCCGCAACCAAGGCTCGTAACGCGTTGCGGTTTTCAATTCTAAATATAGAATTAACAGACCTTTCCATGGATGTGCCAAACTCAAAAATTTATTTTTTTCTTAAATTTTGGGAAAAATCATGGACTAACCACTTGTCTTTAAAAACCATTATTTTTTCGAAGTTCACCAATCCCACCGAGATGTACATCAAACAAAAGGTCTATTCAATATCTACACACACCTGTAAGCCAAATCGTCCTGCGTGGTCTGGTTAGCGAAATATGGCCATCCAAAGTGATTTCACTGATTCCACAGATTTTTGAGCTTCAACTACCTAACAATGTATTTGGGTGGCGATATTTCCGAAACCAGGCCTTGTAAAAGGTTGCGGTTTCCAAAATTTCTAGTCAATTTTGTAAGAGCTATTCACGGGTGAAAACCAGAAGGTTCTGCGAGGTCTGGTTATCGAAATATGGCCACCCAAAGTGATTTTACTGAAAATTGACCCAAATCTAAAAAAGTCATCGGATGCGGATGGAGGTATTTCCGCAACCAAGGCTCGTAACGCGTTGCGGTTTTCAATTCTAAATATAGAATTAACAGACCTTTCCATGGATGTGCCAAACTCAAAAATTTATTTTTTTCTTAAATTTTGGGAAAAATCATGGACTAACCACTTGTCTTTAAAAACCATTATTTTTTCGAAGTTCACCAATCCCACCGAGATGTACATCAAACAAAAGGTCTATTCAATATCTACACACACCTGTAAGCCAAATCGTCCTGCGTGGTCTGGTTAGCGAAATATGGCCATCCAAAGTGATTTCACTGATTCCACAGATTTTTGAGCTTCAACTACCTAACAATGTATTTGGGTGGCGATATTTCCGAAACCAGGCCTTGTAAAAGGTTGCGGTTTCCAAAATTTCTAGTCAATTTTGTAAGAGCTATTCACGGGTGAAAACCAGAATGTTCTGCGAGGTCTGGTTATCGAAATATGGCCACCCAAAGTGATTTTACTGAAAATTGACCCAAATCTAAAAAAGTCATCGGATGCGGATGGAGATATTTCCGCAACCAAGTCTCGTAACGCATTGCAGTTTTCAATTCTGAATAGAGAATTAACAGACCTTTCCATGGATGTGCCAAACTCAAAAATTTATTTTTTCTTAAATTTTGGGAAAAATCATGGACTAACCACTTGTCTTTAAAAACCATTATTTTTTCGAAGTTCACCAATCCCACCGAGATGTACATCAAACAAAAGGTCTATTCAATATCTACACACACCTGTAAGCCAAATCGTCCTGCGTGGTCTGGTTAGCGAAATATGGCCATCCAAAGTGATTTCACTGATTCCACAGATTTTTGAGCTTCAACTACCTAACAATGTATTTGGGTGGCGATATTTCCGAAACCAGGCCTTGTAAAAGGTTGCGGTTTCCAAAATTTCTAGTCAATTTTGTAAGAGCTATTCACGGGTGAAAACCAGAAGGTTCTGCGAGGTCTGGTTATCGAAATATGGCCACCCAAAGTGATTTTACTGAAAATTGACCCAAATCTAAAAAAGTCATCGGATGCGGATGGAGATATTTCCGCAACCAAGGCTCGTAACGCGTTGCGGTTTTCAATTCTAAATATAGAATTAACAGACCTTTCCATGGATGTGCCAAACTCAAAAATTTATTTTTTCTTAAATTTTGGGAAAAATCATGGACTAACCACTTGTCTTTAAAAACCATTATTTTTTCGAAGTTCACCAATCCCACCGAGATGTACATCAAACAAAAGGTCTATTCAATATCTACACACACCTGTAAGCCAAATCGTCCTGCGTGGTCTGGTTAGCGAAATATGGCCATCCAAAGTGATTTCACTGATTCCACAGATTTTTGAGCTTCAACTACCTAACAATGTATTTGGGTGGCGATATTTCCGAAACCAGGCCTTGTAAAAGGTTGCGGTTTCCAAAATTTCTAGTCAATTTTGTAAGAGCTATTCACGGGTGAAAACCAGAAGGTTCTGCGAGGTCTGGTTATCGAAATATGGCCACCCAAAGTGATTTTACTGAAAATTGACCCAAATCTAAAAAAGTCATCGGATGCGGATGGAGATATTTCCGCAACCAAGGCTCGTAACGCGTTGCAGTTTTCAATTCTGAATAGAGAATTCATAGACCTTTCCATGGATGTGCCAAACTCAAAATTTTTTTTTCAATTAATTTTGGGAAAAATCATGGACTAACCACTTGTCTGAAAAAATCATTATTTTTTCGAAGTTCACCAATCCCATCGAGATATACATCAAACGAAAGGTCTGTTCAATACCTACACACACCTGTGAGCCAAATCGTCCTGCGTGGTCTGGTTAGCGAAATATGGCCATCCAAAGTGATTTCACTGATTCCACAGATTTTTGAGCTTTAACTACCTAACAATGTATTTGGGTGGCGATATTTCCGAAACCAGGCCTTGTAAAAGGTTGCGGTTTCCAAAATTTCTAGTCAATTTTGTAAGAGCTATTCACGGGTGAAAACCAGAAGGTTCTGCGAGGTCTGGTTATCGAAATATGGCCACCCAAAGTGATTTTACTGAAAATTGACCCAAATCTAAAAAAGTCATCGGATGCTAATGGAGATATTTCCGCAACCAAGGCTCGTAACGCGTTGCAGTTTTCAATTCTGAATAGAGAATTAACAGACCTTTCCATGGATGTGCCAAACTCAAAATTTTTTTTTCAATTAATTTTGGGAAAAATCATGGACTAACCACTTGTCTGAAAAAATCATTATTTTTTCGAAGTTCACCAATCCCATCGAGATATACATCAAACAAAAGGTCTGTTCAATACCTACACACACCTGTAAGCCAAATCGTCCTGCGTGGTCTGGTTAGCGAAATATGGCCATCCAAAGTGATTTCACTGATTCCACAGATTTTTGAGCTTCAACTACTTAACAATGTATTTGTGTGGCGATATTTCCGAAACCAGGCCTTGTAAAAGGTTGCGGTTTCCAAAATTTCTAGTCAATTTTGTAAGAGCTATTCACGGGTGAAAACCAGAAGGTTCTGCGAGGTCTGGTTATCGAAATATGGCCACCCAAAGTGATTTTACTGAAAATTGACCCAAATCTAAAAAAAGTCATCGGATGCGGATGGAGGTATTTCCGCAACCAAGGCTCGTAACGCGTTGCGGTTTTCAATTCTAAATATAGAATTAACAGACCTTTCCATGGATGTGCCAAACTCAAAAATTTATTTTTTTCTTAAATTTTGGGAAAAATCATGGACTAACCACTTGTCTTTAAAAACCATTATTTTTTCGAAGTTCACCAATCCCACCGAGATGTACATCAAACAAAAGGTCTATTCAATATCTACACACACCTGTAAGCCAAATCGTCCTGCGTGGTCTGGTTAGCGAAATATGGCCATCCAAAGTTATTTCACTGATTCCACAGATTTTTGAGCTTTAACTACCTAACAATGTATTTGGGTGGCGATATTTCCGAAACCAGGCCTTGTAAAAGGTTGCGGTTTCCAAAATTTCTAGTCAATTTTATAAGAGCTATTCACGGGTGAAAACCAGAAGGTTCTGCGAGGTCTGGTTATCGAAATATGGGCACCCAAAGTGATTTTACTGAAAATTGACCCAAATCTAAAAAAGTCATCGGATGCGGATGGAGATATTTCCGCAACCAAGTCTCGTAACGCGTTGCAGTTTTCAATTCTGAATAGAGAATTAACAGACCTTTCCATGGATGTGCCAAACTCAAAAATTTATTTTTCTTAAATTTTGGGAAAAATCATGGACTAACCACTTGTCTTTAAAAACCATTATTTTTTCGAAGTTCACCAATCCCACCGAGATGTACATCAAACAAAAGGTCTATTCAATATCTACACACACCTGTAAGCCAAATCGTCCTGCGTGGTCTGGTTAGCGAAATATGGCCATCCAAAGTTATTTCACTGATTCCACAGATTTTTGAGCTTCAACTACCTAACAATGTATTTGGGTGGCGATATTTCCGAAACCAGGCCTTGTAAAAGGTTGCGGTTTCCAAAATTTCTAGTCAATTTTGTAAGAGCTATTCACGGGTGAAAACCAGAAGGTTCTGCGAGGTCTGGTTATCGAAATATGGCCACCCAAAGTGATTTTACTGAAAATTGACCCAAATCTAAAAAAGTCATCGGATGCGGATGGAGGTATTTCCGCAACCAAGGCTCGTAACGCGTTGCGGTTTTCAATTCTAAATATAGAATTAACAGACCTTTCCATGGATGTGCCAAACTCAAAAATTTATTTTTTTCTTAAATTTTGGGAAAAATCATGGACTAACCACTTGTCTTTAAAAACCATTATTTTTTCGAAGTTCACCAATCCCACCGAGATGTACATCAAACAAAAGGTCTATTCAATATCTACACACACCTGTAAGCCAAATCGTCCTGCGTGGTCTGGTTAGCGAAATATGCCATCCAAAGTGATTTCACTGATTCCACAGATTTTTGAGCTTCAACTACCTAACAATGTATTTGGGTGGCGATATTTCCGAAACCAGGCCTTGTAAAAGGTTGCGGTTTCCAAAATTTCTAGTCAATTTTGTAAGAGCTATTCACGGGTGAAAACCAGAATGTTCTGCGAGGTCTGGTTATCGAAATATGGCCACCCAAAGTGATTTTACTGAAAATTGACCCAAATCTAAAAAAGTCATCGGATGCGGATGGAGGTATTTCCGCAACCAAGGCTCGTAACGCGTTGCGGTTTTCAATTCTAAATATAGAATTAACAGACCTTTCCATGGATGTGCCAAACTCAAAAATTTATTTTTTTCTTAAATTTTGGGAAAAATCATGGACTAACCACTTGTCTTTAAAAACCATTATTTTTTTGAAGTTCACCACGCCCACCGAGATGTACATCAAACAAAAGGTCTATTCAATATCTACACACACCTGTAAGCCAAATCGTCCTGCGTGGTCTGGTTAGCGAAATATGGCCATCCAAAGTGATTTCACTGATTCCACAGATTTTTGAGCTTCAACTACCTAACAATGTATTTGGGTGGCGATATTTCCGAAACCAGGCCTTGTAAAAGGTTGCGGTTTCCAAAATTTCTAGTCAATTTTGTAAGAGCTATTCACGGGTGAAAACCAGAATGTTCTGCGAGGTCTGGTTATCGAAATATGGCCACCCAAAGTGATTTTACTGAAAATTGACCCAAATCTAAAAAAGTCATCGGATGCGGATGGAGATATTTCCGCAACCAAGTCTCGTAACGCATTGCAGTTTTCAATTCTGAATAGAGAATTAACAGACCTTTCCATGGATGTGCCAAACTCAAAAATTTATTTTTTCTTAAATTTTGGGAAAAATCATGGACTAACCACTTGTCTTTAAAAACCATTATTTTTTCGAAGTTCACCAATCCCACCGAGATGTACATCAAACAAAAGGTCTATTCAATATCTACACACACCTGTAAGCCAAATCGTCCTGCGTGGTCTGGTTAGCGAAATATGGCCATCCAAAGTGATTTCACTGATTCCACAGATTTTTGAGCTTCAACTACCTAACAATGTATTTGGGTGGCGATATTTCCGAAACCAGGCCTTGTAAAAGGTTGCGGTTTCCAAAATTTCTAGTCAATTTTGTAAGAGCTATTCACGGGTGAAAACCAGAAGGTTCTGCGAGGTCTGGTTATCGAAATATGGCCACCCAAAGTGATTTTACTGAAAATTGACCCAAATCTAAAAAAGTCATCGGATGCGGATGGAGATATTTCCGCAACCAAGGCTCGTAACGCGTTGCGGTTTTCAATTCTAAATATAGAATTAACAGACCTTTCCATGGATGTGCCAAACTCAAAAATTTATTTTTTCTTAAATTTTGGGAAAAATCATGGACTAACCACTTGTCTTTAAAAACCATTATTTTTTCGAAGTTCACCAATCCCACCGAGATGTACATCAAACAAAAGGTCTATTCAATATCTACACACACCTGTAAGCCAAATCGTCCTGCGTGGTCTGGTTAGCGAAATATGGCCATCCAAAGTGATTTCACTGATTCCACAGATTTTTGAGCTTCAACTACCTAACAATGTATTTGGGTGGCGATATTTCCGAAACCAGGCCTTGTAAAAGGTTGCGGTTTCCAAAATTTCTAGTCAATTTTGTAAGAGCTATTCACGGGTGAAAACCAGAAGGTTCTGCGAGGTCTGGTTATCGAAATATGGCCACCCAAAGTGATTTTACTGAAAATTGACCCAAATCTAAAAAAGTCATCGGATGCGGATGGAGATATTTCCGCAACCAAGGCTCGTAACGCGTTGCAGTTTTCAATTCTGAATAGAGAATTCATAGACCTTTCCATGGATGTGCCAAACTCAAAATTTTTTTTTCAATTAATTTTGGGAAAAATCATGGACTAACCACTTGTCTGAAAAAATCATTATTTTTTCGAAGTTCACCAATCCCATCGAGATATACATCAAACGAAAGGTCTGTTCAATACCTACACACACCTGTAAGCCAAATCGTCCTGCGTGGTCTGGTTAGCGAAATATGGCCATCCAAAGTGATTTCACTGATTCCACAGATTTTTGAGCTTTAACTACCTAACAATGTATTTGGGTGGCGATATTTCCGAAACCAGGCCTTGTAAAAGGTTGCGGTTTCCAAAATTTCTAGTCAATTTTGTAAGAGCTATTCACGGGTGAAAACCAGAAGGTTCTGCGAGGTCTGGTTATCGAAATATGGCCACCCAAAGTGATTTTACTGAAAATTGACCCAAATCTAAAAAAGTCATCGGATGCTAATGGAGATATTTCCGCAACCAAGGCTCGTAACGCGTTGCAGTTTTCAATTCTGAATAGAGAATTAACAGACCTTTCCATGGATGTGCCAAACTCAAAATTTTTTTTTCAATTAATTTTGGGAAAAATCATGGACTAACCACTTGTCTGAAAAAATCATTATTTTTTCGAAGTTCACCAATCCCATCGAGATATACATCAAACAAAAGGTCTGTTCAATACCTACACACACCTGTAAGCCAAATCGTCCTGCGTGGTCTGGTTAGCGAAATATGGCCATCCAAAGTGATTTCACTGATTCCACAGATTTTTGAGCTTCAACTACCTAACAATGTATTTGTGTGGCGATATTTCCGAAACCAGGCCTTGTAAAAGGTTGCGGTTTCCAAAATTTCTAGTCAATTTTGTAAGAGCTATTCACGGGTGAAAACCAGAAGGTTCTGCGAGGTCTGGTTATCGAAATATGGCCACCCAAAGTGATTTTACTGAAAATTGACCCAAATCTAAAAAAGTCATCGGATGCGGATGGAGGTATTTCCGCAACCAAGGCTCGTAACGCGTTGCGGTTTTCAATTCTAAATATAGAATTAACAGACCTTTCCATGGATGTGCCAAACTCAAAAATTTATTTTTTTCTTAAATTTTGGGAAAAATCATGGACTAACCACTTGTCTTTAAAAACCATTATTTTTTCGAAGTTCACCAATCCCACCGAGATGTACATCAAACAAAAGGTCTATTCAATATCTACACACACCTGTAAGCCAAATCGTCCTGCGTGGTCTGGTTAGCGAAATATGGCCATCCAAAGTTATTTCACTGATTCCACAGATTTTTGAGCTTTAACTACCTAACAATGTATTTGGGTGGCGATATTTCCGAAACCAGGCCTTGTAAAAGGTTGAGGTTTCCAAAATTTCTAGTCAATTTTATAAGAGCTATTCACGGGTGAAAACCAGAAGGTTCTGCGAGGTCTGGTTATCGAAATATGGGCACCCAAAGTGATTTTACTGAAAATTGACCCAAATCTAAAAAAGTCATCGGATGCGGATGGAGATATTTCCGCAACCAAGTCTCGTAACGCGTTGCAGTTTTCAATTCTGAATAGAGAATTAACAGACCTTTCCATGGATGTGCCAAACTCAAAAATTTATTTTTTCTTAAATTTTGGGAAAAATCATGGACTAACCACTTGTCTTTAAAAACCATTATTTTTTCGAAGTTCACCAATCCCACCGAGATGTACATCAAACAAAAGGTCTATTCAATATCTACACACACCTGTAAGCCAAATCGTCCTGCGTGGTCTGGTTAGCGAAATATGGCCATCCAAAGTTATTTCACTGATTCCACAGATTTTTGAGCTTCAACTACCTAACAATGTATTTGGGTGGCGATATTTCCGAAACCAGGCCTTGTAAAAGGTTGCGGTTTCCAAAATTTCTAGTCAATTTTGTAAGAGCTATTCACGGGTGAAAACCAGAAGGTTCTGCGAGGTCTGGTTATCGAAATATGGCCACCCAAAGTGATTTTACTGAAAATTGACCCAAATCTAAAAAAGTCATCGGATGCGGATGGAGGTATTTCCGCAACCAAGGCTCGTAACGCGTTGCGGTTTTCAATTCTAAATATAGAATTAACAGACCTTTCCATGGATGTGCCAAACTCAAAAATTTATTTTTTTCTTAAATTTTGGGAAAAATCATGGACTAACCACTTGTCTTTAAAAACCATTATTTTTTCGAAGTTCACCAATCCCACCGAGATGTACATCAAACAAAAGGTCTATTCAATATCTACACACACCTGTAAGCCAAATCGTCCTGCGTGGTCTGGTTAGCGAAATATGGCCATCCAAAGTGATTTCACTGATTCCACAGATTTTTGAGCTTCAACTACCTAACAATGTATTTGGGTGGCGATATTTCCGAAACCAGGCCTTGTAAAAGGTTGCGGTTTCCAAAATTTCTAGTCAATTTTGTAAGAGCTATTCACGGGTGAAAACCAGAATGTTCTGCGAGGTCTGGTTATCGAAATATGGCCACCCAAAGTGATTTTACTGAAAATTGACCCAAATCTAAAAAAGTCATCGGATGCGGATGGAGATATTTCCGCAACCAAGTCTCGTAACGCATTGCAGTTTTCAATTCTGAATAGAGAATTAACAGACCTTTCCATGGATGTGCCAAACTCAAAAATTTATTTTTTCTTAAATTTTGGGAAAAATCATGGACTAACCACTTGTCTTTAAAAACCATTATTTTTTCGAAGTTCACCAATCCCACCGAGATGTACATCAAACAAAAGGTCTATTCAATATCTACACACACCTGTAAGCCAAATCGTCCTGCGTGGTCTGGTTAGCGAAATATGGCCATCCAAAGTGATTTCACTGATTCCACAGATTTTTGAGCTTCAACTACCTAACAATGTATTTGGGTGGCGATATTTCCGAAACCAGGCCTTGTAAAAGGTTGCGGTTTCCAAAATTTCTAGTCAATTTTGTAAGAGCTATTCACGGGTGAAAACCAGAAGGTTCTGCGAGGTCTGGTTATCGAAATATGGCCACCCAAAGTGATTTTACTGAAAATTGACCCAAATCTAAAAAAGTCATCGGATGCGGATGGAGATATTTCCGCAACCAAGGCTCGTAACGCGTTGCGGTTTTCAATTCTATATTTAGAATTAACAGACCTTTCCATGGATGTGCCAAACTCAAAAATTTATTTTTTCTTAAATTTTGGGAAAAATCATGGACTAACCACTTGTCTTTAAAAACCATTATTTTTTCGAAGTTCACCAATCCCACCGAGATGTACATCAAACAAAAGGTCTATTCAATATCTACACACACCTGTAAGCCAAATCGTCCTGCGTGGTCTGGTTAGCGAAATATGGCCATCCAAAGTTATTTCACTGATTCCACAGATTTTTGAGCTTCAACTACCTAACAATGTATTTGGGTGGCGATATTTCCGAAACCAGGCCTTGTAAAAGGTTGCGGTTTCCAAAATTTCTAGTCAATTTTGTAAGAGCTATTCACGGGTGAAAACCAGAATGTTCTGCGAGGTCTGGTTATCGAAATATGGCCACCCAAAGTGATTTTACTGAAAATTGACCCAAATCTAAATAAGTCATTTGATGCTAATGGAGATATTTCCGCAACCAAGTCTCGTAACGCATTGCAGTTTTCAATTCTGAATAGAGAATTAACAGACCTTTCCATGGATGTGCCAAACTCAAAAATTTATTTTTTCTTAAATTTTGGGAAAAATCATGGACTAACCACTTGTCTTTAAAAACCATTATTTTTTCGAAGTTCACCAATCCCACCGAGATGTACATCAAACAAAAGGTCTATTCAATATCTACACACACCTGTAAGCCAAATCGTCCTGCGTGGTCTGGTTAGCGAAATATGGCCATCCAAAGTGATTTCACTGATTCCACAGATTTTTGAGCTTCAACTACCTAACAATGTATTTGTGTGGCGATATTTCCGAAACCAGGCCTTGTAAAAGGTTGCGGTTTCCAAAATTTCTAGTCAATTTTGTAAGAGCTATTCACGGGTGAAAACCAGAAGGTTCTGCGAGGTCTGGTTATCGAAATATGGCCACCCAAACTGATTTTACTGAAAATTGACCCAAATCTAAAAAAGTCATCGGATGCGGATGGAGGTATTTCCGCAACCAAGGCTCGTAACGCGTTGCGGTTTTCAATTCTAAATATAGAATTAACAGACCTTTCCATGGATGTGCCAAACTCAAAAATTTATTTTTTTCTTAAATTTTGGGAAAAATCATGGACTAACCACTTGTCTTTAAAAACCATTATTTTTTCGAAGTTCACCAATCCCACCGAGATGTACATCAAACAAAAGGTCTATTCAATATCTACACACATCTGTAAGCCAAATCGTCCTGCGTGGTCTGGTTAGCGAAATATGGTCATCCAAAGTTATTTCACTGATTCCACAGATTTTTGAGCTTCAACTACCTAACAATGTATTTGGGTGGCGATATTTCCGAAACCAGGCCTTGTAAAAGGTTGCGGTTTCCAAAATTTCTAGTCAATTTTGTAAGAGCTATTCACGGGTGAAAACCAGAAGGTTCTGCGAGGTCTGGTTATCGAAATATGGCCACCCAAAGTGATTTTACTGAAAATTGACCCAAATCTAAAAAAGTCATCGGATGCGGATGGAGATATTTCCGCAACCAAGTCTCGTAACGCGTTGCAGTTTTCAATTCTGAATAGAGAATTAACAGACCTTTCCATGGATGTGCCAAACTCAAAAATTTATTTTTTCTTAAATTTTGGGAAAAATCATGGACTAACCACTTGTCTTTAAAAACCATTATTTTTTCGAAGTTCACCAATCCCACCGAGATGTACATCAAACAAAAGGTCTATTCAATATCTACACACACCTGTAAGCCAAATCGTCCTGCGTGGTCTGGTTAGCGAAATATGGCCATCCAAAGTGATTTCACTGATTCCACAGATTTTTGAGCTTCAACTACCTAACAATGTATTTGTGTGGCGATATTTCCGAAACCAGGCCTTGTAAAAGGTTGCGGTTTCCAAAATTTCTAGTCAATTTTGTAAGAGCTATTCACGGGTGAAAACCAGAAGGTTCTGCGAGGTCTGGTTATCGAAATATGGCCACCCAAAGTGATTTTACTGAAAATTGACCCAAATCTAAAAAAGTCATCGGATGCGGATGGAGATATTTCCGCAACCAAGGCTCGTAACGCGTTGCGGTTTTCAATTCTAAATATAGAATTAACAGACCTTTCCATGGATGTGCCAAACTCAAAAATTTATTTTTTCTTAAATTTTGGGAAAAATCATGGACTAACCACTTGTCTTTAAAAACCATTATTTTTTCGAAGTTCACCAATCCCACCGAGATGTACATCAAACAAAAGGTCTATTCAATATCTACACACACCTGTAAGCCAAATCGTCCTGCGTGGTCTGGTTAGCGAAATATGGCCATCCAAAGTTATTTCACTGATTCCACAGATTTTTGAGCTTCAACTACCTAACAATGTATTTGGGTGGCGATATTTCCGAAACCAGGCCTTGTAAAAGGTTGCGGTTTCCAAAATTTCTAGTCAATTTTGTAAGAGCTATTCACGGGTGAAAACCAGAATGTTCTGCGAGGTCTGGTTATCGAAATATGGCCACCCAAAGTGATTTTACTGAAAATTGACCCAAATCTAAAAAAGTCATCGGATGCTAATGGAGATATTTCCGCAACCAAGTCTCGTAACGCATTGCAGTTTTCAATTCTGAATAGAGAATTAACAGACCTTTCCATGGATGTGCCAAACTCAAAAATTTATTTTTTCTTAAATTTTGGGAAAAATCATGGACTAACCACTTGTCTTTAAAAACCATTATTTTTTCGAAGTTCACCAATCCCACCGAGATGTACATCAAACAAAAGGTCTATTCAATATCTACACACACCTGTAAGCCAAATCGTCCTGCGTGGTCTGGTTAGCGAAATATGGCCATCCAAAGTGATTTCACTGATTCCACAGATTTTTGAGCTTCAACTACCTAACAATGTATTTGTGTGGCGATATTTCCGAAACCAGGCCTTGTAAAAGGTTGCGGTTTCCAAAATTTCTAGTCAATTTTGTAAGAGCTATTCACGGGTGAAAACCAGAAGGTTCTGCGAGGTCTGGTTATCGAAATATGGCCACCCAAACTGATTTTACTGAAAATTGACCCAAATCTAAAAAAGTCATCGGATGCGGATGGAGGTATTTCCGCAACCAAGGCTCGTAACGCGTTGCGGTTTTCAATTCTAAATATAGAATTAACAGACCTTTCCATGGATGTGCCAAACTCAAAAATTTATTTTTTTCTTAAATTTTGGGAAAAATCATGGACTAACCACTTGTCTTTAAAAACCATTATTTTTTCGAAGTTCACCAATCCCACCGAGATGTACATCAAACAAAAGGTCTATTCAATATCTACACACATCTGTAAGCCAAATCGTCCTGCGTGGTCTGGTTAGCGAAATATGGTCATCCAAAGTTATTTCACTGATTCCACAGATTTTTGAGCTTCAACTACCTAACAATGTATTTGGGTGGCGATATTTCCGAAACCAGGCCTTGTAAAAGGTTGCGGTTTCCAAAATTTCTAGTCAATTTTGTAAGAGCTATTCACGGGTGAAAACCAGAAGGTTCTGCGAGGTCTGGTTATCGAAATATGGCCACCCAAAGTGATTTTACTGAAAATTGACCCAAATCTAAAAAAGTCATCGGATGCGGATGGAGATATTTCCGCAACCAAGTCTCGTAACGCGTTGCAGTTTTCAATTCTGAATAGAGAATTAACAGACCTTTCCATGGATGTGCCAAACTCAAAAATTTATTTTTTCTTAAATTTTGGGAAAAATCATGGACTAACCACTTGTCTTTAAAAACCATTATTTTTTCGAAGTTCACCAATCCCACCGAGATGTACATCAAACAAAAGGTCTATTCAATATCTACACACACCTGTAAGCCAAATCGTCCTGCGTGGTCTGGTTAGCGAAATATGGCCATCCAAAGTGATTTCACTGATTCCACAGATTTTTGAGCTTCAACTACCTAACAATGTATTTGTGTGGCGATATTTCCGAAACCAGGCCTTGTAAAAGGTTGCGGTTTCCAAAATTTCTAGTCAATTTTGTAAGAGCTATTCACGGGTGAAAACCAGAAGGTTCTGCGAGGTCTGGTTATCGAAATATGGCCACCCAAACTGATTTTACTGAAAATTGACCCAAATCTAAAAAAGTCATCGGATGCGGATGGAGGTATTTCCGCAACCAAGGCTCGTAACGCGTTGCGGTTTTCAATTCTAAATATAGAATTAACAGACCTTTCCATGGATGTGCCAAACTCAAAAATTTATTTTTTTCTTAAATTTTGGGAAAAATCATGGACTAACCACTTGTCTTTAAAAACCATTATTTTTTCGAAGTTCACCAATCCCACCGAGATGTACATCAAACAAAAGGTCTATTCAATATATACACACATCTGTAAGCCAAATCGTCCTGCGTGGTCTGGTTAGCGAAATATGGTCATCCAAAGTTATTTCACTGATTCCACAGATTTTTGAGCTTCAACTACCTAACAATGTATTTGGGTGGCGATATTTCCGAAACCAGGCCTTGTAAAAGGTTGCGGTTTCCAAAATTTCTAGTCAATTTTGTAAGAGCTATTCACGGGTGAAAACCAGAAGGTTCTGCGAGGTCTGGTTATCGAAATATGGCCACCCAAAGTGATTTTACTGAAAATTGACCCAAATCTAAAAAAGTCATCGGATGCGGATGGAGATATTTCCGCAACCAAGTCTCGTAACGCGTTGCAGTTTTCAATTCTGAATAGAGAATTAACAGACCTTTCCATGGATGTGCCAAACTCAAAAATTTATTTTTTCTTAAATTTTGGGAAAAATCATGGACTAACCACTTGTCTTTAAAAACCATTATTTTTTCGAAGTTCACCAATCCCACCGAGATGTACATCAAACAAAAGGTCTATTCAATATCTACACACACCTGTAAGCCAAATCGTCCTGCGTGGTCTGGTTAGCGAAATATGGCCATCCAAAGTGATTTCACTGATTCCACAGATTTTTGAGCTTCAACTACCTAACAATGTATTTGGGTGGCGATATTTCCGAAACCAGGCCTTGTAAAAGGTTGCGGTTTCCAAAATTTCTAGTCAATTTTGTAAGAGCTATTCACGGGTGAAAACCAGAATGTTCTGCGAGGTCTGGTTATCGAAATATGGCCACCCAAAGTGATTTTACTGAAAATTGACCCAAATCTAAAAAAGTCATCGGATGCGGATGGAGATATTTCCGCAACCAAGTCTCGTAACGCGTTGCAGTTTTCAATTCTGAATAGAGAATTAACAGACCTTTCCATGGATGTGCCAAACTCAAAAATTTATTTTTTCTTAAATTTTGGGAAAAATCATGGACTAACCACTTGTCTTTAAAAACCATTATTTTTTCGAAGTTCACCAATCCCACCGAGATGTACATCAAACAAAAGGTCTATTCAATATCTACACACACCTGTAAGCCAAATCGTCCTGCGTGGTCTGGTTAGCGAAATATGGCCATCCAAAGTGATTTCACTGATTCCACAGATTTTTGAGCTTCAACTACCTAACAATGTATTTGGGTGGCGATATTTCCGAAACCAGGCCTTGTAAAAGGTTGCGGTTTCCAAAATTTCTAGTCAATTTTGTAAGAGCTATTCACGGGTGAAAACCAGAAGGTTCTGCGAGGTCTGGTTATCGAAATATGGCCACCCAAAGTGATTTTACTGAAAATTGACCCAAATCTAAAAAAGTCATCGGATGCTAATGGAGATATTTCCGCAACCAAGGCTCGTAACGCGTTGCAGTTTTCAATTCTGAATAGAGAATTAACAGACCTTTCCATGGATGTGCCAAACTCAAAATTTTTTTTTCAATTAATTTTGGGAAAAATCATGGACTAACCACTTGTCTGAAAAAATCATTATTTTTTCGAAGTTCACCAATCCCATCGAGATATACATCAAACGAAAGGTCTATTCAATACCTACGCACACCTGTAAGCCAAATCGTCCTGCGTGGTCTGGTTAGCGAAATATGGCCATCCAAAGTGATTTCACTGATTCCACAGATTTTTGAGCTTCAACTACCTAACAATGTATTTGGGTGGCGATATTTCCGAAACCAGGCCTTGTAAAAGGTTGCGGTTTCCAAAATTTCTAGTCAATTTTGTAAGAGCTATTCACGGGTGAAAACCAGAAGGTTCTGCGAGGTCTGGTTATCGAAATATGGCCACCCAAAGTGATTTTACTGAAAATTGACCCAAATCTTAAAAAGTCATCGGATGCGGATGGAGATATTTCCGCAACCAAGGCTCGTAACGCGTTGCAGTTTTCAATTCTGAATAGAGAATTAACAGACCTTTCCATGGATGTGCCAAACTCAAAATTTTTTTTTCAATTAATTTTGGGAAAAATCATGGACTAACCACTTGTCTTTAAAAATCATTATTTTTTCGAAGTTCACCAATCCCACCAAGATGTACATCAAACAAAAGGTCTATTCAATATCTACACACACCTGTAAGCCAAATCGTCCTGCGTGGTCTGGTTAGCGAAATATGGCCATCCAAAGTGATTTCACTGATTCCACAGATTTTTGAGCTTCAACTACCTAACAATGTATTTGGGTGGCGATATTTCCGAAACCAGGCCTTGTAAAAGGTTGCGGTTTCCAAAATTTCTAGTCAATTTTGTAAGAGCTATTCACGGGTGAAAACCAGAAGGTTCTGCGAGGTCTGGTTATCGAAATATGGCCACCCAAAGTGATTTTACTGAAAATTGACCCAAATCTAAAAAAGTCATCGGATGCGGATGGAGATATTTCCGCAACCAAGGCTCTTAACGCGTTGCAGTTTTCAATTCTGAATAGAGAATTAACAGACCTTTCCATGGATGTGCCAAACTCAAAATTTTTTTTTCAATTAATTTTGGGAAAAATCATGGACTAACCACTTGTCTGAAAAAATCATTATTTTTTCGAAGTTCACCAATCCCATCGAGATATACATCAAACGAAAGGTCTGTTCAATACCTACACACACCTGTAAGCCAAATCGTCCTGCGTGGTCTGGTTAGCGAAATATGGCCATCCAAAGTGATTTCACTGATTCCACAGATTTTTGAGCTTCAACTACCTAACAATGTATTTGTGTGGCGATATTTCCGAAACCAGGCCTTGTAAAAGGTTGCGGTTTCCAAAATTTCTAGTCAATTTTGTAAGAGCTATTCACGGGTGAAAACCAGAAGGTTCTGCGAGGTCTGGTTATCGAAATATGGCCACCCAAAGTGATTTTACTGAAAATTGACCCAAATCTTAAAAAGTCATCGGATGCGGATGGAGATATTTCCGCAACCAAGGCTCGTAACGCGTTGCAGTTTTCAATTCTGAATAGAGAATTAACAGACCTTTCCATGGATGTGCCAAACTCAAAATTTTTTTTTCAATTAATTTTGGGAAAAATCATGGACTAACCACTTGTCTTTAAAAACCATTATTTTTTCGAAGTTCACCAATCCCACCAAGATGTACATCAAACAAAAGGTCTATTCAATATCTACACACACCTGTAAGCCAAATCGTCCTGCGTGGTCTGGTTAGCGAAATATGGCCATCCAAAGTGATTTCACTGATTCCACAGATTTTTGAGCTTCAACTACCTAACAATGTATTTGGGGGGCGATATTTCCGAAACCAGGCCTTGTAAAAGGTTGCGGTTTCCAAAATTTCTAGTCAATTTTGTAAGAGCTATTCACGGGTGAAAACCAGAAGGTTCTGCGAGGTCTGGTTATCGAAATATGGCCACCCAAAGTGATTTTACTGAAAATTGACCCAAATCTTAAAAAGTCATCGGATGCGGATGGAGATATTTCCGCAACCAAGGCTCGTAACGCGTTGCAGTTTTCAATTCTGAATAGAGAATTAACAGACCTTTCCATGGATGTGCCAAACTCAAAATTTTTTTTTCAATTAATTTTGGGAAAAATCATGGACTAACCACTTGTCTTTAAAAACCATTATTTTTTCGAAGTTCACCAATCCCACCAAGATGTACATCAAACAAAAGGTCTATTCAATATCTACACACACCTGTAAGCCAAATCGTCCTGCGTGGTCTGGTTAGCGAAATATGGCCATCCAAAGTGATTTCACTGATTCCACAGATTTTTGAGCTTCAACTACCTAACAATGTATTTGGGTGGCGATATTTCCGAAACCAGGCCTTGTAAAAGGTTGCGGTTTCCAAAATTTCTAGTCAATTTTGTAAGAGCTATTCACGGGTGAAAACCAGAAGGTTCTGCGAGGTCTGGTTATCGAAATATGGCCACCCAAAGTGATTTTACTGAAAATTGACCCAAATCTAAAAAAGTCATCGGATGCGGATGGAGATATTTCCGCAACCAAGGCTCGTAACGCGTTGCGGTTTTCAATTCTAAATATAGAATTAACAGACCTTTCCATGGATGTGCCAAACTCAAAAATTTATTTTTTCTTAAATTTTGGGAAAAATCATGGACTAACCACTTGTCTTTAAAAACCATTATTTTTTCGAAGTTCACCAATCCCACCGAGATGTACATCAAACAAAAGGTCTATTCAATATCTACACACACCTGTAAGCCAAATCGTCCTGCGTGGTCTGGTTAGCGAAATATGGCCATCCAAAGTTATTTCACTGATTCCACAGATTTTTGAGCTTCAACTACCTAACAATGTATTTGGGTGGCGATATTTCCGAAACCAGGCCTTGTAAAAGGTTGCGGTTTCCAAAATTTCTAGTCAATTTTGTAAGAGCTATTCACGGGTGAAAACCAGAAGGTTCTGCGAGGTCTGGTTATCGAAATATGGCCACCCAAAGTGATTTTACTGAAAATTGACCAAAATCTAAAAAAGTCATCGGATGCGGATGGAGATGTTTCCGCAACCAAGGCTCGTAACGCGTTGCAGTTTTCAATTCTGAATAGAGAATTAACAGACCTTTCCATGGATGTGCCAAACTCAAAATTTTTTTTTCAATTAATTTTGGGAAAAATCATGGACTAACCACTTGTCTGAAAAAATCATTATTTTTTCGAAGTTCACCAATCCCATCGAGATATACATCAAACGAAAGGTCTGTTCAATACCTACACACACCTGTAAGCCAAATCGTCCTGCGTGGTCTGGTTAGCGAAATATGGCCATCCAAAGTGATTTCACTGATTCCACAGATTTTTGAGCTTCAACTACCTAACAATGTATTTGGGTGGCGATATTTCCGAAACCAGGCCTTGTAAAAGGTTGCGGTTTCCAAAATTTCTAGTCAATTTTGTAAGAGCTATTCACGGGTGAAAACCAGAAGGTTCTGCGAGGTCTGGTTATCGAAATATGGCCACCCAAAGTGATTTTACTGAAAATTGACCCAAATCTAAAAAAGTCATCGGATGCTAATGGAGATATTTCCGCAACCAAGGCTCGTAACGCGTTGCAGTTTTCAATTCTGAATAGAGAATTAACAGACCTTTCCATGGATGTGCCAAACTCAAAATTTTTTTTTCAATTAATTTTGGGAAAAATCATGGACTCACTTGTCTGAAAAAATCATTATTTTTTCGAAGTTCACCAATCCCATCGAGATATACATCAAACGAAAGGTCTGTTCAATACCTACGCACACCTGTAAGCCAAATCGTCCTGCGTGGTCTGGTTAGCGAAATATGGCCATCCAAAGTGATTTCACTGATTCCACAGATTTTTGAGCTTCAACTACCTAACAATGTATTTGGGTGGCGATATTTCCGAAACCAGGCCTTGTAAAAGGTTGCGGTTTCCAAAATTTCTAGTCAATTTTGTAAGAGCTATTCACGGGTGAAAACCAGAAGGTTCTGCGAGGTCTGGTTATCGAAATATGGCCACCCAAAATGATTTTACTGAAAATTGACCCAAATCTAAAAAAGTCATCGGATGCGGATGGAGATATTTCCGCAACCAAGGCTCGTAACGCGTTGCGGTTTTCAATTCTAAATATAGAATTAACAGACCTTTCCATGGATGTGCCAAACTCAAAAATTTATTTTTTCTTAAATTTTGGGAAAAATTATGGACTAACCACTTGTCTTTAAAAACCATTATTTTTTCGAAGTTCACCAATCCCACCGAGATGTACATCAAACAAAAGGTCTATTCAATATCTACACACACCTGTAAGCCAAATCGTCCTGCGTGGTCTGGTTAGCGAAATATGGCCATCCAAAGTGATTTCACTGATTCCACAGATTTTTGAGCTTCAACTACCTAACAATGTATTTGGGTGGCGATATTTCCGAAACCAGGCCTTGTAAAAGGTTGCGGTTTCCAAAATTTCTAGTCAATTTTGTAAGAGCTATTCACGGGTGAAAACCAGAAGGTTCTGCGAGGTCTGGTTATCGAAATATGGCCACCCAAAGTGATTTTACTGAAAATTGACCCAAATCTAAAAAAGTCATCGGATGCGGATGGAGATATTTCCGCAACCAAGGCTCGTAACGCGTTGCAGTTTTCAATTCTGAATAGAGAATTAACAGACCTTTCCATGGATGTGCCAAACTCAAAATTTTTTTTTCAATTAATTTTGGGAAAAATCATGGACTAACCACTTGTCTGAAAAAATCATTATTTTTTCGAAGTTCACCAATCCCATCGAGATATACATCAAACGAAAGGTCTGTTCAATACCTACACACACCTGTAAGCCAAATCGTCCTGCGTGGTCTGGTTAGCGAAATATGGCCATCCAAAGTGATTTCACTGATTCCACAGATTTTTGAGCTTCAACTACCTAACAATGTATTTGGGTGGCGATATTTCCGAAACCAGGCCTTGTAAAAGGTTGCGGTTTCCAAAATTTCTAGTCAATTTTGTAAGAGCTATTCACGGGTGAAAACCAGAAGGTTCTGCGAGGTCTGGTTATCGAAATATGGCCACCCAAAGTAATTTTACTGAAAATTGACCCAAATCTTAAAAAGTCATCGGATGCGGATGGAGATATTTCCGCAACCAAGGCTCGTAACGCGTTGCAGTTTTCAATTCTGAATAGAGAATTAACAGACCTTTCCATGGATGTGCCAAACTCAAAATTTTTTTTTCAATTAATTTTGGGAAAAATCATGGACTAACCACTTGTCTGAAAAAATCATTATTTTTTCGAAGTTCACCAATCCCATCGAGATATACATCAAACGAAAGGTCTGTTCAATACCTACACACACCTGTAAGCCAAATCGTCCTGCGTGGTCTGGTTAGCGAAATATGGCTATCCAAAGTGATTTCACTGATTCCACAGATTTTTGAGCTTCAACTACCTAACAATGTATTTGGGTGGCGATATTTCCGAAACCAGGCCTTGTAAAAGGTTGCGGTTTCCAAAATTTCTAGTCAATTTTGTAAGAGCTATTCACGGGTGAAAACCAGAAGGTTCTGCGAGGTCTGGTTATCGAAATATGGCCACCCAAAGTGATTTTACTGAAAATTGACCCAAATCTAAAAAAGTCATCGGATGCGGATGGAGATATTTCCGCAACCAAGGCTCGTAACGCGTTGCGGTTTTCAATTCTAAATATAGAATTAACAGACCTTTCCATGGATGTGCCAAACTCAAAAATTTATTTTTTCTTAAATTTTGGGAAAAATCATGGACTAACCACTTGTCTTTAAAAACCATTATTTTTTCGAAGTTCACCAATCCCACCGAGATGTACATCAAACAAAAGGTCTATTCAATATCTACACACACCTGTAAGCCAAATCGTCCTGCGTGGTCTGGTTAGCGAAATATGGCCATCCAAAGTGATTTCACTGATTCCACAGATTTTTGAGCTTCAACTACCTAACAATGTATTTGGGTGGCGATATTTCCGAAACCAGGCCTTGTAAAAGGTTGCGGTTTCCAAAATTTCTAGTCAATTTTGTAAGAGCTATTCACGGGTGAAAACCAGAAGGTTCTGCGAGGTCTGGTTATCGAAATATGGCCACCCAAAGTGATTTTACTGAAAATTGACCCAAATCTAAAAAAGTCATCGGATGCGGATGGAGATATTTCCGCAACCAAGGCTCGTAACGCGTTGCAGTTTTCAATTCTGAATAGAGAATTAACAGACCTTTCCATGGATGTGCCAAACTCAAAATTTTTTTTTCAATTAATTTTGGGAAAAATCATGGACTAACCACTTGTCTGAAAAAATCATTATTTTTTCGAAGTTCACCAATCCCATCGAGATATACATCAAACGAAAGGTCTGTTCAATACCTACACACACTTGTAAGCCAAATCGTCCTGCGTGGTCTGGTTAGCGAAATATGGCCATCCAAAGTGATTTCACTGATTCCACAGATTTTTGAGCTTCAACTACCTAACAATGTATTTGGGTGGCGATATTTCCGAAACCAGGCCTTGTAAAAGGTTGCGGTTTCCAAAATTTCTAGTCAATTTTGTAAGAGCTATTCACAGGGTGAAAACCAGAAGGTTCTGCGAGGTCTGGTTATCGAAATATGGCCACCCAAAGTGATTTTACTGAAAATTGACCCAAATCTAAAAAAGTCATCGGATGCGGATGGAGATATTTCCGCAACCAAGGCTCGTAACGCGTTGCGGTTTTCAATTCTAAATATAGAATTAACAGACCTTTCCATGGATGTGCCAAACTCAAAAATTTATTTTTTCTTAAATTTTGGGAAAAATCATGGACTAACCACTTGTCTTTAAAAACCATTATTTTTTCGAAGTTCACCAATCCCACCAAGATGTACATCAAACAAAAGGTCTATTCAATATCTACACACACCTGTAAGCCAAATCGTCCTGCGTGGTCTGGTTAGCGAAATATGGCCATCCAAAGTGATTTCACTGATTCCACAGATTTTTGAGCTTCAACTACCTAACAATGTATTTGGGTGGCGATATTTTCGAAACCAGGCCTTGTAAAAGGTTGCGGTTTCCAAAATTTCTAGTCAATTTTGTAAGAGCTATTCACAGGGTGAAAACCAGAAGGTTCTGCGAGGTCTGGTTATCGAAATATGGCCACCCAAAGTGATTTTACTGAAAATTGACCCAAATCTAAAAAAGTCATCGGATGCGGATGGAGATATTTCCGCAACCAAGGCTCGTAACGCGTTGCGGTTTTCAATTCTGAATAGAGAATTAACAGACCTTTCCATGGATGTGCCAAACTCAAAATTTTTTTTTCAATTAATTTTGGGAAAAATCATGGACGAACCACTTGTCTTTAAAAACCATTATTTTTTCGAAGTTCACAAATCCCACCAAGATGTACATCAAACAAAAGGTCTATTCAATATCTACACACACCTGTAAGCCAAATCGTCCTGCGTGGTCTGGTTAGCGAAATATGGCCATCCAAAGTGATTTCACTGATTCCACAGATTTTTGAGCTTCAACTACCTAACAATGTATTTGGGTGGCGATATTTCCGAAACCAGGCCTTGTAAAAGGTTGCGGTTTCCAAAATTTCTAGTCAATTTTGTAAGAGCTATTCACGGGTGAAAACCAGAAGGTTCTGCGAGGTCTGGTTATCGAAATATGGCCACCCAAAGTGATTTTACTGAAAATTGACCCAAATCTAAAAAAGTCATCGGATGCGGATGGAGATATTTCCGCAACCAAGGCTCGTAACACGTTGCGGTTTTCAATTCTAAATATAGAATTAACAGACCTTTCCATGGATGTGCCAAACTCAAAAATTTATTTTTTCTTAAATTTTGGGAAAAATCATGGACTAACCACTTGTCTTTAAAAACCATTATTTTTTCGAAGTTCACCAATCCCACCGAGATGTACATCAAACAAAAGGTCTATTCAATATCTACACACACCTGTAAGCCAAATCGTCCTGCGTGGTCTGGTTAGCGAAATATGGCCATCCAAAGTGATTTCACTGATTCCACAGATTTTTGAGCTTCAACTACCTAACAATGTATTTGGGTGGCGATATTTCCGAAACCAGGCCTTGTAAAAGGTTGCGGTTTCCAAAATTTCTAGTCAATTTTGTAAGAGCTATTCACGGGTGAAAACCAGAAGGTTCTGCGAGGTCTGGTTATCGAAATATGGCCACCCAAAGTGATTTTACTGAAAATTGACCCAAATCTAAAAAAGTCATCGGATGCGGATGGAGATATTTCCGCAACCAAGGCTCGTAACGCGTTGCAGTTTTCAATTCTGAATAGAGAATTAACAGACCTTTCCATGGATGTGCCAAACTCAAAATTTTTTTTTCAATTAATTTTGGGAAAAATCATGGACTAACCACTTGTCTGAAAAAATCATTATTTTTTCGAAGTTCACCAATCCCATCGAGATATACATCAAACGAAAGGTCTGTTCAATACCTACACACACCTGTAAGCCAAATCGTCCTGCGTGGTCTGGTTAGCGAAATATGGCCATCCAAAGTGATTTCACTGATTCCACAGATTTTTGAGCTTCAACTACCTAACAATGTATTTGGGTGGCGATATTTCCGAAACCAGGCCTTGTAAAAGGTTGCGGTTTCCAAAATTTCTAGTCAATTTTGTAAGAGCTATTCACGGGTGAAAACCAGAAGGTTCTGCGAGGTCTGGTTATCGAAATATGGCCACCCAAAGTGATTTTACTGAAAATTGACCCAAATCTAAAAAAGTCATCGGATGCGGATGGAGATATTTCCGCAACCAAGGCTCGTAACGCGTTGCAGTTTTCAATTCTGAATAGAGAATTAACAGACCTTTCCATGGATGTGCCAAACTCAAAATTTTTTTTTCAATTAATTTTGGGAAAAATCATGGACTAACCACTTGTCTGAAAAAATCATTATTTTTTCGAAGTTCACCAATCCCATCGAGATATACATCAAACGAAAGGTCTGTTCAATACCTACACACACTTGTAAGCCAAATCGTCCTGCGTGGTCTGGTTAGCGAAATATGGCCATCCAAAGTGATTTCACTGATTCCACAGATTTTTGAGCTTCAACTACCTAACAATGTATTTGGGTGGCGATATTTCCGAAACCAGGCCTTGTAAAAGGTTGCGGTTTCCAAAATTTCTAGTCAATTTTGTAAGAGCTATTCACAGGGTGAAAACCAGAAGGTTCTGCGAGGTCTGGTTATCGAAATATGGCCACCCAAAGTGATTTTACTGAAAATTGACCCAAATCTAAAAAAGTCATCGGATGCGGATGGAGATATTTCCGCAACCAAGGCTCGTAACCCGTTGCGGTTTTCAATTCTAAATATAGAATTAACAGACCTTTCCATGGATGTGCCAAACTCAAAAATTTATTTTTTCTTAAATTTTGGGAAAAATCATGGACTAACCACTTGTCTTTAAAAACCATTATTTTTTCGAAGTTCACCAATCCCACCAAGATGTACATCAAACAAAAGGTCTATTCAATATCTACACACACCTGTAAGCCAAATCGTCCTGCGTGGTCTGGTTAGCGAAATATGGCCATCCAAAGTGATTTCACTGATTCCACAGATTTTTGAGCTTCAACTACCTAACAATGTATTTGGGTGGCGATATTTCCGAAACCAGGCCTTGTAAAAGGTTGCGGTTTCCAAAATTTCTAGTCAATTTTGTAAGAGCTATTCACAGGGTGAAAACCAGAAGGTTCTGCGAGGTCTGGTTATCGAAATATGGCCACCCAAAGTGATTTTACTGAAAATTGACCCAAATCTAAAAAAGTCATCGGATGCGGATGGAGATATTTCCGCAACCAAGGCTCGTAACGCGTTGCGGTTTTCAATTCTAAATATAGAATTAACAGACCTTTCCATGGATGTGCCAAACTCAAAAATTTATTTTTTCTTAAATTTTGGGAAAAATCATGGACTAACCACTTGTCTTTAAAAACCATTATTTTTTCGAAGTTCACCAATCCCACCAAGATGTACATCAAACAAAAGGTCTATTCAATATCTACACACACCTGTAAGCCAAATCGTCCTGCGTGGTCTGGTTAGCGAAATATGGCCATCCAAAGTGATTTCACTGATTCCACAGATTTTTGAGCTTCAACTACCTAACAATGTATTTGGGTGGCGATATTTCCGAAACCAGGCCTTGTAAAAGGTTGCGGTTTCCAAAATTTCTAGTCAATTTTGTAAGAGCTATTCACGGGTGAAAACCAGAAGGTTCTGCGAGGTCTGGTTATCGAAATATGGCCACCCAAAGTGATTTTACTGAAAATTGACCCAAATCTAAAAAAGTCATCGGATGCGGATGGAGATATTTCCGCAACCAAGGCTCGTAACGCGTTGCGGTTTTCAATTCTAAATATAGAATTAACAGACCTTTCCATGGATGTGCCAAACTCAAAAATTTATTTTTTCTTAAATTTTGGGAAAAATCATGGACTAACCACTTGTCTTTAAAAACCATTATTTTTTCGAAGTTCACCAATCCCACCGAGATGTACATCAAACAAAAGGTCTATTCAATATCTACACACACCTGTAAGCCAAATCGTCCTGCGTGGTCTGGTTAGCGAAATATGGCCATCCAAAGTGATTTCACTGATTCCACAGATTTTTGAGCTTCAACTACCTAACAATGTATTTGGGTGGCGATATTTCCGAAACCAGGCCTTGTAAAAGGTTGCGGTTTTCAAAATTTCTAGTCAATTTTGTAAGAGCTATTCACGGGTGAAAACCAGAAGGTTCTGCGAGGTCTGGTTATCGAAATATGGCCACCCAAAGTGATTTTACTGAAAATTGACCCAAATCTAAAAAAGTCATCGGATGCTAATGGAGATATTTCCGCAACCAAGGCTCGTAACGCGTTGCAGTTTTCAATTCTGAATAGAGAATTAACAGACCTTTCCATGGATGTGCCAAACTCAAAATTTTTTTTTTCAATTAATTTTGGGAAAAATCATGGACTAACCACTTGTCTTTAAAAACCATTATTTTTTCGAAGTTCACCAATCCCACCGAGATGTACATCAAACAAAAGGTCTATTCAATATCTACACACACCTGTAAGCCAAATCGTCCTGCGTGGTCTGGTTAGCGAAATATGGCCATCCAAAGTGATTTCACTGATTCCACAGATTTTTGAGCTTCAACTACCGAACAATGTATTTGGGTGGCGATATTTCCGAAACCAGGCCTTGTAAAAGGTTGCGGTTTCCAAAATTTCTAGTCAATTTTGTAAGAGCTATTCACGGGTGAAAACCAGAAGGTTCTGCGAGGTCTGGTTATCGAAATATGGCCACCCAAAGTGATTTTACTGAAAATTGACCCAAATCTAAAAAAGTCATCGGATGCGGATGGAGATATTTCCGCAACCAAGGCTCGTAACGCGTTGCAGTTTTCAATTCTGAATAGAGAATTAACAGACCTTTCCATGGATGTGCCAAACTCAAAAATTTATTTTTTCTTAAATTTTGGGAAAAATCATGGACTAACCACTTGTCTGAAAAAATCATTATTTTTTCGAAGTTCACCAATCCCATCGAGATATACATCAAACGAAAGGTCTGTTCAATACCTACACACACCTGTAAGCCAAATCGTCCTGCGTTGTCTGTTTAGCGAAATATGGCCATCCAAAGTGATTTCACTGATTCCACAGATTTTTGAGCTTCAACTACCTAACAATGTATTTGGGTGGCGATATTTCCGAAACCAGGCCTTGTAAAAGGTTGCGGTTTCCAAAATTTCTAGTCAATTTTGTAAGAGCTATTCACGGGTGAAAACCAGAAGGTTCTGCGAGGTCTGGTTATCGAAATATGGCCACCCAAAGTGATTTTACTGAAAATTGACCCAAATCTAAAAAAGTCATCGGATGCGGATGGAGATATTTCCGCAACCAAGGCTCGTAACGCGTTGCGGTTTTCAATTCTAAATATAGAATTAACAGACCTTTCCATGGATGTGCCAAACTCAAAAATTTATTTTTTCTTAAATTTTGGGAAAAATCATGGACTAACCACTTGTCTTTAAAAACCATTATTTTTTCGAAGTTCACCAATCCCACCGAGATGTACATCAAACAAAAGGTCTATTCAATATCTACACACACCTGTAAGCCAAATCGTCCTGCGTGGTCTGGTTAGCGAAATATGGCCATCCAAAGTGATTTCACTGATTCCACAGATTTTTGAGCTTCAACTACCTAACAATGTATTTGGGTGGCGATATTTCCGAAACCAGGCCTTGTAAAAGGTTGCGGTTTTCAAAATTTCTAGTCAATTTTGTAAGAGCTATTCACGGGTGAAAACCAGAAGGTTCTGCGAGGTCTGGTTATCGAAATATGGCCACCCAAAGTGATTTTACTGAAAATTGACCCAAATCTAAAAAAGTCATCGGATGCTAATGGAGATATTTCCGCAACCAAGGCTCGTAACGCGTTGCAGTTTTCAATTCTGAATAGAGAATTAACAGACCTTTCCATGGATGTGCCAAACTCAAAATTTTTTTTTTCAATTAATTTTGGGAAAAATCATGGACTAACCACTTGTCTTTAAAAACCATTATTTTTTCGAAGTTCACCAATCCCACCGAGATGTACATCAAACAAAAGGTCTATTCAATATCTACACACACCTGTAAGCCAAATCGTCCTGCGTGGTCTGGTTAGCGAAATATGGCCATCCAAAGTGATTTCACTGATTCCACAGATTTTTGAGCTTCAACTACCTAACAATGTATTTGGGTGGCGATATTTCCGAAACCAGGCCTTGTAAAAGGTTGCGGTTTCCAAAATTTCTAGTCAATTTTGTAAGAGCTATTCACGGGTGAAAACCAGAAGGTTCTGCGAGGTCTGGTTATCGAAATATGGCCACCCAAAGTGATTTTACTGAAAATTGACCCAAATCTAAAAAAGTCATCGGATGCGGATGGAGATATTTCCGCAACCAAGGCTCGTAACGCGTTGCGGTTTTCAATTCTAAATATAGAATTAACAGACCTTTCCATGGATGTGCCAAACTCAAAAATTTATTTTTTCTTAAATTTTGGGAAAAATCATGGACTAACCACTTGTCTGAAAAAATCATTATTTTTTCGAAGTTCACCAATCCCATCGAGATATACATCAAACGAAAGGTCTGTTCAATACCTACACACACCTGTAAGCCAAATCGTCCTGCGTTGTCTGTTTAGCGAAATATGGCCATCCAAAGTGATTTCACTGATTCCACAGATTTTTGAGCTTCAACTACCTAACAATGTATTTGGGTGGCGATATTTCCGAAACCAGGCCTTGTAAAAGGTTGCGGTTTCCAAAATGTCTAGTCAATTTTGTAAGAGCTATTCACGGGTGAAAACCAGAAGGTTCTGCGAGGTCTGGTTATCGAAATATGGCCACCCAAAGTGATTTTACTGAAAATTGACCCAAATCTAAAAAAGTCATCGGATGCGGATGGAGATATTTCCGCAACCAAGGCTCGTAACGCGTTGCGGTTTTCAATTCTAAATATAGAATTAACAGACCTTTCCATGGATGTGCCAAACTCAAAAATTTATTTTTTCTTAAATTTTGGGAAAAATCATGGACTAACCACTTGTCTTTAAAAACCATTATTTTTTCGAAGTTCACCAATCCCACCGAGATGTACATCAAACAAAAGGTCTATTCAATATCTACACACACCTGTAAGCCAAATCGTCCTGCGTGGTCTGGTTAGCGAAATATGGCCATCCAAAGTGATTTCACTGATTCCACAGATTTTTGAGCTTCAACTACCTAACAATGTATTTGGGTGGCGATATTTCCGAAACCAGGCCTTGTAAAAGGTTGCGGTTTTCAAAATTTCTAGTCAATTTTGTAAGAGCTATTCACGGGTGAAAACCAGAAGGTTCTGCGAGGTCTGGTTATCGAAATATGGCCACCCAAAGTGATTTTACTGAAAATTGACCCAAATCTAAAAAAGTCATCGGATGCTAATGGAGATATTTCCGCAACCAAGGCTCGTAACGCGTTGCAGTTTTCAATTCTGAATAGAGAATTAACAGACCTTTCCATGGATGTGCCAAACTCAAAATTTTTTTTTTCAATTAATTTTGGGAAAAATCATGGACTAACCACTTGTCTTTAAAAACCATTATTTTTTCGAAGTTCACCAATCCCACCGAGATGTACATCAAACAAAAGGTCTATTCAATATCTACACACACCTGTAAGCCAAATCGTCCTGCGTGGTCTGGTTAGCGAAATATGGCCATCCAAAGTGATTTCACTGATTCCACAGATTTTTGAGCTTCAACTACCTAACAATGTATTTGGGTGGCGATATTTCCGAAACCAGGCCTTGTAAAAGGTTGCGGTTTCCAAAATTTCTAGTCAATTTTGTAAGAGCTATTCACGGGTGAAAACCAGAAGGTTCTGCGAGGTCTGGTTATCGAAATATGGCCACCCAAAGTGATTTTACTGAAAATTGACCCAAATCTAAAAAAGTCATCGGATGCGGATGGAGATATTTCCGCAACCAAGGCTCGTAACGCGTTGCAGTTTTCAATTCTGAATAGAGAATTAACAGACCTTTCCATGGATGTGCCAAACTCAAAAATTTATTTTTTCTTAAATTTTGGGAAAAATCATGGACTAACCACTTGTCTGAAAAAATCATTATTTTTTCGAAGTTCACCAATCCCATCGAGATATACATCAAACGAAAGGTCTGTTCAATACCTACACACACCTGTAAGCCAAATCGTCCTGCGTTGTCTGTTTAGCGAAATATGGCCATCCAAAGTGATTTCACTGATTCCACAGATTTTTGAGCTTCAACTACCTAACAATGTATTTGGGTGGCGATATTTCCGAAACCAGGCCTTGTAAAAGGTTGCGGTTTCCAAAATTTCTAGTCAATTTTGTAAGAGCTATTCACGGGTGAAAACCAGAAGGTTCTGCGAGGTCTGGTTATCGAAATATGGCCACCCAAAGTGATTTTACTGAAAATTGACCCAAATCTAAAAAAGTCATCGGATGCGGATGGAGATATTTCCGCAACCAAGGCTCGTAACGCGTTGCGGTTTTCAATTCTAAATATAGAATTAACAGACCTTTCCATGGATGTGCCAAACTCAAAAATTTATTTTTTCTTAAATTTTGGGAAAAATCATGGACTAACCACTTGTCTTTAAAAACCATTATTTTTTCGAAGTTCACCAATCCCACCGAGATGTACATCAAACAAAAGGTCTATTCAATATCTACACACACCTGTAAGCCAAATCGTCCTGCGTGGTCTGGTTAGCGAAATATGGCCATCCAAAGTGATTTCACTGATTCCACAGATTTTTGAGCTTCAACTACCTAACAATGTATTTGGGTGGCGATATTTCCGAAACCAGGCCTTGTAAAAGGTTGCGGTTTTCAAAATTTCTAGTCAATTTTGTAAGAGCTATTCACGGGTGAAAACCAGAAGGTTCTGCGAGGTCTGGTTATCGAAATATGGCCACCCAAAGTGATTTTACTGAAAATTGACCCAAATCTAAAAAAGTCATCGGATGCTAATGGAGATATTTCCGCAACCAAGGCTCGTAACGCGTTGCAGTTTTCAATTCTGAATAGAGAATTAACAGACCTTTCCATGGATGTGCCAAACTCAAAATTTTTTTTTTCAATTAATTTTGGGAAAAATCATGGACTAACCACTTGTCTTTAAAAACCATTATTTTTTCGAAGTTCACCAATCCCACCGAGATGTACATCAAACAAAAGGTCTATTCAATATCTACACACACCTGTAAGCCAAATCGTCCTGCGTGGTCTGGTTAGCGAAATATGGCCATCCAAAGTGATTTCACTGATTCCACAGATTTTTGAGCTTCAACTACCTAACAATGTATTTGGGTGGCGATATTTCCGAAACCAGGCCTTGTAAAAGGTTGCGGTTTCCAAAATTTCTAGTCAATTTTGTAAGAGCTATTCACGGGTGAAAACCAGAAGGTTCTGCGAGGTCTGGTTATCGAAATATGGCCACCCAAAGTGATTTTACTGAAAATTGACCCAAATCTAAAAAAGTCATCGGATGCGGATGGAGATATTTCCGCAACCAAGGCTCGTAACGCGTTGCAGTTTTCAATTCTGAATAGAGAATTAACAGACCTTTCCATGGATGTGCCAAACTCAAAATTTTTTTTTCAATTAATTTTGGGAAAAATCATGGACTAACCACTTGTCTGAAAAAATCATTATTTTTTCGAAGTTCACCAATCCCATCGAGATATACATCAAACGAAAGGTCTGTTCAATACCTACACACACCTGTAAGCCAAATCGTCCTGCGTGGTCTGGTTAGCGAAATATGGCCATCCAAAGTGATTTCACTGATTCCACAGATTTTTGAGCTTCAACTACCTAACAATGTATTTGGGTGGCGATATTTCCGAAACCAGGCCTTGTAAAAGGTTGCGGTTTCCAAAATTTCTAGTCAATTTTGTAAGAGCTATTCACAGGGTGAAAACCAGAAGGTTCTGCGAGGTCTGGTTATCGAAATATGGCCACCCAAAGTGATTTTACTGAAAATTGACCCAAATCTAAAAAAGTCATCGGATGCGGATGGAGATATTTCCGCAACCAAGGCTCGTAACGCGTTGCGGTTTTCAATTCTAAATATAGAATTAACAGACCTTTCCATGGATGTGCCAAACTCAAAAATTTATTTTTTCTTAAATTTTGGGAAAAATCATGGACTAACCACTTGTCTTTAAAAACCATTATTTTTTCGAAGTTCACCAATCCCACCAAGATGTACATCAAACAAAAGGTCTATTCAATATCTACACACACCTGTAAGCCAAATCGTCCTGCGTGGTCTGGTTAGCGAAATATGGCCATCCAAAGTGATTTCACTGATTCCACAGATTTTTGAGCTTCAACTACCTAACAATGTATTTGGGTGGCGATATTTCCGAAACCAGGCCTTGTAAAAGGTTGCGGTTTCCAAAATTTCTAGTCAATTTTGTAAGAGCTATTCACGGGTGTAAACCAGAAGGTTCTGCGAGGTCTGGTTATCGAAATATGGCCACCCAAAGTGATTTTACTGAAAATTGACCCAAATCTAAAAAAGTCATCGGATGCGGATGGAGATATTTCCGCAACCAAGGCTCGTAACGCGTTGCAGTTTTCAATTCTGAATAGAGAATTAACAGACCTTTCCATGGATGTGCCAAACTCAAAATTTTTTTTTCAATTAATTTTGGGAAAAATCATGGACGAACCACTTGTCTTTAAAAACCATTATTTTTTCGAAGTTCACAAATCCCACCAAGATGTACATCAAACAAAAGGTCTATTCAATATCTACACACACCTGTAAGCCAAATCGTCCTGCGTGGTCTGGTTAGCGAAATATGGCCATCCAAAGTGATTTCACTGATTCCACAGATTTTTGAGCTTCAACTACCTAACAATGTATTTGGGTGGCGATATTTCCGAAACCATGCCTTGTAAAAGGTTGCGGTTTCCAAAATTTCTAGTCAATTTTGTAAGAGCTATTCACGGGTGAAAACCAGAAGGTTCTGCGAGGTCTGGTTATCGAAATATGGCCACCCAAAGTGATTTTACTGAAAATTGACCCAAATCTAAAAAAGTCATCGGATGCGGATGGAGATATTTCCGCAACCAAGGCTCGTAACGCATTGCGGTTTTCAATTCTAAATATAGAATTAACAGACCTTTCCATGGATGTGCCAAACTCAAAAATTTATTTTTTCTTAAATTTTGGGAAAAATCATTGTCTTTAAAAACCATTATTTTTTCGAAGTTCACCAATCCCACCGAGATGTACATCAAACAAAAGGTCTATTCAATATCTACACACACCTGTAAGCCAAATCGTCCTGCGTGGTCTGGTTAGCGAAATATGGCCATCCAAAGTGATTTCACTGATTCCACAGATTTTTGAGCTTCAACTACCTAACAATGTATTTGGGTGGCGATATTTCCGAAACCAGGCCTTGTAAAAGGTTGCGGTTTCCAAAATTTCTAGTCAATTTTGTAAGAGCTATTCACGGGTGAAAACCAGAAGGTTCTGCGAGGTCTGGTTATCGAAATATGGCCACCCAAAGTGATTTTACTGAAAATTGACCCAAATCTAAAAAAGTCATCGGATGCGGATGGAGATATTTCCGCAACCAAGGCTCGTAACGCATTGCGGTTTTCAATTCTAAATATAGAATTAACAGACCTTTCCATGGATGTGCCAAACTCAAAAATTTATTTTTTCTTAAATTTTGGGAAAAATCATGGACTAACCACTTGTCTTTAAAAACCATTATTTTTTCGAAGTTCACCAATCCCACCTAGATGTACATCAAACAAAAGGTCTATTCAATATCTACACACACCTGTAAGCCAAATCGTCCTGCGTGGTCTGGTTAGCGAAATATGGCCATCCAAAGTGATTTCACTGATTCCACAGATTTTTGAGCTTCAACTACCTAACAATGTATTTGGGTGGCGATATTTCCGAAACCAGGCCTTGTAAAAGGTTGCGGTTTCCAAAATTTCTAGTCAATTTTGTAAGAGCTATTCACGGGTGAAAACCAGAAGGTTCTGCGAGGTCTGGTTATCGAAATATGGCCACCCAAAGTGATTTTACTGAAAATTGACCCAAATCTAAAAAAGTCATCGGATGCGGATGGAGATATTTCCGCAACCAAGGCTCGTAACGCATTGCGGTTTTCAATTCTAAATATAGAATTAACAGACCTTTCCATGGATGTGCCAAACTCAAAAATTTATTTTTTCTTAAATTTTGGGAAAAATCATGGACTTGTCTTTAAAAACCATTATTTTTTCGAAGTTCACCAATCCCACCGAGATGTACATCAAACAAAAGGTCTATTCAATATCTACACACACCTGTAAGCCAAATCGTCCTGCGTGGTCTGGTTAGCGAAATATGGCCATCCAAAGTGATTTCACTGATTCCACAGATTTTTGAGCTTCAACTACCTAACATTGTATTTGGGTGGCGATATTTCCGAAACCAGGCCTTGTAAAAGGTTGCGGTTTCCAAAATTTCTAGTCAATTTTGTAAGAGCTATTCACGGGTGAAAACCAGAAGGTTCTGCGAGGTCTGGTTATCGAAATATGGCCACCCAAAGTGATTTTACTGAAAATTGACCCAAATCTAAAAAAGTCATCGGATGCGGATGGAGATATTTCCGCAACCAAGGCTCGTAACGCATTGCGGTTTTCAATTCTAAATATAGAATTAACAGACCTTTCCATGGATGTGCCAAACTCAAAAATTTATTTTTTCTTAAATTTTGGGAAAAATCATGGACTAACCACTTGTCTTTAAAAACCATTATTTTTTCGAAGTTCACCAATCCCACCGAGATGTACATCAAACAAAAGGTCTATTCAATATCTACACACACCTGTAAGCCAAATCGTCCTGCGTGGTCTGGTTAGCGAAATATGGCCATCCAAAGTGATTTCACTGATTCCACAGATTTTTGAGCTTCAACTACCTAACAATGTATTTGGGTGGCGATATTTCCGAAACCATGCCTTGTAAAAGGTTGCGGGGTCTGGTTATCGAAATATGGCCACCCAAAGTGATTTTACTGAAAATTGACCCAAATCTAAAAAAGTCATCGGATGCGGATGGAGATATTTCCGTAACCAAGGCTCGTAACGCGTTGCAGTTTCCAATTCTGAATAGAAAATTAACAGACCTTTCCATGGATGTGCCAAACTCAACATTTTTTTTTTCAATTAATTTTGGGAAAAATCATGGACTAACCACTTGTCTGAAAAATCATTATTTTTTCGAAGTTCACCAATCCCATCGAGATATACATCAAACGAAAGGTCTGTTCAATACCTACACACACCTGTAAGCCAAATCGTCCTGCGTGGTCTGGTTAGCGAAATATGGCCATCCAAAGTGATTTCACTGATTCCACAGATTCTTGAGCTTCAACTACCTAACAATGTATTTGGGTGGCGATATTTCCGAAACCAGGCCTTGTAAAAGGTTGCGGTTTCCAAAATTTTTAGTCAATTTTGTAAGAGCTATTCACGGGTGAAAACCAGAAGGTTCTGTGAGGTCTGGTTATCGAAATATGGCCACCCAAAGTGATTTTACTGAAAATTGACCCAAATCTAAAAAAGTCATCGGATGCGGATGGAGATATTTCCGCAACCAAGGCTCGTAACGCATTGCGGTTTTCAATTCTAAATATAGAATTAACAGACCTTTCCATGGATGTGCCAAACTCAAAAATTTATTTTTTCTTAAATTTTGGGAAAAATCATTGTCTTTAAAAACCATTATTTTTTCGAAGTTCACCAATCCCACCGAGATGTACATCAAACAAAAGGTCTATTCAATATCTACACACACCTGTAAGCCAAATCGTCCTGCGTGGTCTGGTTAGCGAAATATGGCCATCCAAAGTGATTTCACTGATTCCACAGATTTTTGAGCTTCAACTACCTAACAATGTATTTGGGTGGCGATATTTCCGAAACCAGGCCTTGTAAAAGGTTGCGGTTTCCAAAATTTTTAGTCAATTTTGTAAGAGCTATTCACGGGTGAAAACCAGAAGGTTCTGTGAGGTCTGGTTATCGAAATATGGCCACCCAAAGTGATTTTACTGAAAATTGACCCAAATCTAAAAAAGTCATCGGATGCGGATGGAGATATTTCCGCAACCAAGGCTCGTAACGCATTGCGGTTTTCAATTCTAAATATAGAATTAACAGACCTTTCCATGGATGTGCCAAACTCAAAAATTTATTTTTTCTTAAATTTTGGGAAAAATCATTGTCTTTAAAAACCATTATTTTTTCGAAGTTCACCAATCCCACCGAGATGTACATCAAACAAAAGGTCTATTCAATATCTACACACACCTGTAAGCCAAATCGTCCTGCGTGGTCTGGTTAGCGAAATATGGCCATCCAAAGTGATTTCACTGATTCCACAGATTTTTGAGCTTCAACTACCTAACAATGTATTTGGGTGGCGATATTTCCGAAACCAGGCCTTGTAAAAGGTTGCGGTTTCCAAAATTTCTAGTCAATTTTGTAAGAGCTATTCACGGGTGAAAACCAGAAGGTTCTGCGAGGTCTGGTTATCGAAATATGGCCACCCAAAGTGATTTTACTGAAAATTGACCCAAATCTAAAAAAGTCATCGGATGCGGATGGAGATATTTCCGCAACCAAGGCTCGTAACGCATTGCGGTTTTCAATTCTAAATATAGAATTAACAGACCTTTCCATGGATGTGCCAAACTCAAAAATTTATTTTTTCTTAAATTTTGGGAAAAATCATGGACTTGTCTTTAAAAACCATTATTTTTTCGAAGTTCACCAATCCCACCGAGATGTACATCAAACAAAAGGTCTATTCAATATCTACACACACCTGTAAGCCAAATCGTCCTGCGTGGTCTGGTTAGCGAAATATGGCCATCCAAAGTGATTTCACTGATTCCACAGATTTTTGAGCTTCAACTACCTAACATTGTATTTGGGTGGCGATATTTCCGAAACCAGGCCTTGTAAAAGGTTGCGGTTTCCAAAATTTCTAGTCAATTTTGTAAGAGCTATTCACGGGTGAAAACCAGAAGGTTCTGCGAGGTCTGGTTATCGAAATATGGCCACCCAAAGTGATTTTACTGAAAATTGACCCAAATCTAAAAAAGTCATCGGATGCGGATGGAGATATTTCCGCAACCAAGGCTCGTAACGCATTGCGGTTTTCAATTCTAAATATAGAATTAACAGACCTTTCCATGGATGTGCCAAACTCAAAAACTTATTTTTTCTTAAATTTTGGGAAAAATCATGGACTAACCACTTGTCTTTAAAAACCATTATTTTTTCGAAGTTCACCAATCCCACCGAGATGTACATCAAACAAAAGGTCTATTCAATATCTACACACACCTGTAAGCCAAATCGTTATGCGTGGTCTGGTTAGCGAAATATGGCCATCCAAAGTGATTTCACTGATTCCACAGATTTTTGAGCTTCAACTACCTAACATTGTATTTGGGTGGCGATATTTCCGAAACCAGGCCTTGTAAAAGGTTGCGGTTTCCAAAATTTCTAGTCAATTTTGTAAGAGCTATTCACGGGTGAAAACCAGAAGGTTCTGCGAGGTCTGGTTATCGAAATATGGCCACCCAAAGTGATTTTACTGAAAATTGACCCAAATCTAAAAAAGTCATCGGATGCTAATGGAGATATTTCCGCAACCAAGGCTCGTAACGCGTTGCAGTTTTCAATTCTGAATAGAGAATTAACAGACCTTTCCATGGATGTGCCAAACTCAAAAATTTTTTTTTTCAATTAATTTTGGGAAAAATCATTATTTTTTCGAAGTTAACCAATCCCATCGAGATATACATCAAACGAAAGGTCTGTTCAATACCTACACACACCTGTAAGCCAAATCGTCCTGCGTGGTCTGGTTGGCGAAATATGGCCATCCAAAGTGATTTTACTGATTCCACAGATTTTTGAGCTTCAACTACCTAACATTGTATTTGGGTGGCGATATTTCCGAAACCAAGCCTTGTAAAAGGTTGCGGTTTCCAAAATTTCTAGTCAATTTTGTAAGAGCTATTCACGGGTGAAAACCAGAAGGTTCTGCGAGGTCTGGTTATCGAAATATGGCCACCCAAAGTGATTTTACTGAAAATTGACCCAAATCTAAAAAAGTCATCGGATGCTAATGGAGATATTTCCGCAACCAAGGCTCGTAACGCGTTGCAGTTTTCAATTCTGAATAGAGAATTAACAGACCTTTCCATGGATGTGCCAAATTCAAAATTTTTTTTTTCAATTAATTTTGGGAAAAATCATGGACTAACCACTTGTCTGAAAAATCATTATTTTTTCGAAGTTCACCAATCCCATCGAGATATACATCAAACGAAAGGTCTGTTCAATACCTACACACACCTGTAAGCCAAATCGTCCTGCGTGGTCTGGTTAGCGAAATATGGCCATCCAAAGTGATTTCACTGATTCCACAGATTTTTGAGCTTCAACTACCTAACAATGTATTTGGGTGGCGATATTTCCGAAACCAGGCCTTGTAAAAGGTTGCGGTTTCCAAAATTTCTAGTCAATTTTGTAAGAGCTATTCACGGGTGAAAACCAGAAGGTTCTGCGAGGTCTGGTTATCGAAATATGGCCACCCAAAGTGATTTTACTGAAAATTGACCCAAATCTAAAAAAGTCATCGGATGCGGATGGAGATATTTCCGCAACCAAGGCTCGTAACGCATTGCGGTTTTCAATTCTAAATATAGAATTAACAGACCTTTCCATGGATGTGCCAAACTCAAAAATTTATTTTTTCTTAAATTTTGGGAAAAATCATTGTCTTTAAAAACCATTATTTTTTCGAAGTTCACCAATCCCACCGAGATGTACATCAAACAAAAGGTCTATTCAATATCTACACACACCTGTAAGCCAAATCGTCCTGCGTGGTCTGGTTAGCGAAATATGGCCATCCAAAGTGATTTCACTGATTCCACAGATTTTTGAGCTTCAACTACCTAACAATGTATTTGGGTGGCGATATTTCCGAAACCAGGCCTTGTAAAAGGTTGCGGTTTCCAAAATTTCTAGTCAATTTTGTAAGAGCTATTCACGGGTGAAAACCAGAAGGTTCTGCGAGGTCTGGTTATCGAAATATGGCCACCCAAAGTGATTTTACTGAAAATTGACCCAAATCTAAAAAAGTCATCGGATGCGGATGGAGATATTTCCGCAACCAAGGCTCGTAACGCATTGCGGTTTTCAATTCTAAATATAGAATTAACAGACCTTTCCATGGATGTGCCAAACTCAAAAATTTATTTTTTCTTAAATTTTGGGAAAAATCATTGTCTTTAAAAACCATTATTTTTTCGAAGTTCACCAATCCCACCGAGATGTACATCAAACAAAAGGTCTATTCAATATCTACACACACCTGTAAGCCAAATCGTCCTGCGTGGTCTGGTTAGCGAAATATGGCCATCCAAAGTGATTTCACTGATTCCACAGATTTTTGAGCTTCAACTACCTAACAATGTATTTGGGTGGCGATATTTCCGAAACCAGGCCTTGTAAAAGGTTGCGGTTTCCAAAATTTCTAGTCAATTTTGTAAGAGCTATTCACGGGTGAAAACCAGAAGGTTCTGCGAGGTCTGGTTATCGAAATATGGCCACCCAAAGTGATTTTACTGAAAATTGACCCAAATCTAAAAAAGTCATCGGATGCGGATGGAGATATTTCCGCAACCAAGGCTCGTAACGCATTGCGGTTTTCAATTCTAAATATAGAATTAACAGACCTTTCCATGGATGTGCCAAACTCAAAAATTTATTTTTTCTTAAATTTTGGGAAAAATCATGGACTTGTCTTTAAAAACCATTATTTTTTCGAAGTTCACCAATCCCACCGAGATGTACATCAAACAAAAGGTCTATTCAATATCTACACACACCTGTAAGCCAAATCGTCCTGCGTGGTCTGGTTAGCGAAATATGGCCATCCAAAGTGATTTCACTGATTCCACAGATTTTTGAGCTTCAACTACCTAACATTGTATTTGGGTGGCGATATTTCCGAAACCAGGCCTTGTAAAAGGTTGCGGTTTCCAAAATTTCTAGTCAATTTTGTAAGAGCTATTCACGGGTGAAAACCAGAAGGTTCTGCGAGGTCTGGTTATCGAAATATGGCCACCCAAAGTGATTTTACTGAAAATTGACCCAAATCTAAAAAAGTCATCGGATGCGGATGGAGATATTTCCGCAACCAAGGCTCGTAACGCATTGCGGTTTTCAATTCTAAATATAGAATTAACAGACCTTTCCATGGATGTGCCAAACTCAAAAATTTATTTTTTCTTAAATTTTGGGAAAAATCATGGACTTGTCTTTAAAAACCATTATTTTTTCGAAGTTCACCAATCCCACCGAGATGTACATCAAACAAAAGGTCTATTCAATATCTACACACACCTGTAAGCCAAATCGTCCTGCGTGGTCTGGTTAGCGAAATATGGCCATCCAAAGTGATTTCACTGATTCCACAGATTTTTGAGCTTCAACTACCTAACATTGTATTTGGGTGGCGATATTTCCGAAACCAGGCCTTGTAAAAGGTTGCGGTTTCCAAAATTTCTAGTCAATTTTGTAAGAGCTATTCACGGGTGAAAACCAGAAGGTCCTGCGAGGTCTGGTTATCGAAATATGGCCACCCAAAGTGATTTTACTGAAAATTGACCCAAATCTAAAAAAGTCATCGGATGCGGATGGAGATATTTCCGCAACCAAGGCTCGTAACGCATTGCGGTTTTCAATTCTAAATATAGAATTAACAGACCTTTCCATGGATGTGCCAAACTAAAAAATTTATTTTTTCTTAAATTTTGGGAAAAATCATTGTCTTTAAAAACCATTATTTTTTCGAAGTTCACCAATCCCACCGAGATGTACATCAAACAAAAGGTCTATTCAATATCTACACACACCTGTAAGCCAAATCGTCCTGCGTGGTCTGGTTAGCGAAATATGGCCATCCAAAGTGATTTCACTGATTCCACAGATTTTTGAGCTTCAACTACCTAACAATGTATTTGGGTGGCGATATTTCCGAAACCAGGCCTTGTAAAAGGTTGCGGTTTCCAAAATTTTTAGTCAATTTTGTAAGAGCTATTCACGGGTGAAAACCAGAAGGTTCTGCGAGGTCTGGTTATCGAAATATGGCCACCCAAAGTGATTTTACTGAAAATTGACCCAAATCTAAAAAAGTCATCGGATGCGGATGGAGATATTTCCGCAACCAAGGCTCGTAACGCATTGCGGTTTTCAATTCTAAATATAGAATTAACAGACCTTTCCATGGATGTGCCAAACTCAAAAATTTATTTTTTCTTAAATTTTGGGAAAAATCATGGACTTGTCTTTAAAAACCATTATTTTTTCGAAGTTCACCAATCCCACCGAGATGTACATCAAACAAAAGGTCTATTCAATATCTACACACACCTGTAAGCCAAATCGTCCTGCGTGGTCTGGTTAGCGAAATATGGCCATCCAAAGTGATTTCACTGATTCCACAGATTTTTGAGCTTCAACTACCTAACATTGTATTTGGGTGGCGATATTTCCGAAACCAGGCCTTGTAAAAGGTTGCGGTTTCCAAAATTTCTAGTCAATTTTGTAAGAGCTATTCACGGGTGAAAACCAGAAGGTTCTGCGAGGTCTGGTTATCGAAATATGGCCACCCAAAGTGATTTTACTGAAAATTGACCCAAATCTAAAAAAGTCATCGGATGCTAATGGAGATATTTCCGCAACCAAGGCTCGTAACGCGTTGCAGTTTTCAATTCTGAATAGAGAATTAACAGACCTTTCCATGGATGTGCCAAACTCAAAAATTTTTTTTTTCAATTAATTTTGGGAAAAATCATTATTTTTTCGAAGTTAACCAAGCCCATCGAGATATACATCAAACGAAAGGTCTGTTCAATACCTACACACACCTGTAAGCCAAATCGTCCTGCGTGGTCTGGTTGGCGAAATATGGCCATCCAAAGTGATTTTACTGATTCCACAGATTTTTGAGCTTCAACTACCTAACATTGTATTTGGGTGGCGATATTTCCGAAACCAAGCCTTGTAAAAGGTTGCGGTTTCCAAAATTTCTAGTCAATTTTGTAAGAGCTATTCACGGGTGAAAACCAGAAGGTTCTGCGAGGTCTGGTTATCGAAATATGGCCACCCAAAGTGATTTTACTGAAAATTGACCCAAATCTAAAAAAGTCATCGGATGCTAATGGAGATATTTCCGCAACCAAGGCTTGTAACGCGTTGCAGTTTTCAATTCTGAATAGAGAATTAACAGACCTTTCCATGGATGTGCCAAACTCAAAATTTTTTTTTCAATTAATTTTGGGAAAAATCATGGACTAACCACTTGTCTGAAAAAATCAATATTTTTTTTTTCGAAGTTCACCAATCCCATCGAGGTATACATCAAACGAAAGGTCTGTTCAATACCTACACACACCTGTAAGCCAAATCGTCCTGCGTGGTCTGGTTAGCGAAATATGGCCATCCAAAGTGATTTCACTGATTCCACAGATTTTTGAGCTTCAACTACCTAACAATGTATTTGGGTGGCGATATTTCCGAAACCAGGCCTTGTAAAAGGTTGCGGTTTCCAAAATTTCTAGTCAATTTTGTAAGAGCTATTAACGGGTGAAAACCAGAAGGTTCTGCGAGGTCTGGTTATCGAAATATGGCCACCCAAAGTGATTTTACTGAAAATTGACCCAAATCTAAAAAAGTCATCGGATGCGGATGGAGATATTTCCGCAACCAAGGCTCGTAACGCGTTGCGGTTTTCAATTCTGAATATAGAATTAACAGACCTTTCCATGGATGTGCCAAACTCAAAATTTTTTTTTTCAATTAATTTTGGGAAAAATCATGGACTAACCACTTGTCTGAAAAAATCATTATTTTTTCGAAGTTCACCAATCCCATCGAGATATACATCAAACGAAAGGTCTGTTCAATACCTACACACACCTGTAAGCCAAATCGTCCTGCGTGGTCTGGTTAGCGAAATATGGCCATCCAAAGTGATTTCACTGATTCCACAGATTTTTGAGCTTTAACTACCTAACAATGTATTTGGGTGGCGATATTTCCGAAACCAGGCCTTGTAAAAGGTTGCGGTTTCCAAAATTTCTAGTCAATTTTGTAAGAGCTATTCACGGGTGAAAACCAGAAGGTTCTGCGAGGTCTGGTTATCGAAATATGGCCACCCAAAGTGATTTTACTGAAAATTGACCCAAATCTAAAAAAGTCATCGGATGCTAATGGAGATATTTCCGCAACCAAGGCTCGTAACGCGTTGCAGTTTTCAATTCTGAATAGAGAATTAACAGACCTTTCCATGGATGTGCCAAACTCAAAAATTTTTTTTTTCAATTAATTTTGGGAAAAATCATTATTTTTTCGAAGTTAACCAATCCCATCGAGATATACATCAAACGAAAGGTTTGTTCAATACCTACACACACCTGTAAGCCAAATCGTCCTGCGTGGTCTGGTTGGCGAAATATGGCCATCCAAAGCGATTTTACTGATTCCACAGATTTTTGAGCTTCAACTACCTAACATTGTATTTGGGTGGCGATATTTCCGAAACCAAGCCTTGTAAAAGGTTGCGGTTTCCAAAATTTCTAGTCAATTTTGTAAGAGCTATTCACGGGTGAAAACCAGAAGGTTCTGCGAGGTCTGGTTATCGAAATATGGCCACCCAAAGTGATTTTACTGAAAATTGACCCAAATCTAAAAAAGTCATCGGATGCTAATGGAGATATTTCCGCAACCAAGGCTCGTAACGCGTTGCAGTTTTCAATTCTGAATAGAGAATTAACAGACCTTTCCATGGATGTGCCAAACTCAAAATTTTTTTTTCAATTAATTTTGGGAAAAATCATGGACTAACCACTTGTCTGAAAAAATCAATATTTTTTTTTTCGAAGTTCACCAATCCTATCGAGATATACATCAAACGAAAGGTCTGTTCAATACCTACACACACCTGTAAGCCAAATCGTCCTGCGTGGTCTGGTTAGCGAAATATGGCCATCCAAAGTGATTTCACTGATTCCACAGATTTTTGAGCTTCAACTACCTAACAATGTATTTGGGTGGCGATATTTCCGAAACCAGGCCTTGTAAAAGGTTGCGGTTTCCAAAATTTCTAGTCAATTTTGTAAGAGCTATTCACGGGTGAAAACCAGAAGGTTCTGCGAGGTCTGGTTATCGAAATATGGCCACCCAAAGTGATTTTACTGAAAATTGACCCAAATCTAAAAAAGTCATCGGATGCGGATGGAGATATTTCCGCAACCAAGGCTCGTAACGCATTGCGGTTTTCAATTCTAAATATAGAATTAACAGACCTTTCCATGGATGTGCCAAACTCAAAAATTTATTTTTTCTTAAATTTTGGGAAAAATCATTGTCTTTAAAAACCATTATTTTTTCGAAGTTCACCAATCCCACCGAGATGTACATCAAACAAAAGGTCTATTCAATATCTACACACACCTGTAAGCCAAATCGTCCTGCGTGGTCTGGTTAGCGAAATATGGCCATCCAAAGTGATTTCACTGATTCCACAGATTTTTGAGCTTCAACTACCTAACAATGTATTTGGGTGGCGATATTTCCGAAACCAGGCCTTGTAAAAGGTTGCGGTTTCCAAAATTTCTAGTCAATTTTGTAAGAGCTATTCACGGGTGAAAACCAGAAGGTTCTGCGAGGTCTGGTTATCGAAATATGGCCACCCAAAGTGATTTTACTGAAAATTGACCCAAATCTAAAAAAGTCATCGGATGCGGATGGAGATATTTCCGCAACCAAGGCTCGTAACGCATTGCGGTTTTCAATTCTAAATATAGAATTAACAGACCTTTCCATGGATGTGCCAAACTCAAAAATTTATTTTTTCTTAAATTTTGGGAAAAATCATTGTCTTTAAAAACCATTATTTTTTCGAAGTTCACCAATCCCACCGAGATGTACATCAAACAAAAGGTCTATTCAATATCTACACACACCTGTAAGCCAAATCGTCCTGCGTGGTCTGGTTAGCGAAATATGGCCATCCAAAGTGATTTCACTGATTCCACAGATTTTTGAGCTTCAACTACCTAACAATGTATTTGGGTGGCGATATTTCCGAAACCAGGCCTTGTAAAAGGTTGCGGTTTCCAAAATTTCTAGTCAATTTTGTAAGAGCTATTCACGGGTGAAAACCAGAAGGTTCTGCGAGGTCTGGTTATCGAAATATGGCCACCCAAAGTGATTTTACTGAAAATTGACCCAAATCTAAAAAAGTCATCGGATGCGGATGGAGATATTTCCGCAACCAAGGCTCGTAACGCATTGCGGTTTTCAATTCTAAATATAGAATTAACAGACCTTTCCATGGATGTGCCAAACTCAAAAATTTATTTTTTCTTAAATTTTGGGAAAAATCATGGACTTGTCTTTAAAAACCATTATTTTTTCGAAGTTCACCAATCCCACCGAGATGTACATCAAACAAAAGGTCTATTCAATATCTACACACACCTGTAAGCCAAATCGTCCTGCGTGGTCTGGTTAGCGAAATATGGCCATCCAAAGTGATTTCACTGATTCCACAGATTTTTGAGCTTCAACTACCTAACATTGTATTTGGGTGGCGATATTTCCGAAACCAGGCCTTGTAAAAGGTTGCGGTTTCCAAAATTTCTAGTCAATTTTGTAAGAGCTATTCACGGGTGAAAACCAGAAGGTTCTGCGAGGTCTGGTTATCGAAATATGGCCACCCAAAGTGATTTTACTGAAAATTGACCCAAATCTAAAAAAGTCATCGGATGCGGATGGAGATATTTCCGCAACCAAGGCTCGTAACGCATTGCGGTTTTCAATTCTAAATATAGAATTAACAGACCTTTCCATGGATGTGCCAAACTCAAAAATTTATTTTTTCTTAAATTTTGGGAAAAATCATGGACTTGTCTTTAAAAACCATTATTTTTTCGAAGTTCACCAATCCCACCGAGATGTACATCAAACAAAAGGTCTATTCAATATCTACACACACCTGTAAGCCAAATCGTCCTGCGTGGTCTGGTTAGCGAAATATGGCCATCCAAAGTGATTTCACTGATTCCACAGATTTTTGAGCTTCAACTACCTAACATTGTATTTGGGTGGCGATATTTCCGAAACCAGGCCTTGTAAAAGGTTGCGGTTTCCAAAATTTCTAGTCAATTTTGTAAGAGCTATTCACGGGTGAAAACCAGAAGGTCCTGCGAGGTCTGGTTATCGAAATATGGCCACCCAAAGTGATTTTACTGAAAATTGACCCAAATCTAAAAAAGTCATCGGATGCGGATGGAGATATTTCCGCAACCAAGGCTCGTAACGCATTGCGGTTTTCAATTCTAAATATAGAATTAACAGACCTTTCCATGGATGTGCCAAACTAAAAAATTTATTTTTTCTTAAATTTTGGGAAAAATCATTGTCTTTAAAAACCATTATTTTTTCGAAGTTCACCAATCCCACCGAGATGTACATCAAACAAAAGGTCTATTCAATATCTACACACACCTGTAAGCCAAATCGTCCTGCGTGGTCTGGTTAGCGAAATATGGCCATCCAAAGTGATTTCACTGATTCCACAGATTTTTGAGCTTCAACTACCTAACAATGTATTTGGGTGGCGATATTTCCGAAACCAGGCCTTGTAAAAGGTTGCGGTTTCCAAAATTTTTAGTCAATTTTGTAAGAGCTATTCACGGGTGAAAACCAGAAGGTTCTGCGAGGTCTGGTTATCGAAATATGGCCACCCAAAGTGATTTTACTGAAAATTGACCCAAATCTAAAAAAGTCATCGGATGCGGATGGAGATATTTCCGCAACCAAGGCTCGTAACGCATTGCGGTTTTCAATTCTAAATATAGAATTAACAGACCTTTCCATGGATGTGCCAAACTCAAAAATTTATTTTTTCTTAAATTTTGGGAAAAATCATGGACTTGTCTTTAAAAACCATTATTTTTTCGAAGTTCACCAATCCCACCGAGATGTACATCAAACAAAAGGTCTATTCAATATCTACACACACCTGTAAGCCAAATCGTCCTGCGTGGTCTGGTTAGCGAAATATGGCCATCCAAAGTGATTTCACTGATTCCACAGATTTTTGAGCTTCAACTACCTAACATTGTATTTGGGTGGCGATATTTCCGAAACCAAGCCTTGTAAAAGGTTGCGGTTTCCAAAATTTCTAGTCAATTTTGTAAGAGCTATTCACGGGTGAAAACCAGAAGGTTCTGCGAGGTCTGGTTATCGAAATATGGCCACCCAAAGTGATTTTACTGAAAATTGACCCAAATCTAAAAAAGTCATCGGATGCTAATGGAGATATTTCCGCAACCAAGGCTCGTAACGCGTTGCAGTTTTCAATTCTGAATAGAGAATTAACAGACCTTTCCATGGATGTGCCAAACTCAAAAATTTTTTTTTTCAATTAATTTTGGGAAAAATCATTATTTTTTCGAAGTTAACCAATCCCATCGAGATATACATCAAACGAAAGGTCTGTTCAATACCTACACACACCTGTAAGCCAAATCGTCCTGCGTGGTCTGGTTGGCGAAATATGGCCATCCAAAGTGATTTTACTGATTCCACAGATTTTTGAGCTTCAACTACCTAACATTGTATTTGGGTGGCGATATTTCCGAAACCAAGCCTTGTAAAAGGTTGCGGTTTCCAAAATTTCTAGTCAATTTTGTAAGAGCTATTCACGGGTGAAAACCAGAAGGTTCTGCGAGGTCTGGTTATCGAAATATGGCCACCCAAAGTGATTTTACTGAAAATTGACCCAAATCTAAAAAAGTCATCGGATGCTAATGGAGATATTTCCGCAACCAAGGCTTGTAACGCGTTGCAGTTTTCAATTCTGAATAGAGAATTAACAGACCTTTCCATGGATGTGCCAAACTCAAAATTTTTTTTTCAATTAATTTTGGGAAAAATCATGGACTAACCACTTGTCTGAAAAAATCAATATTTTTTTTTTCGAAGTTCACCAATCCCATCGAGGTATACATCAAACGAAAGGTCTGTTCAATACCTACACACACCTGTAAGCCAAATCGTCCTGCGTGGTCTGGTTAGCGAAATATGGCCATCCAAAGTGATTTCACTGATTCCACAGATTTTTGAGCTTCAACTACCTAACAATGTATTTGGGTGGCGATATTTCCGAAACCAGGCCTTGTAAAAGGTTGCGGTTTCCAAAATTTCTAGTCAATTTTGTAAGAGCTATTAACGGGTGAAAACCAGAAGGTTCTGCGAGGTCTGGTTATCGAAATATGGCCACCCAAAGTGATTTTACTGAAAATTGACCCAAATCTAAAAAAGTCATCGGATGCGGATGGAGATATTTCCGCAACCAAGGCTCGTAACGCGTTGCGGTTTTCAATTCTGAATATAGAATTAACAGACCTTTCCATGGATGTGCCAAACTCAAAATTTTTTTTTTCAATTAATTTTGGGAAAAATCATGGACTAACCACTTGTCTGAAAAAATCATTATTTTTTCGAAGTTCACCAATCCCATCGAGATATACATCAAACGAAAGGTCTGTTCAATACCTACACACACCTGTAAGCCAAATCGTCCTGCGTGGTCTGGTTAGCGAAATATGGCCATCCAAAGTGATTTCACTGATTCCACAGATTTTTGAGCTTTAACTACCTAACAATGTATTTGGGTGGCGATATTTCCGAAACCAGGCCTTGTAAAAGGTTGCGGTTTCCAAAATTTCTAGTCAATTTTGTAAGAGCTATTCACGGGTGAAAACCAGAAGGTTCTGCGAGGTCTGGTTATCGAAATATGGCCACCCAAAGTGATTTTACTGAAAATTGACCCAAATCTAAAAAAGTCATCGGATGCTAATGGAGATATTTCCGCAACCAAGGCTCGTAACGCGTTGCAGTTTTCAATTCTGAATAGAGAATTAACAGACCTTTCCATGGATGTGCCAAACTCAAAAATTTTTTTTTTCAATTAATTTTGGGAAAAATCATTATTTTTTCGAAGTTAACCAATCCCATCGAGATATACATCAAACGAAAGGTTTGTTCAATACCTACACACACCTGTAAGCCAAATCGTCCTGCGTGGTCTGGTTGGCGAAATATGGCCATCCAAAGCGATTTTACTGATTCCACAGATTTTTGAGCTTCAACTACCTAACATTGTATTTGGGTGGCGATATTTCCGAAACCAAGCCTTGTAAAAGGTTGCGGTTTCCAAAATTTCTAGTCAATTTTGTAAGAGCTATTCACGGGTGAAAACCAGAAGGTTCTGCGAGGTCTGGTTATCGAAATATGGCCACCCAAAGTGATTTTACTGAAAATTGACCCAAATCTAAAAAAGTCATCGGATGCTAATGGAGATATTTCCGCAACCAAGGCTCGTAACGCGTTGCAGTTTTCAATTCTGAATAGAGAATTAACAGACCTTTCCATGGATGTGCCAAACTCAAAATTTTTTTTTCAATTAATTTTGGGAAAAATCATGGACTAACCACTTGTCTGAAAAAATCAATATTTTTTTTTTCGAAGTTCACCAATCCTATCGAGATATACATCAAACGAAAGGTCTGTTCAATACCTACACACACCTGTAAGCCAAATCGTCCTGCGTGGTCTGGTTAGCGAAATATGGCCATCCAAAGTGATTTCACTGATTCCACAGATTTTTGAGCTTCAACTACCTAACAATGTATTTGGGTGGTGATATTTCCGAAACCAGGCCTTGTAAAAGGTTGCGGTTTCCAAAATTTCTAGTCAATTTTGTAAGAGCTATTAACGGGTGAAAACCAGAAGGTTCTGCGAGGTCTGGTTATCGAAATATGGCCACCCAAAGTGATTTTACTGAAAATTGACCCAAATCTAAAAAAGTCATCGGATGCTAATGGAGATATTTCCGCAACCAAGGCTCGTAACGCGTTGCAGTTTTCAATTCTGAATAGAGAATTAACAGACCTTTCCATGGATGTGCCAAACTCAAAATTTTTTTTTTTCAATTAATTTTGGGAAAAATCATGGACTAACCACTTGTCTTTAAAAACCATTATTTTTTCGAAGTTCACCAATCCCACCGAGATGTACATCAAACAAAAGGTCTATTCAATATCTACACACACCTGTAAGCCAAATCATCCTGCGTGGTCTGGTTAGCGAAATATGGCCATCCAAAGTGATTTCACTGATTCCACAGATTTTTGAGCTTCAACTACCTAACAATGTATTTGGGTGGTGATATTTCCGAAACCAGGCCTTGTAAAAGGTTGCGGTTTCCAAAATTTCTAGTCAATTTTGTAAGAGCTATTCACGGGTGAAAACCAGAAGGTTCTGCGAGGTCTGGTTATCGAAATATGGCCACCCAAAGTGATTTTACTGAAAATTGACCCAAATCTAAAAAAGTCATCGGATGCGGATGGAGATATTTCCGCAACCAAGGCTCGTAACGCGTTGCAGTTTTCAATTCTGAATAGAGAATTAACAGACCTTCCCATGGATGTGCCAAACTCAAAATTTTTTTTTTCAATTAATTTTGGGAAAAATCATGGACTATAACCACTTGTCTGAAAAAATCATTATTTTTCGAAGTTCACCAATCCCATCGAGATATACATCAAACGAAAGGTCTGTTCAATACCTACACACACCTGTAAGCCAAATCGTCCTGCGTGGTCTGGTTAGCGAAATATGGCCATCCAAAGTGATTTCACTGATTCCACAGATTTTTGAGCTTTAACTACCTAACAATGTATTTGGGTGGCGATATTTCCGAAACCAGGCCTTGTAAAAGGTTGCGGTTTCCAAAATTTCTAGTCAATTTTGTAAGAGCTATTAACGGGTGAAAACTAGAAGGTTCTGCGAGGTCTGGTTATCGAAATATGGCCACCCAAAGTGATTTTACTGAAAATTGACCCAAATCTAAAAAAGTCATCGGATGCGGATGGAGATATTTCCGCAACCAAGGCTCGTAACGCGTTGCAGTTTTCAATTCTGAATAGAGAATTAACAGACCTTTCCATGGATGTGCCAAACTCAAAATTTTTTTTTTTCAATTAATTTTGGGAAAAATCATGGACTAACCACTTGTCTTTAAAAACCATTATTTTTTCGAAGTTCACCAATCCCACCGAGATGTACATCAAACAAAAGGTCTATTCAATATCTACACACACCTGTAAGCCAAATCGTCCTGCGTGGTCTGGTTAGCGAAATATGGCCATCCAAAGTGATTTCACTGATTCCACAGATTTTTGAGCTTCAACTACCTAACAATGTATTTGGGTGGCGATATTTCCGAAACCAGGCCTTGTAAAAGGTTGCGGTTTCCAAAATTTCTAGTCAATTTTGTAAGAGCTATTCACGGGTGAAAACCAGAAGGTTCTGCGAGGTCTGGTTATCGAAATATGGCCACCCAAAGTGATTTTACTGAAAATTGACCCAAATCTAAAAAAGTCATCGGATGCTAATGGAGATATTTCCGCAACCAAGGCTCGTAACGCGTTGCAGTTTTCAATTCTGAATAGAGAATTAACAGATCTTCCAATGGATGTGCCAAACTCAAAATTTTTTTTTTCAATTAATTTTGGGAAAAATCATGGACTATAACCACTTGTCTGAAAAAATCATTATTTTTCGAAGTTCACCAATCCCATCGAGATATACATCAAACGAAAGGTCTGTTCAATACCTACACACACCTGTAAGCCAAATCGTCCTGCGTGGTCTGGTTAGCGAAATATGGCCATCCAAAGTGATTTCACTGATTCCACAGATTTTTGAGCTTTAACTACCTAACAATGTATTTGGGTGGCGATATTTCCGAAACCAGGCCTTGTAAAAGGTTGCGGTTTCCAAAATTTCTAGTCAATTTTGTAAGAGCTATTAACGGGTGAAAACCAGAAGGTTCTGCGAGGTCTGGTTATCGAAATATGGCCACCCAAAGTGATTTTACTGAAAATTGACCCAAATCTAAAAAAGTCATCGGATGCGGATGGAGATATTTCCGCAACCAAGGCTCGTAACGCGTTGCAGTTTCCAATTCTGAATAGAAAATTAACAGACCTTTCCATGGATGTGCCAAACTCAAAATTTTTTTTTTCAATTAATTTTGGGAAAAATCATGGACTAACCACTTGTCTGAAAAAATCATTATTTTTTCGAAGTTCACCAATCCCATCGAGATATACATCAAACGAAAGGTCTGTTCAATACCTACACACACCTGTAAGCCAAATCGTCCTGCATGGTCTGGTTAGCGAAATATGGCCATCCAAAGTGATTTCACTGATTCCACAGATTTTTGAGCTTCAACTACCTAACAATGTATTTGGGTGGCGATATTTCCGAAACCAGGCCTTGTAAAAGGTTGCGGTTTCCAAAATTTCTAGTCAATTTTGTAAGAGCTATTCACGGGTGAAAACCAGAAGGTTCTGCGAGGTCTGGTTATCGAAATATGGCCACCCAAAGTGATTTTACTGAAAATTGACCCAAATCTAAAAAAGTCATCGGATGCGGATGGAGATATTTCCGCAACCAAGGCTCGTAACGCGTTGCGGTTTTCAATTATAAATATAGAATTAACAGACCTTTCCATGGATGTGCCAAACTCAAAAATTTATTTTTTCTTAAATTTTGGGAAAAATCATGGACTAACTAACCACTTGTCTTTAAAAACCATTATTTTTTCGAAGTTCACCAATCCCACCGAGATGTACATCAAACAAAAGGTCTATTCAATATCTACACACACCTGTAAGCCAAATCGTCCTGCGTGGTCTGGTTATCGAAATATGGCCACCCAAAGTAATTTTACTGAAAATTGACCCAAATCTTAAAAAGTCATCGGATGCGGATGGAGATATTTCCGCAACCAAGGCTCGTAACGCGTTGCAGTTTTCAATTCTGAATAGAGAATTAACAGACCTTTTCATGGATGTGCCAAACTCAAAATTTTTTTTTTCAATTAATTTTGGGAAAAATCATGGACAGAGTGCGGAAGACCTTCACAGAGGTAACATCGTATAACAAAGTGCAGCGCAAGGTCCAAAATTCAGTCGGCATAAGAACTAAGGAAGGTAAGAAAAGTATCAAGTTGTAGACTTCCCCCCACCAGTGGTAAGGGGTCGCAACAAAGTAACACAGGATTTGCCGGATTCGTCCGTTGATTTGCCGGATTCGTCCGTTGATTTGCCGGATTCGTCCGTTGATTGCCGGATTCGTCCGTTGATTTGCCAGATTCGTCTGTTGATTTGCCGGATTCGTCCGTTGATTTGCCGGATTCGTCCGTTGATTTGCCAGATTCGTCTGTTGATTTGCCGGATTCGTCCGTTGATTTGCCGGATTCGTCCGTTGATTTGCCGGATTCGTCCGTTGATTTGCCAGATTCGTCTGTTGATTTGCCGGATTCGTCCGTTGATTTGCCGGATTCGTCCGTTGATTTGCCAGATTCGTCTGTTGATTTGCCGGATTCGTCCGTTGATTTGCCGGATTCGTCCGTTGATTTGCCAGATTCGTCTGTTGATTTGCCGGATTCGTCCGTTGATTTGCCGGATTCGTCCGTTGATTTGCCGGATTCGTCCGTTGATTTGCCAGATTCGTCTGTTGATTTGCCGGATTCGTCCGTTGATTTGCCGGATTCGTCCGATGATTTGCCGAACCCGTCTAGATTCAGCTGTGAATGCCAGATCCAACTAAAGACTGTCGACATCAAGCGTGAAGTACTAGCCGGACCCGTTCAACTACTCTCAACCTGCGTACAGAAACTAGGCGAACGCACGGAAAGAATATCTACAGAGAATAAATCCACACCGAAGAACAGACCAAGGATACCAACAACGAAGACATTAATTAGTAAAATTGTATATAAAATAATGTATGTAAATTAAGTTAAGTTCACTTTTCGATGATTTTATAAATAAAGGAATATTGACGTTTAAAATCTGAAGTTAGTACTACTTTAGATAGAACCCCGGTAATCCGGCGAGCAAAACCTCAGCCTTTGACAAAAGTACATCACTTGTCTGAAAAAATCATTATTTTTTCGAAGTTCACCAATCCCATCGAGATGTACATCAAACAAAAGGTCTATTCAATATCTACACACACCTGTAAGCCATATCGTCCTGCGTGGTCTGGTTAGCGAAATATGGCCACCCAAAGTGATTTTACTGAAAATTGACCCAAATCTAAAAAAGTCATCGGATGCTAATGGAGATATTTCCGCAACCAAGGCTCGTAACGCGTTGCAGTTTTCAATTCTGAATAGAGAATTAACAGACCTTTCCATGGATGTGCCAAACTCAAAATTTTTTTTTTCAATTAATTTTGGGAAAAATCATGGACTAACCACTTGTCTGAAAAAATCATTATTTTTTCGAAGTTCACCAATCCCATCGAGATGTACATCAAACAAAAGGTCTATTCAATATCTACACACACCTGTAAGCCATATCGTCCTGCGTGGTCTGGTTAGCGAAATATGGCCACCCAAAGTGATTTTACTGAAAATTGACCCAAATCTAAAAAAGTCATCGGATGCGGATGGAGATATTTCCGCAACCAAGTCTCGTAACGCGTTGCAGTTTTCAATTCTGAATAGAGAATTAACAGACCTTTCCATGGATGTGCCAAACTCAAAAATTTATTTTTTCTTAAATTTTGGGAAAAATCATGGACTAACCACTTGTCCGAAAAAATCATTATTTTTTCGAAGTTCACCAATCCCATCGAGATATACATCAAACGAAAGGTCTGTTCAATACCTACACACACCTGTAAGCCAAATCGTCCTGCGTGGTCTGGTTAGCGAAATATGGCCATCCAAAGTGATTTCACTGATTCCACAGATTTTTGAGCTTCAACTACCTAACAATGTATTTGGGTGGCGATATTTCCGAAACCAGGCCTTGTAAAAGGTTGCGGTTTCCAAAATTTCTAGTCAATTTTGTAAGAGCTATTCACGGGTGAAAACCAGAAGGTTCTGCGAGGTCTGGTTATCGAAATATGGCCACCCAAAGTGATTTTACTGAAAATTGACCCAAATCTAAAAAATTCATCGGATGCGGATGGAGATATTTCCGCAACCAAGGCTCGTAACGCGTTGCAGTTTCCAATTCTAAATAGAAAATTAGCAGACCTTTCCATGAATGTGCCAAACTCAAAATTTTTTTGTTCAATTAATTTTGGGAAAAATCATGGACTAACCACTAACCACTTGTCTGAAAAAATCATTATTTTTTCGAAGTTCACCAATCCCATCGAGATATACATCAAACGAAAGGTCTGTTCAATACCTACACACACCTGTAAGCCAAATCGTCCTGCGTGGTCTGGTTAGCGAAATATGGCCATCCAAAGTGATTTCACTGATTCCACAGATTTTTGAGCTTTAACTACCTAACAATGTATTTGGGTGGCGATATTTCCGAAACCAGGACTTGTAAAAGGTTGCAGTTTCCAAAATGTCTAGTCAATTTTGTAAGAGCTATTCACGGGTGAAAACCAGAAGGTTCTGCGAGGTCTGGTTATCGAAATATGGCCACCCAAAGTGATTTTACTGAAAATTGACCCAAATCTAAAAAAGTCATCGGATGCGGATGGAGATATTTCCGCAACCAAGTCTCGTAACGCGTTGCAGTTTTCAATTCTGAATAGAGAATTAACAGACCTTTCCATGGATGTGCCAAACTCAAAAATTTATTTTTTCTTAAATTTTGGGAAAAATCATGGACTAACCACTTGTCTTTAAAAACCATTATTTTTTCGAAGTTCACCAATCCCACCGAGATGTACATCAAACAAAAGGTCTATTCAATATCTACACACACCTGTAAGCCAAATCGTCCTGCGTGGTCTGGTTAGCGAAATATGGCCATCCAAAGTGATTTCACTGATTCCACAGATTTTTGAGCTTTAACTACCTAACAATGTATTTGGGTGGCGATATTTCCGAAACCAGGACTTGTAAAAGGTTGCGGTTTCCAAAATTTCTAGTCAATTTTGTAAGAGCTATTCACGGGTGAAAACCAGAAGGTTCTGCGAGGTCTGGTTATCGAAATATGGCCACCCAAAGTGATTTTACTGAAAATTGACCCAAATCTAAAAAAGTCATCGGATGCTAATGGAGATATTTCCGCAACCAAGGCTCGTAACGCGTTGCAGTTTTCAATTCTGAATAGAGAATTAACAGACCTTTCCATGGATGTGCCAAACTCAAAATTTTTTTTTTCAATTAATTTTGGGAAAAATCATGGACTAACCACTTGTCTGAAAAAATCATTATTTTTTCGAAGTTCACCAATCCCATCGAGATATACATCAAACGAAAGGTCTGTTCAATACCTACACACACCTGTAAGCCAAATCGTCCTGCGTGGTCTGGTTAGCGAAATATGGCCATCCAAAGTGATTTCACTGATTCCACAGATTTTTGAGCTTCAACTACCTAACAATGTATTTGGGTGGCGATATTTCCGAAACCAGGCCTTGTAAAAGGTTGCGGTTTCCAAAATTTCTAGTCAATTTTGTAAGAGCTATTCACGGGTGAAAACCAGAAGGTTCTGCGAGGTCTGGTTATCGAAATATGGCCACCCAAAGTGATTTTACTGAAAATTGACCCAAATCTAAAAAAGTCATCGGATGCGGATGGAGATATTTCCGCAACCAAGGCTCGTAACGCGTTGCGGTTTTCAATTCTAAATATAGAATAAACAGGCCTTTCCATGGATGTGCCAAACTCAAAAATTTATTTTTTCTTAAATTTTGGGAAAAATCATGGACTAACCACTTGTCTTTAAAAACCATTATTTTTTCGAAGTTCACCAATCCCACCGAGATGTACATCAAACAAAAGGTCTATTCAATATCTACACAGGCCTTGTAAAAGGTTGCGGTTTCCAAAATTTCTAGTCAATTTTGTAAGAGCTATTCACGGGTGAAAACCAGAAGGTTCTGCGAGGTCTGGTTATCGAAATATGGCCACCCAAAGTGATTTTACTGAAAATTGACCCAAATCTAAAAAAGTCATCGGATGCGGATGGAGATATTTCCGCAACCAAGGCTCGTAACGCGTTGCGGTTTTCAATTCTAAATATAGAATTAACAGACCTTTCCATGGATGTGCCAAACTCAAAAATTTATTTTTTCTTAAATTTTGGGAAAAATCATGGACTAACCACTTGTCTTTAAAAACCATTATTTTTTCGAAGTTCACCAATCCCACCGAGATGTACATCAAACAAAAGGTCTATTCAATATTTTGAGCTTCAACTACCTAACAATGTATTTGGGTGGCGATATTTCCGAAACCAGGCCTTGTAAAAGGTTGCGGTTTCCAAAATTTCTAGTCAATTTTGTAAGAGCTATTCACGGGTGAAAACCAGAAGGTTCTGCGAGGTCATCATTTTCCATGGATGTGCCAAACTCAAAATTTTTTTTTTTAATTAATTTTGGGAAAAATCATGGACTAACCACTTGTCCGAAAAAATCATTATTTTTTCGAAGTTCACCAATCCCATCGAGATATACATCAAACGAAAGGTCTGTTCAATACCTACACACACCTGTAAGCCAAATCGTCCTGCGTGGTCTGGTTAGCGAAATATGGCCATCCAAAGTGATTTCACTGATTCCACAGATTTTTGAGCTTTAACTACCTAACAATGTATTTGGGTGGCGATATTTCCGAAACCAGGCCTTGTAAAAGGTTGCGGTTTCCAAAATGTCTAGTCAATTTTGTAAGAGCTATTCACGGGTGAAAACCAGAAGGTTCTGCGAGGTCTGGTTATCGAAATATGGCCACCCAAAGTGATTTTACTGAAAATTGACCCAAATCTAAAAAAGTCATCGGATGCGGATGGAGATATTTCCGCAACCAAGGCTCGTAACGCGTTGCAGTTTTCAATTCTAAATATAGAATTAACAGGCCTTTCCATGGATGTGCCAAACTCAAAAATTTATTTTTTCTTAAATTTTGGGAAAAATCATGGACTAACCACTTGTCTTTAAAAACCATTATTTTTTCGAAGTTCACCAATCCCACCGAGATGTACATCAAACAAAAGGTCTATTCAATATTTTGAGCTTCAACTACCTAACAATGTATTTGGGTGGCGATATTTCCGAAACCAGGCCTTGTAAAAGGTTGCGGTTTCCAAAATTTCTAGTCAATTTTGTAAGAGCTATTCACGGGTGAAAACCAGAAGGTTCTGCGAGGTCATCATTTTCCATGGATGTGCCAAACTCAAAATTTTTTTTTTTAATTAATTTTGGGAAAAATCATGGACTAACCACTTGTCCGAAAAAATCATTATTTTTTCGAAGTTCACCAATCCCATCGAGATATACATCAAACGAAAGGTCTGTTCAATACCTACACACACCTGTAAGCCAAATCGTCCTGCGTGGTCTGGTTAGCGAAATATGGCCATCCAAAGTGATTTCACTGATTCCACAGATTTTTGAGCTTTAACTACCTAACAATGTATTTGGGTGGCGATATTTCCGAAACCAGGCCTTGTAAAAGGTTGCGGTTTCCAAAATTTCTAGTCAATTTTGTAAGAGCTATTCACGGGTGAAAACCAGAAGGTTCTGCGAGGTCTGGTTAGCGAAATATGGCCATCCAAAGTGATTTCACTGATTCCACAGATTTTTGAGCTTTAACTACCTAACAATGTATTTGGGTGGCGATATTTCCGAAACCAGGCCTTGTAAAAGGTTGCGGTTTCCAAAATTTCTAGTCAATTTTGTAAGAGCTATTCACGGGTGAATACCAGAAGGTTCTGCGAGGTCTGGTTATCGAAATATGGCCACCCAAAGTGATTTTACTGAAAATTGACCCAAATCTAAAAAAGTCATCGGATGCGGATGGAGATATTTCCGCAACCAAGGCTCGTAACGGGTTGCAGTTTTCAATTCTGAATAGAGAATTAACAGACCTTTCCATGGATGTGCCAAACTCAAAAATTTATTTTTCATTAATTTTGGGAAAAATCATGGGCTAACCACTTGTCTTTAAAAATCATTAATTTTTCGAAGTTCACCAATCCCACCGAGATGTACATCAAACAAAAGGTCTATTCAATATCTACACACACCTGTAAGCCAAATCGTCCTGCGTGGTCTGGTTAGCGAAATATGGCCATCCAAAGTGATTTCACTGATTCCACAGATTTTTGAGCTTTAACTACCTAACAATGTATTTGGGTGGCGATATTCAGAAACCAGGCCTTGTAAAAGGTTGCGGTTTCCAAAATTTCTAGTCAATTTTGTAAGAGCTATTCACGGGTGAAAACCAGAAGGTTCTGCGAGGCCTGGCTATCGAAATATGGCCACCCAAAGTGATTTTACTGAAAATTGACCCAAATCTAAAAAAGTCATCGGATGCGGATGGAGATATTTCCGCAACCAAGTCTCGTAACGCGTTGCAGTTTTCAATTCTGAATAGAGAATTAACAGACCTTTCCATGGATGTGCCAAACTCAAAAATTTATTTTTTCAAAAAGTCATCAAATTTTTAAAAAAGTCATCGGATTCGGATGGAGATATTTCCGCAACCAAGGCTCGTAACGCGTTGCAGTTTTCAATTCTGAATAGAGAATTAACAGACCTTTCCATGGATGTGCCAAACTCAAAATTTTTTTTTTCAATTAATTTTGGGAAAAATCATGGACTAACCACTTGTCTGAAAAAAATCATTATTTTTTCGAAGTTCACCAATCCCATCGAGATATACATCAAACGAAAGGTCTGTTCAATACCTACACACACCTGTAAGCCAAATCGTCCTGCGTGGTCTGGTTAGCGAAATATGGCCATCCAAAGTGATTTCACTGATTCCACAGATTTTTGAACTTTAACTACCTAACAATGTATTTGGGTGGCGATATTTCCGAAACCAGGCCTTATAAAAGGTTGCGGTTTCCAAAATTCAGTCAATTTTGTAAGAGCTATTCACGGGTGAAAACCAGAAGGTTCTGCGAGGTCTGGTTATCGAAATATGGCCACCCAAAGTGATTTTACTGAAAATTGACCCAAATCTAAAAAAGTCATCGGATGCGGATGGAGATATTTCCGCAACCAAGTCTCGTAACGCGTTGCAGTTTTCAATTCTGAATAGAGAATTAACAGACCTTTCCATGGATGTGCCAAACTCAAAAATTTATTTTTTCTTAAATTTTGGAAAAAATCATGGACTAACCACTTGTCCGAAAAAATCATTATTTTTTCGAAGTTCACCAATCCCACCGAGATGTACATCAAACAAAAGGTCTATTCAATATCTACACACATCTGTAAGCCAACTCGTCCTGCGTGGTCTGGTTAGCGAAATATGGCCATCCAAAGTGATTTCACTGATTCCACAGATTTTTGAGCTTCAACTACCTAACAATGTATTTGGGTGGCGATATTTCCGAAACCAGGCCTTGTAAAAGGTTGCAGTTTCCAAAATTTCTAGTCAATTTTCTAATACCTGTTCACGGGTGAAAACCAGAAGGTTCTGCGAGGTCTGGTTATCGAAATATGGCCACCCAAAGTGATTTTACTGAAAATTGACCCAAAGCTAAAAAAGTCATCGGATGCGGATGGAGATATTTCCGCAACCAAGGCTCGTAACGCGTTGCGGTTTTCAATTCTAAATATAGAATTAACAGACCTTTCCATGGATGTGCCAAACTCAAAAATTTATTTTTTCTTAAATTTTGGGAAAAATCATGGACTAACCACGTGTCTTTAAAAACCATTATTTTTTCGAAGTTCACCAATCCCACCGAGATGTACATCAAACAAAAGGTCTATTCAATATCTACACACACCTGTAAGCCAAATCGTCCTGCGTGGTCTGGTTAGCGAAATATGGCCATCCAAAGTGATTTCACTGATTCCACAGATTTTTGAGCTTTAACTACCTAACAATGTATTTGGGTGGCGATATTTCCGAAACCAGGCCTTGTAAAAGGTTGCGGTTTCCAAAATTTCTAGTCAATTTTGTAAGAGCTATTCACGGGTGAAAACCAGAAGGTTCTGCGAGGTCTGGTTATCGAAATATGGCCACCCAAAGTGATTTTACTGAAAATTGACCCAAATCTAAAAAAGTCATCGGATGCGGATGGAGATATTTCCGCAACCAAGGCTCGTAACGCGTTGCAGTTTTCAATTCTGAATAGAGAATTAACAGACCTTTCCATGGATGTGCCAAACTCAAAAATTTATTTTTTCTTAAATTTTGGGAAAAATCATGGACTCACTTGTCCGAAAAAATCATTATTTTTTCGAAGTTCACCAATCCCATCGAGATATACATCAAACGAAAGGTCTGTTCAATACCAACACACACCTGTAAGCCAAATCGTCCTGCGTGGTCTGGTTAGTGAAATATGGCCATCCAAAGTGATTTCACTGATTCCACAGATTTTTGAGCTTCAACTACCTAACAATGTATTTGGGTGGCGATATTTCCGAAACCAGGCCTTGTAAAAGGTTGCGGTTTCCAAAATTTCTAGTCAATTTTGTAAGAGCTATTCACGGGTGAAAACCAGAAGGTTCTGCGAGGTCTGGTTATCGAAATATGGCCACCCAAAGTGATTTTACTGAAAATTGACCCAAATCTAAAAAAGTCATCGGATGCGGATGGAGATATTTCCGCAACCAAGGCTCGTAACGCGTTGCGGTTTTCAATTCTAAATATAGAATTAACAGACCTTTCCATGGATGTGCCAAACTCAAAAATTTATTTTTTCTTAAATTTTGGAAAAAATCATGGACTAACCACTTGTCCGAAAAAATCATTATTTTTTCGAAGTTCACCAATCCCACCGAGATGTACATCAAACAAAAGGTCTATTCAATATCTACACACATCTGTAAGCCAACTCGTCCTGCGTGGTCTGGTTAGCGAAATATGGCCATCCAAAGTGATTTCACTGATTCCACAGATTTTTGAGCTTCAACTACCTAACAATGTATTTGGGTGGCGATATTTCCGAAACCAGGCCTTGTAAAAGGTTGCGGTTTCCAAAATTTCTAGTCAATTTTGTAAGAGCTATTCACGGGTGAAAACCAGAAGGTTCTGCGAGGTCTGGTTATCGAAATATGGCCACCCAAAGTGATTTTACTGAAAATTGACCCAAATCTAAAAAAGTCATCGGATGCGGATGGAGATATTTCCGCAACCAAGGCTCGTAACGCGTTGCAGTTTTCAATTCTGAATAGAGAATTAACAGACCTTTCCATGGATGTGCCAAACTCAAAAATTTATTTTTTCTTAAATTTTGGGAAAAATCATGGACTAACCACTTGTCCGAAAAAATCATTATTTTTTCGAAGTTCACCAATCCCATCGAGATATACATCAAACGAAAGGTCTGTTCAATACCTACACACACCTGTAAGCCAAATCGTCCTGCGTGGTCTGGTTAGTGAAATATGGCCATCCAAAGTGATTTCACTGATTCCACAGATTTTTGAGCTTCAACTACCTAACAATGTATTTGGGTGGCGATATTTCCGAAACCAGGCCTTGTAAAAGGTTGCGGTTTCCAAAATTTCTAGTCAATTTTGTAAGAGCTATTCACGGGTGAAAACCAGAAGGTTCTGCGAGGTCTGGTTATCGAAATATGGCCACCCAAAGTGATTTTACTGAAAATTGACCCAAATCTAAAAAAGTCATCGAATGCGGATGGAGATATTACCGCAACCAAGGCTCGTAACGCGTTGCAGTTTTCAATTCTGAATAGAGAATTAACAGACCTTTCCATGGATGTGCCAAACTCAAAATTTTTTTTTTCAATTAATTTTGGGAAAAATCATGGACTAACCACTTGTCTGAAAAAAATCATTATTTTTTCGAAGTTCACCAATCCCATCGAGATATACATCAAACGAAAGGTCTGTTCAATACCTACACACACCTGTAAGCCAAATCGTCCTGCGTGGTCTGGTTAGCGAAATATGGCCATCCAAAGTGATTTCACTGATTCCACAGATTTTTGAGCTTTAACTACCTAACAATGTATTTGGGTGGCGATATTTCCGAAACCAGGCCTTGTAAAAGGTTGCGGTTTCCAAAATTTCTAGTCAATTTTGTAAGAGCTATTCACGGGTGAAAACCAGAAGGTTCTGCGAGGTCTGGTTATCGAAATATGGCCACCCAAAGTGATTTTACTGAAAATTGACCCAAATCTAAAAAAGTCATCGGATGCGGATGGAGATATTTCCGCAACCAAGTCTCGTAACGCGTTGCAGTTTTCAATTCTGAATAGAGAATTAACAGACCTTTCCATGGATGTGCCAAACTCAAAAATTTATTTTTTCTTAAATTTTAGGAAAAATCATGGACTAACCACTTGTCTTTAAAAACCATTATTTTTTCGAAGTTCACCAATCCCACCAAGATGTACAAAAAAAAAAGGTCTATTCAATATCTACACACATCTGTAAGCCAAATCGTCCTGCGTGGTCTGGTTAGCGAAATATGGCCATCCAAAGTGATTTCACTGATTCCACAGATTTTTGAGCTTCAACTACCTAACAATGTATTTGGGTGGCGATATTTCCGAAACCAGGCCTTGGAAAAGGTTGCGGTTTCCAAAATTTCTAGTCAATTTTGTAAGAGCTATTCACGGGTGAAAACCAGAAGGTTCTGCGAGGTCTGGCTATCGAAATATGGCCACCCAAAGTGATTTTACTGAAAATTGACCCAAATCTAAAAAAGTCATCGGATGCGGATGGAGATATTTCCGCAACCAAGGCTCGTAACGCGTTGCGGTTTTCAATTCTAAATATAGAATTAACAGACCTTTCCATGGATGTGCCAAACTCAAAAATTTATTTTTTCTTAAATTTTGGGAAAAATCATGGACTAACCACTTGTCTTTAAAAACCATTATTTTTTCGAAGTTCACCAATCCCACCGAGATGTACATCAAACAAAAGGTCTATTCAATATCTACACACACCTGTAAGCCAAATCGTCCTGCGTGGTCTGGTTAGCGAAATATGGCCATCCAAAGTGATTTCACTGATTCCACAGATTTTTGAGCTTCAACTACCTAACAATGTATTTGGGTGGCGATATTTCCGAAACCAGGTTGCGGTTTCCAAAATTTCTAGTCAATTTTGTAAGAGCTATTCACGGGAAGGTTCTGCGAGGTCTGGTTATCGAAATATGGCCACCCAAAGTGATTTTACTGAAAATTGACCCAAATCTAAAAAAGTCATCGGATGCGGATGGAGATATTTCCGCAACCAAGGCTCGTAACGCGTTGCGGTTTTCAATTCTAAATATAGAATTAACAGACCTTTCCATGGATGTGAAACTCAAAAATTTATTTTTTCTTAAATTTTGGGAAAAATCATGGACTAACCACTTGTCTTTAAAAACCATTATTTTTTCGAAGTTCACCAATCCCATCGAGATATACATCAAACGAAAGGTCTGTTCAATACCTACACACACCTGTAAGCCAAATCGTCCTGCGTGGTCTGGTTAGCGAAATATGGCCATCCAAAGTGATTTCACTGATTCCACAGATTTTTGAGCTTTAACTACCTAACAATGTATTTGGGTGGCGATATTTCCGAAACCAGGCCTTGTAAAAGGTTGCGGTTTCCAAAATTTCTAGTCAATTTTGTAAGAGCTATTCACGGGTGAAAACCAGAAGGTTCTGCGAGGTCTGGTTATCGAAATATGGCCACCCAAAGTGATTTTACTGAAAATTGACCCAAATCTAAAAAAGTCATCGGATGCGGATGGAGATATTTCCGCAACCAAGGCTCGTAACGCGTTGCAGTTTTCAATTCTGAATATAGAATTAACAGACCTTTCCATGGATGTGCCAAACTCAAAATTTTTTTTTTTCAATTAATTTTGGGAAAAATCATGGACTAACCACTTGTTCGAAAAAATAATGATTTTTTCGAAGTTCACCAATCCCATCGAGATATACATCAAACGAAAGGTCTGTTCAATACCTACACACACCTGTAAGCCAAATCGTCCTGCGTGGTCTGGTTAGCGAAATATGGCCATCCAAAGTGATTTCACTGATTCCACAGATTTTTGAGCTTCAACTACCTAACAATGTATTTGGGTGGCGATATTTCCGAAACCAGGCCTTGTAAAAGGTTGCGGTTTCCAAATTTCTAGTCAATTTTGTAAGAGCTATTCACGGGTGAAAACCAGAAGGTTCTGCGAGGTCTGGTTATCGAAATATGACCACCCAAAGTGATTTTACTGAAAATTGACCCAAATCTAAAAAAGTCATCGGATGCGGATGGAGATATTTCCGCAACCAAGGCTCGTAACGCGTTGCAGTTTCCAATTCTGAATAGAAAATTAACAGACCTTTCCATGGATGTGCCAAACTCAAAATTTTTGTTTTCAATTAATTTTGGGAAAAATCATGGACTAACCACTTGTCCGAAAAAATCATTATTTTTTCGAAGTTCACCAATCCCATCGATATATACATCAAACGAAAGGTCTGTTCAATACCTACACACACCTGTAAGCCAAATCGTCCTGCGTGGTCTGGTTAGCGAAATATGGCCATCCAAAGTGATTTCACTGATTCCACAGATTTTTGAGCTTTAACTACCTAACAATGTATTTGGGTGGCGATATTTCCGAAACCAGGCCTTGTAAAAGGTTGCGGTTTCCAAAATTTTTAGTCAATTTTGTAAGAGCTATTCACTGGTGAAAACCAGAAGGTTCTGCGAGGTCTGGTTATCGAAATATGGCCACCCAAAGTGATTTTACTGAAAATTGACCCAAATCTAAAAAAAGTCATCGGATGCGGATGGAGATATTTCCGCAACCAAGGCTCGTAACGCGTTGCAGTTTCCAATTCTGAATAGAAAATTAACAGACCTTTCCATGGATGTGCCAAACTCAAAATTTTTTTTTCAATTAATTTTGGGAAAAATCATGGACTAACCACTTGTCCGAAAAAATCATTATTTTTTCGAAGTTCACCAATCCCATCGATATATACATCAAACGAAAGGTCTGTTCAATACCTACACACACCTGTAAGCCAAATCGTCCTGCGTGGTCTGGTTAGCGAAATATGGCCATCCAAAGTGATTTCACTGATTCCACAGATTTTTGAGCTTTAACTACCTAACAATGTATTTGGGTGGCGATATTTCCGAAACCAGGCCTTGTAAAAGGTTGCGGTTTCCAAAATTTTTAGTCAATTTTGTAAGAGCTATTCACGGGTGAAAACCAGAAGGTTCTGCGAGGTCTGGTTATCGAAATATGACCACCCAAAGTGATTTTACTGAAAATTGACCCAAATCTAAAAAAGTCATCGGATGCGGATGGAGATATTTCCGCAACCAAGGCTCGTAACGCGTTGCAGTTTCCAATTCTGAATAGAAAATTAACAGACCTTTCCATGGATGTGCCAAACTCAAAATTTTTTTTTCAATTAATTTTGGGAAAAATCATGGACTAACCACTTGTCCGAAAAAATCATTATTTTTTCGAAGTTCACCAATCCCATCGATATATACATCAAACGAAAGGTCTGTTCAATACCTACACACACCTGTAAGCCAAATCGTCCTGCGTGGTCTGGTTAGCGAAATATGGCCACCCAAAGTGATTTTACTGAAAATTGACCCAAATCTAAAAAAGTCATCGGATGCGGATGGAGATATTTCCGCAACCAAGGCTCGTAACGCGTTGCGGTTTTCAATTCTAAATATAGAATTAACAGACCTTTCCATGGATGTGCCAAACTCAAAAATTTATTTTTTCTTAAATTTTGGGAAAAATCATGGACTAACCACTTGTCTTTAAAAACCATTATTTTTTCGAAGTTCACCAATCCCACCGAGATGTACATCAAACAAAAGGTCTATTCAATATCTACACACACCTGTAAGCCAAATCGTCCTGCGTGGTCTGGTTAGCGAAATATGGCCATCCAAAGTGATTTCACTGATTCCACAGATTTTTGAGCTTTAACTACCTAACAATGTATTTGGGTGGCGATATTTCCGAAACCAGGCCTTGTAAAAGGTTGCGGTTTCCAAAATTTCTAGTCAATTTTGTAAGAGCTATTCACGGGTGAAAACCAGAAGGTTCTGCGAGGTCTGGTTATCGAAATATGGCCACCCAAAGTAATTTTACTGAAAATTGACCCAAAGCTAAAAAAGTCATCGGATGCGGATGGAGATATTTCCGCAACCAAGCCTCGTAACGCGTTGCGGTTTTCAATTCTAAATATAGAATTAACAGGCCTTTCCATGGATGTGCCAAACTCAAAAATTTATTTTTTCTTAAATTTTGGGAAAAATCATGGACTAACCATGTGTCTTTAAAAACCATTATTTTTTCGAAGTTCACCAATTCCATCGAGATATACATCAACCGAAAGGTCTGTTCAATACCTACACACACCTGTAAGCCAAATCGTCCTGCGTGGTCTGGTTAGCGAAATATGGCCATCCAAAGTGATTTCACTGATTCCACAGATTTTTGAGCTTTAACTACCTAACAATGTATTTGGGTGGCGATATTTCCGAAACCAGGCCTTGTAAAAGGTTGCGGTTTCCAAAATTTCTAGTCAATTTTGTAAGAGCTATTCACGGGTGAAAACCAGAAGGTTCTGCGAGGTCTGGCTATCGAAATATGGCCACCCAAAGTGATTTTACTGAAAATTAACCCAAATCTAAAAAAGTCATCGGATGCGGATGGAGATATTTCCGCAACCAAGTCTCGTAACGCGTTGCAGTTTTCAATTCTAAATATAGAATTAACAGACCTTTCCATGGATGTGCCAAACTCAAAAATTTATTTTTTCTTAAATTTTGGGAAAAATCATGGACTAACCACTTGTCTTTAAAAACCATTATTTTTTCGAAGTTCACCAATCCCACCGAGATGTACATCAAACAAAAGGTCTATTCAATATCTACACACACCTGTAAGCCAAATCGTCCTGCGTGGTCTGGTTAGCGAAATATGGCCATCCAAAGTGATTTCACTGATTCCACAGATTTTTGAGCTTCAACTACCTAACAATGTATTTGGGTGGCGATATTTCCGAAACCAGGTTGCGGTTTCCAAAATTTCTAGTCAATTTTGTAAGAGCTATTCACGGGAAGGTTCTGCGAGGTCTGGTTATCGAAATATGGCCACCCAAAGTGATTTTACTGAAAATTGACCCAAATCTAAAAAAGTCATCGGATGCGGATGGAGATATTTCCGCAACCAAGGCTCGTAACGCGTTGCGGTTTTCAATTCTAAATATAGAATTAACAGACCTTTCCATGGATGTGAAACTCAAAATTTATTTTTTCTTAAATTTTGGGAAAAATCATGGACTAACCACTTGTCTTTAAAAACCATTATTTTTTCGAAGTTCACCAATCCCATCGAGATATACATCAAACGAAAGGTCTGTTCAATACCTACACACACCTGTAAGCCAAATCGTCCTGCGTGGTCTGGTTAGCGAAATATGGCCATCCAAAGTGATTTCACTGATTCCACAGATTTTTGAGCTTTAACTACCTAACAATGTATTTGGGTGGCGATATTTCCGAAACCAGGCCTTGTAAAAGGTTGCGGTTTCCAAAATTTCTAGTCAATTTTGTAAGAGCTATTCACGGGTGAAAACCAGAAGGTTCTGCGAGGTCTGGTTATCGAAATATGGCCACCCAAAGTGATTTTACTGAAAATTGACCCAAATCTAAAAAAGTCATCGGATGCGGATGGAGATATTTCCGCAACCAAGGCTCGTAACGCGTTGCAGTTTTCAATTCTGAATATAGAATTAACAGACCTTTCCATGGATGTGCCAAACTCAAAATTTTTTTTTTTCAATTAATTTTGGGAAAAATCATGGACTAACCACTTGTCCGAAAAAATCATTATTTTTTCGAAGTTCACCAATCCCATCGAGATATACATCAAACGAAAGGTCTGTTCAATACCTACACACACCTGTAAGCCAAATCGTCCTGCGTGGTCTGGTTAGCGAAATATGGCCATCCAAAGTGATTTCACTGATTCCACAGATTTTTGAGCTTCAACTACCTAACAATGTATTTGGGTGGCGATATTTCCGAAACCAGGCCTTGTAAAAGGTTGCGGTTTCCAAATTTCTAGTCAATTTTGTAAGAGCTATTCACGGGTGAAAACCAGAAGGTTCTGCGAGGTCTGGTTATCGAAATATGACCACCCAAAGTGATTTTACTGAAAATTGACCCAAATCTAAAAAAGTCATCGGATGCGGATGGAGATATTTCCGCAACCAAGGCTCGTAACGCGTTGCAGTTTCCAATTCTGAATAGAAAATTAACAGACCTTTCCATGGATGTGCCAAACTCAAAATTTTTGTTTTCAATTAATTTTGGGAAAAATCATGGACTAACCACTTGTCCGAAAAAATCATTATTTTTTCGAAGTTCACCAATCCCATCGATATATACATCAAACGAAAGGTCTGTTCAATACCTACACACACCTGTAAGCCAAATCGTCCTGCGTGGTCTGGTTAGCGAAATATGGCCATCCAAAGTGATTTCACTGATTCCACAGATTTTTGAGCTTTAACTACCTAACAATGTATTTGGGTGGCGATATTTCCGAAACCAGGCCTTGTAAAAGGTTGCGGTTTCCAAAATTTTTAGTCAATTTTGTAAGAGCTATTCACTGGTGAAAACCAGAAGGTTCTGCGAGGTCTGGTTATCGAAATATGGCCACCCAAAGTGATTTTACTGAAAATTGACCCAAATCTAAAAAAGTCATCGGATGCGGATGGAGATATTTCCGCAACCAAGGCTCGTAACGCGTTGCAGTTTCCAATTCTGAATAGAAAATTAACAGACCTTTCCATGGATGTGCCAAACTCAAAATTTTTTTTTCAATTAATTTTGGGAAAAATCATGGACTAACCACTTGTCCGAAAAAATCATTATTTTTTCGAAGTTCACCAATCCCATCGATATATACATCAAACGAAAGGTCTGTTCAATACCTACACACACCTGTAAGCCAAATCGTCCTGCGTGGTCTGGTTAGCGAAATATGGCCATCCAAAGTGATTTCACTGATTCCACAGATTTTTGAGCTTTAACTACCTAACAATGTATTTGGGTGGCGATATTTCCGAAACCAGGCCTTGTAAAAGGTTGCGGTTTCCAAAATTTTTAGTCAATTTTGTAAGAGCTATTCACGGGTGAAAACCAGAAGGTTCTGCGAGGTCTGGTTATCGAAATATGACCACCCAAAGTGATTTTACTGAAAATTGACCCAAATCTAAAAAAGTCATCGGATGCGGATGGAGATATTTCCGCAACCAAGGCTCGTAACGCGTTGCAGTTTCCAATTCTGAATAGAAAATTAACAGACCTTTCCATGGATGTGCCAAACTCAAAATTTTTTTTTCAATTAATTTTGGGAAAAATCATGGACTAACCACTTGTCCGAAAAAATCATTATTTTTTCGAAGTTCACCAATCCCATCGATATATACATCAAACGAAAGGTCTGTTCAATACCTACACACACCTGTAAGCCAAATCGTCCTGCGTGGTCTGGTTAGCGAAATATGGCCACCCAAAGTGATTTTACTGAAAATTGACCCAAATCTAAAAAAGTCATCGGATGCGGATGGAGATATTTCCGCAACCAAGGCTCGTAACGCGTTGCGGTTTTCAATTCTAAATATAGAATTAACAGACCTTTCCATGGATGTGCCAAACTCAAAAATTTATTTTTTCTTAAATTTTGGGAAAAATCATGGACTAACCACTTGTCTTTAAAAACCATTATTTTTTCGAAGTTCACCAATCCCACCGAGATGTACATCAAACAAAAGGTCTATTCAATATCTACACACACCTGTAAGCCAAATCGTCCTGCGTGGTCTGGTTAGCGAAATATGGCCATCCAAAGTGATTTCACTGATTCCACAGATTTTTGAGCTTTAACTACCTAACAATGTATTTGGGTGGCGATATTTCCGAAACCAGGCCTTGTAAAAGGTTGCGGTTTCCAAAATTTCTAGTCAATTTTGTAAGAGCTATTCACGGGTGAAAACCAGAAGGTTCTGCGAGGTCTGGTTATCGAAATATGGCCACCCAAAGTAATTTTACTGAAAATTGACCCAAAGCTAAAAAAGTCATCGGATGCGGATGGAGATATTTCCGCAACCAAGCCTCGTAACGCGTTGCGGTTTTCAATTCTAAATATAGAATTAACAGGCCTTTCCATGGATGTGCCAAACTCAAAAATTTATTTTTTCTTAAATTTTGGGAAAAATCATGGACTAACCATGTGTCTTTAAAAACCATTATTTTTTCGAAGTTCACCAATTCCATCGAGATATACATCAACCGAAAGGTCTGTTCAATACCTACACACACCTGTAAGCCAAATCGTCCTGCGTGGTCTGGTTAGCGAAATATGGCCATCCAAAGTGATTTCACTGATTCCACAGATTTTTGAGCTTTAACTACCTAACAATGTATTTGGGTGGCGATATTTCCGAAACCAGGCCTTGTAAAAGGTTGCGGTTTCCAAAATTTCTAGTCAATTTTGTAAGAGCTATTCACGGGTGAAAACCAGAAGGTTCTGCGAGGTCTGGCTATCGAAATATGGCCACCCAAAGTGATTTTACTGAAAATTAACCCAAATCTAAAAAAGTCATCGGATGCGGATGGAGATATTTCCGCAACCAAGTCTCGTAACGCGTTGCAGTTTTCAATTCTAAATATAGAATTAACAGACCTTTCCATGGATGTGCCAAACTCAAAAATTTATTTTTTCTTAAATTTTGGGAAAAATCATGGACTAACCACTTGTCTGAAAAAATCATTATTTTTTCGAAGTTCACCAATCCCATCGAGATATACATCAAACGAAAGGTCTGTTCAATACCTACACACACCTGTAAGCCAAATCGTCCTGCGTGGTCTGGTTAGCGAAATATGGCCATCCAAAGTGATTTCACTGATTCCACAGATTTTTGAGCTTTAACTACCTAACAATGTATTTGGGTGGCGATATTTCCGAAACCAGGCCTTGTAAAAGGTTGCGGTTTCCAAAATTTCTAGTCAATTTTGCAAGAGCTATTCACGGGTGAAAACCAGAAGGTTCTGCGAGGTCTGGTTATCGAAATATGGCCACCCAAAGTGATTTTACTGAAAATTGACCCAAATCTAAAAAAGTCATCGGATGCGGATGGAGATATTTCCGCAACCAAGGCTCGTAACGCGTTGCGGTTTTCAATTCTAAATATAGAATTAACAGACCTTTCCATGGATGTGCCAAACTCAAAAATTTATTTTTTCTTAAATTTTGGGAAAAATCATGGACTAACCACTTGTCTTTAAAAACCATTATTTTTTCGAAGTTCACCAATCCCACCGAGATGTACATCAAACAAAAGGTCTATTCAATATCTACACACACCTGTAAGCCAAATCGTCCTGCGTGGTCTGGTTAGCGAAATATGGCCATCCAAAGTGATTTCACTGATTCCACAGATTTTTGAGCTTTAACTACCTAACAATGTATTTGGGTGGCGATATTTCCGAAACCAGGCCTTGTAAAAGGTTGCGGTTTCCAAAATTTCTAGTCAATTTTGTAAGAGCTATTCACGGGTGAAAACCAGAAGGTTCTGCGAGGTCTGGTTATCGAAATATGGCCACCCAAAGTAATTTTACTGAAAATTGACCCAAAGCTAAAAAAGTCATCGGATGCGGATGGAGATATTTCCGCAACCAAGGCTCGTAACGCGTTGCGGTTTTCAATTCTAAATATAGAATTAACAGACCTTTCCATGGATGTGCCAAACTCAAAAATTTATTTTTTCTTAAATTTTGGGAAAAATCATGGACTAACCATGTGTCTTTAAAAACCATTATTTTTTCGAAGTTCACCAATTCCATCGAGATATACATCAACCGAAAGGTCTGTTCAATACCTACACACACCTGTAAGCCAAATCGTCCTGCGTGGTCTGGTTAGCGAAATATGGCCATCCAAAGTGATTTCACTGATTCCACAGATTTTTGAGCTTTAACTACCTAACAATGTATTTGGGTGGCGATATTTCCGAAACCAGGCCTTGTAAAAGGTTGCGGTTTCCAAAATTTCTAGTCAATTTTGTAAGAGCTATTCACGGGTGAAAACCAGAAGGTTCTGCGAGGTCTGGCTATCGAAATATGGCCACCCAAAGTGATTTTACTGAAAATTGACCCAAATCTAAAAAAGTCATCCCATGCGGATGGAGATATATCCGCAACCAAGGCTCGTAAGTGGTCTTCAATATTAAAAAGAGAATAGAGAAGATAGAATAGAGAATTAAAGGACCTTTGCAAATCTGGAAAACAAATTTTTATTACATTTTTGAAGATGTCGCAATATTGCTTTTGTACTCAAAAAACTGATATGTTTTCTGTGTTTGAAAAATGTTGGTACGCATCATTATAAATTCCTTCAATTACTAAGACCCTACTTACAACATTTCAACAAAATCTGTTGTAAAGTAAGGAGGAATATGCAGATAACCCAAACGTCATTTTGAATATGACAGGTATGTACAGCATAAATCATAATCATACGCTCGGTATGGTAAGTAAGCCATGCACATTATTTGTCTTCACAAACCTATCAATTCAGTCAAAATGATCAAGTTTTGAAGTGAGCAAACCTAAGAAATGTTCAAATATGTGGGACAATTGACACAACTTGACAAAATTGTTAAAAAAAAGCCTTTAGTCGAAGTACTCACAAAAAGTCAGGGAATATACATTACACAAACTCAAACAATCACTCCATATAGTAATCATCTATACATACTCGTATGTTTAGTGAAATGTAAATTTCAATGCTCCTCCTTAACACACGTCATTTTCATTTCACCTATGAGTTCAGGCCTTGCAGAGGAAGAACTTTTTTGATTTGATTAAAATCACTGACACATTTCATGTTATCTCACCAATTAGTTATGAAATTTAAATCGCATTTAGTAAAGATTTATGGGAACTTCTTGAAACGTCTATGATATAAAGTGTCAGAAGTTTCATTTCATGTTGACATGTTGACCAAGTTTAACTTTAACTGTCAACACACACACAATGTTCTGAATATTCAAACATGGGACTAATCTTGAATCTGAATGTAAACAAGAAATTAAATTGTTTGTAAAAAAAACTAGGAAGTTATAAAATATTCAACGTTTGACGTTTGTCCAAGTCAGTGTGACACTTCCAGGTAAAAGTATTTGAGAATTCTAATTAGTTGTCAACATGCTCTGTAAGTCACTAGTAATCGGTTGCGTGCTTATGACCATTCATCAAATCCTATCATATCGGTTTGATTTTGTCGTAAATATAACAAGGACTTTGAGTGAAACAAATAGTTTTCATACATTCACAGTTTTTCGCAATGAATTCGCCTTCTTGAACAACATTGACGGATTTTCATTGGAGCATTTATTGCAAGTTTATTTTGACGTTCCTCTGATCTGCTGCAACGATGACGTTTCCAATAAAATACGCTTGCGAAGCACTTTAAATATAAACAGTTTGGGATTTGTGGTCATGAACGAAATCACAGACGAAATTCGAAATGTCTCTGAGATGGCTTTGACGAAATTGCATGACATGAAGATTATTTTCGTTGTGACAGATCCACAAGCATCATCTGACGCCGCATGGCAGTTGGAAAGCTTTTTCCATTGGTGTTGGGAAGTTAATCTATTGAATGTCATTGTAACGTTTGCCAGTGCCGATGGCAGTAGGAATGAAGTTCATACTTATAGTCCATTTCCTACGGCCATAGATATGTTTAATTTAACAGAGGCCAGAGTGGATGAATACTTTTGGAACAAGGCTACCAATATCAAGGGGTATAAGTTTGCTTCTCCGATTTTTATTGATGAGCCGCTCGTGATGAAGGTAAATAAATTAAATGAACGCAATTTTTAACGCGAATGTAATGTGGATTAATAATTGAAAAATATAAAATTATTTGAGTTGTAATGTGCCCTACTCAAGATTGTATCTTTGATAACTTTACAGATTTTGAGGAAAGTTTTCAAATTCTCACTCGGTTAGACAGATTGATCGAATAGTTAGTAAAATATTGGTGTAATTTGACACGACAATAAGTTGAGTTTGCTTTTGTATCTACAACAGGGTTGCAAAAGCTGAAGTCACTTTTTAGCTTAAGCTTAGTGGGTGACTTTTGAATTTAAAAAAAAAATGTGATTTAGCAGCTTGTTACTGACTTATGAATTAAAAAAAAATGAAGTCATGAGCAAGTAAGTGACTTATGAATTAAGAAAAATAATTCGCAACCTACTAAGTGACTTATGAATTAAAAATAATTAATTCGTAAGCTAATGGATGAATTCTGATAAAAAAAAATTGATTGGAAAATTTATAAGCTAGCATGAAAATTTTATCACACAAAATTCTCCAAAAGCTTTCGTTAATAATATTATTATTAATATTAAATAATAATATAGTCAAAACAAGCTTAAAAATTTCCAATCTACCAACTAGCTTATGAATTGAATTTTTTTTAAATCATAATCACTAACTATTGAATAAATTTTTTTTAATTCACAATTCATCTACAGACTTAAGACTTACTTTGTTTTTAATTCAAAAATTTGCAACCCTGATCTGATCTTAAATCAGATTGTTTGTATCAGTTTTAATTTTTGAGATATCGTTAAAACGAGTTTTTTTAAGTAAAGTCTATTTTGTATTAGGAAAACCATTAGAGAGACAACCCCAACCACTACTTATCATAAAATCTCCTTGTATAAGATTTTCCTGCTTCAGCAGCTTAGCTCATGAGGGCTGTTTTTAATGCTCCAACAATAGTCCGCCATCACGTGAGAATCCCAGTGACCCTGGTAACGTTTCTGTATAGTTTGAAATTTGAATGTTCTTCTCAGTGAAGAACCTAGATTTTCAGGGAAACGGTCCAAATGACTGTGGAGGAAGTGTACCTTGATGCTCATATTACAACCAAGCTGCTGGAAGTGTGACAACATCAGTTCAATGTGCTCAGCATATCTTTCATCCTTTTTGTTTCCCAGAATATTTTGTGCAGTCCAACCGAATTTATTCCAGGCATTTTTTTCATTATCATATAAGTATGAAATTTTCATCTTTTATCAACCTTCTTATTTGTGGACCATCAAAAATTCTGGCTTTAAGCAGAGCTAAGTCTGAGCACTTGGTTAGAAAAGATTGGCCTTCCAGACAAGCTCTGGTTCCGGGAAACCTGAGAGTGATAAATGAACCCCTTGTGGTCAGGGATCACATAATATGGCCAACTTTAGATATCAAACTAATATTTCGAATATTTTTTTTTAAACTTGACATAAAATCTACAAGATGTGAGAAAAAATAAAATGCACGGTTGGGTCGCACGAACTCGCTCCTATGTAATAGACTAGGAATTTTAAAAACGAATGTTATTAGAAAAAAACTGTTCATAAGGATAAAATTATCATCATTTTTTAAATTCTTTTAGTAGTAAGAGACAAAAACAGAATGCTATGCAAATATGAATTTATGCAAGAACAAAAATTATAAGTCGTTGAAGTGGTTTTAAAATATTTAAAAAAAAAGTATGGAACGTCAACTTTAGGTTTTTATTATTGTACGAATGAAAATTAAATTTCTTAAAAAAGCAAAATTCTTGGAACGGTTTTCGAAAACCATTTTTTAACATTTGTATGGAGGGTACCCTTATTTTTAGGTAAAATAATTTTTTTTCTCATATCTTGTAGATTATTTTAAGAAACTTTTATTAATCAAGTTTTAAAAAAATCGAGCATGGGGTTTTCGAAATATTGAGTTTTCAATAGGGCTGATGATTCTACCCGGGTAATCAACTACCCGGGTACCCGGTTACCCGGGTTGCTTGTACCCGGGTAGTCAATAACCCGGGTACCCGGGTATTCGGGTATTACCCGGGTACCCGGGTATAAAAACGAAAAACTCCTTTGTTGGATGAGAGGGTTTTCTCACCAAGTACCATAGAATATATTATTCTAAGTGTCGCGGATTTGTAGTGTACTTACTTGTACCTGTAGATCAATGTGCAAGATCGAATACGAGCGAATACGAGAGCGAAAGTGGGAAAATAAAAGAGACTGTGCGCGTCGAGTGTATAACAAGAAGTAATTTTATTTATTTATATAAGATTTAATATAAGCTCTGTTCTATGTTTTTTTTCTATGTAAGATACATATTTTTAGGGATAATAAAATATGGCTCGCCCTAACAAGTGGCGGCAAATTTAAATATTCGTTAAGTTTTCTATTTATTATTTTAACGTTTATTTTCTTTTTAATTCAAATTATTTATATTAATATTTAACATGAAATGTTATGCGCCCCAACATTCCGCCTCCTTTGAAAGGACTCTCCTTTCAAGCCGGAAGAAGAGCAAGTTTTCTTATTGGTCGTTTGAAGATACCCCTGGGTGTACGAATTTCTGCAACTCTGACTCGTCCATCGCTCCCTTTGAACACCTGGATAACTCTTCCCATTAGCCATTTCTGAGAAGGAACATTGTCTTCGTGAATTAAAACCAAAGCGTCGACTTGAAGATTTTCTTGGTCAGATGACCACTTATTCCGCTGCTGCAGCTCAGAGATATAATCAGCTGACCATACCCTCCAAAAGTGGGATTTTACTGCGTTGATTCTTCGCCATCTTTCAAGGTAACTGATATTCTCTCTTTCACATGACGGTTCCGGAAGTGACTTCAGCGAAGAGCCGATAAGTAGATGACCTGGTGTAAGTACCTCATAATCATTGGGATCAGAAGATAGTGGTGTTATCGGTCTGGAGTTCATAATTCCTTCGATTTCGACTAAAGCAGTAGCCAGTTCTTCGTAAGTCAGCTGAGCGTTAAACAGTGTCCTCATGAGGTGACCCTTTGCGACCTTGACTGCCGCCTCCCACAGTCCACCAAAGTGAGGAGCCCTGGGGGGTATAAAATGAAATTTAACACCATTATTAGTACAGAAATTTTGTATGTCTGATTGATTAGTTTGTTTCAAAAAATTGGTTTTTAATTGTAAGAGCTTTGCCTGTGCTCCTATAAAGTTAGTAGCATTATCTGAGTAAATATCAGATGGAAGACCTCGACGACCTATAAGCCTTTTGAGAGCAGCTATAAAGGATTCTGATGTAAGATCTGAAACTGCCTCTAAATGAACAGCTTTGGAGGAAAAACAAACGAAGACAGCGATGTAACACTTATATGGCCTTTTTCCTCGAATTTTCAGATAAGTCATTACGGGGCCACAGAAGTCTACCCCCACACGTAAAAATGGACGGGATGCTGTCAGCCTTTCCGGTGGTAAGTCACCCATGACTTGTTCCAGAAGTTTTGGTTTATATTTTACACAGAGTATGCAATTTTTGACAACTCGTCGTGCTACCTCTCGTGCATTGATAATCCAAAATCTTCTTCTGATTAGCGAAACTAACATTTTCGGGCCAGCATGATAATTTGCCAAGTGCAAGTGCCTGACCATGCAAATAACGAAATTTGAGTTTTTAGGTAGTAAATATGGGTGTTTTTGTTCCGTTGATAGATTAGGAATATGTTTTAAACGTCCCCCTACTCTTAACAGCTCTAACCCTGTGGTATTGTCCAAAAATGGATTGAGCCACTTAATAGACCCTTTCAGCTCCTTATTTTTCCTTATGGATGCCATTTCATCCGAGAAAAATTGGACTTGAATAATCCAAATGATGCGATATAAGGCATTTTCAATCTCCATAGCAGATAGAGCGAGGAATTCCTGTTTTCGGTTTTTATTGAAAACTCTTAATATGTATGCGAATATTCTCAGTATTTTTGTATATGAACTGTGATTTTCGGTTATTTGGAAGAGAAAGTCATCAGTTTTATTTTGGCAAATGAGCGCCGTTTTTCGAATTTCAAGATTTAGTTGCTCTTTTGAAAGTATTAATTTTGGTGTGGCTGGCCAAAGTTCCGAACCTCTCTGCAGAAAATTTGGACCCGAAAACCATATAGAACTTTTTAAGTTTTCTACCGAGCATCCTCTGGAAAGTATATCCGCAGGGTTTTCTGTCCCAGGAACATGTCTCCAAGATATGTCCACAGATTTTTCCTGAATCTCAGCTATCCTGTTACCAACAAAAGTATTTAATTTGGAAGAATGAGTGCCTATCCAGTTTAGTACGATCTCAGCATCAGTCCAGAAATAAACTTTAGGTAAGTTATTGCCAAAAATACATTTTATCTTAGCCCAAAGTCTTGCCAATAAATGTGCTCCGCACAACTCCAGCCGTGGTAACTGCTTCCGTTTAGTAGGAGCAACCCTTGATTTTGCAACTAGCAATTTTGTTGTAACCTCTCCCTCGAAGTCTGTTGTTCTTACATACAAACAACAACCATATGCCATCATAGATGCGTCGCAAAATCCATGGATCTGAATATCCCTTTTATTTTTTGCTAAAACATATCGTGGAATAGGAAGCTTCTGCAGGGAATTCAGGTCGAAAAGGAACTGTATCCATTCCGTATATAAGTTTTGCGGAACCGATTCGTCCCAATCAACTTTCTCAATCCACAATTTTTGTAAAATAGTTTTGGCCCTTATGATAATAGGGCTCAACAATCCCATGGGATCGAAAAGAGACGAAGAAATCGATAATATGGACCGCTTAGTGACCTTTACATTAGTTCCATTTGGGGTGTACGAGAACTCAAAATTGTCAGCTTTCGAATCCCAAGCGATTCCAAGTGTACTCGTTAAGTTCTCTTCGACGATTTTCAAATCCTTACAAGTATTAAGAGATTTGTCCTTGGAAAATATTGATTTATGATTACTCTGCCATTTCGACAGCTCAAATCCAGCAGAACTCAAAATTGCAGTTGCCTCCTCCTTGATTTGCAGGAGTGAGTCCAAATCGTCAGCACCTGTGAGCATGTCGTCGACATAAAAATCGGACGCTACAACCTTTGATCCCCTTTCAAAAGTGTCTGCATATTTGTCTGCTAGAAAACGAAGGCATCTTATAGCAAGGAAAGGTGCAGATGAAGTTCCATATGTTACTGTGTTGAGTTTGTAAGTCTTAACAGGATTTAACGGATTATCCCGCCAAAGTATATATTGGAACTGGCGTTGATCCGGATGAATTAATACCTGCCTATACATTTTAACTATGTCCGCAGTAAGAGCGTAACGATGAAGACGGAAACGCAGCAAAAGAATGAACAGTTCATCTTGAATGGTCGGTCCAACCATAAGAATTTCATTTAAGGATACCTGTGAAGAAGTGCAACAGGAAGCGTCAAATACAACCCTTAGCTTTGTAGATGTACTATTCGGCTTAATCACGCATTGATGTGGAATATAATAGTGTGATTCCTGTGTATTTGGTTTCTCGACTAAGGACATGTGCCCGAGTTCCTCATATTCTCGTAGAAATTTGCAGTATTCGACCTTAACCAAACATTGTTGCTCCAGCCTACGTTCGAGAGAGAGAAATCGTTTGTGTGCAATGTCAAAAGAGGCTCCTAAGCAGCTGGGATCTTTTTTGAAAGGAAGTTGAACAGACAAACGACCACTGGGAAGAACCTGAACTGTGTCCAAGAAATGAGCTTCACACGATGCTTGCTCCTCGGTCCATTTAGATTTGAGGCAGCTTGACTCTTCGAGCTCCCAAAATTTTTTAACGTAGATGTCCAGTGACTCATCATGAGTAGTATGACAGCAGAGTATCTTTGAGACATTCGCTGATGTGGTACACCTTCCAGAAACTATCCATCCTAGTTTGGTTTTTTGCAATGTAGGTAATCCAGATCCCAGTTTAATTTGTCCAACTGACAATAAATCAAAAAAGGTTTCTGCTCCTAGCAGTAGATCGATATCTGAAGGTTCATTGAAATATTCATCAGCTAGTTCAACATTAGGAGGAATCTTCCAATTTGAGATACCCATTTCCATATCAGGTTGATGACCAGTGATGTTTCGAGTTAGCAGAAACTCTAAAGACATTGTAAAGGTATTGAATCTTGACCTTATTAGAGTTTGAGTTTGAAAGTTAGACTGAGTTTGAGCCGATCCTACACCAATAATTTCAACATGTTTTCTTGTTCTATGAAGATTAAGAACACGAGCGAAACCTTCACTAATCAAATTGATTTGCGACCCTGAATCAAGAAGAGCTCTTCCTATTTGAAAGCCCCCTGTAGAATCTTGAACAAGAACTAAAGCAGTGGCAAGAATAATTTGGCTTGTAGTCTTAACGAGCGCTGGTTGTAATGCAGTATTAACAACCGCCGATGATGTGCCAGCACCTTTATCCTGGATGACGTCTTCTCCTTGATGTCGATGCAGAAGAGAATGATGCGGCTTGTTGCAAGTTTTGCAGTTAAATGTTGATGGACATTTCGACCTGTTATGACCTTTTCCCAAGCAATTAGTACAAAGGTTGAGTCTTTTTGTAGCCGAAAACCTCTCGACAACTGAAAGTTTTATAAAATTAGGACAGTTGACAATAAAGTGTTCATTGTCCTTGCAGAAAACACAATGCTTTTTTGAAATAGTCAACGAAGTTTGTTGGCTTGGGTTGAACTTTTGAAACTTTACTCTATTAGTAAGCCTTTGATCAAAATGTGATGTTTCCAGTCGATTTAAATACATCTGTTTATTGGTACGAGCCTCAAGGTATTGGCATCGTTTGCTTATCAGCTTGGCACAATCATCCCATTTAGGTAAATTAGCATAATCCAGCTGTTCGTCCCATTTTGCCTGTGTTTCATTGTCTACTTTAGACATGGCTATATAAATGATAATAGCATTGCAAATATCTTTATCATTTCCCAACGACGATAGAGAGTTATAAATAGCAGATATGCTATTAACTATGTTGCGAAGTTGAGGGGCTGAAGATTTTGTACACTTTGGAAGTTCAAATAAGTTTGAAATATGTTCCAAAAATATTAATGTATTATTGTCGTATCTCTCTTTTAATTTATCCAGTGCCTTTGTGTAATTTTCTTCTGTTATATGAAAAGATGAAATTGTTCCAAGCGCTTGATCCGATAGACAAGACAAAAGGTGGTTGAACTTTTCGATTCTACTCAGAGAAGGATCTGAATCTACGAAACTTTCAAAAGATTTGATAAAATTCTTATAATCAGAATACTTCCCGCTAAAATGTGGCAGAGACAAAAGTGGTAAACGACTAGATGTAGTAGCAGGTACAGCAAAGGAAGTTTCAAAGGTGCTACCTCGCCTACATGGCCCCATCAGTGATACAATTTTAGTCTTTGTTGTAATATACAACTCCTCTAATTCACCTCTTGTATTATCTGTTGGCTGTAACCTTTCAATTTGTGACTGGTAAGATAAAACCTGCTTAAAATAGGATTCCAGAATCCCTAATCGGCATTCCAATTCCGTTGAGTTAGCACTCGTTAATTTGTCGACCATTGTCTTTATGCGAGTTATGTTTCCTTTACTCGATGCACGCATCACCTTTAATTCCTCAATAGTTATTTCATCTGGCATGTTGAACAGCAAATCTAACCAAAGAATCTATCAACCCCAACAACCTCAGACGAAATATCAAAAATCACAGCAGCAACCAACAACAAAACCAACGAGACGATCCAACAGGAACGGCAGATTCAAAAAATCAAGAAAAAGAAATAATCCAGCAGCAATAATATACAGCAGCAAAATACAGAAACAGCAACTCTCCAGCAACAGCAGCAACTCCCACGATGATTAATAGAAAACACCAAATAATATTACATATAATTAAATCCAACAATGCAATGATTATAAGCTACAATAGCTAAATCCGGCCAATCGATTTGGAAAATTTAATAAATGAATTATTTATCTTGGTACTAAATCCTTTCTAATAGCGAAGTAATAAAATATATTTTTACGCAACAAAAATGTATTGATAGCTGAATGTAGAGTCCAACGATGGTGTATTTCTGATGATGGATTAAAAGATAAGCGCAAAGCAAGAATCAGCGACGATGTTTTGCGTGGGCAGTAAAAAATTATAATCCACTTTCAAAGAAAGTATAAAAGCTTTTGTGGAACGTGTGTACGATATGTTGCAATCGATCAAAATGAAAGCTCTAGCATGAATTTTAATGTGGTAATTTGGTATGGCGTGACGTTATATTAGACTTTTATATGTGGAAAGCTTTAACTCGTTCGATATGGCGTGATCGTACATGAGCCTATACAAATTTGGCAAAGCTCTTATGCAAAGTAATGGATCGAATGTACGATATAATGTACTTTTGCAAGATATATATTTTTTTCAAATTGCAGAATATAATTTAAATAAATGTCGTTACAGTTTGAATATGATTTATTACTTTATAACGAATATGCGTTCTTTCTTTTTTATTCTTTTAAGCTTTTTAGGTTTAAATTTGAAGATCTATTTGATCGTGGATTTTAAGTAGCTTTAAGATGTATATATAAGTATGTATACTTGAATAGTTTTAACGCAGGTTCGTTATAAGTGGTTGGCAAGTACCTTTTGGGAGATGTATACCTATCTACCCTTTTTTATACTACTTCACTCGTCTGGACTCCAGTGGATTTCTTGATGATCTTTATAGAGATGATCTGCTTGTCTGATTTTTGTTTAAAGATGATTTGCTGCATCACACTTTCACTCACGAAAACCGAGTATATCGCGTACCGAACTGCGAATCTCTTTAATTTTAAATGTCAATGTTTTTTAGAGATTTTATATGCACTGATCACTTTATTAATTTAACAAAAAACGATAAGTTAAAAGTTCTTAATTGGGCTTATTACAAGTTAATTTAATTTATATTTAAAAATTAACTTTAAGTTTTGCTCCACGTTTGGGCGCCAAAAATGTTGGATGAGAGGGTTTTCTCACCAAGTACCATAGAATATATTATTCTAAGTGTCGCGGATTTGTAGTGTACTTACTTGTACCTGTAGATCAATGTGCAAGATCGAATACGAGCGAATACGAGAGCGAAAGTGGGAAAATAAAAGAGACTGTGCGCGTCGAGTGTATAACAAGAAGTAATTTTATTTATTTATATAAGATTTAATATAAGCTCTGTTCTATGTTTTTTTTCTATGTAAGATACATATTTTTAGGGATAATAAAATATGGCTCGCCCTAACAAGTGGCGGCAAATTTAAATATTCGTTAAGTTTTCTATTTATTATTTTAACGTTTATTTTCTTTTTAATTCAAATTATTTATATTAATATTTAACATGAAATGTTATGCGCCCCAACTATCTAAATCGCTTTTTCAAAAATACCTACAAATCTTGGAACAAATTATATAATAATTAAATGTATGACATAATTAGGTACAGCGACAAAATTTCAGAAAAACTAAACATTTTATTCAATAGGTAGTCAAAAAACATAAAAACAATGCTCTGAAATACAATTATATTAATAATTAGCTGCCGCGGCAGACGTTGTTCTGCCCTATTTTCTCCAAAACAACACAAAATTAATTTTGTATGTTAATATTGTCCATTTGCAGTGATTAAACATATTTAAAAGTGATCACTTTATAGATTTATGTCTCCATAATAAACAACGATTACTTACAAATATAAGTTTTCTATTTTGTACATTTCAAGACTTTAGTAGTTTTTTCACGCCATCAGTACTGCTTAATGCAAGCATTTGTAACAATATTTCTTTTCTCTTCGGGTTTTTCACCTTTAGATACTGGGAAACATCAGCTTGTCACAGTCATCATTTAGCGTGGTGTTAGTTGTTAGTGAGTTAAATATACATACATGTAGCCTAACACTCTACTAAAAAACGAACAAATATGACAAACAAAGAAATAATAAATATTAATCTACTATCTGTAGCTACAAAAATAACTACAAGTCAAATAATACTAGCTATAAAAACAATAACGTTACGAGTAATTTCGAATACTTAATGAGAACGCCCATACAACCTGTGCTTAAGTGTAAGCTTTGAGTAACTTAAATCGAAAACATCATGGTTTATATTAGCCTCATGTTTCATACGTGTCAAAGGCTCATTGAGACCATAATTGGTACGGTGGAAGTCTATATGAAAAATTTCAGAGTTCCGAGAACTGTGGCTTCTAGCTTTAAAATGGATTTGTTCTAGAAGAACCGGTGAATCTATGGAACCAACCAAGAGCTGGTGTAAAAACATAACATCGCTGACTTTCCGGCGTTTTTCTAGAGAATTCATGTTTAAAAGAAGAAGGCGACTGCTGTATGGAGGAAGATGATTTGGGTCACTCCAATTAAGATGACTTAATGCGAAGCGTACATATTTACGTTGGACAGATTCGATTCGATCAATGTGTATTGAGTAAAGTGGCGACCATACAGAACTAGCATATTCTAATTGGGGACGAACAAAGGTGTTGTACAACGATGATGTTATAAGACTACAAGAAAATTCCTTACTCCAACGCTTAATAAATCCAAGCATTGAGTTTGCTTTACTGACAATTTTCTCAATGTGGAGTGAAAAGTCTAGATTTTGCGAGAAGTGAACGCCCAGGTCGCATGTTGTTTCTACCTTACTTAGAATGGCTTGATTAATGTTGTAATTGTAACATATTGGGTTTTTTTTTCTAAAGAAGGACATTGATTGGCACTTTGAAACATTTAGAAAAAGATTGTTATATGAGCACCATTCAGAAAACATATTTATGCCATTTTGAAGAGAAACACAATCAGATTGGCTTCTGATGATTTTAAATAATTTAATATCATCTGCGTAGATAAGAACCCTACATGATTTTACAATTGAAACAACATCATTGATTGATATTATGAAAAGAAGTGGACCAAGGTGACTACCTTGTGGAACACCAGAGTCAGCATTAATTGGATCAGAAACGATTCCTCTAAAAAGAACTTGGTATGTCCTTCCCTTCAAATAAGACCTGATCCATTGAACGAATGCAGAAGGGAATCCAAGAGATGAAAGCTTAAATAATATTAGACTATGAGACAACTTGTCGAAGGCCTTACTGAAATCTGTATAAATACAGTCAACTTGATGACCATCCTCGATAGTTTTATTTGTAAACGACGTGAATTCAACGAGATTAGTAACAGTAGATTTCTTTTTCATAAACCCATGTTGCTCGCTCGCAAGGAAAGGTTTGCAGCTGAAATAAAAACTCTTAAATATGATAGCTTCGAATAGTTTCGGTAAGCAAGAAAGTTTGGCTATTGGTCTATAATTAGAAATATCACCGCGATTTCCTTTTTTGTGAATTGGTATAATGAATGAATTTTTCCAAATTTTAGGGAAAACAGCTTGTTTTAGGGAGTTTTGAAATAAAAACGTTAGGGGTCTTGCCAGAGGTTTGCAACAATTTTTTAAAATATACGCCGGAATTCCATCAGGTCCACTGGACGTGTCGTGGTCTAAGCCCGAAAGATGGTCTAATACATCCTCAACTGTGATAACAATATCACTCATTGAGCTTTGAGAAAAGCTATTCAAATGAGTAAAATTACTCTCACAAGGTTCAAAATCATCATCACAAAACGAAAGTTTAAAGAAGGAAGAAAACATATTACAAATAACAAGAGGGTTGTTGTTGGTTTCATCCAAGTACTTCATAGTAGATGGATATCCGTCAGATTTTTTTTTGCTATTAACAAATTTCCAAAAAAGTTTGGGGTCAACAAGAAGTGAAGACCGCATTTTTAATATATAACAATCATAGAGGATTCTGCATAATGATTGGAATTCTTCATATAACGATAAATAACTGTTGTAATCATCCAATTTATTAGATATTAGGTACTTTTTCCATGTTCTGTTTCTTAAGTTACGTAGACTACGAAGCTCATGGGTGTACCAGGGGGGTGTTGTTAGGGCCGAATGTCTCGATTTTTTTACAGGTACAGATGCAATGAAACATTCAAAGATACTTAAGTAGAAATTGGAAACCATCACATCAATGCTCCCAATCAAAAGTAAGTCAAAGTCAATGTTTGTAATTAGTTCATTGAGTAAAAAAAAGTACGGATTTAGTCTGCTACTTCACTGCTCTCAGTTTTAAGGTCCTTGTACCTTGGGTCTAAGAATGATGCTACTTGGTAAAATATTCTCGGCTGGGGACATTTCGCCTAGGTGAAAGCGCGTTTTTAGAGAAAAAACTATTTTTTTTTTGAATATGGTGGCTGTTTCTGTGTCTTCGAGCTTAGGTGCATAGGTAGTGGTTTTCAATCAGAGTTTTGATAACCAAGCGCACTGCAGAAAGCGTTACTTTACTTTCACGACATAGCAGTTTTGTTGCTATGTATAGTGGCTTCAAAACTGTGGTTAACTCTTCCATTATTCCCCATTCGTACTCAGATATTTCCAGGTTCAGTGCTGTAGAAGAACTCGTATAGCTGTTATCACTTAGAACTGCAATAACGTCGGAGCGATTGTGGTGCAAAATATCACACATAAAATAAATGGAATCCCATCGGGTTGGACAATTTTGAACTAAACGTTCCTTCTTCATTCCTAGCTGCAATTGTTTTCTGTTTAAGGCCGACGTAGCAACATTCGATTGGTGAAAATGTGATACCACTCTTCGACATTTTATTGCGACAATTTCGTAATATTCAACAGACTTAAATATATGCTTTACACAAAGTTGTAGGGTGTGAGCAGCACAATTCACATTGTCACCCACATTCATTAACGGTAATAATCCAAACCAATTTGTATTCTCTCTTCTTGAGTTGAATCATTTTGCGAACTTTTACAAATCTCTTTGTACTTGCAAAACATTATGAAAACAAGTTCAGGTGTTCCATTTGTAAAACATACCTAAGCCTTACGTTGTATCTGTACTTTAATCAGTGCATTTCATTGTGTACTTGCTAAACATCTTAATCTAAACCATCCTAGAAACGAATAGCGGTATTGATTCGGATATATTTAATTTAATAGAGTTTAACTTCAATGTCTTTTATTTTGCTGTACCCGGGTACCCGGGTAATCGGGTAATCGAGTAATCGGGTAGTCGGGTACCCGGGTACCCGGGTATTACCCGAATTACTCGGGTATTACCCGGGTACTCTGGTAGTCGGGTATCATCAGCCCTAGTTTTCAAAAAAAATTTTTTTTAATTTTTTTAAAAATCCAAAAATTTTTTTTTTGAAAATTTGAATACACAATAATATTGAAACTGCTGGGGAGCCTTAACATAAAAAAAAGATCAAAATCGGTTGTACCGTTTTTGAGAAAATCAAAAACAAAAAAAATGGTTCCAAGGGGGGTACCAAAAATAATAATTTTTTGGAATTTTTTTTCATTCATTAGGTACCTAGGTTTGACTAAATGAAATTTTATAATTTTTTTTTTAATCTGTGGGACAGTTTTTGAGAAAAAAAAATATTTATAAAATTTCGGAAAAAAAATGTATGGCAGGTACCGTTATTTCTGGTCTTCAAAAATCAAATCAAAAAATATCCGGGGGCAAAAAAAAAAACCCATATCTACCAAGTTTAAAGAAAATCGACCGAGCCGTTTAGCTGTAGTCAAACAAACAGACAGACAGACAGAATTGCGAGACCCACTTTTTTGGTCTTCGCTATAATCGTAATGTCAACTTTGATCAAAATCTCGAGTTCAATTATTTTTACGAATGCGTAACGGTGCTCACCATATACAAGTGTAAAGAAATGGTTTTCGAAAATTGTATTTTTCTCAAAAACGGCGCATAGAATTTTGATACATTTTTTTTTTTCGATTAATTTAAGCGATCTATAAAATTTAATAAAAAAAATTAAAACTAAGATAATACGGACTTTACCTACTATAGAAACATTTTTAAAATTTTGAATTTCTCATTATCGGCATTACGGATTATAATGAAATTTTTTATAGAGAAGTTTCTAAAAAGTTTGAAAAACATTGCGTATCAAATCTTAAAATAAATACCTTTTGAATTTAAAAAAAAAAAAGATTTTTTGAAAATTCGATATTTCAAAAACGGGTCAATATTTTTTGGAAATTTAATTTTTATTTGTAAAATAATAAAGAGTTTAAGTTGCCCTACCAACATTTTTTCTTATAAGAGCTCTTTTTTTTAAGAAACCACTACAACGACTTATAATTTTTCTTCTTGCATAAACTAATATTTGCTTGAATCACATGGCATCCCGTTTCTAGCTCCAAATACTAAACGAATTGTTTTAGTCATTTAAAAAATGAAAATTATGCTTATGAACAGTTTTTCTCGAAAAACATTAATTTTTGAAATTTTAAGTCTTTTACATAAAAGCAAGTTCGTGCGATCCAGTCGTACATTGTATTTTTATTTAGATACACAGATTAGTTTTTTGATGCTCTAAATAGTAAAATAGGAAGCAATAATGTGGTGGTAGAATGCGTTCCACATTCGTATGGTTTAATTAAATTTGAATTTTGAAATGTATGCTTCGAAAAATGTTCTTTTATTAATGTCAGGTTTTAATATCATGAAATTTTACCCTAATACAAAAATACCCCAAATTTGCGGATTCAATGACAAAGACTTCAGAATGAACAAATACTCAAACCAAAAATTTAAAATTAACCCAAAACTTACATGCATCATTTATGTATGATATTCAGCAACAACAGCAATTGATATTGTTTTCCAGCTTGTGATAGGAAGCGATTATTTCATCAAAGCCTAGCGGCCTAGGCTTATTGTTTTAAGATTGAAAAATATTTTCCAATCGAAACTTGCTCTTTTACTCAACCAATCTTCTTTTTCTGCATGAATACATGTAAATTTGTATTTCAATTTAAATTTTCTTTTTCCAGGTACACGATGCAATAAACAATCGCACTCACATCGCAGGCAGCGCTGGTCGCCTTTACAAGGAATTCATCCGTCACATCAACGCCACATTCTTCCTCATAAATATTCCAAACAATTCGATGCACTTGCACCAGAAGCAAGTTATCCAGCTGACAATTGACAAAGTGATTGACATTAGCATCCACCCGGCCATTTATTTGCTGCCCTATGCATCGGAAGGAAGCTATCCCATCGCACACACCAATGCGTGCATAATAATGCCCGTTGTACCGGAAATCGATCGCAGTAACTACATATTTTACGCCTTCGACCTAAATACCTGGAGGATAATCTTTGGGCTATTTGTAACGTTCCTGGCAATCGAGTTGATTGCAAATTATACCTATGGGCGTCAATTGCTCTTTGGTAGGTCTTTGGCAACTACAGTGGCGGGAATTACTGGTCAACCTAGTAACATGACGCGACCACCGCCCAGGACGAGAATCCTGTCTAGCTCACTGTTGGTGTTTACGGGCTTTTTTGTTGCCAATTTGTATGTGAGCACATTGACGAGTCTATTCAGTACAACAGTCTATGGCCACCAGCCGGAGAGTGCGGAGGAAATTTTCAACACTGGACTGCAAATACTTCTGCTAGACTATCAAGTCGATTCGTATTTCAAGACAAAGCTATTTCCGAAATTGCTGGAACAGCATGTTCGCATTACCAACCCCGATTTCCTGGCTCATCACCTAAATACGCTCGATACGAACTATGCGTATGTTGTGAAGGAGGAGCGCTGGAAACTGATTAACTACCAACAGTCAAGGTTGTGGAAGCCAATTTTTAAAATTGCCCAAAACTTCTGTGTTCCCAGTATGTTTCTTTCGTATCCTATTCAATTGGACTCACCGTTCTACGAGGTATTGAAAACATTCACGCAAAATGTCGATAGTTCTGGACTCTATCTGAAGTGGAGCGATATGAGCCATTATGAGGCCAAGGATTTGGGATTGATTGAGATTTTGAAGGATACAAGGGAACATCCGGTTGCGTTGACTCTGAAACATTTTGAATTAGTTTTCAAGTTGACTGCGTGTGGATTTGTAGCGTGCATCGCTTGTTTTTTAATTGAAAAATTCTTTCCATGTCCTAAGAGGTTCAGTATGAACAAAGTAAAATAATTTATTTATTCTTTTCAACTTGATGACATTAAGATTGGTCTTCAAACTCTGTAGGGTTTAGACCCAATTTACTGATAAAATTTATCATTGGAATTTAACTGCAATATCTGTAGGAATTCTAATCGTAAATAAAATATCATTTTTATAGAAAATTTAATTATTTTCCTTTTTTGTAGAAACAAATTAAACAAATTTTATTTTAAGAGTCAGAAAGGTGTGAATTTTTTCATTTTAAGTTTCCAATAGTTAAGTAAAAAAAAAAAAAAAAAAAACTTTTTCGTACTAAGACTCTGTACAATCGTACGAAAGATTATCAGACAAAAACAAAATGTCTCTGTTATACAATGAATCGTTCTTGAGATATTGGCCCAAATGCAGCGAAATTTTTACTTGCGATATTGGTACGATAGGGCAAGTTATGCATTTAGAAAAAAATCGAACTCTAGATTTTGATCACAGTTCCGCCTGTCTGTCTGTATGTCTATAATTTTGATACCTTTCCCTTAACAGCCTTAACCACTTCATCTTGCAAACGGCTCTAACGATTTTGATAAAAATGAAATGCACGACTGGGTCGCACGACCTTGCTCTTGCGTAAAAGACTAAGAATTTCAAAAACGAATGTTATGAGAGAAAACTGTTCATAAGCATAAAATTTAGTTTTTAGACTCTTTTAGTATAAGTCGTTGTAGCGGTTTCCTAAGAAATTAAACTTTTATATACAAAATTTTAAAAACATTTTTAAAAAAAATTTTGGTAACCCAACTTGAAGTTTTTATTATTGTACGAATAAAAATTTAGTCACCACCAACAAATATATTGACAAAAAAAAAGTATTTTATTTTTCAAAAATTCAAAAAACATATTTTTTTAAGTTTTGAAATGCAATGTTTCTCTGTAAGAAATTTCATTAAAATCGGTTTTGCCGATAATAAAAATTAAAAATTTGAAAAAATGGTTTATAAAATCTGTTTGTTTTTTGAATTATATATCTTAAGAATTAATTGAGAAAAATTTATCAAAATTCTATGCACCGTTTTCGAGAAAAATACGATTTTCGAAAACCATTTTTTAACATTTGTATGGTACCGTTATTTTAAAGTAAAACAAAAAAAAATGTCACATCCTATGATATGCATTAAGAAACTTTTACTTATCAAGTTTTAAAAAAATCGAGCATGGAGTTTTCGAAATATTGAGTTTAAAAAAAAATTGAAACTTTTTTTAAAAATCCATTTTTTTTTTCAATTTGAATATACAATACTATTTTAATTTTTGGGGAGCTTAAGCATAAGATGTTGTCGTTTTTGAGAAAATCAGAAACAAAAAAATGGTTCGATTGGGCGCGTACCTTTAATATCCATTTTTTCAACCATTTTACTAAATGAAATTAAAAATTTACTCGTACCAAGTCTAACGAGACACACTTTTTTCGTCTTCGCTATAATCGTAATGTCAAATTTGATCAAAATCTTGAGCTCGATTTTTTTAACTTGCTTTATAGTACCTATGTATGTCTGTATGTGTAAGTCGCAATTAAAAATTACATGAGCTCCTTTAAATTTGAAATAATATTGTGTACACAAATTTTGGAAAAAAAATGTTTGTAGGTTTAAAAACAAAAATCCAAAATTTTTGTTTGAAATATATTCTTTAAACTTGGTAGATATCATTTTTAATTTTTTCCCCCACACATTTTTTTCTTTTTTTTTTTAAAGACCGATTTTTTTCGAAATTTTATAAATATTTTTTTTTCTCAAAAACTGTTCTAAATCTGTCGAAAATAAAAATACAAAAAAAATTTATTTAGTAAGTAATGGTTGAAAAAAAAATCCGAAAAATGGTTATTGAGGGTACCCCCAAGAAACCTTTTTTATGGTTTTCGATTTTCTCAAAAAAGGTACAACCGATTTTGATCATTTTTTTTTTGCTAAAGCTCCCCAAAAACTTGAATAGAATTGTGTATTCAAATTTTCAAAAAAAATTTTTTGTGGATTTAAAAAAAAAAATCTATTTTTTTTTTCAAAACTCAATATTTCGAAAACCCCATGCTAGATTTTTTTTAACTTAATAAATAAAAGTTTCTCAATATAATCTGCAAGATGTGAGAAAACAAAATTTATTTTACCTAAAACTAAAGGTACCTACCATACAAATGTAGAATTTTGATAAAAACATTTTGAAATTAAGATATTACAGCTAGAACCATTTTTTAAAATTTTGAATCACTCATTATCGACAGAACGGATTTTAATGAAATTGTTTATATAGATGCTTCTAAAAACTTTAAAAAACATTGCATTTCAAAACTTAAAAAAAAATATTTTTTGAATTTTTGAAAAAAGCATTTTTTTTGAAAATTCGATGTTTCAAAAACGGCTCATTATTTTTTTTGGAAATTTAATTTTTAATCGTACAATAATAAAAACTTAAAGTTGGTGTACCAATTTTATTTCTTAAAAATCTTTTAAAAATTTTGTATATTATATTTTATCTATATTAGATATATATTATTATTATATTATTTTTTTAAGAAATCACTACAGCGACTTATAATTTTTGTTCTAGCATAAATTCATATTTTTATAGCATTCTGTTTTTATCTCTTACTACTAAGAAAATTTAAAAAAAAAATAATTTTTTCCTTATAAACAGTTTTCTCTAATAACATTCGTTTTTTAAATTTAAATTAAATTTTAAGTCGTGAATTTTATTTTATTTGCAATAAAGCACTCTTTACAATATTTTATAGAATTAATATTTTCAATATTTACACACAAAATTTTAATAGCATTTTAATAGTAAGATGTGGACCACTGGAAACAAATTCACTCGATATGGAAATTCGTTTCCATTTTGATTTCACTCGATTTTTGGAACGTGGCTATATATTTTTACAAAGTGAACAATTCTTACGAGTATTGACTTTTTTCCGACTGGAATAACGTTACAAAAAAATAAAAAAAAATAAAAAAAAGAACCCTTTATTAGACTGTTCTTCCAAAGTTCGTCTCAAGGGTAAGCTGACAAGCATTCTAGTAGAATTATTTGTAGGGAAGAAATGCAAATAGCTATTTTATTTGGGTACTGTTGATATAAAAAGTGATAAAACAATTCAAGCCAGGAGACCTTACAACGAAACGGTGCTCAAGAGAAACAAAATATTCTAGAACGGAATTCTATCCAAAGGATACAAATAAGTAATTGGGGCTCTTGCCTTCGAAGTAAAAGTCAAAAAAGAAGGGACAAAAATAATGTTCTTGCTTCTTTAAAAAAAAAAACATTTTCTGCGTTTTTGGCTCCGTCGAATATTTGATGATTTCATAAAAGATGGTCAATAATACAATTTAATTCCTTTTCTTTGATGAATGTGTCATACATGGATAATGGCGTAAATGGTATATTTCACTTTACCGATAGAAGACACCAGAGTGTTTTCGAAGCATTAAATTCCACATAATTATTAATACCCCATTGTGTAATGATGCAAAATCGAAAAATAATCAACCTAGAATACGCTCCTTATGCCATTCCATACACGGATGAATTGGTTGTGAACCTGGAAACTCTGTGGGCGCTGCAGTCAGCGAAACAAAGACGTGGATTTGAAGTCAGCCAAGAGATCATTTAGTAAGATAAGAACGAGTGTGGGTTACAAAACAGAGCCTTGGCGCACACCAGCTTGTATATTTTGAATATCATACTTAAAACCATCTAGAAGAACTTGAATTGAATAGTCAGAAATATAATTTTTAATCCAACGCACGCATTTTCAATAAAAGAGCTTTTTGTTCCACACAACAATTAACGCTTTTAAGTACAGGTGGGACCATAAAACTGTGTTTTAAAGTCGAAATTACAACAATAAACACTTTTAGCTAATTTTCTTTATTTATCGAGCTAGCAAAGTGTTATTGTGAAAGTTCGTGGTTGATGACGATGACGTATAAGAGTTTCACAGACGCCATTGCACACTTTTCATTTTATTGGTTTTATTTAATTCTTGTTATAATATCATCATGTAAATTGTTTTATATTTTAAATAAAGTTTATCTATCTAAAAGGGTTTCTAATATTTTTTTACAAATTACCAACATTTTTGACGAGCCTTGGGTAAAAATTTTGTTCTTTGAATATGATCATTAGAAGTATTCCTTGCTTACCTTTACTTTTTCTGCTTTCATTTGGTTAGGGTTTGTTTTGAAGCATTGAAAGCTTAACTCTCCCATCCTAATAACCATTTTAGAGCCATAGTCGTGCATTTTTTTTAAAATGTTTGATATTAAAAAATTAACAAAACGATTAAATGCTAATTTTGGTTAGCATCATCTAAGAGCTAAAACACCGCGAGGAAATGCTACAAAATATCGATATCATCGAAATCGACGAGGCATGATTTCAAGTGGCACTGACATACAACGAGTATATAACAAGGACTATCGTTGGAACTCGAATAAACAATTGTTCCAGACTTTCTTATACATTTTTAAAGTTTTGTTTTCTAAGTTAGAGTAGAGGAGTAAGAGTAGTGTCCAATGATATAAAAAAAAATATAACAGAAAAAGTTGTTCAATCCAATTTTAGAAAATTTGATTTAAAGCGTTACTAAGTACTCTTAATTTTTTTCTAAATTTTGATAAACTTGTAATGATGGAGTGTAAGCATTCCACATTCGTGTTTTTTAGCTATAAGGAAACAATCTCCCACAAAATTGGGCTCAAGGGCAAACTGATGGGAATTCGTAGAAACGAGAGTATTATGTTCAATGTCTTAGAGGAGGAATTCAACTGGCTTTTTCACTAGAATACTTTTTATTAATATTATCGTTCAAAAAACTCATAAAACATTGCAGCTTTGTTCTAATGTAGTTGTTAATGTTGTAGTTCTATCACCTATAAGTTTTAAACCTCTATTTTCGATTATATCTAAGAGATTTTTTTATTTTGTTAGTATCAAGCTAACTTCACATGACTCTTTGACATTTACAAACGTCAAACGTCTGTTAGCTTAGTTTTTGCGTGAGCTGTCATTGTTTTAGGAAAGTTGCTTTAGAACGATACTAGTTAGAAAATATTTAAAACTAAGAACGAGTTAAAAAAACTACTTACTGTAAGGTTAGCAATAGGCTCTTTGAAATTTTGCCCCAATAGTTTTAATTTTCAGAACCACTTGAGCTGAAGGAGCCAGTTAATTTATTTTTTGTATTCGAGTTTTTTTCCGTTTGGAAGTAAATAACGAAATTGACACGAATAAAATTACTAATCAAACGACACAAAAACAAAAAAGGTTAACTCGACCGTAATGCAGTATGCATCTAACTTGCGGTTCAAAAAAAGAACTTGATTTTTTTCAGTAAATTAATTCTTTTCAAAAAAAGACCCAACAAAAAAACAAATTGAAAACTACTCACTAAAACGCTTTTTTCCCAAAACTTTCCCTGAACGAAATTCCCTGTGGAACAATTCTGAAAATATTAATTATTCGTGTTACAACCTAAAATATTTACAGTCAGTTCCACCAGTCAGTTTCGAAAGGGAAAAGACTCACAATTATCATGAAAACATTGCAGTGTGTACTTAAAAGCTGATTATGATTAGTTATAAAGGGAATAATGCTGTTTACAGTTGATTAAGCTGATGTTTGCCCATGGCAAATAAGTATAGGACAGAGTTATGGTATGTGTGCAATTATACCACCAAATCATGGTTTTGGAGTTCTTTATTTTTAGGGAGGCACTTTTTTAAGTACACGTTGTACGTTGGTAGGTATTTAGAACTAGCGAGAGCGTAAAAATATCATGCAACAATAATCCCAACCACATTTGGTTATCAAACTTCCCTCTAAGTATATTATCATTGTAAAACACTTCAATAGTTTTCAAAGCATTGTCCTACCAGCCGAGGAGCCTTTTTGACTCGGCTTACGTAGCAAAATTTTCAATTCCAATTCAAAAATTTAAAGACTTATAGCAACTATTACCGTGCGACATTTACCCTTTTATCTAACTTATATAATTAAACTATCAGCGCGAGGAAAAAAAACTGTCTAACCTCAAGATAAGTTACGTCCTCATTCCTCAACCTAAAAAAACCACTTCTTTGCCTATTTTCTGTATGTTAATTCTTCCCGCTTCCATGTATAGCTATGTGGCAATTGAATGTGCAACTGACTCCATACTACGAAAACTTTTGCAGATTTAATTAAAAGTACTCTTACAGTTTGCAAAGCGAGAACTTTTTAAAATCCTACAACTTCCTACGAGTATAGTCGTAGACTTACTCATGGCATGGAACCGCACCGCACTTAAAATTCATTTAGAAAAATTCCCAAATGAGATCTGGAGAAATATCTCTCCAACCATATAATAATCCCATAAGCATTTAGCTCAAATTTTAGATTACAAAAATAAAAAAAAAACGGGCAATGGAGATTTTTTCGCATATGGAAAACCGGAAGAAAAAAAAGAAGAAATACTTAAATCATGGATAAATCTTTTGGGTTAAAGATGAAAATTAAAATCCTTGCGATTCTGCTATAAATTAGTTTAGACGGAAAAAATGATACACACATATAGTCGCTGCTGACGGAAAGGACATGCGGATGAACAAGAAAAAAGAACATACCCTATTCTAACTAACGACTTTGTTGAACATTGACAGCCATGGTTGCCATCTTCAAGGAAAAAAAATATAGTCAACTGAATCTGGGTGCATGCCAAGCTGACATTATAATTAAAGGTGGCTTTGATGGTCAGTCTGCGGCGAAGGGATTTAACCCACAAATCTGATCTTTACAATATAAATTCTGGGGTTCCCCAGGGCTCCATTTAGGCTCCGACTCTCTTCCTCATTTTTATAAATGACTTCTTGTCTGAAACTTCTAATCCACTTCATTGTTTTGCCAAAGACTCTACCCTCAGCTTCTCATAGTCGTTCTCAAATTCACGTCCATCTCTTTCGGAAGTGGAGTTGCAAAGGTATTGTATGATAAGCTCAATAAACTCTGATCTTTACAGCTCTGTTAAATGGAGTATGCAAAATCGTGTGGAGTTTAATGCTTCGGAAACTCAATGCTGTCTATTGTCGTTGTAGCAAAATGAATCCCCTATCACATTGCCCTTGAATTGTCCTTGCGTCAAAAAAGCCAGAAAAGTCTGAGTACTCTGTATGTGTGTCAACGACGATTTTCGGTTAAATGACCAGATTCTCGAGACCACCCAAAAATGCTGCGAAATGTTTAGGATTTCTATATCTAAGATCTGAGAAATTTGTCACCCCCTCTAATCTTGCTACAGTTTATAACTCGCTTATAACTCACATCCCGAGGGAGGGACGACACATTAGAGGAATACCGCGAGTGAGATGGCGTGAACAGATGGAAGAGGAAGAAATTCGGAACACATATTTCCGAAACATACGAGTATGATCTCAAAATACTCGTAATCAATTTTCAACAAAGATAAAAGGCTTTCAAGTTTCTACCAAAAAGGAGATAATGGCAACCATGACGACTCCCTTTTCGGCACCAAAATACGAGCATCTTGTTTCTCTCATTGAAAAAAAAACTCCTCGATTGAAATATCTCCAAAAAAAAATAAGTTTTTTTTTGTTTCACAAAGCTAGAAATGTCCAAGTCATGTGTTTCAATTAGAATATAATTTCGGATGGGAGTATGTTTTTTTTTGTTCATGGTATTCATGAATGAAGGACGAGGCTAAATACCCACAGAAAAAGAAAAGAACCAGCCAAATAGGAAAAAAATTGCTTCATCGTGTCACTTTAAAAGGATGAGAAGCCATTTTAGAGGGACACGAGCAAGGAGGCGAACGATGCGATGCGATGCGATGGAAGAAACTTTTAAGTGTCATTTATGTTTGAAACGTGACACTTGAATGTTTTTTTTTTATTATTTTTTAAACCTTATCGTTTTTTTGGTTAAATATATATTTTTTTTTTGTGAGAAGATTTAACGGTTAGGAGTTTATAAAACTTTTTAAATTGCCAAACAATGGCAGGAGCCATCAGTGTATTATATTTAGATTTATATTCCGATTAGGTTGGTCTACTATAAGAAGTGGCTAAAGTTTATAAAAGGCGAATACCATGTATCGTTAATTAACAAAAAGAAAACTTTGGTTCTCGTAAGATATGTTGATACTAGTTTAATACAAGGGATATATTTTTGAGTTGAAAAGAAGGTTGAACAGTTCAATCACTGAAAAACTACAAAAAAAGGAGATACCAAATGATTCCCGAACGGGCTTCTCTGTGATTTCGATCAGAGCGGGAAAATTCATTCTAAAACCAAAATTACCTATGTATATTAAAATTGTATTCAAATGGCCAAATTCAAAATAACGGGTGATTTTTTTGCTATTTTCTATTTGGCAACACTGGTTTTGACAGCTCACGCACGTTTCGTGTTTTGTGTCACTGTCAAACATCTTCAGTTTGGTCTATAATTTAACCATGAATCGTCTTACAAGCGAACAACGCTTGCAAATTATTGAATTTTATTATCAAAACGCGTGCTATGTTCCATTTTATGGTCAGCTTTATTGACCTACTGAGGTGGCTATTCGAGCTATTGTGACTAAATTTCGCACCAAATTTACATTGTTGGACATTAAACCACCAACACGCTTACGTAGACTGCGAACTGAGAAAAATATCGCAGCTGTATCGGCTAGTGTCAGTGATTTATCGTGAATTATCGATTCGGCGCCATTCGCAGCAATTGGGCCTCTGTTACTCCACTACGTGGAAAATTTTGCGGAACGATTTAGGTGTGAAGCCTTTCAAAATACACTAATGCAAGAATTGAAGCCGAACGACCTACCACAACGCCGAATTTTTGGTGAATGGGCTGTTGAAAAGTTTGGCCGAAGATCCACTTTTTTATCGAAAAATTGTGTTCAGCGACGAAGCTTATTTCTGGTTGAATGGATACGTGAACAAGCAAAACTGCCGTATTTGGAAGTGAAGAGCAGCCAGAAGCATTGCCAGAGCTACCAATGCATCCAGAAAAAATCACTTTTTGGAGCGGATTATGGGCTGGCGGAATCATTGAGCCATATTTCTTCAAAGATGATGCGAATCGCAACGTTACTGCGAATGTTGAGCGCTACTGTGCGATGATAACAAACTTTTTTTTGCGAACAATGGAAGAGCTTGACTTGCATGACATGTGGTTTCAACAAGACAGTGCGACATACCACACAGCACGCGAGTTACAAAGGTACCCATGCCGATCCCCATGACATCAGAAGCCAACACATATAGTCCACAAATCATCTCTATTAAAATTCCGATGAGGCAGCCAGACATAAACAATAACAATGATGCAAAATCAATAACGAAGTCAGCATAATTCGACGATCGTGGGATCATCTCATCCAGCATCAACAAAATAACAAAGTCAGCATAATTCGATGATCGTATGATCATCTCATCAGGCACATTAGTCTTAAGCATTATTTTGTATCTTAGATTTAAGCAGTTCTATTTCACATCTCAAATAAAGAGGATCTCCGAAGATCCATTTCAATCTTTAAATAATTCGTTGCGTTTTTATTTGTCCCTCCACGTTGAAGGAGAAGATATATTTTTTTCGAATCCCAGAGGATTTTCAACATAACTCGCGTAACAATAGACCAATTGAGAGGCGAGTTCGGTGAGCAGTTTTGACTAAGATTTGATTACAAAAATTAAAATAAAAACTAAGTGCCAGCTTATAACGTAGATAGTCTGGGTAACTTTAGCACTTTTTATAGTCAGGTACCACAATAACCACTACCTAGTATACGTTTTTTTTAAATATTATACGCACACTCAAGGAGAATACCCTTATAATGTTAAACACAGTGCGAGCGGATTAGAAAGCAGATACCGATGCCGATTAAATGTTTGAAAATTATAATGGGAGCGAAATATTGAGTCGGGTAAAGTATTTCTCATTCGTGTAGTGCGGCTAAAAAAAGAATCTCTATACTTGACAGTACGTCCGAAATTGGGCTCAAGGCTAAACTGATGAGCATTCCTAGGAGTACGGGTATAACGGTTGAATTGTCTAAGGGGAGGAATGCAACTGGCTATTTGACTACTGTTTATGAAAATAACGGTAAAATAATGATAGACATGAAATCTGTCCAAGAGACTCAAGTGGGTTTTTGGAGCACCTGCACAGATATGGGAATTGAATTGAGTTTCGGAAGAATAAAGGCTTTATATTATAACAACTAGATCTGATGGGATAAAAAATTTCTTGCATCGGCGGAGAAAACCTAAACAGTTAGCAACGTTTTCGGCAACGTCAAATATAGAAAGCTATTCAGTCTCCTCGATGCAAGTGACACCAATGGAAAGTGGTATTACGCTTTAGCGACAGTAAACAGCATTGAGTTTTCGAAGCATTAAATTCTACACGGTTTTTTATTCCTCACTGGACAATGCTGTCAAGATCAGAATTTAATGAATATCATACGCTGCCGTTGGAAGTCCACACCCGAAGGACAAGGATGTGAATCTAAAAACGAATATGAAAACCTGAGGGTAATGTCGTCAGCGGATTAAAAGTTTCAGACAAAAGATCATTTATGAACATAAGGAAAAGTGTCGGAGACAAAACGAAGCCCTGTGGCACACCAGCGTTTATTTTGTGGATATCAGATTTGAAACCGTCCAATACTACTTGTAGAGAACGGTCAGAAAGGTAATTTCTAATCCAACGAAGAAGAGATTCATCGATACCAAATGCACTCATTTTCGATAAGAGAGCTTTATGCCAAACTCTATCAAATGCTATTGAAATATCAAGTGTTCCACTCTTCGGTGAGATATACCATCAGATCACCAGTAGACCTATTGCTACGAAAGCCATACTGCCGGTCATTGATAACATTGATAACTTATCAAGGTTTCCATTACCTTAGAAAGAAGTGACGTAAGTGCGATTGGACGATAGTCAGAGGGGGAAGAGGATTCGCCTTTTTTAGGGACAGGCTGGACAAATGCAGTTTTCCATCTAGTCGGATAGAGACCTAAAGAGTAGGACAGATGAAAAAGCTTACGCAGTGGTTTTGCCAGCGTTGCGTTGCAGAAAACCTATTTAGAACAATAGCAAGGATACTATCCGAGCCAGCGGATTTGTGAATGTCAAGATCTTTAAGTACTCTAGCAACTGCACGAGTGCGAAAGAAGATTCGTCCCATAAAATCGTTTACGCTCTCAAGTACAGGAGGAGTCATGTCACTCTCTGGTAGTGTCGTAGGTAGGCTTTATCTATCGAGCTTACAACAGGAATGTCTTTGAAGATGATCGTTAAAACTGAGGATGTCATAGTGTTTCGTAGATACGAGTACGTTCTTTACAAATGACCAAAAATTTAATTTAATTCAAAAACTATATGCTGCCTTTTGTCGTTAAAGCAGTCCCTACGCTACATAGCATTATCTATAAGTGCTACTTACTTTGAGAAAATCGAATAGCTCCTAGCTCTCTTGTGTGAAATTACCACATATGTGATGTCGCCTTAAACGCTGTTAAGAGTTTTCTTCAAAGTTGCAAGAAATTTTGAAGCCCTTCTGATCTGGCTGTAATCTATAAGGTTTATGTTTGTCCAAAGCTCGAGTAAAATCAGCACATTAAGGCATGTGTTTCAATAACCCACTTGAGTCTCTTGCATAGAATCCAAGACAGAGCTTTCAAAATCATAAGTGATAGATCACCTTCGGTCGCAATATTTCTTGTCTTTCATTATCTTACCATTTTTATAAGAAATTATCTAGTGCAATAGCTAGATGAATTCCTCTTTTTAAAAAATGCAACCGTAATATTCGCGCTTTAGGGAATGCCCATCAGTTTACCCTTGAGCCCAACTTTGGACGTACTCTTAAATACAGAGATTCTTTCTTTAGCAGCACTACGCGAATGGGGAGGGTTTTACCCGACTCAATATTTCCCTCCCATTATACGAGTAATACTCAAACAATTAAAACCTAGGTGCAACGGTATCTCCTCTTAAATCCTCTGCAGCTTTCCTAAAACGCTCGCATTGTGCTCAAACATTTTAAGGATAGTCATAGTTTCCTTAGTGCGCGCAAAACTATGCAAACAAAAACAAAGTGGTCAAGAATATGATCCATTTTTAAACTTGCAAACAAAACCTAATGGTGAGTTGGATTTGATGATCACCACTGCGGAAACTGTTTTGAAGTCGTTGCTCTAAAAATAATTTAATGCAAATGCAAACAAAATGCCCGAAAAGGTGTAAATGTTGCCAATTGTGCTCGATGAGTATTATTATGATGATAATAAAGTCTGTATGCTCTTTTAACGCAAACGACAAACAATATTAAAAACAAAATGAAATAAAAAAAGCAAATTTTCAACATAATCTCGTAACTTTCAAATTCAAAAAATTCAAAGGAGGTTTTGGTTAACATCGTTAGGGCCGTTAATGAGAGAATCAAAAAAACAGTTACATGACAGATACCGTCTATAACATTTTTTCTCAAAATTTGTATCATAATCGTTAAAGCCGTTTGCTATTCTATCCTCTAGGGAATAACCAAAGAACATTAAATAACATGTTTAAAGAAAACCACTTTAGCGGTTTAGGCTTTAAATCAAGGTACAGACATACCGACGGAATTACGCAACCAAAATTTTTCGTGTTGTATTCCATTGTAATGTCAACTTTGATCAAAATCTCTTATTCTATTTCTATAGTTCCTATATCGTAAGTAAAAATGGATTCAAAATAATTGAAGAAAAACAGTAACACTTACAATCTTACGCAGCAAATTTTTCTTGAGGCATAAAACCCATTCCATTTTCTTTCTAAATCCCGATATTTTAAAAAATTTTGAAAAATTGACTTCCCTTTCAAACTGACTCAGTGGAATAAATATCAATATGAAGCAGATTCCTCTAAAATTATTTCTAGCTATAGCTCAATGGTCAAAGAACAAAACAAAGCTCTAGCTCTAGCTCTAGCTCTAGCCCTAGCTTTAGCTTTAGCTCTAGCTGTAGCTCTAGCTCTAGCTATTGCCCTAGCTCTAGCTCTAGTTCTAGTTCTAGTTCTAGTTCTAGCTCTAGCTCTAGCTCTAGCTCTAGCTCTAGCTCTAGCTCTAGCTCTAGCTCTAGCTCTAGCTCTAGCTCTAGCTCTAGCTCTAGCTCTAGCTCTAGCTCTAGCTCTAGCTCTAGCTCTAGCTCTAGCTCTAGCTCTAGCTCTAGCTCTAGCTCTAGCTCTAGCTCTAGCTCTAGCTCTAGCTCTAGCTCTAGCTCTAGCTCTAGCTCTAGCTCTAGCTCTAGCTCTAGCTCTAGCTCTAGCTCTAGCTCTAGCTCTGGGCTTAGCTATAGCTCTAGCTCTAGCTATGAATGTACAGGCACCCAATCTGATTCAACTTTTTAAAATCAATCTGTTTCAATAATATGTCAAAAAACCACATAAAACCACATGGAATGCAAATTTGAAAAAAAAAACAATCAATTTTGCGAGTGCCAAGTACGAAACCGACGGTATAAATACATCATGTAATCAAAAATAATGCTGGATTACAAAATTGGCAAGTGTAATGCTAATTTTTTGTGTGTTCCCGTTCATTTAACTAATTTGTTATTAATACCTACTCACATCCCCGATGCAGCACTAATGATTTGACCCTAATTTAAAATGCAAGGCCAATTATATGCTCGGACGTAAAGGATATGGAAAACAAAAACTAATCGCGCCCACATTATGAGTAGCAGTAGACAGACGGAGAATCTCTCCGCCTATCACCATGGGATGGTTATAAATAAAATCCTATTTTATTAGCTCCGAGGCAAAAAGTAGATCAGACGAGCGAGTCCTTTCATATGGATGAAATTTCACACAGGAACACATAACACACACATAAATTCGCTAGTGAGCATTTGAAGTGGTTTCAATTAAAATTCAATTATCGGGAACGGGACAACATGCTTTAATGGTTTTCTCATTTCAATGAGTTTTTCGGTTAGAATAAAAAAAATAAAATAAGAGTGAACACTTATGGCATGGATGATGAGGATGATTTCATCAAGGGTACCTATATCGTTCACGTAACAATCTCCAAAACCACTATGGATTCCTGATAGATACCAAGGACATTTCGGTTATTCCAATCCAAATTCCGGTCAACGAACAAAACTTGATTATTTGCGGCTGCGGCGGCGGCTTCGGCTTCGGCATCGGTAGTGGTAGCATCAGCCATAACGGATTTTTAGTTTATGGCCTTGGCATCATAGAGGGAGTGTGGAACCATTAAGCCGATACAAATTGTACCTATAACCCAGCCAGGTTGTATTCTCCGTTAGCTGATGGTTTTATCGGTCAAAACCAGTCTGTGTCTAGATATTCGTGTAGTGCTTGTATCTAAAACATCCAGAACCAGGTTGTCGGTTTATCGTCGTTGTCCTCACATAGGTACATGATTCATGCATACCCTTATCTGGTTTGGAACACTTATCAAAACGCGTGTGGTCTGTACGGGTAATACCTAAAATAACACACAATCCACACACAAATTTAAGGAGTTTTATAAAATCGGTATTCAAATCACACTTACAGTGGGGTGGCCAAGTAGAGAATTCTGTAGTTATGATGAATTTAGATTAAAATTCTGACTCTGTCAAAATTATTTCTTTTTTCATAATTCAGTTTTCGTCAAAAAAAAAGGCATTCAAAGTATTTTAACTTTCCCTTTTTTACTTGCGACTTATAGAAGCTATAAGGCAAGTTATGCATTCGTAAAAAAAATCGAACTCAAGATTTTGATCAAAGTTGACATTTAATCGTAATCGTAATTACGACATTACGACCAAAAAAGTGGGTCTCACAATTCTGTCTGTCTGTCTTTTCGATTATAGCCTAAAGGGCCCTTCCGATTTTCTTTAAAATTGGTATACTTATAGTATTTTTATTTTTTCCCCCACACGTTTTTTCTTTTTTTTTTAAGACCAAACATAACGGTTCCTTTGAATTTCTCATTATCGACATAACAGAATTTAATGAAATTTTTTTATGTAGAAGCTTCTAAAAAATATTACATTTCAAAACTTGAAAAAAAAATTTTGAATTGAAAAAAAAAAAATCATTCTTTTTAGAAAATTCGACAATATCTCAAAAACGGCTCAATATTTTTTTTATATTACATTGGATCAAGTTCGTGCGACCCAGTCGTGCGCATTTTATTTATTTCCAGAAAGTGGCGAGCTTAGTATTTCCTTAAATAGGTATAATTTCGCAAATATTTTCATATTCAGAAATAATTTTGTTTATTGTGCAATTTTTATTTCGCGAATTTTCACTATGCTTTTATCTAATTCGCAAAATTTTCATTTCGCCAAACTTGTGGTCTTTTGAAAGCAAGTACATCAAATATAAAACTTTATTTATAATTAGTCGCGCGAAATTTATCGCAACACAAAGCAATTGAAATGGTTAATAAAAAGAGAGAAGCAATATTATGCGAAATAAAAATTGGCAAATTAAACATGGCGAAATGAAAATTGCCGAACAAAATTCCGTCAAAAGACCCCTTCCGTCAAAAAAAAAGAGCTTAACATAATTCTCGCTAAAACAACGTACCGCCTTGCTGGGTCCTTCAGTGGCATGACGTAAGCCATTTGAAACAAGGTAGAGTAAAAGTCATAAATCATGTTTTGTAAATATAAGTCTCGACTGAAAAGGTAAAGTATCTTAAGTCAATTTTGATGATTTTTCAGGAGAGAAAAAAAACACTTCAAAGCTGTATCCCAAAAAATCTTTCAAATGTAGACTTTATTCAACAAAGCATTTATATGTAAAATTTTATGATCTTTTTTTTTTAAATTATTTTCAAAAAGATATTTTTAATATTTTGGTCGTTATGAGGAAAAATATGACTTAAGATAGTTTGGCTTTTCTATAAATTGAATTTTATATTAATTTCCAAAATCTTAAGTTGAGATAAGATATTTTGCCTTGCGTTTTCGAAGGACGTTTTCAATTCTTATGTCCATTTAAGATGAGTTGCGTGTGCAAAAGTGGAAAAAAGGAGATTTAAGATGATATTTGGTGGTTTTTATTTAAGTCGTATATGAAAAAGTCACATTTTTTCTATAATAAAAAAAAATAATAACTAATAAAGACTTGAATTTCTTTAAAAAAAAGGCTTTAAAATCACATTTGGTTCACAGAATAGAAACAGTTTATTCAAATAATTTATTTAAAAAATATTAAAGTAAAATATAAAATAATTATTAAATTATTTAAAAAACATCATTGATCATTGTAAAAAATGTTACATGAAAATATATTTTTAAAAGTCAAATTATTAATAACAAAAAACTATTGGAACAAATTTACTTAAGGGACCCAAGGGGAGATAGGAATAGGAGAAATTGAAAATTGTGTTTACCTCCGAAACTAACGGTATCTCATCCGTAGTGTAAGATCTTATTTATGTATATCGAAAACGGCTCACATGATTTTGATAAAATAAAAAACATGTTATTAATGGTACCTGTCATAGAACCGTTTTTTTTTTTAAGTAAAACTTCTTTTCCGGCGTTGGGGGTAAAAAAATGTCTATGCAGCTGTCATTGACGTGTCAAAACAATACGCTATCAGTCAAAGACAGCGACTTGTAAGGAAGTTTTACTTCTACCGCGCGTACGTCAGTACACACAACCTTTTTATTTTCGACTTTTTCATTAACGGTTCTAACGATTTAAACCATTTGTTTTTAGCAGGAGCCCCCGAAGCTTAAAATAATAATTCTTATAAGAACATTCGCAAAAATATTTTTTGGATCTTTTGAAAAAAAAAAAATCTAATTTGGTTTTTTGAAAAATCAATATCTTCAAAACAAATGAAACGATTATTTTTTTAAATTATTTCCTAAAATCAATGGCACAAAATTTTAATTGAATTAGTACGACCGACGTTAAAGCTGATTTAATATGAAACTAAGTTAAATCAACGATTTAGCAAATTTTATTCGAATATAGCATATATACTATATATATATCTACCCTTTTATTAAAGTTAAAATCATCGTAAGAATATCGTGCTTTTAGAAACGCCACAAAAGGTTTGTTTACTTAGTTTTTTGCACGAACTGTCAATGTTTTCGGTGTGTTCAGAAGCAATTTATTAAGAATTCCTTTAGTACGATATTAGTTGGAAAATGTTTTAAACTAAGAATGAGTTAGTAAACTACTTTAAAGTTAGCAAATTGTTAAGTAATATCATACAAAGAAATTAAAAATAATAGGTTGTTTGACATTTTGCGCCAGTCTTTTTAGAACTATTCGCCAATACTACTTCGTAATTACTTAAAATTGGTATCCCAAATTGTATTCTTGAAAAGCTTTGAAGAAATTTCTAGCATAAAAATAAAAATAAATTCTTAGTTTTCTGGAAATCAGACGGCAGTTTCATACATTTGAACATTTTTATCTCATTAAATCCATGTTTTATATTTATAAAATGTATTTTTAATTCCAAATTCGTGCAATTCACGCATTTCAACTCTTTTTTGTTGTTTACGTATGTGTTTCATTTGTAATAATTTTTCAATCGCATAACAAAACTGTCTGAAACACTAAATGAAAAAATAAGAAAAACGGTCGCACAAAAGGCAATCTAGAAACAAAATACGCTTAAAAATATCTTATGTCCTTGTTATTACGGAAATTGTTTTAGGTTTGCAAACGGTAAAATATCCTATGACTACTTAGGGAGCGAAAAATTTCAGTTTTAAATTTAAAAATTTATCTTATGTTCACATAAGATGATTTGCGTTTTCACACTTTTTTGGAATTTTTTTAAGGATTTTATCTTATGTCGACTTAAGGATGACTTTTGTTCCTGTTTGCACGCGCAAAAGTATCTTAAGTCAACTTAATATGATTTACGATTTCACAATAATAAAAAAGTCTTAAGCCAATATAATCTTAAGTCTATTTAAGGTTTTAAAATTAAGCAGAACACACAATCTTATGTGGACTTAAGATATTTTACCGCGTGTAGAGATGTGTCTTTTGAACATAAGATGAAGTTGTTTTTGTCTATAAAAAAGCACAGGAGTGAGATAGAAGGAAGCCGATAACACAGAACTGTAGCCTTTTAGAATGGCACTAAGGATCAACAAAAAAACGCGAAATATCTTAAGTCGACTTAAGATACTTTACCTTTTCAGTCGAGAAGTATTCTATAACACTGACAGATTGTTATATGCTCCAATTAAATATGCTTTGGGAGTAGTAATCAACTAAACTGCTAGGCGGCTCTGCTTTCTACGTGCAGGTTATGCAGAGTCAATTAAGAATGCAATATTTTAAAGGATGATTAATACAATTTTATTTTTTATAACGTTATAATTATTCTGTTAAATTATGTTTAAAATATATTCGAAAGCTGAAAACTTGACTATTTAAATGTGTTTTTTGCGTAATTATTGATAAAATTTCAGATTTTTGACGCTTATTTGTTCTAAGTATTCATTTCTTTTTCGCTACCACAATAAATTGTACAAAATATATTTCAAAAATATATTTTCTAACTCAATGCTTATAAATTAGATGCTTGAACAGACATTACACACAAAATTCTCGAAAAAAAGTGTCTGTCATCAAAACTGGCAAAGTTATTCAAAGTCGAAGATTTGCGATGTAACGGATTTAATATTTTTAGTTAGTTATTTTCAGCTGAAAGAAAGAAAAACGCTGACTTAGAACCACAGGATAATCTAAATCATGAACGAGCTAACTAAAATTGTTTGGCCTATATAGAAAATTGATTATCAGATATTAATTTCACTGTATAAATAACTTTTAGTTTTTTTAACATACCGAAGAAAATCCCTTTGGAAGGATTTGTGGATTATTTCCACTCACAATTGAGGGACTTTCCGTTTAACAAAACGCAGCTTTAAGACTTTGATAAGCACTTTGGTAAGCCGAGCTGGTCTAATTTAGTAAAAAAAATTAAGAATAATGCGATATACGATATACGTATACCATAAACTGTTTTACCTCGTCTAATTTGTCAATAATCCAATAAATATAATAATGGTCACTTATTTCGACACTTGTGAAATTAAATGAGTAGAATTAATACGAGTACTTCTTGTAGCTTTTGAGACGTCTGCTCTGGAGAAGGGTTGGTCAAGAAAAGAAAGCATCGCGGAAATAAAGTCTGCTCAGGAAAAATCTGACATGCACTTAACGAAGAAAGGTTTTTTAGATTGTTCGCCTAGGTGTCATTGCTGATCAGTCTGAAGAATTTTCAGAAAATAAGTTCTTTTTATTTTACAAATTCGTGACATAGAATTCATCTTCTTATACCCGTATAATAAGCAACTTAGTTTTAAGTTTTTTTTCCGACCTACACAGCGAAGAAATCGGATTTTCAAGCGAAACAAAAATGAAAAACCGCTGGTAGCATTATCTATAACATTTTGGATTTTGATTAAATTTGAGTACTACTTACTTAACCGGCTCCCGATCCATGGAGGGTCTCTGCCTGAGTTATTGCGATCTTCCATCGGTTGCGATCCCTCGCGAGCTCCCTCCAGTCTTCGGAACCAAGCGCTCTTGCGTGTATAACCACCTGGTCCCTGTAGCGGAGGTTCGGTCTTCCTCGTTGTCTCGAACCTGGGGGCTGGGATTCGAAGATTTTCTTGGCTGGAGCGTTGTTTTCAAATCGCTCCATGTGACCGAGCCAGTGTAGTCGACGGGTTTTGGCTTTTTGGACCACATCCACATCTTGGTACAGGTCGTATAATTCACGATTGAATTTTCTCCTCCATTCGCATATAGGACCAAATACCCGCCGAAGAATTTTTCTCTGGAAAGTGCCCAGTATCAATTCTCATTTTTTACTTATCGTCCAGCACTCGGCGCCGTAGAGTAGAACTGGTGAAATTAGCGTTTTGTATAGCGTGCACTTTGTCTTTCGAGAAAGGAGATGATGGGATTGATGTTCGTTCCGAGGTAGGTGAACTCCTTGACTACCTCGAAATTTCTGCTACCAACAGTGGCGTTTTGTCCTAGGCGATGGACAGATGCGGCTTTGTTTGTTGATAGCATATACTTTGTTTTGTCCTCATTAACTTCAAAACCAACGCGTTTCGCCTGTTCATCAATAGCTGTGAACGCTTCTAGCACAGCTCGCTTGGAGCGGCCGATGATATCGATGTCGTCCGCATAGCCAAGCAGTTGGGAAGACCTGTTGAAAATAGTGCCTTCCAGGTTAACACCACTCTTGCGCATAATCTTTGAGAAAGCTACATCTATTAAACGAGCTGTAATTTATTAAGTCTGTCTTGTTAAATCAACATAAAGCGTAATAGCCTTCAACAACATGTGCGAAATTATTAAATTGATATATGAAAGTTGGTCTTCTAGTTGGGCAACATTTCGCGCGCTTTCGCCATAATAATCCTTTCAAGAGTACCATTAGGAACGTGGTGGATAAGTTTGATTCGACCAGTTCAGTGAACGGAAACGCAAGATATTCCGAAAAAAGCGGCGCTTTCCGTGAGAGTATGAAGGAGAATCCGGAGCAGTCAATGCCGCACCGCCAGACTTGGGCCTAACCCCGTACAAACTTCACACAGGAGCTCAGAATTATCAACCATTGACAACAATGTGTGTTTGCTTAATGGGCTGTCCAGAAAATGGCCATCAGCGTCAAGTGCTAGCGCCATCGGTCAATGATAACCAATTAGTTTTTTGGCCCGAGTTGGACGACATGTGGTTTCAAGAGGATGGTGCGACGTACCACACAACCCATGACATAGTAGACAAGCGAATTCTGAACATGGTTTTCAGGAGGCGATGTTAATTGGAGACCGAAATCGAGCGATTTGATCCCGTTAAACTTCTTCTTCTTGTGGCGTTTGGGATATGCCAAAAAGCATTCATTTAGTTAAAGCTAGATAATGGTTGAAAAAAAATGTTTCAAAAATTGTTATTTTTGATACCCCCCTTGGAATCATTTTTTTTTTATTTTCTCAAAAACGGTACGATCGATTTAGATATTTTTTTTTATGTAAAAGCTCCCAACAGTTTCAATATTATTGTGTATTAAAATTTTCCAAAAGAAAATATTTTTGGATTTGAAAAAAAAATTCAATTTTTTTTTTTTTGAAAACTTAATATTTCGAAAATTCTATGTTCGATGTTTTTAAAACTTGATAAATAGAAGTTTCTTAATACAATCTACAAGGTATGGGTAAAAAAAATTATTTTACCTTAAAATAACGGTACCCTCCATATAAATGTTAAAAAATGGTTTTCGCAATTCGTATTTTTCCCGAAAATTTTGCTAAAAGTTTTTTTCTTTTCATTAATTCTTATAATTTATAATTTATTAAAAAAATTTGAAATCAAGACGGATTTTAATGAAATTTTTTATAGAGAAGCTCCTCAAAAGTTTAAAAAACATTGCATTTCAAAACTTACAAAAAAAAATTATTTTTGAATTTTTGAAATTTTTTTTTTTGGAAAATTCGATATCTCAAAAACGCCTCAATATTTTTTTGTGAAAATATAATTTTAATTAAAACAATAATAAAAACTTTAAATGAGCGTACAAAAATTTTTCTTAAGAATGTTTTTAGAATTTTGTATATAAACATAAAAGCTTATTTTTTAAGAAGCCAATATTTGTTTGAATCACATGTCATCCTATTTTTAGCTCCAACTACCAAAGAAATTATTTTAGTCATTTAAAAAATGAAATTTTCTGCTTATGAACAGTTTTTCTCTAATAACATTCATTTTTGAATTTCGAGCAAGTTCGTGCGACCCAGTCGTGCATTTTATTTTTAACAAAATCCAAACTGGATGACTCCGAAAGAATGTCCACAATTCAATCCACAGGTCTACATGAGTTATGATATCAAAATGGCGCACTTCTTTTAATTGGGCCACAGGGCTAAACTGCCAGTTGTCGCCATTTTTACCTACCTACTAAAATATACCGCCGTCGGATTAAACAGGCAATCGAGTAGAAGAGTAGATTAGTTAAGCCCTATAGTGAAATATTAAGAAGACTCTATAGGACTTGATATGTTCAGGCCTATATACATGTACAGTAAACTCAAGAAGACAGTTAGAGACGTCAGTTGTCGCTCCGAGTGAAAACTTCTTCTCAAAATATAAGTTCTCGTTTGCATTGATGGGCTGCGGGAAAGAAGATTCAAAAATGATCTGTGATATCGCACTTAATAGTCACAAAAACATAACGATATAGTGGATCAGACCGGTTTTCGATGTGTACAAAATTATTATTTTCTTTTTGAACATACTGTCTCACATTGATTGCATACGCTACGGCTACACGAACGACACTTGAAATAGCACGCATTAAAAGCCCGCACCTTGTTAGTTGGATTATCGTGTGGCAACAAACGTTCCTCCCCAGCAGCGGTGCTGTTCAGCCAAATGTGGTGTCCAGGATTGATCCTTGATTGTCCGTCATCAAAGGTTTGTCGTCTTCCTTGTCTGCTGCGTGCATATATGATCCAAATTATCAATATAATCTGCTGGTGGTGCTGTGCTGGCTTTCCACCCAGCTAAGATTATTATTCAAAGCTCAAAGGAAATGATATCCTGGCTGTCTAATTGATTTAAAATTAGACCAATGCAATAGGCGGCATCTTAGAACTGTGTCGTCCTCGTCATGAGAAGGGAATTCGAACACGTATTGTTGTTCCCCCGAAGCTAGAAGTGGAATCCCACATGGCTTTAAACACCCGTGTAGGCATACACCAGTTGCGGCAAATGCATGATAAATAATGTTCCACAAGTTTAATAGACTTGAACATGAGTTAGCTGGATAACAAAACATCCTAAAATACATGACATATGTTTCTCTGGCTGTTTTCCAAAAAGTTTTCTGCCTTTCGATGTGAATGCAGTCAGCATCTGGGGAATTTGTGGACTTATACATACAAAATAAATTGTATCTACTTCGCCAAAAAAAAAAATAAAAACTAAGACAACATCCGGTGAATGAAAATCTACACGACCGACTCGACTGTTGCTCGGTGTTGGCATTTTTATCGTTCACCTGATTACCTTCTATTTCATATTTTTCTCAAGTCTAATATTATTTTTATTTTTCACGGAAAATCCTGTCACATTAAAAATTGAAGGGGTTACCAAGGGTATTGCCATCATTTGTTGGGAATTCAGGAAGGCTGCTTTTTTATTACTGAAGAAAGGACTATTCGACAAACTTAGGTTCAGGTTTTCGCGACGCAATGATCAGCGGAATTCGCTATTCAACTTAAGTTAGGTTTGAAGTCGATACCAAAGCTAACACACTTAGACTAGAGTCGGTCCATTGTGATACCACATAAACCCGGAGATTGTCTACCTGTCTTTGAACCATTTGGAGCTCCTTACGAAGCGGAGGAGACTATAAATGTCTATATTAATTAGATCAGTAGGTTCCTCGAAGAAAAACTCTCCAAGATAGAGCCTACCTCTATGGGATAGAGCAGGACATTTACATAGAAGATGAGGAATTGATTCTACCTCTTCCTCGTCCATACAGCTTCTGCAAAAATCGTTTGCATTAGCTCCAAGCCTCGTTGCGTGTTTGCCTATAAGACAGTGTTCAGTTATGACACCAATTACGGAACTGATGTGCAATCTACTTAAGGATATTAAGAACGTTTCATATCAAGCAATTTTCAGATTTGTTCTGTCATCAGACAGTTGGTTGAATTATTCCATCTTAGGTTTGTCATCTTTTTAGCATCTTGTTTCAGCATAAGATTACAAGTAGCGAAGGGTATACTTTTATTAGCCTTATCAGGTAATATAGGCTATATAGATCCACTTTTGGCGAGTTCGACAGCCTTACAGTTCCTTGGAATGCCATAGCATCTAACAGAGGTGAATATTGAACTGCTGCGTCATCTCTATAAGAGATAAAGGGCAGTTGAGGGCTGTTATATAGTTAGTAGATATTGAGTGCAGAGATTTAATAGGCGCTTAACTATCCGAGAAGATGCGGTTATCAGCAGCTGATAACACGTTTTTCTTGAGCCAAGAAAGGACCTCTTTAATAACCATAAGTGCCACCTGGAACACACTTCAATGATTAGAAAGATGGAAAGAGAGACATAAATTTAGTCTATGTGAGTACACACACCCACCAACCCCATCATCAGTTTTCAATTCAATTCAATTCAATTCCAAGAAAAATCTTGAAGGAATGCTGACTTGGAAGTTTTTGCCAAACAGTAGTTTTGGGATAGCGTAATCGATGTGACTATAGGATGTGAACCGAATGAGTTCAGAATGATAGAAAAGAATGGCCAATTTCGTTGTTGATCCATTACACTTATTTTATTTAAAATATTATCGTCCCGAATAGGGAGTAAGTTAGAGTTAAGTCAGTTGTATTGTGCCGTTCATACTGGTAACAAGAAAGACAGTCAATAAAGATATTCTATTGAGCATACAACCTGGTGTCAGGTGTGTTGCAGTAGCGAATTTTAATTGTGTTTATATTACCTTAATACCAAAATGGGCAAAGGAGATTAAACGCCTGATGTGAAAAATTATATGGCTACGATAGTGTCTCCACCAACTTCCACACCAACAATTCTGCCGCTTAATTTAAAATCTTCTAATATGCCACTTGAATGGAAAAATTGGCTGATACAATTTAAGATATTCCTATGTGCATCCAGCTTGAAAACCCAGCTAGACCAAAGAAAAGCAGAATTTCATTTGCATCACATGGGGCCAGATTATTTGGAAGTGTTTTTCTCATTTAATCTTGACTTGGATAAGGTTCAATGTAATGACCTCGTGGCCAAATTGGAAGCTATATATCGCTATGAAGCGACATAAATTTTTTACAAGAATACAGCTAACGGGTGAATCAATGGACGGTTACATCACCGCGTCAAAAAATCTAAGCCTTTTATGTAACTTCTCAACGCTTAAAGAGGAATTGGTAAGAGATATTTTTGTCTGTGGACTCAGCAATAGCTGGTCTGATATAAAAGAACGTCCTTTTACTGAAGGAGCTATAAACCTTGACAAAGCTCTCGAAATAGCAAAAATAATTGAGGTTACCAAAGACCACACAAAACAGTTAGAAATAAATAATCAAAGTAATACAATCAATGCTATCAACCACTGTCCTATACAAACGTCTATACATCAAAAAACCATTGTTCTCGTTGTGGTCAAATTCACCAATATCGATGTCCAGCTGTTGGTGTCATATGCAATACATGCAAAAACAAAAACCATTATTAAAAGATGTGTCGTTTAAATAAAAGAACTAACAGTGCTTATGTACGAAATGTGGAAGCCTACCAATACCAACAATCAGATGACGATGACAATGATGAGGGAGATGACAACACACTGTCCTTATGTATGCTAAAGCAAATTATAGCAGCACCAAAGAACAGTGGGATTATTATGCTAAAAATATTGAATCACACCGTTAAATGTCAAGTTGATACTGGAGCCCAAGCAAATGTAATGTCATTAGAACAGTTTAAAGTTTTACAAGATTCTTCTTAATTAACACCATCATCAGCCGTGTTTTTTGAAAGAGTGAATAGCCAAGTTAGCAAAATTTTGCATGCAAAACTGTTAAAATATTATTGTGAACTAGCTATATTCTAATTTCAACGCTCAAACTATTGTTCTCATATTAAACTCATACGTCATTGATTATACCATTGTAAAACCAGTTCATTGAATTCTCTGCTTGCTATTTTACATTATACCTTTTATAGTTTAGTCTGTAATAAACTCTTAACCTTAACGTTTGCTTTTTTAATTACTCGAAACTCATCAGGTTATGGGCCCAGAGTTGTCGCTAAAGTAGAATTGAAAGTAAACGGTGAATATATTTTTTTTTTATTGAAGTTCAAGTAGAATTGGTAAATGAGTATGTCTCAATATCAAATTGAAAAATTGGACGAGCATAATTATGATGCTTGGGCCGTCCAAATGAAAAGTGTGTTGGTCATCACAAGCCTATGGTCGTATATGTCGACGGTAGCGAGGTTAAGGTTGAGACTATGAGTGCAACTCAAACCAGGGAATGGGATTCAAAGGATGGTAAGGCGCTTGCGTCCATTATATTGAATATAAAACCATCTCAGGTGAATCATGTAAAACATTGTAAGACATCGAAATCGGCATGGGACAATCTTAAGCAAATTTATCAACCACGAGGTCCCGCAAGAAAAATCACGTTATTCAAACAATTATTGCACATTAAGCTTGGTGATAAAGAAAGCATGTCTGATTTTATTAATCGTTTTTCTGACGTTGTTGAAAAACTTAATGAAATTGATTTTACGATTAACGATGAATTGCTCACAATCATTTTGCTCTCAAGCTTACCAAAATCTTTAGAGAGTTTTGTGGTTGCGATTGAATCTCGTGATGTTTTGCCTAATATGAGTGTTCTCAAAGTTAAACTATTAGAAGAGGGCGATCGACGTTTGGACAAGGATGATGTGAAAGATTTAAGCTGTGAGCAGGCCTATGCCGCGCGTGCGACGAATACTTCGAAATTTGGAAACAAGAAGAAATTCTTGGGAAAGTGTTTTAACTGCGGTAAGAGGGGGCACTTCGCTGCAAATTGTCAGGAATCAAAAAAAAGAACCGGAACGAAAGTAGTTGCTTCTTTTTCTATGCTGTCGGCATCTTACGAAAATGTTCTTGGTCCGAATCATTGGTGTCTAGATAGTGGGGCTACGACGCATATATGCAGTGATGAATCTTTATTCACCAACAAAAAGGAGTGCATGCAAAATATAAAGTTAGCAGGTGACAACTTTGTAACGGCGACCGGAATTGGTACCGTTGTTCTATATACGAATTTGTGTGAGCTGAAATTGAAAAATGTGCTGTTAGTTCCTGGTTTGAAGGCAAATTTTATATCCGTTAGCAAAGCAATTGAGAACGGATGCAACGTTGAATTTACCAAAGACCTTGCTCAAATCTAGTGATGGGTAGGACACGAATTTGAAATGAGTTTGTATGAGGTACTCATTTTTTGAAATGAGGTGGTACTTTGTCCCACCTCAAATGTCCCATGGTACATACCTTTTTAAATGGATATTTTGAAATTCGAAATTAAACAATTCGTATTTTTTTTAATAGTATATATTTGTTTCCAAAAACAGTTTTTAAAATTGCATTAAATAAAAAGGTTACAAAAATTAAATATCAATAAATATAATATATTTAATTAAATATCCTTAATACAAAACACTTTATTTTAAAATAAAACATTTAAAAACAAAATTAAAAACGTTTTAGTTTTTAACAGAAATAAAGTTTAAAATAAGTAAATATAAAGATATAATAAAAAAATTAATCTAAAAAAAAGTTTAAAAGAAAAAGTGGTGTTTTTAAATTTTATTTAAGTTATTAAAAGAAAACCAAAGCATTTAATAAAAAAGATAAACACAAAAAGATTTTTTTTTAACAAAAAAAACAAATATTTTATCACATTCAAAATAAATTGAATCTAATGAGTTTAAAAAAATACATCATTACATTTTTGCATTTAAAAACAATATTTGTCCTACTTTCTTCCCACTCAACATGTTTCTTCTGTTAAGACCTGTTCTGATCACTTTTTTTACAAACAAATTTGATTACAGGACACTGGACTAAATACAATACTAATGACTCTTCACGTACGCAAACTCAGCACAATTGATTAATTGATTTTTTTTTTTTTTCAATTCTCATATTTGATCTTGATCTCTAAACCCTAGTTTCTTTTTTCTAACACTAAAAACAAAACAAATACAAATAAAAGGAATGCACTTGCATTTGCATATCAAAAACGAAAATTCCTACTCCTTCAACAATTAACAAAACCTCCTACTCCAAACTGTAAAAAAACCTCCTTCCTTTTTTAACCCTTTGATTGTATAATTTTCGATAATGCTTCATACCTATCTTCATTGTTTGTTACATTGTAGTCAGTGCAACATTCATTCATTCATAAGTCCCACTCATTATCTCTTCTCATTTTGTCTCCTCAAACAGATGCAAAAGAACCTCAATCCTTAAATGACAAATGTCCTAGTCTGGTACAAAGTCCCAGCCTGGTACAAAGTCCTAGCCTGGTACAAAGTCCCATCCTGGTACAAAGTTCCAGTCTGATACAAAAACCCAGCCTGCGACAATGTCACGAATTTTGTTTGAATGGGACGTTTGAGTAAAAAGTACTCACAACACATTCATTCATTTCATTTCAAATCCTCATCTTCCACAAACCTCATTCTATTTCCATTGGTTTGATCTTTGGTGGGTAGAGAGTTTGAGGCCTATTTCCTCCTTTCATACAATTAACTACAATACAACTTCATTCTGCATCAGTCTCAGCCTTAGTATCAGGCCGATGAGTGAGATGCTCGATACGAATAGTGTTTTTTTTTTCATGAAAGAGTAAAAAGCAATACTTTTCGTTGCTTTTGTGGTGAGGTGTGAGGTAATACATTTTTTCGTTTTGAGGTGATGGGACATTTCAGATTGGTGTATGGGACATTTTGTATTGCCTCATGTATGAGGTACACATCACTACTCAAATCAAACAAAATGGTAGAATTATTTTAAATGCATGTTTAGAGAATAATCTTTTTGTTTTTAAATACTATCACAATGAAATTATGCATGCATGTAATTCAAACTTTAATAATTTCCAAAAGTGGCATGACAGATATGGTCATTTAAATGTAGGTAGTTTGAATAAAATATACACAAATAAGTTGGTAAATGGCATTCATTTGGGAGATGTTCCTGAAAACTTTCAGTGCAAGATTTGCATGAAAGGAAAAATCTGTGTGAAGCCATTTCCACACGAATCATCGACACGATCTGAGAATTTGTTGGAACTTGTGCACACTGATGTATGTAGGATCTCCACGTTAGGCAAATACCATCAAACACGACGATACACACCGACGTTGACGACGACGACGGCACATACCATCAAACACGACGATACATACCAACGTTGACGACGACGACGGCACATACCATCAAACACGACGATACATACCAACGTTGACGACGACGACGGCACATACCATCAAACACGACGATACATACCAACGTTGACGTGGACGACGGTACATACCAAGGAAGACGACGACGACGGTACATATCAACGATATCAACATAGAACACGAAATTTCAGTCAGTTAGTTTTCTGCAGTCGACGCGTTAAGACGTAATTGTCAATAATCTTGAGTTTTCCTTCGTTCCTTCCTTCATTCTTTTGTTTAATTTAAATTGAAGTGATTTTAACTACTATTAAATTGATTTTGACTACTATTAAATGTAAATAAAATAAAACAATAATCTGGATTAACAATAAATGTGAACAATTAAACAAGTGGTTCTTTCATTAAAAAGAGATCGGAAAAGAATTAATATCTTTTATTTGTGGTGCGTGCGTTGTGGAGCTCACACACCCCCACATGTATGTGGGCCTATGAGAAAGGTTTCTCTCGGAGGCGCAAGGTATTTCGTTACCTTTATTGATGACAAGTCACGCAAGATATTTGTGTATTTTATTAAAGCTAAAAGTGAGGTCTTCGATGTTTTTAAGAAATTTCATTCGATGGTTAAACGCGAAACTGGAAAACGTTTGAAAGCGCTGCGGAGTGACAATGGCACCGAGTATCGGACTCGTGAATTTGCAGAGTTTTTAGAAAACTGTGGCATTTCTCGTCAATTTTCTGTGATATACACTCCACAGCAAAATGGTGTTGCGGAGAGATCTAATAGAACCATTGTAGAGATGGCCAGATGCATGCTTATACAATCCGGACTTGATGAGAGCATGTGGGCTGAGGCTGTTAATACAGCCGTGTATATTAGAAACAGATCTCCCACAAAGATTTTGATAAATGCGACGCCTGAAGAAATCTGGACCAAAAAGAAGCCAGATGTAAGTCACCTCAGAGTCTTCGGATGTTCAGCAATTGCCCTTAACAAAGCCAATATCAACTCCAAATTTCATCCAAAGGGTGAAGAATTTCTCATGGTTGGATACTCAAGCACCTCGAAAGCGTATCGATTATATGACAAGGCTAATCGAAAAGTTGTTGAACGCAGAGATGTATTATTTTTAGAAGCTGAAAATAATTCCAATGATTTTGTTGACCTTGGAAGTTATTTATTAGAACAGGGTGATGAAACTGAGAGTCATGTCGAACATCAGGCCGAGAGCGTCGACGTTGTCCAGAAAACAGAGGCAGAGAAATTCAAGAAAGAAGAGGTGATTACACGTCAGAAAGATCCTTCAAAAATCACAGAATCTAATTTAGTTAGATCTGATAGAGATGATGTTTTAGAAGAGCAAGGACAAGAACCAGTTCAGCAAGACAATAAAAGCACAGTTAAGCCAAGAAGATACCCTAAACGAAAGCGTTCAACTACAAGTAGTGAGGAAGATGATGCTGCGAAAACTCCAACTTTTGGTAGAGGAAGGCCTAAAATCATTCGATCTGGAAAACCTGGAAGACCTAGGAAAAAATTTAATGTATTGAATGCCCTGGAAACAACCGAAAACATCATTATTCCCCAAACAGTGAAAGAAGCTTTATCATCACCAGAATCGTCGATGTGGAAAAATGCTATGAACGAAGAATATGACAACTTGGTGTCCAACAACACATGGAATCTCGTGCAACCTTCTGAAGGTATAAAACCTATTGGTTGTCGGTGGGTTTTCACTATAAAAAGTGACGAAGGTGGGAAGGTTAGACGTTTTAAGGCTCGGCTAGTTGCGAAAGGTTTTGGTCAAATATTTGGGATGAATTTTAAGGAGACGTTTTCACCAGTTTTAAGATATTCGACGATTCGCTTAATCCTAGCCTTAGCTGTAGAGAAGAAACTAATTCTGCACCAAATGGACGTGTCTTCGGCTTATTTGAATGGGGAGCTTCAAGAAGATGTTTACATGGAGCAGCCAGAGTACTTTGTTGACGAAGGTAATCCAGAAAAGATCTTAAAGCTTCGAAAAGCTTTGTACGGTTTGAAGCAATCTGGAAGAGCATGGAACCAGAAATTAGATGCTGTGTTGAAGTCAATCGGATATCGTCAATGCAAGAGTGAGTTTTGTGTCTACGTTGCGGATGATGAAGGTGGTTTGAGAATTGTGGCAGTATATGTCGACGATTTTATTTTGGGCGCTGAATCTGAACCAATAATCGATGAAATGAAGGCTCAAATTAAGAGAGAATTCAAGGTTGTTGATAATGGTCCCTTGAATCACTTTCTTGGATTCGAAATCAGTCGAGAGGGTAAAACAGGACCGATTTCCATTTGCCAAAGTCAACTAATTTTGCATCTTTTACGAGAGACTGGTATGGTTCAATGCAAACCAAATCAAACGCCTTTAGAAGCTGGTCAACAATTCGGCTGTCAGGGCAACTGTAAGAGAGTAGATCGGGAGCGATATCAGTCAATTATTGGTTCCTTAACATATTTGGCAATATCAACACGCCCAGATATAATCCATTCAGTCAGCAAATTGGCTCGATTTAATGTGGATCCTCACGTGGAGCATTTGACTGCTATTAAACATTTGTTGAGGTAAGCAGCTTGAAGGTTTCGTTGATGCTGACTGGGGGAGTGATGTCTTAGACAGAAAGTCGTACACAGGTTTCGCTTTTTTGCTTGGCGGTGCTGCAATTTCGTGGGAGTCTAAGAAACAACAGACTGTTGCACTGAGCACTACAGAAGCGGAATATATTGCTCTATCTACATCTGCGAAGGAGGCCGTATACCTTAAGCGATTGGTCTATGAACTTGGAGGTGCCGAATTTGCTTCATCGTATGTGACTTTGAATGGGGATAATTTAAGCGCTCAACAGCTTGTGAAGAACCCTGTGCATCATCCAAGAAGCAAGCATATTGACATAAAATATCACCATATTAGAGAAGTTTATACAAGCGGTTATATAAACCTTAATTATGTTTCAACCAACGAAATGTTGGCTGATGTTTTAACGAAAAACTTGCAGAAAGTAAAACATAACAAATTTTGTAAGCTTTTGGGTCTAGTTGAATAACGTTTTTTTTTTATTAAAATAAATTGTAAAATTTAAGTTTGAATGCATTTGTATATAATTATAGTTTATTCGCGTTGAGGGAGAGTGTTAAAATATTATTGTGAACTAGCTATATTCTAATTTCAACGCTCAAACTATTGTTCTCATATTAAACTCATACGTCATTGATTATACCATTGTAAAACCAGTTCATTGAATTCTCTGCTTGCTATTTTACATTATACCTTTTATAGTTTAGTCTGTAATAAACTCTTAACCTTAACGTTTGCTTTTTTAATTACTCGAAACTCATCAAAAACAATAAAAACATCAAGAGTGAATATAATTTGGTCAGCAATCAGAGTGAATATAGAATGAATAAAAATTGTTGAGATGTAGATGGCGCTTAAATCGAGTGCAGAAAAACATTCGCTTGGTACTGGAATGTGTTCTGGAATGCATTTCTTTCTCAGAGATTTTTATTATGTCAAGACATTTGGAAATAAAGTTTCATGTCTATTTTGAAAAAGACGTACAAAAAATCTCAAATGTTAATTGATTGAAAAACTTCTGAGAAATTTTAATTTTTTTTAGGGCGATTTTAGGGCTTTTGGAAAGCATCAAGAAAAAAATACTCTAAGTATGTCAAAATATAGTATATTACCCATCAACCAAGCCATAAATTGTCAAATTCTATTGGAGGATGGCTGAGATCTCGAGGGATTAAAAAACATCTACAAAATCTGAATTTTTTTTAACGAAAAATGGATTTTTTGCTCATTAAAATTTTAATTTGGGGGCTGGCAAGAATATGGAAAGAAATTTTCTAAATACGTCAAAATAAATTTGAAATTACTCTAAAATTCGTGTCAAACTTTGAGATTAAAAGAGAGTGAATATAAAAGTGACTATAATCGTTTTTTTTTCAATTTTCTTTACTGAGTGGCTAATTTTCCATAAAACAAGGGTATCGACTCGTATCATGACATTTAACGGAGAACGTCTTTCAGTTATTGGCTGCTGTATATTAAAGTGTCACTACAATGGCCAACATTTTTTAAGCAATTTTCATATGTATTTTAGAACTCAGATGTCACGGAGTACTTGGATTAGACACATAACGTAATTTTAAAAAAGGTTCTGAAACGGGCACAATATATAAAACTTAAGTTCAATCCTGAAAAGTCTAAAATATGTGTTGAAGAATTAAAATTTCTTGGTCTCGTTTCCAACAGAAATGGAGTCCGTCCTGATAGTTCAAAGGTCAAAGCAATATGAGGAATGCCACCAGCCCACGGCCGACAACTGTAAGTGATTTACAAAGATTCTTAGGGATGGTTAATTACCTAGGAAGCTTTGTAAAATATTTATCTGTGAAAAATAACCATCTTCGTCAGCTCTTGAAGAAAGACATAGTATGGCATTGGAATGACATACATATGTACATAAGTACATGAAAAAGAGTTTAACGATTTAAAGTCACTCATATCCAATGACTAATTTAACATTTTAACATTTTATAATCCAAATAAAATTATCACTCTTTCTGTCGATGCTTCCAAAAGTGCTGTTGGTGCAGTTTTATTACAAGAAAAAAGTCCGTTTGCATTTGCATCTGCTACTCTCTCATTAAGCCAAGATTATTATGCTCAGATAGAAAAAGAGCTATCCTATTCGGTTGCACAAAATTTCACCAGCATTTTCGTAGAAACTGAGCATAAGCAACTCCCATTATTTTGGAAACTATTGTATAAAGTTCCGGCTCGATTGCAATGATTTATGCTCCGATCGCAAAGCTATGATGATTTAGATGATTAGATTATAATCTCAAAATATTTAAGAGTTCTCAAAAATTGATTAAGTCAGGATGATATCAACTACAAAATCAGCTCGGTTTGTTTGTTTGTTGAGCTTCAATATTTATAATTTACATAATAATAAATGTTTCTAACTCTTTGTTCCGGCGATGTCACTTGTGCTGAAGAGTGCTAACTACTGAGGAAGCACCTTAACGAAACTTTTATAAAATTCAGTTCATCTTTCACCGAATTTTTTTACAAAAATCTAATCTGATCTATTCGTAATAGTTAAAGTCGAAAAATTTTGCGTAGGGTGGGACACTGTTTCTATATAAGAATTTTGTTCTTCTTGGTTGATTTATTACTTAATGGTATTTAAATATGTTGAATTTCTATTGCTAATTTCATTTATGACATTCAAAAATTTATTTAACCAAATTGCAAATAGATTTAATCCAAACGCAAATATATTTAACCCAAACGCAGATCTTTTTAAACTGCAAGAAAATCAATTTAAATTTCTTAAAGTTTAATTTGATTTGTTATAATAGATAGATAGATTTAGGATTAGGGGTTAAATATTTAAGCGTTTGGGGTTTAGGTTAAATTTATTTGGGCAAAGTTAAATTGATTTGATATTTGGTTAAACAAATTTTCCAATACTATATCATAAAAAATGTCAGTTAAGAAAAACTTAAACTTAAATTTTATAGTACTCGTAATTTGATTAATAAGGCCTGGCGGTGCGGAAAAACATTAAGACTGTCACGTTTATGTGTTGTTCAAACTCATATTGTGTTATTGAAACCTGAGGAAATGCAATGAAAGGTCGCAATTAGGTTATACAGGCTGTAAATTAGTACAAAAATGCGATGGGGAAAATAGAATAAAATGGGAGGGTCACAGGAATTTGCTATTAAGAGATAGGGTAGAAATGGCGACCACTGGCAGCTTAGCCCTGTGGGCCAACTAGCGTTGAAGTTCGCCATTTTGATACCATAAGTCGTATGAATCTATGGATGCAATTGATATAGGAAATTGTGAACATTCGCACATTCCAATTTGGATTATGTTGAAAAATATGAAAGGATTTAGTAGGGAATTTATATCACTCACTCAGCCGGACCACCACACTCATCTGAACAGTACCCAATCCGACTGAGATATCATCCGGCCCCCCGCACCGTAAGCCTCCGTCAAAGCCCACAGTCCGCTAGATCAAGATCTAAAGAGTTAAACGGAGTACACTGTACAGAGGTAGAGTTGAGAAAAGAGCTCAAGTCTTTGATCTTCATTTCCGAAAGTTCTTCAATGTCGTCATAAAATGTCCTTCCTAATGATTGTTCTCTAAATTTGGCCATAGCAGGGCATTTGCAGAGGAAATGGAGGCTTGTAACCTTTTCCCCTGGTCCCCACAGCTATAACAGTGAGTGTTGTGAGGAATGCCTTGTGGCCAGTGTTAATCACAAGTAGCTTCGATCCTGACTATATCTTGCCTAAGACTGCGTGTCAAATCAATAGTTTGAGCCAAAACCTTCTAGATATATTGCAGTTACTCGTAGTTCAACTGCTCTATCTAAGTTTTGATTCACTAAGAAAAATTGATAGAATATTGCCCTTCATAACTTGGAGCAGAATGTTGACTCTTTCCGCAAGTGAGTTATGAAGGGCTGATCCCCGCCTAGCCAGCTCATCCGCCCATTCATTCATGTCAATGCCACAAAGCTAGAATGTTCATTCCGGCATTGCTGGAACAATTTGGAGGATGATGGAGAATGAAATGAATGGCTTTAACAGCCGCCTGACTGTCTGTGATATAATATTTTTATTACTATACGAATAAAAATTAAATTTCGAAAAACATATTGACCCATTTAAGAGATATCAAATTTTAAAAAAAAAAATTTTTTTTTTTTTCAAAAATTAAAAAAAAAAAAAATATATACATATTTATAAGTTTTGAAATGCAATATTTTTCAAACTTTTTTAGAAGTTTCTCTTTAAAAAAAATCATTAAAATTCGTTATGCCGATGATAAGAAATTCAAAATTTGAAAAATGATGGTTCCATGTACCAAACGTAGAGTCAGTAATATCTTAATTTCAAAATTTGTGCATTGAATCAAAAATAAACAAATAAGTAGAAGACTCCTAGAGAGCCTAAACCAAGTAACTTACAACTCTCAACAATTCCTGTGTGCGTCACCAGGAATGGAGGGGACCTACAATTATCTGCCGATTTCGAACGACTTATGAGCAGGACTTTTTATGACAAGAGAAACACTTAATAGGATTTGTCAATTTCTCGCAAGAGGCAGTACACCCCTGAAAAACCAAGAAACAAGACCTTCTGTATGACTGTGACAGTCCAACGCACTAACCATTACGCCAAGGTGAACTATCTTTTGAATTATTATAGATCGTAAAAATTAATTCAAAGAAAAAAATGTTACCCAAAATTCTAGGTACCGTTAGCGAGAAAAAAATTAATTTTTAAATTAATTTTTGTGATATTGTTTTGATATTTGTTTATTTAAAATTATTTTTAGACCTAATCTAATCGAAAATGATACAAATTTGACAATTTTGACAGTTATAATCCAAATTTTAGGCGCAATTTTCAAATATTCGAAATAATCTAAAATGATAGTTTAAAATCGTAGTAACTTTTCTGATTTATATTTGTATTTCAAACCTCTGTCGTCAAGATTCGAATTATAACCTTAGATAATTGTATAAAACCTTTACTTAGCAGTAAGTGTTCGAAATGAGACAAAAAGTAATAATCCGCAATTGTGGGCTTGTTCTTGCACAACCACTTAAGTTCCATTTAGACAGTATAATTGTCACATTATTTGGAAACTGCCAGTGGGGCTTCTGGTAACAAGTGGACTTTAAACTTCTCACTCAAAAAGAAAAGGTGAACCTTATGACACCGAGTGTTCAACAATATTTAGAAAAGCAGAGTTGACACATATTTGGTTCTGTATGAGCGCTAGGAGCTCTACTAAGAAGTGGATGAAAGCCTTTACACGCCGCCGACTTCATATATTCGCTGATAGAGTCAATGTACAACTATTGACCACCTAAGTCAGTTTTTTGCATGACAGCTGCAACGCTCAAGTTGACAAGGAGGACGGACCCTACGGTTTAAGCATACGAACATGCAGGATGTCTTTGTTCCCGAACCGCAAACCCTAAAAAAATTCCTTAGTCTCCAATTGAGTATGTATACAAAAATTGTTTTTATTTTAGTTTTTGTTTACCTGTACCTGGCAGTGCTGACCTAGTTCAAATCACACAATATTTTTTGAACTTGTTTACTTCTCCCGCATGTCATCTAAAAGAGTGACTTTGAATTTTGAAATCACCTTAGCTGAGAGGTGGAATAGTTGATGGAACTCGTGGTTTTTTTTTTCAGCGCGATGATGTCAAGAGAAAACTATAGAAAAGGGAACTCTGACTCGTTCTTCTACGAGTCCTTGCGGTCTACGAATAGGTGATGATGATGATGGTGGTACGTGTGCCACCTTTTGAAAAATTTCAACTCTATCGGGTGATTCACAAGATGGAAAGCAACTATTTCAACCCCATTGCGCTCCGCTGATGTTGGGGTTTATGAGTAATGTATCACCTACTTACGTTCTGACATGTGCTTGTGCCAAAAGAATGATTGTCAGTTGGGAGCGCACGAAATTTGTGAAATTTGCCATGCAAGGGATAATTTCAGAGATTGGTTGAGCTTTTTTTTTTTCAAGTTAAGTGCTATCCAGGTTTTTGATTGCAATTTGTTCTGAGAAGTTACTAGTCTTAGATTGAAATAAATTTAAATATGTACTGGTAGCCTTACAAAATAATAAGTGTATATTAAATCTGGTAGTCCAGCAAATAAACCTGTTCAAAATAAAAATTCGGATATATAAAGTTTGCTGTATACAAACAAAAATTGAAAACTTTTGTTTTCCTTTTATGTAACACCATCAATGACGCTGCAGAAAAGTGTTGAAATTTTTAAATTATTTATTTTAATCTTTTCACGCTGTAAATCTTGAAATTTTGACGATTTGGAATTTTGGTGAACAATTTGGAATTACAACTTTTATGCGCTGTTTGTTATAGTTTTCCAGTGCATTCATTTACCAACTTATAACTCTTGAGTGTCTGCGTATGAATTTATTTAGATTTCCCTCAACCGTATTTAAAAAAACTACAATTGTTTGGGTACCCCATTTGTTACTGCACATTCTACATAAGCTTTGCAGGCCATTTTTTTTTAATAAGTTGCTTCTGCACATACCTTAAACAATAACAATTCGTTCATAAACTAGGTAAACAGATCTTTTTTTCACATGAAGAAATGTCATAATGGTGAACTCCATGTAATGCTCAATTCTATGATTTTGCAAAATCAACGTTAAAAACCTATTGTAATTCTAAAATAGTTTTAATATCTAACAAATTCCACTAAAATTTTGCGCCAGTCTTAAAGTACAAAATTACTTTTTTTTTCTTAAATCTATAGGGTTAGGTTAAGAAGAACACTTCTGCTCTCATAACATGAAACACTAGGATTTCCGAAGGTTTTTCGTAACACAAACTTAGAAAATCTATTCTGAACGATGAATACTTGAATAAGTATATGTACATATATAAGAACATATCCAACAACGGTCTTACAATTTTAAGGGAAACTTTCCGGAAAACTTTGAAATTCAAAATCATATGGTCGGTGGGATTTTATGAGTCGATGATCACTTCGAGATCTTTCTGCATATCAAATCTTTGCACAGAAACAAGAGACTTGTAGTTTTGAATATTTATAAACCTTACACTTAGTGTTAAAATAGAGCCCATTTAGCTTACACCATTAAAGAATTTTATTCCGCTTGGATCTGACAAACATTTTATACTGCTGCAAACGTCTAGATCGCCCAGTCATTAGTAAAAATAATAAACAGGAATGGTCCAAGATGACTACCTTAAGGTACACCTCAGAAGTTTACTATTTCTCTAGATAATAAGTGGCCAATTTCGACATATTGTTTTCTTCTATTAAAATTACTTTTAATCCAATATAGCCGCACGGAGTATAAGCCAAACATCTTAAGTTTATTTAATAGAACATTATGTTAAACACTGTTAAAAGCCTTTGAAAAATCGGTATAGATAGAGTCAACTTAATAGCGTTTTTCCAAATACCTAATGCAAGAGTTTGTAAAAATCGAAAAATTAGTTGCTATCGATATATGCACTGTGAATTTTGACCTCGATGATCTTATCGTGTCGCAACAACTGGGCAATTATTCCGGAGCTTAGCTACTAGACTCGAACAAGAATGAAACCGCATGAGATCATGTACGGCGTGGCCGCCACCCAACTGGTCGTTCAGCCGGGAATATTGCGGTTGTAGTTGCTGATGTCGCTGAGAACGAAGAAACATCAACAAGGGGACGGGCCACGCTACAGGGCCATAAAAAACAACAACCTTTTACTGCCGGACGGGGCTTGGTGAACATGTGTTTTCAACAAGATGGTGCAACCACACACACATCACGAGCGACAATGGATATTGTGAAAGGAGCGTTTCCTGGTAGCGTAATTTCCCGTTTTGGCGATTTGACATGGCCAGCTAGATCCCCCGATTATTCAACCATCCCAGACTACTTTCTTTGGGAGTACTCGAAATCGCGGACTTATGCTAAGAAGCCTCAGGCAATCGAAGCCCTTACGGAAAATATTCGGCAGGAATGCGAACAGTTAACACCGGAAATCTTGCTGAAAGTAATGGACAAATGCACAATGCCATCTTACAGTAGACGTGGTGGCTCCTCACAGTCGACTCTACAACATTTGATGGCCAAATTTGAGACAACCGGTTCGGTTATCAATCGGCCAAAATTCGAAGGCCAAAGGAACACAATATCGGCTGAGAATGACTGAGTTAATGACCATAGATAATACCTTTTGTTCGCTGACTGGACTTCGGAGCGTTTAGAAGAGAAAGGTTTAGAATTTTGGCCGAGAAAATCATCTTTAGCGACGAGGCGCATTTTTGGAGAAATGAGACGACTCCAATCCACACGAGGTTCACCAGGTGGCAGTACATCCTGAAAAATTTATGGTTTGGTGTGGATTCGGGCTGTACTTTTTTTGAAAACGACGTTGGTGAGGCGGTGGCCGTCAATGGAGAACATTACTGTTGAATTGTTTAAGGGGAGGAGACTCAAGTGGCACTACTTTCCACACAGCGGACGCCACTATGGACATTCTGCATGAACGATTTGAGGGTAAGGTCATCTCTTGCAGTGGTGAATTGGCCACCAAGGTCATGCAATTTGATCCCACTACACTTTTTCTTGAGGAGTTTCCTGAAGGTCTATCTTGGATCCATAAGAAGCCGTGGCCTGCATTTGAAGGATGTCATATTCCAAACATAATGGCATACATGCGCCTTATAAAGACAGAATTTTGTTAATATCTCCCACACAGATTATTATAAAGGGTGATTTTTTTTTGCTATTTTCTTTTTGGCAACACTGGTTTTGACAGCTCACGCACGTTTTGTGTTTTGTGTCGATGTCAAACATCTCCAGTTTGGTCTATAATTTATCCATGAATCGTCTTACAAACGAACAACGCTTGCAAATTATTGAATTTTATTATCAAAATGCGTGCTCTGTTAGGAAAGTTCATCGCGCGCTTCTTCCATTTTATGAGGTAGCTATTCGGGCTATTGTGACTAAATTTCGCACCAAATTCACATTGTTGGACAATAAACCACCAACACGCTTACGCAGAGTGCGAACTGAGGAAAATATCGCAGCTGTATTCACCAGTGTTAGTGATGACCGTGAATTGGGGCTCTGTTACTCCGCTACGTGGAAAATTTTGCGGAAGGATTTAGGTTTGAAGCCTTTCCAAATACAGCTGGTACCAGAATTAAAGCCGAACGAGCTACCACAACGCCGAATTTTTGGTGAATGGGCTCTTGAAAAGTTTGGCCGAAGATCCACTTTTTTATCGAAAAATTGTGTTCAGCGACGAAGCTCATTTCTGGTTGAATGGATACGTGAACAAGCAAAACTGCCGTATTTAGAGTGAAGAGCAGCAGAAGCATTGCAAGAGCTACGGATTATGGACTGGTGGAATCATTGGACCGTATTTCTTCAAAGATGGATGCGAATCGCAACGTTACTGTGAATGGTGAGCGCTACCGTGCGATGGTAACAAACTTTTTTTTGCGCAAAATGGAAGAGCTTGACTTGAATGACACGTGGTTTCAACAAGACGGTGCCACATGCCAAACAGCAAGCGTTACAATGGACCAATTGAGAGGCGAGTTCGGTGAACAGTTTATTTCACGTTTGGGGCCGGTCAATTGGCCACCTAGATCGTGCGATTTAACGCCTTTAGACTATTTTTGTGGGTTAGGGTGTGTTGGGGCTCATGTCTATAGCGAAAGGCCCGCTTCGATGGACGCACTGAAAGCCAATATTGAAGGATTTATTCGTGAGATACCGACCGAAATGTTAGAAAATGTATTTCAAAATTGGACCAAGCAGATGGACCATTTGAGGCGCAGCCACCTTATTGAAAAACACTTTATCAAACAAAAAAGGTATCTTAGAATTATTTATTTGTTTTTTCCTCCTAGGGACGAAAGCCGAAATTATGCATCAAGAAATGTTCCGAAACATAGTAAAGCTAGCTTTAAGTTATTTCCAATTTAAAATAGGGTGCCAATTGAAAGATTCTAAATATGCAAGCATTGAGACAAAATCAGAAGTTCCAAAATCATATTTTTGAACAATATTACAACAAAACTTTAATTCATTGAACCGATTTTCAATATTTCTATTTCAATATACCTAATCTTGGTCTGAAGTGGTATGGTTAATGCGTTGGATCTTCACGTCCAGGGTGTGGGATCGATTAACACTCACCGGGATTTAAAACCAGAAACTTATATTTTTTTTTCAAGGATTCTGTCTTATATCGTGAAAAGTGCCATCTCAATTCCCCACTTGGAAAATTTGATAAGTCAAGTTTACATTCCTCCAGTACTATTTGTTTTCTTCAAACACCCCGTTTAGGACTTAAATGTTTTCGATATAGTTGACCACACTCCGTTAACCAGTAAAAACACTCCATCATAGTGAAAGAATTTACTAGAACACTGAACACTGAATACTAGTTTTTTCTTAATATTAATATTATACAAGATTTAGAAAACATTGAAATTACATTCATCCTAACTTTCGCTTAGAAATAATAATGAAGCATTTTTGAAAAATCAAGATTACTTTAATTTAATTTTATTATGACTCACAGCAATAATAAAATTTTAATAAAAATGCTATTATCTCCCTTGAAATATGCAATCACAATAAAACGTTTGGTATGATGAACAACTAAAAGTATGCAATTAATATATGAGTGTGGTGAAATTCAAATGAAATTTTAATATTTTATGTGAAGCAGTGTAGTGGGAGGAAAACTTTAGGTGTGAACTGCGCACAATTTTAAATGATTTAGTAAAAAATGTTAAAGCCATTTCAGTAAGTTACTAAGTTAAAAAAAAAAAAAGATTTTGCTAATTTTAAACGATTTGAGCAGCTTACTATCTCTTAAAATTCAACTAAAGTAAAAATGGCTGCTTTAACTTTTAGTAGCTTGCTAAATCCATTTGACAAATGTCATTTTCTTCTAAAAAAAATTTCTTGGCAATTTTGAAAGAGTTAAATTGTGTTTTTTTTTTATAATTCGTGAGCTTACTATTTTTCAAAGTAAATAAAATAATATAAAATGATTAGAAAGACGAAGATTTTGATATGTTTGAAGACACAGTGCGACGTTTTAAATCCCAAGCATATCCCTTTGAAGGGGTAGACGATGCAGAATTTTACTCCAGGTATAGGTTTGACAAGATAGCAGTTCGGTTTTGGTTTAAAACCTAAACATACCATGGGCTTCTGATTTCAACAGAATTTCAAGCTATAGTTACACTCCGCTTCAACTGAATACGCACAAAGTTTTTTTAAGGTATATTGTTCATTTTTTTCAAACTTTGGGCCTTAATGTATCATTTGATGATACTTACTGTTTGCTTGTAATGTTAAGAAAACAAATCAGAAAGAATTATTCAAAAAGTACCGTTATTTTTTTTCTCGCTCTCTTGCAAAGCGTTCCATATGGAAAAATGCAGAATTTTTTTGCGTCAACTGAATAGGTACATTATCTTCATTATCAATGAGAGTTTTGAGATGATTGACACATTTAATCAAAATTTGAAGTGTTTTAAATTAAATTTAGCCGTTTAATTGAAATTAAAAAAAAAAATTGGGTAGATCAAAAGCTTTAAATAGTGTCGAAAGAGCTAAAACCCATTTGTTAAAGGAACAAGGACTAACTGAGCGTGCTAAAGCTACCAAAAATGAACAAAGTTTTAGTGTTGTTTATTCCCACCTAAGAAATAAAAGTTTATAAGGGAAAAACATGAAAGGAAGTTAAAAAAACGGCAACAACTGCAATTGATCGAAGAGCAATTTTTAGATGTGTTTCTGATTCGTGTGACTTTGCGATAAAATTTAAACAAAAAGCCGGTGTACCTGCAAGCGTTTCAACATTCCGTAGAGTAATAAACAGTGCAAATCATTTAAAACGATTGAAACTTCAAAAGAAACCACCACTAAACGAGCAAAGAAAAGGTATGCGTTTAAAATTTTTTAGACTCCATATGATTTGGAAAAATGAATGGCACCACGTCGTTGTTTCTGATGAGAAAAAGTTCAAATTTCATGGCTCTGATAGTTGTAATTATTATTTTCACGATGTGAGGAAAGAAGAACGATTTTTAGCGCGGCATCATAGTCGAGAAGGTCAAGTTATGGTATGGGGTTCAGTAAACTACTATGAGACTGTTGAGCTTGAAGTTCAAAAGTCAAAAATGTCTGCATTTACCCACAAAGGAATTTTGAAAAGAAATTTTCCTAAATTTGCGGATATTTAAGGATCCATTAACTGGACTTTCCAGCAGGACAACGCACCCATCCACACCGCGCGCATTGTCCAAAATTGGATATAGGACCAGAATGTGGAATTGCTTCAATGGGCGCCGTACTCTCCCGACCTGAACCTTATAGAAAATGTATGGGGATGGTTGGTACGAAAAGTTTATGAATCTGGCCATCAGTTTGAGGGCAGAGAATCCCTAATTGCAGCCATTAAATTAGCCTGGAGAGAAATTTTGTTGAACTGCTTAAAGAGCATGCGGGACCGAATTCATGAAGTAATTACCAATAAAGGTGTCAGTACCCACTACTAGAAATAACCAATAAACAAATATTTAAAGGAAAAACTTGTTTCATTTCATTCCCTTAACTTTTATTTCCAATTTTGATTGTTGTACCTATTCAGTTGACGCAAAAAAATTCTGCATTTTTCCATATGGAACGCTTTGTAAGCGAGCGAGAGAAAAAATAACGGTACTTTTTGAATTATTTTTTCTGATTTGTTTTCTCAACATTACAAGCTAACAGTAAGCATCATCAATGATACGTTAAGGCCCAAAGTTTGAAAAAAAATGAACAACATACATTAAAAAAACTTTGTGCGTATTCAGTTGAAGCGGAGTGTACATTAAACATTAAATTTTTTTGGGAGAAATATCTATTAGGCTGATATTGGTAAGTTGACTTAATAATGCAGCACAAAGGATATACCTATGTACAACAATTAATCTAATAGGAGCTTTACATAGAATAGTTTAGTCCACAGCGGAGAAAATAATAAAAAAACATTTCGAAAAAGGTTGCCACAAATAAACAAATAACAAAATAAATTGTAGGTTGTCACTTTGACTTCTGAGTTTCTGACATTTCAAATTATTAGGTCTGTTCCCCAGATTTAGTTTTGTTCGCTTTTTATTCACGAACTGTCATTGTTTAGACGTGTTCAGATGCACCATTTTTAATAAAAGGGAATAAGTATTTTACTAGTTAGTAAAACGAACAAAAAACAAAAGGAATTACTCCAGTGTTTTAAAGTAAGTTAAGATTTTAAAGGATATTTTCTATCTTCTTCGGGTAAAGTGTGCATAGGTCCCTTATCAGTATGCAGTGAATAACTGGACACCTTTCACATCACACCCAAAGCGCTGATTTAAATAAATTAAAAATTTGCTGAAACTTGTGACACTTGCCAACAAAAAAATGTGTGTGTGTGCCGTTACAGTTCCGTTTTTCTATATTTTTTATGTCCCTACAAATGACAACAGTATATCCTTCCTCCAGTAAAGAACACAATTAATTTTTGCAGAGGCTGCTTCGGCTTCCATGCCACGGATTTGAATTTAGCGGTTGGTTGCAGCAGTTTTCCTGAGATTACGATGCTCCTGCTGCTGATGCTGCCTCTATGGTATGGTGTGGTCGGTGTGACTATTACTTTGCGTCAGCGTCAGCAGAAAATCCACTTCACTATTAAAGCGAAAGCGAACAGCCAACATTATAAAAAATGGCTGCGGAAACCTAAGGACCTTCACTAGTATTTTTTTCAGTCGCTTTCGCATGTTGTCCGCTCTCGTAAAAAAAAAATACCACAAAACAAGAACAAAAAAAAATACTTGTTTGTGCAAGGAACTTCCTCCGCCGCCGATGTTAATTTTTCATTTTATTTGCTTACTAAGTGTGCACCTTATTCGGAAGCAACACACTGCCACTGGACATTACATACAAACTGCAAAAAGAAGCTCCATATAGAAGTGCATCATCATAACTTTTCAGGACCTTCCTAAACTTGCACGAATGTATGTACAAAGCATCCTGCAAAGTTTCAAACAAAAGCAAATCCAAAAACCCAAACGACTAAATGGAAAATGGAAAAATGAGGTTTTTGACTATCCTTAGCATTCTTTTTTTGCAATTTACATGCGGAGACAATTGTGCACAATTTGCAGGATACAGATGCAAACCGTGTGATTATTGTTGGTAGAATAGCTGGCCATTTGCAAAAAGACTGATGTCCAGTGCTCCATTAAAACTATAAGGTGCCCATTCCATTCGTCCTTATATACTCCTCTGCAATTCTTCTTTTGTTTTCTATCGTCTTCCTGTTAGTTTTATTTTTGTCCTCAACAATCTAGCTACAGGTGGGATGATTTGTTTAAAAAAAAGGATTTTATTTTGTTGTCCGACATTTTTTTTTTAATTTGAATTTACGTCCTTGGGGTTGGATAAGGCTAGTTTAGTATGTTAATGAAGTTATTGTTGGCACTTGCACCTATACCAACTAAGGATGATGGCATCCTGTCAGGATGTAAAAGAAATTCATTTAAAAATGAAGCAAACAAAATACGAAAATTATCAAAATGGTCAACCACAATTGCAGTGCACATAACTTTGAAAAAAAAAAGAAGAAGTTGTTATGGTTGCAGATATCTGCGATGTGGTTGCAGCTGAGTAGGTAGGTATTGCAGAGAATACACTTAAAAAAATCTATTCCCCTCCTCTGTGAAAGCAATTCAAATAAATGTACCTATAGGTATTACTACTCGTACTCGATTCGAAGAGAAAGCATCGGGCAAGGATTTTGTGTGTGGAAATCTGTTGCAGGACGAACGAAGTCAATATAGAACTCGAGTAGATCCGCTTTGAATGGGTTTTCATATAAAAATTGTTATGAAACTCTATGACATGAAGTTGGTTTTTATTGATGCGCACTTTATGGTTACTTTATGGAAGGGAAAAAAAAGCAGCAACCTTGAGTCATTTAATAATAAAGAGTGCAAAAAAGGGATAGCAATGAGTTGGGGTTATGTTTGCGTTTTCTAAAAATGGGAAGAGCAAAATGCTGTCGAGGTATTTAACTTTCAGTTTTACACGCCACAACTGATGAATACTCGTATATTCCCGAGAGTATTCAACACGGATAAGGACACTTTCCAACGTATTTCAATGACAACCATCGTTTGGTTATGGTTATTGTCATTTAAACGCAGCGTTTAAATAAAGGGTCTTATTTTCAAGTGGTGATTTCAAAGTGATTCTTTCGAGATTTTAGTCAAAATTATCATTATTTGTAGACGATGGTTCTTGAATTAAAACTAAAACTATTAAATCTTCGATTTATAAAGGATTTTGACAGTTCATGGCGGCCATTTTGATTTATTCGTTGTCAATTTTGTGTTTCACCACGACAAGAAGCGAGCAACCTGTGTAAATGAAATTTTTTTAATTTTTGACCATCATCTTCAGTGACAAGGTCCAGTTTTGGATGAAAGGGTGTATCCACAAGCACAATTGCATGATTTGGGACGATGGCAATTCACACAAGGTCCATAACCTCGCAACACATCCACAGAAAGTCATTGTTAAGGCTGGCTAAATTGTCGTCCATACTTCTTCGGAAACGATGATGATGCTGCCAACAACGGAGGGCGCTACTGATTGATGATAAGTAATTTCTTTCGATGAAAATTGGTTGATATGGATGAATCCATTTTAATAAGAAGGTTTTATGTGCCACAAAGCTGATGCCACAATTGACATTCTGCACAAGCAATTTGAACGCATGGCTTGGTTATATGATGAAAAGTCGAAGTAAACTGGCAGACGTTAGAGTTTTACTTGAGGTCTTTTCTAAAGTCGTGGGTAAATGACAATAACCAGCTAATGAGCGGTGACTTGAAAGTCTTCATAATCCATGTCATCGCAAAAATTCAGCCAGAGCAATCGAAAATTTTATTTAGATTACGTATTGAGTAAAACAGGTAAAAAAAAAAAAACAAACAAAAAGACATACCATTTGGATCTAGCGAAAGTTGTAGAATACGCAATGAAAAGTTTTACCAAATTTACCCTAATGAGGCCATTTTTATTACGTCAGCGAATATATTTGATCGCCATTCATTTCAACAATACAAAAGGGCAGCCCGAAATTCCTTGACAAACATCCAGGGCGCATTTAAAACTCGCGCAAACATTTTTAATGTTCGGGATAGAATTTCGGTTTACACTTGAAATGTCTTGATAAGGGTCAGTTTTTTTACACTTTTCAAATTTTCTGGATTTTTCTCTTTGGTTATAAGTCAACTATTTCCTGTTTGAATTTAAGGTAAAGGTTCTTTCAAATAGCGCAGGTAGATTCTGTCTGGCCTGTGGTAGCCATGATGTTTTAGTGACATCTGTCAAATTTGTTGTAGGTATATTATTCAGTTCCTGATGCAAAATCACTATGGCAAGTAACGATTGAATGGAACGTCCAAATGATGAAACTGTATTATTGAAATCAGTGTTTTGTGCAAACGTTGCGCGCATTTTACGGTTAACATACTGGCCCTTCAAAGTTGACTCTTCAATTTTTGGTCACCAAATTTGAGACAACCGTTTAAGTAATCAATCAGCCAACATTTGTACGTTAAAGGGTCAAGAAAATCGCCGCGCGCTATGAAAGTGGACAACAGAACCCGAGGCAGTCGATTCCTGCTCATCCGCAGACTTCAACTTGGCGAATTTTGCGTCGAAACCTAGGCAAGATTCAACTGACTAAAGAGCTCAAAGTTCATGACCTGACCATAGACAACGCCGTTTGTTCGCTGATTGAGCTTCGGGGCTTGGAAGATTACATCAATTTTGGGCGAAAAATCATCTTTAGCGACAAGGTGCAATTTTAGATGAAGGGCTGTGTTAACAATTAATATTGCCCTATATACCATCAACCCACACGAGGTTCACCAGCTAACAATGCATCCTTAAAAAGTTACCGTTTGGAATGGATTTTGGGCCGGCGCGGCGCGGCGCGGCGTCATTGGTCAGTACTTTTTCGAAAACTTTGTTGGCGAGGTGGTCACCGTCAATGGAGAGCGTTACAGAATGATGACATGTAAGCAGTGAGGTATGTAAAAGGGGGCATGCTGCCCCCCTGCAACCTCACTGCTTGGGCACCGTACAGGATTTGAGGTAAGTGCGAAGTAGGGTGTATGCAAAGTTTCTTTAGCACTTAAAGAATCTGGAAAATAACCAACATAAAATCGATAAGTTTTAGCTACGTATTCTAAAAAACGGGATTAGCGGGATTTGGCGAGATTTTAAAAAGCGGGATTATAATAGATCGGGATTTTGAACAAGCGGGATTTTAGAAGACGGGATTTTTGAAAAGCTGGATTTCAAAAAGCGGGGTTTGGTTTGGACGAAGATTCGATCTTTCATTTCGGCTCGAACCTGGTGGCTGAGATTGTATATCTTAGCTGCAGCATTGATGAACTTTCCTTGAATGTGAGTGAGCCAATGTAATCGACGAGTTTCGACTTTCCAGGCAATATTCTCATTTTGACACAGGCTCTTATGGTTAGCGGTTGTATGTATCTTCACCTCCAATCGTCAAAGAGGATAGTTTCTACTCACACTTTCTTATTTTCTTTCAACATTCTGCACAGTAAAAGAGCAGTTTAATGGCTTTTGCAGTTTTCAACCAATTTGCTTTGCCAAACCGAAAAAGCATTGCTTTCGTAGGAAAGAAGTAACATCTCCTTACCGAAATGCTGTGCATGTTTGAAAAACTTCGGAAGAGCTTTTCCCTTTTCTACCGTAAGCGGCTTTGAGATTGATGGAAAGGTGTTGACTTGAAAGTTTTTGACTTGAAATTTGATGAATCCGTTCGTTGGATGGTGCAAGTGGAGTTGATAGTTCAAGCACGGTGATACCTCCCTCCTCATCACATCTGTATTTGAAGAACTCTTTATGTTAGACATCAGTTTTCGCCACCTTGTTATCCTTAAACTTTTTGATAGCTTAGCAAACCTGAACGTATCCATTTCCTTACTCTAGGGTTGATGCTAGCCTACGGGTGTTTCTGCTGCCCGTTTTATAATATTTGAACCACTGATCTTTGGCGTTTGTGGTAAGTGAATGCACAACGAAGATCTACTCGCACTCGTGCTCTTTGAGGACCTTGAAAACTCCAGATGTTCTGAGCCGTCCAGTTTTAAATATCTCCCTATGGACGGTCCGTAATTTCTTTTCGTTTGGAAAGTTGATTTCAGAATTTAGTCGCAACTAGGAAATGGCAATAGTCGACATTTTTTGTCCCTTAAGACTATAAGCACGATATCGGATACGTGACTGGTTCTCGATCAGCGCATGGTCGATATAGTTGGTGGTTCAACTGACTGTCTGGAGAGTGGCAGGTTTCTTTTTGGACCATCCCCGCAATCGTTATCTGTTGCCGTCTTGTGTAGTCTGTGTTTGCCAACTAATTCCCTGAAGATGACTTCCTCTACGACTTTAGCCCAAGCTTTATCGATATTTTTGTTTTAAATCAACATCTTAAGTTAAATGAATTTAAATTGCCAAGCGATTAATGCCAGACTCGTTTCACACTTTAATGCGTGTTATCCTTTTATTTTCAAAAAAACTTTTAATTTTTAAACCGAAAAACTCCTTAACAGACCAATTTTAAATTTTAATACATATTTGCATAATGAGTGCTTATTAACCAAAAAAATGGAACACGAAAACCAACATCCTGCTGCTGAAATCTCATAAAAATAAAACCATGTGAGAATGTGTGAAAATGAGCTCAGCTGGGTCGACGTTTCTCTGAAATAATTTCACTTGAACTTGCTCTTGATAGCTTTCCTCTTAAAGCAGGTAGAACTATTAAAAAGTTAGAACCTTTATGCTGTTATCTGAGTGTTTTATTAATTTGAAGAAGCGTGTGTTAAAATTTAACACTTAATTAAAGGTTTAGCCTTAGATAAGGGAAATAAGCTAACGATGAGGTTTGTTTTTCATTGCGATAAATAAAAATAAGAATAACCTTCACAGATGTTTCTTCCTTTTGCAGGACATTTTCATTAAAATGACGATTTTTGCAAATACCTCCATAAATGTAGTTGTTTTCTCTGTTTCAGAATGAATTTATGGATTCAGCAACACATGGCTTGCATTGCTCATATTCATTTTCTAAGGACGTAATATACATACAACTCATTTAAGTACATAGGAATTTAAATACAACCCCATTGGGATCCAGAAGAGTTGGAAACTCATGCACATTTGGGCTACAGATGCAAAATGCAGCATCAGACACACAGCCAGTTAGACAAACACGATGAAGTTATTTCTGGAAGATTTAATTAAATTTATATGTGAACAACTAGACTGTGGGTGATGGTGTTGGTGCAGGATTTCAATTAGTATAACAGTCCTACATAGATACATACCTGATCGGAGCGAGAACTAACAGTTGTCACTTGAGTATTTAATTAGATTTTGAAAAAAAAAATTAGGTAAAATTATATTATGGACTGAAAACAGTTAAGAAAACTGAACTTGACATAAAATGGTCGTGTGTAAGTAAGAGTTTTGTTTGGTAGCCATTTGATAATGATGTGATTTTCTTTGATGGGATGAAATTTCATAGTGACCAGTTAAAGTTCCTGAAGAAATCGTTGAGACCGTCCCAGTTGGCCCTATCGTATTGCCAAACGGTTCTCTTAAAAATGTTTTCTCTAAAGGCGATAATACACTAATAGTGTATTTATCAGAGTCAGAGGTAAGACACAAGTCTAGGGTGTTAGCGGATTGACCTGCAATGTCAAGAATTCGTTTAACTCAGCAGAATTCTCGGCATAGATAGATAGATAAAGTCTTTATATTTTCAATCATTTAAAAGTACAATAGCTGGGTTAAAAAGATTTACAAACATGGCTTGCTAAGCCGTCTGCCGGAAGAACTCAAATAAAAAAATTAAAAAAAGTAGTCTTATTTTTCTTTATTAGGAGATCAAAAGACATTATTTTTGTAAGTTTGAATTCAAAAAAGTAGAAAGATTAATTTTTTAAAATGCAATTTCATAATAATGTCACTTTTAGTTTAGTCAAAACAAACAAAAAATTGAAGAAAAGTACAAGCTTTTAGTTTAGTTATAAAACAAAAACTAATGAAGATACATCTCTTAAGGCTGTCAAAAATAAATAAAAAAATAAAGAAGGGCTGCATATTTAAAATATTTATTTTTGGTAAAGGCTTTTAGTTTGGCTAAAACAAAAAAAAACAATTATAATTATATCAAAACATATTAAATATTCATTTCGAAAGTTTCTTGAGTGGTGAAACATAGCGTATAAGAGGCTTCCAACCAAGATTTGCATTAATAAGCCTGCCTGACACATAGCGAAAGAAAACTAGAACAAAAATAAAGTCTTCGGATTTCCTGCAGAACTGGACAAAGCGCTAAGAAATGGAAAACATCTTCGTTCTGATTGAGGTTGCAAAGGGAGCACACATGGTTTAAAACTGTTCTAATCTTGAAAATGAAACTCATTTCGAATACGGTAAGCCCTTCTCCAAAATAGTTGTTATCTCCCAGTTTGAGATTAAGCTGTCTGTATGTACTCTTTGATGCTGATTGTGTCCGTCGCAAAACACACAGCTGTTACATTGTATCATGTAACTGGAATGAACTCCCTAGGCTGAGACAGGCGAAACTGCTACTGGGCAACTACAACCGGCAACGCTTCGAAAACTGTATCAACCTAAGTAGGAATAACCTAAGAATAATAACATGTATTCTAACAGGACACTGCAAACTTATAAGACACCTTAACCTACTGGCTGTGGTAAGCAGTGCCACTTGCAGATTCTGCAACATGCATGAGGAAACGCCGGAACACATACTGGGAAAGTGTTATCCAATCATGCACCAGAGGAAAACACATCTGGGACAGTACCAGGTGGAAGAGAGCAACCTATCCTCTCTCAAAGTGCTCCAAATACTAAAATTCTTAAAAGCAATAGGTTTGGAGGAGGAACTGTAGGATGAGCCAGCTCATCATTTTTATAAGAGGGGGCACAATAGATCTACAGGTCGCAGTGCAATAACCCCCAATACAATTCATTCATTCATACATTGTATCATCTATTAGGTTAGTCGCGCACTGGCAACTGTGATCGAAATCAAATAGTTTAATCACCAGTTGAAAGAGAACCACGCACTGGCAACTCTTTACTCACGCTCGCAGCTCAAATGTTGCGAGGCAATCGTTTAGTTTGTGTCAAAACACAAACTTTTTAGTTTCGAGAATCGAGTTGCTCTAAGTGCGCGGTGTCCCATATAAGCCCATATGTTTCATTTTAGCAACTAAACAGTTGCGAAACTAAAAATTGAATGTGCGCGCCTGACCTTACTGTCAATGATATTGTCAATCTATGTTTTATAGCTAGGTCATACCAGTTTTTGATTGGACTGTAACCGCATCTAAAACAAATCATAAGAATCCGTTTCTGCAGGTTTCAATCTGATCGCTTTAATACCTTAACAATATAATCCGAATTTGCCTTTAGATTTTTCAGGAATATTTGTTGTAAGCATGACTCCAGGTGAATAGCGTAATTAGGGGTGTTGGAAACAGTGGCGGCTGGTGGGTTGTTGAACAGGTGGTGCACTTTACTTGCTCACTAAGTATAGGTATTAAGATTAGAAATCGCAAAAAAAACAACAATTTACATGTATATGTCGATTTTTTATTATTTTGTATAATTGCTCGAAGAATTTCAACCATGTATAAAACTGACACGTTTATTACATTTAGCAAGGAATCATGTTTTTTATTGTTTCACTTAAATGCGTCAAATCGTGGATTCAGGTAACTTTATTTTAAAAAGATTTATTACTGTCTTTAATATACCTAATCACTGTTAATTTTATCCCACACCACACACTGTACGTACACAGTACAGAATCGAACCAAAACCAAAATAAAAAACAATTACTAACCTAACTCCCACAAACCTACACTATTTAACCAGTCACGTATAGAGGAAACAACATTACATATTCGCAGGCGCAGCGCATTCTAGTCAAACATCGGTTGCTGTTGCTGTAGTTAATCTTCGGTTCTCGTGCGCTGCACGAGAACAGGCTAATTTCTCGATACACTTCAATGAAATATCTTTTGTCTCACGCGTCAGGGATACTTGCTTGAAACTCATACAAGTTATATTAGCAGTCCTCGTGCGCTAGCCGAAGCGCACGAGAATTTTTACTTGCAGGGAAAGTAAGTCTTAATAGTAAAGCAAAGCGCTTACATTGTTTCGTCATAATTGGAAATATCTGTTTGTGTTCTTGTATGTTTAAAAAATAAATATTAATATGGGAATCTAAAAATAAACATGCAGTAATATTTTGTAATTTTTAAATCTTTTGAATTGGTGGTTCAGCGCACGAGCGCACTTAAGGTACAGCCGCCACTGGTTGGAAAGTAACCTAAAAATTCGCTTAAAGAAATACCTTTGCAGGTTTTCTATTTCTTCTAACTGTTCGTACCCGTACACTTCGTTCCCAGAGCAGAGACAACTATTCACTGTAGCGTTATAGACTTTGAATTTTGAAACTGGATCCACGTAATTGTTGGCAAAAAACTGAGACCATATGGTATTAATTGCAATTTTCGCAGTATTTGTTTTTGCTTTAATATGCACGTGAACATTCAAGTTGGATGTCATTATATATCCAAGATACTTAAATTCATCTACCACTTCAATAATCTCACCATCTAGGGTCCAGTTCCGTGCATACCCAATAGATCTGTTTCTAGACCTGAAAACCATTATTTTTGATTTGGTAGTATTTATCTTAAGACCCCACAGAACTGTTTTAGCTTGTTAATCTGAAGCTGTAGGGTAAGCGGGTTGTCTGACAAAATCACTAGATCATCTGCGTAAAGCAAAACTTTGACAGAAACATCTCCAAAGTGCATTCCTCCAGGTATGTGATTTTCAACGTCGTAAATAAATAAAGCAAAAATGAGAGGACTTAAAACACATCTTTGAGGGACACCTGTGTCACATCTAAATTCCCTTGACTTTTTGGAGCCGTTTTGTGCAAATGCAGTCATGTTTTCTAGGATTTTTCCGTAGACTCGTACAAATTTCGTTGACAAACCAATTATTGAGAGTTTATAAAGCAGGGAACTTCTATTGATCGTATCTGCTGCTTTTAAGTCAACGAAAAAGGTGGCAATAAAACGTCTAGCGTAAGTGCTAAGTACGAAAAATTGATCAATGGTGGAGAGGTTGGCTCGAAAACCAGCTTGGAAACAGCTAATCATATTATATTGTTCGGCACAGTTTAGTAGTCTGAGTTAGAGTATTTGTGTAAAAACTTTTCTTAAAGAGTTTAATACTGCAATACCTCTATAGTTTTCAGGAAGTTCGCGGTTACCTTTTTTAAAAATTGCTGAAATTCCACATAACTGAAAGTTTTCGGGAATCATCTCTTCACTGAAAATTCTATTTAAAAAATCTAAGATGTACTCTAAAAACTCAGGGGTGGTTTGTTTATAAAACTCAACTGGGATTCCATCAGAGCCCGAAGCTTTATTATTTTTCATTTTTCTTAGTGCTGCCGTAAGTTCCATCATTGTGAACGTGGACTCCAAATCGGGAATTATAACGTTAGGAAAAGCAAAAGGCAAATGGAGGGTTTCAAAATAAGTCGCGAGTAAATTTTCATCCATGCCACTCTGTCCACCTAAAAAGTGCACGGTTTTCCAAAATGATTTTGAATCCCTACATTCCATGAGTTTAGAAGCCGACCTTTTAATGTATAATTCTTTTTGGAGGTTACATAATCTTTTATATTCCTGATTCGAGTGTAGGTATAGTGATTTACAAACTGAGTTATGTTTTTCGGAAAAGTTTTAAGAAAGCGAACGATTTTTTCCAACTTTTTTTGCAGCGGATCAACTTTATTAGAAGTCGAGTTACTATCCAAACTTGGACTACGATAAATAAAGCATGTATGAATGATGCGCTTATGTTAACGCTAATTTAAGCCACAGGAAACTATAAAGTTTGTATTTAAACAAAAGCCGTATTGCGGTTGAAACTGATAAGCAATATCATTCTGTACATAAATGGCGACATCATGGTGAGGGAAAAATATAGGCACTAAGCTATAATCATATAGGCTGAATTAGTGGTACCACTTTACTTCAATTGAAGTACATAGATGTACTTCTTTTTTTCAAAATATTTTAAAATCTACTTCCTACTTCGCACCATCAGCAAAATACTGAAATCTACTTCCTTTTTTAAATTTTTATGTAAAAGTACTTTGGAATTTAAAATACATTTTATAAATATAAAACATGGATTTAATGAGACAAAAACTTTCAAATGTTTGAAATTGCCGTCTGATTAATCTTTTTAATATTAAAGTAATTTTGTAGATATACATAACAAATTTTCCTAAAATTTTTCGAGAACAAAATTCGGGATGCCAAATTTTAAGTTTTTAGTAGTATCTATAGATTTTACAAATAGTTTTAAAAAATAATCGTTCACACGTTTTAAAGATATTGGTTTATCAAAAAAAACTTGGAATTTTTTTTTTTCAAAAATCTCAAAAATAATGTCGAATATTTTTTTATACAATATTATTTTAAACTTAAGAGGGCTCCTGCTTAAAATTTTTGGTTAAAATCGTTAGAGCCGTTCATGAGAAAGTCAAAAAATCAAAAAACGGTTCTATGACAGGTACCGTTAATAACATTTTGCCCCAGAATTTTGTTTAACCAAAATGTAGTCCATGTCCATAATATAGCACCTAATTTTTTTTTTATCAAAATCGTTAGAGCCGTTTTAGAGATCAATAAGATTTTGTATTACGGGTGTATGGGGGATACCGTTAGTTTTGGAGCTAAAAAAAAAAATTTCAATTTCTCCTCTGAGGAATCACCGAAGACCCTTAAGTACCGAGTTTGAAGAAAATACCTCCGGTAGTTTAGGCTGTAGTTCGAGGTACAGACATACAGACATACAGACATACAGACATACAGACAGACAGACGGAATTGTCGGACCCACTTTATTCGTCTTCGCTATCATCGTAATGGCAACTTTGATCAAAATCTCGAGTTCGATCTTTTTTCCAAATGCAGAACTTACACTATAGTGCCTACATATGTATATGTACAATTGTACATATATCGTAAGTAAAAAAGCAGATACAAATACACAAATGAGTAATTCTACAAAGCAAAGAAGCTCACCACACTATAAGATACATTAATTTAGTCAAAAATTTTGTTAAGCTAAAATTATAATATGCAAATAAATTTTTAAAAATGTTAGGAGTTTTATTAAAAAATTAATTCTTTATATACGAAATTTCTTTAAAATTAAAAAAAAATGGTATGACTATTTTAAGTATTTATTAATAACGAAATTTTCTATACAATATTATTTCAAAATCAAAAAAGTTCCTGCATAAAAAGTTTGATCGAATTCGATAGAGTCGAAAATGAGAAAGTTGAAAATAAAAAAAGTCCTATGGCAGTTAATAATATATTTTTTGATCAAATCGAAAACCATTGTTGGTTTGGTCTACACATAATTTTTCTTATCAAAATCGTTAGAGCTGTTTTCGAAATAAATATGATTTCAAATAGTCTGTATGGAAGGAATAGAGGAAAATATTTCAATTTCTCCTCTAGACAGCAGCTTGAGTTACAGACCTACAGACATACTGAATCATCACTTTTTCGTGTTGTAATGACAACTGATGAAAATCTCGAGTTCAATTTTTTCCTTTATGTATTTGCAAAAGTTATTTTGAAATCTACTTCGATTTTTCTCAATTTACTTCACTTTTTGCTTTAAATCTACTTCGACTTTTTTCCGGAAGTGGCAACGCTGGACTGAATTCCTAGAGATCAGAATATTCACCCGCCTGGGTTTCCCTAAGTGCCAAAACTGCTGACCTGTTTTTCAGAGTATGGACATACATATGTATGCGGCACAGAAGTTCTTCCTGAGCCCCCGAAACATGTCGTGTATAAGTAAAAATGGCTAGACTTGCATCCCTGTCACACAATAGCATCAAATTTTATACAGCTCTTGGTGGCAAGCACGGGCAGTAAGCTAGATATTTCGTGTAGAACCTCTCAAAGAGTATCTAATGTAATGCCTTACAACAATCCGCAAATGAATTGGCTTAAGTTCGTTGACTCTTTAGATCATTCTCGAAGTGATAGACAAATTTTTATATTTTAAAAAGCCTATTTGAGCTTAAGTATCATTTTATTTTTATCTTTCTAGAAATCCAAAATTTTAAGAGCTCTGTTGAACGGAGATTACATTTATATTACAGTGCAATTATTTTTATATCTGCAACTTTCACGTTAGAGAAAGAACTCATAGGAGAACCGTATTACAGTACAAGAAAGCCAACTGGAACGATTTAAATATTTTTTTTTTCAGAATCTTTAACTTGTCACTATGCTTCCTTGGTAGTGACGTAGATTCTAGCGCAGATATGATAACTAAAATGATTATTTTGGGAATGAAAATTTGTATTTCCATAGGGTTAAAACTTAAAAGTATCAAACTCAAGGCTAAGTCATGGTTTGATTTGAGCTGCAAAGAGGTTATCAAGGAAAAAGAGGTAAGCTTGCGGTACTTAAGAGACTACCCAACTGAGGAAAACCGGAAAAGTTCAAACAAGCGAGGAAGGCCTGCAACGCCCATATTCGACAGAACAAATTTGTACGTGACCAACAATCAAGAAAAAAAAGTCCTGCAATGTCACAAAGGCAGTAGAAATTTCTGGTCGTTTGTCATGTACGTAAAAACTTCAACTTCATCCCCGGCTCCAACGCTCATTTACAATGACTATCCAATAACGAGCTCTTTAGATAAGGGAAATGTACTTGCTAGCTCTACTTTGTCTGTTCGCAAGATCGCCTCTCCTGTACTTGAGAATGTAAATTATTCAATGGGACAGGTATACTTCCGTACTCGTACAGTTGCAAGAGCCCTTCGAGTTCGTATTATAAGCAAATCCACTGGTCCTGATTCCTCATTCCACCATTCTTCTGGTGTTCTTCATCGCTGGCAAAACCAATGCGTAAGCTTTTTCATCGCTCTTACTTTTTCCAAATAAAAATATTTTTTTTTTCAAAAAAATTTTTTTTTTAAGTTTTTAAATGCAATGTTTTTTAAACTTTTAAGAAGCTTCTCTATAAAAAATTTCATTAAAATCCATTATGTCGATAATGAGAAATTCTAAATTTGAAAAAAAATGGTTCTATGGTAGGTACAGTCAGTAATATCTTGATTTAAATTTTGTTTGTATTATATAATAGATAGTAAAAATTAATCAAACGGAACCGTTTTCGAGAAAAATACGATCTTCGAAAACCATTTTTTAATATTTGTATGGAGAGTACCGTCATTTTTAGGTAAAATAATTGTTTTTTTTTTCTTGCATCTTGCAATTTATATTAAGAAACTTTTATTTATCAAGATTTAAGAAAATCGAGCATGGAGTTTTTGAAATATTGAGTTTTGAAAAAAAAAATCTTAATTTTTTTATTTAAATCCAAAAAAAAAATGTTGGGAACATTTTAAAATGCTTTAGCATAAGAAAAATGATTGAAATCGGTTGCACCGTTTTTGAGAAATCAAAAACCAAAAAAAGATTCCAAGGGAGGTAATTGAAATTTTTGAGTTTTTTTTTTTTTATTTGTGGAACAGTTTTTGAGAAAAAAAATATTTATAAGATTTCGAAAGCAAAATGTATGGCAGGTACCGTTATTTTCGGTCTTAAGAAAAAGAAAAAAACGTCGGCCGAGCCGTTTATGCTGTAGTCGAAAAGACAGACAGACAGACAGAATTGCGAGACGCACATTTTTAGTCTTCGCTATCATCGTAATGTCAACTTTGATCAAAATCGCGAGTTCGATGTTTTTTCCGAATGCATAACTTGCCTTATAGTACCTATAAGTCGCAAGTAAAAAACGGACCTAGGGGATTTCCATTGCACGACGACGATTTAAACTATGCAATACAAAAAAACACCAACTTTTTAACACAACTTAGCAAACTTTAAGTGCGAACAAATTTATTGAAAAATCAGCTCGCTAACTGTTGAGTGTCATTCTGCCTTAGTTAAAATGTAAATCAAATAAATTGTAATAAAACAAAAAAAAACAATCCTATGCATACATTTGCAATGCAACCGCATTTTCCATTCAATTTAACAAATCACCTCACAGATGTTGCCCCATTTAAAATATAAAATGACACAACCATATTACCTCTTTAGGTCTATACGCAAGTGTCAATTCGCTTCATTAAATTCCCATCAACATTAATCGAGATATCGTCGATAAATTCAATTTATCCCCCCATTATGCGATGTCTACGTGTTGTATTATAGCTACCTACATAAATAAACGAGTATATTATTAGTACCCGCACCCATACCCGTATAATGCATCCTGTTAACCCATCTTGCTTCCGTTTTCACATTTATATAAATTGTATCAAACTTAATCATCATTAAGGTGATAAGTACTAGGACCCGTGCACATTATACACCTGGAATCAAAATCACCATTTGACGGGCGGTGTCATCACGCGTCATATCCAACATTATCCTTATAGATTTAGGTAAATACATTTTAATTATCAACCATTCCAATAGGCTGCGCTGCAGACTGCCGTTTCCTATATAGGTACATTGCACCATACTTTGCATGCGTGTCAAAACTAATTGATCGACCAGACACTTTGGCTTGTACGTGTGAATCCACCTTAAATCGGACCATTAGTTTTTCATTTCTATATGGTTGGCATATTAAGGACAATAATTGGAATACGCATTTGATTCAATTTCTGCTTTGGTTTTATCGAAAAAAAATATTCGAGTATTTGGCTGCCGCCATTTTAACCAAACTAACCACACACCGCACAGACCCCAAAATCGAATTTATTCTTGCGGCAACAGAAATGGATTAGAAGTCGAAAATTAATGCAACGCATTAACCCCACACTTGAATTATAAATATTCTGAACAGTCAGATCTATGTACAAATTTCAAGTATTAAATCGACACTGTGTTATGCTTCAGTCGCCATTTAAACAAAAAAGTTTACATCTTTATTTCGAGAACAGCTAAAAAGATTCATGAAGGATCACTGCTTGAGAAACGGCCGTCGGCGGGTTTTTATCTTCTTCGACCCCAAGCATGCTTCTTCCAGCCACATAGACCAAGTGCTCTGTAATCGGCAATGATTTGGTTTGAAAACTTTTAATCAAAGTTTAAGTACGCTTGAACTTGAACTCTGGAATTCGAAGACCATCTTGGCTGGAACATTTTCGTTAACATGTTTGATGTGACCAAGCTAATGTAGTTGTCGTGTTTTGACTTTTCTTTAGAAGCGGTTTTCTAAACTAATTCCTAGTCGGATCTCCACTAAGGTTTGTTCTTGGAGTTAATATTTACTTGGAGGTAGTTGAACTCCTTAACTACTTCGAAGTTGTGCGTATCAATAGTGACCTAGTCCTTGGAAATATATAAACCTATTTGTTTCTTTAAATCACGTACTTACTCGTAGTTCTATCCTTTATTAATCAAAAAGTTTTATTTGTTCGTCAATCACACTCTTTATCTCAAAGAAACATCCTGTGTTGCAATATGACGACAAATTCCATAGACCTTAATTTAAATTTTATTTTATTTTAGTTGGACCTGTGTGGCTAAGAATGGGGTTGAAGTGTGGAGATTCAGAAGACGGAATTTTAAGCAAGGAGTATTGAGGTTGAAATCGAAACAGCTAATGTTCGAAATGGAAATATATATTCGCCTAAGCCATAAGAGTTACGTTGAGGCTAGATTTAAAATTTGAAGATATATGAGGAAATCCAGCGTACTTTAGGATTTTATGTCACTAGCAGATATAAAAATATAGTTCATCAAAATAGTTGTTATTGGTGTAAATTTTTAAATAGGACTTAAATAGAAAGATGATCTAAATGTATATTTCAACACAAAATGTTTTAATTTTGAATATAACAGCTATTTTATTACGTGAAAACAACGAAATTTAATAATTTAATATGTCCCTTTCAATGTTTTTTTATTTCAAAACTTTGTAACTTTTTGATGCAATGTTTGATCCACCTGAAAATTGAAATAATTATTGTAGTTACTTCACTAAGTATAATCTATGTTGATATTTGGGTGTGCCACTAATAATATTGAAATGCTGAACTAAGAAAAACGCGTCCCTCGCTCTTTTTGAAAATTAGATCGTTACACTTTTCTTTTCATAACTTTTTGATGCATTTATATATCGTAATAAAATTTTTTGTGCACATTCTATATACAAAAACGAAGAAAAGTTAATGTGCCTCAATAATTTACAAATCGAGGAATTAAAAAAATGTTCGACAGCGTAATTTTTATTTTAGATGTAGAAAATTAAAGAGCACACTCAAAAAAGGCTTAGAAATGCCTAGAAACCTGAAGTTATCCAGAGAGTGAGTGCTGAAAAAGTAACTGTATTAAGTATCATTTTTTATTCCACTAAATAGATTTTTTAAAATAAATTTTTATTTTAAACGAAAATTTTTTTTTTTTTTTTTTCGTGGGTAGGTGAAGAATCTTCATAGACACTATGAGCCCGGTACTCATAGTAGTGTGAGATTTTTACTCACTAAAAAACACCTCCCTTTTGTTCTTCCGACTACAACTAAGTTACCTTATCAAGTAGTTTTAATTTCATTATATTATGATCACGTTTGGCAGGAAGCTCCCCACTGAGAGGACCTGCGGATACCACATTTGAAAGCGGATAATCCTTATGGCGCTAGGTCGAACGGTCTCGTTCTTTGAAGTCGGCGCACAAGGTTTGTCTCATCAATTGTTTGTCGAATAATTCTATTGCTATGATTATTTAAGTGAGTTCGTAGCTTTCCAGCGAAAACTGCTATTTCATCTTCAACAGTTGGCAATCGTAAGTCTCTTTGTAAATCACTGTTTCTAATGTACCACGGAGCATTAACGATTTCTCTGAGAACTTTGCTCTGAAAAGATTGTAGTATTTGTCTATTGCTTGGTTTAGTACAACCCCAGAGTTGTATACCGTACGTCCATACTGGTTTCATCACTTGCTTATAGATAAGCAATTTATTGTAGATGCTGAGTTTTGAATATCTTCCAATAAGCCAATTCATTTCACGTAATTTATTTTCAAGTTGATCTCGTTTCTTTTTAACGTGAGTTTTCCATTTAAGCTTAGCGTCTAGTGTCATTCCTAGGTACTTTGCTTCATTAGCATATGGTATTTGCACCGAATTAATGTAGGTGGGCAGATTGGTAATTTTTTTGTAAGTAAAATTAACATGTGTTGATTTGGACTCATTAAGAACAATTCGCCATTTCTTAGTCCATACCGAAATTTTATCTAGAGCTCGTTGGAGCTTCTCGGTTGCAGATTCAACTGAATCGGATATTGCAAGTATAGCCGTATCGTCTGCAAAAGTACCTATTATGGTATCTTCTTCTTGAGGAATATCGCTAGTGTATAGTACGAACAGAATCGGACCGAGAACACTTCCCTGGGGAACACCAGCATTGATTTCCTTAAAATCCGAATATTCCCTCCCTTGCTTAACTCGAAATAGCCTATCTTCGAGGTACGACTCAAGAATGTAATATATTTGATCCGGAAAGACCTGTCTTAGTTTAAACTTTAGGCCATCGTGCCAGACCTTGTCGAAGGCTTGAGAGACGTCTAGAAATGCGCTTGAACATACATTTTTTTCCTCTAATGATTTCTCAATTTCATTGGTTATCCTGTACACCTGATCAATTGTTGAGTGGCTTTTCCGGAAACCAAATTGATGGTCAGGAATAAGCCGCTTTTCTTCGATAATAGGAAGCAGTCGCTTTAATAAGATTTTCTCAAATACCTTTGAGATCAGTGGCAAGAGGGAAATTGGTCTATAAGATTTCTTTTCATTCGGAGACTTTCCCGGTTTTGGAACCATTAAAACTTCTGCGACTTTCCATTGGCGTGGAACGTATGAAAGCCTTAATGCCGCATTCATAAGGTGCTGAAGTTTAATTGCTGCTTTTCTGGGTAGCTCTTTAAGCACGCGAGCATTTATTAGGTCGTACCCAGGAGCTTTATTATTTTTAAGATTTTTAATAGCTTGATAAAGTTCTGATAACGTGATATTCCGAATAAGAAAGTTTTCAGATGGCCATTGGATATCACCATGTTCATTTATCAACGCCTGACCATCAAAAGGTTTAAAGGTTTCCTCAAGATGTTCAGCAAATAAATCGGCTTTTTCTCTATCGGACTTAGCCCATTCACCATTATTTTGTCTGATTGGTGCTGAATGTATTTGCGGCTTTTTAACATCTTTTATAGCTTTCCACAATGAATAATTCGTATTTTTATCTGCAGTCAGACCTTCAAGATAGGTAGAAATCTTCCGATTTTTTGATTCGCGGATAGCATACTTGAGCTCATTCGAGAGGCGGTTTAAGATCGTTTTGTCCTGAGGTGCTCGTGATTGATGCCATCTTTTCCGAACAGTTCTTTTTTCGCGAAGCAGATCTTTTATTTCCGGTGGAATTGTATCTGGGCTTCTAATTGGATCTCTTAAGTTGTGTGGTGTTTTTCCATGCAGCGTCTTGTATGACTTTAATAAATATATTGACTTCATCTTCTAGCTCTAAAGGCGTTTTCAAAGATATATTAAGCGCAATATTGTTTTCGCAATGTTCTCTGAATTTATCCCAGTTAGTTTTGTTGTTACATAAAAATGGAGCTCTTTCCTTTTTGACTAGCTTTCCACTTACTGTCAATATGACTGGTGAATGATCGGTGGAAAGGTCAAAGTTTTCCTCGATTTTAGTGTAATTTTTATCTAGTCCTTTTGCGATAAAGAAGTCTACAAGGTCTGGCATTTTCGCTCTATCAGTTGGCCAGTATGTTGGTTTACCTGTCGAGAAAAAATCAACACAAGATGCCATACAAGCTTTGAAAAGCTGCCTACCTTTAGTTGAGATGCACCTCGATCCCCAGAAAGTGTGTTTCGAATTGAAGTCGCCACCAATTATAAATTTCGGCCCGAGAACTTCAAATAGATCTACAAAGTCGTTTTGCACAATTTTACTTCTAGGAGGACAGTAGATTGACGCAACATTATAGTATGAACTTCTAAATTTAACAGTTACTGAACTTATTTGCATTATATCGATCTCAATTATAGTTCTTATTGAATGTTCGATAGTATCCTTAATAAATAGAGAGGATCCGCCTCTTGCTCTGTCAGATGGATGAAATGCATGATAAGCACAGAATCCTTTAATTTTTACATCGCAGTCTTTTTTTAAATGCGTTTCGGTAATCAAGCATATGTCAATTTTTTCATTTTGTAGAAGTATTTCTAGTTCGTCTATTTTTGATGATAATCCATTCGCATTCCATGTAAAAATTTTAAACAGCTCATCCATTTTCATAATTTATTCTGGGATGTATGAGCCTTAGGCTCAAGCATGCTTAATTTTTCAAATATAAGTTTATTCGTCCTGCTTTGCTCTTCAAGTCTGGCAAGAATCAAAGAAAACACTTGGGAAACTGGGTCTGGTATATTTGTACTTTGTTCCTGGTTTTGTGACTCCACTTTGGCATACGTTTTTGTATGACTTGGTTTGGGTTTTGCGTTTTGAGGTTTAGTTTCCTTGGGTTTCATTTTCCCTTTGATAGACTTACTAAACCCTGATACCACGTGGGCATACGTATTCGTAGTACTTGGTTTGGATTTTTCGTTTATATCTTTAGTTTCATTGGGTTTCGTGTTTTCGTTGATAGACTTACTAGCCCTTTTATCAATTAAATTAAGTTGGCTTGTTTTAGGTTTATCTTTGTTTGGTTTTTAATTCGACCGTACACTTTTCTTCAGTGTATCACGCCTTTTTTGAATTTCTTTAGCAACTTCGCATCCTCGATAGTTTGCAGGATGATTTTCCTTGCAGTTGACACAAGTTGCTGGAGATTGCTTGTCAAGACGGCATTCGTCTGATGAATGTTTCCCCGCACATTTAACGCAACGAGGATCTTTCCGACAGAAGGTTTGCGTGTGATTAAAACCTTGACAACGCTTACATTGAGGAATCAATCGAGTACTTTTACGCAGAGGTTCTATTTTAATTACCATATTCAGTATTGTTTTGATGTTGTAAATACTCTCAAGATTTTCTGCTTTGTCAAAGCTTAGCATAAAAAGAGGAAGTCCACGTCTGACATACTCATTTTTATTCTCTTGCGATTTTTGTTTCTCTTTCTTGATAATGTTTGTTGCATCCAGAATCTTTAAGCCTTTTTCTTTAAGGTCATTTATAACGTCCTCTTTTGTACACGAAGGATGAAGACCTCTAGCTACAACACGTATTGGCCTATCTGATTTATTAGAGAAAGTATACCATTCGATATTTTCGGTATTTAATTTCTTAGACAGTGTCCGGTAACCATCAGAATCATTTACATTGATTTTCCACGTATTATTATGTAGCGAGGTAACCTTAAAATTCGTTTGCAACGTTTCTTTAAGAATTGGTAGCAATTTACTATAGTCCGATTGACCAACGATGTTAATAGGTGGTGGAGGACTTATCTTAACTGGTGGTTTCTTCCCTTGAGGTTGACTCGTTTTAACTTTTGGCTGGATGACCTCAGGTGAGGAGCCAGCCTTACGTTTTTTGGTAGGTCTTCTCTGTATTCCTTCCGTTTCACGCGCTAGCTCTTCTTCGTCAGTTTCATATTGAGAAATATTTGGAGGTGGTGGACTAGCGTTTCTGTTTTGAAGATGTGAGGTTTTCAACATCATGTTCTCTTCACGCAGAAGATCAACTTCCTTTTTCAACTCTTGGTAGAGTTTCTCCATTACTTCAAGCTATGTTCGAAGTTCATTATTGTCCTCCGCAAGGCTTTTTGATTTCGCTGAGTCGATTTTTACGCTCGCTGGCGTTACCGGGGGACTCTTTTTCCCGGAGACATTCGATCTAGTTGGTGGTGATCGATTAACCCTTGGTTTTCTTAAGAAAGGGTTTATCAAATGCAATAATTGGCTCTCCCCAGAATCCGTAGAGCCGACCTCCGAAGAGGGTGGATTTTCCAGTGTATCTGGACTGCCACCTGGGGTACTATATCTTTCCGTTTTGTTCATTGCATATTTTGTATACTTTACACTCGGTATACGGAGGGTGGATTTTAGTCGCCTCTTACGACAGGCATGCCTACCTCGGGTATATTCTTTGAACCCCTACCCGAAGGGGTATTACATGTACGTTTCTCGGACTTTTATTTTATTATTTTATAATTTTAAACACTAAATTGATGTATAAGTTATGAAATAAGGGCATATAACAAAAAGTAAGTGATACTTTACATACATGCATGAGGAAAAAAAATGGTCGATGAACTTATCGTAAGTTTTTTACGATTTGAAAAAAACTGGAGGGTGGTGGACCAAATCTAACTTGAAATTCAAATTCAGCGCGTCAAAATACGTAAGGATATGTAGGTTCGGTTTTTGAAATTAACTACTTTTTTATTTTTTTGTGCACCTGTGTAGAAACTCGACATACGAGTACTCGTATTTTTAACAATTAATTTTTGATGCATTGATGAATTTTAGTAACGCGACTTGATTTACATTTCTGACGTTACTTTGATTATAAAAACATCAACTGTTTTGGTGTGCTAATGATTTGATTTTTTTTTTTTTTTAAACGAAAATCTTAAGGTAGGTACGCTGGATTTCCTCATATAATGAAATGAGGTATAAATAACACTAATAGTTTACAAATTTTCGGTTTGTAACGAGTACCTCCAAAAAAAAGTATTTCCTAGACTAACTTTGACTCTCTCAACAAGAAAATGGCACTCATTTATTTTTCCAAAGAAACGTTTTCGAGATATGAACAAAAAACCGGGTTTTTGCTCCTTTTCCATGTATAGGAAATCAATAACGGTCGAACTACACTCTAAGAAATATTCGAAAAATTACTACAACAAGTGTTTAATCTATTTCAACACCGATTTAATTTTACTACAATTATTAAAATAATGAAATGGAAGTGTAGTAAAAATAAACATTTGCTTAAAAGTCAACAGTTCCTTGTTGAAAATTACACAAATGTTGAATCTTAAACATAATTAAACACTTTTTGAAGAAAATAAAGCATCGCTTTTGTAAACTCACACCCGTTTGTTTGATATTTAATAGATTGCTTAAAAATAAGAACGGAGATGAATTTTCAACACAATTTTTTTCTTTCATTCAACAGTTTTTGTTGAAAATCTGGTATGCATTTGTGAAATACTCACTTAAGCGCTGGAAAAGGTGAAGGAGAGACGAAATTTCAACAAACAAAGTTTTCCTCAGCGTGGTTAGGGATATTGTTTTCTCAAATTCAACATTTTTTGTTGAATATAAATTGTAAATTTTGATAATCTCGTAATCGTGAAAAAACAGAGTAGAAAATGTAAAAACGTAGAAAAATATTCATCACATCGAAATCAGTCTCGCAGTAACAGTCACAAAGTGAGTGCGCGTTTTAAAATAAAATCGTATGTGTATGTGAAAATATTGTTAAGCTCTGAAAAGAAAAACAGTAAAAGTATCAAATTTCGAGGTAAGTATAAAATATTTGCTTTTTAATATTGTTTGGTTTACATTGTGAATTACTCGTAAGTTGTTTTTAAATTTAATTTTGTGTAAGATTAAATAACTGGAAAAGTGTCTGAATTATAGCAAATGATAATTATTTATTACTATACAACCCGTTAAAATAATTTTGTTTATCCCGAGGCTTTTAAGCACAACTTTTATAAAAATTGAATATTATAATTCTCAGAAAAATGTTTTTGTGATTGTTTTTCTATTATTTACAGAAAACGTGATTCTGGACAGAGAACTTCTTTATTGCGGTTTTATTAATGTTTTGTTTATTATTCCTTTTTCTGTATTGTTTTTGTGCTTTTTTAATCTATATGTAAACCTATTAAGCAATAATATGGTTACTTTATTTAAAGCAATTACATTTAATTGTTTATTGTAGAAAACGAAGTGAAAGTAAAAAATGTAAAATAAAAACGAAATTTTTTCAAATAACTATATTGAATCTTTTTATTTAATTTTGTAAGATATTCTATAATATGTATTAAATTTTAAAAAAATATGAAGACCTGAATATTCAATCAACATAAACTAGCTTTTATTTACAGAAAAGATTTTGAAAATTCGATAAAAGAAAACAAATTCATAGCCAAATATAATATTCAACATAAACGTATAATTATGTAAAGAAAACTGTTAAATTGCGAAGATCTCAATCGGATTTTTAACAAAATATATTTGTAAATTAGTTTTATTGTCCTGAATTTTCAAAATCTTTTCTGAAAAAGCAGCAATTTTATGTTGAATATTCAGGTCCTTGTTTTTTGTCATCTATTGATGATTAAATTATAAGTAAACTTTTGGAAAAAAAAATGTAATGTTCACTTATCTTTCATCACTTATTTTGAGTTTTAAGCTTTTGAAAATTAATTTTTCATCTGATGATGATTGTTTTTAAGCTTTCATGCTTAAAAATCAAATAATATGTTGAACTCCTAATGATGTGAGTGTTTTGTTATTCATGTTCAAAAGTCAGAAATTTTTGTTGAATTATCAACAAAAAAAAGTTAAATATTAAAAATAAAAATCGCTTTGAAACTAATTTTCTAAAGGTATTGTTTACTATTAAACATTTACGTTGAAAAAAAAAATGTAATATTTGCTTATTAACAACGACTTACATATATGCTGGTTTTTCACCGAATATTGATTAAAAGGATCGCCATACAATATACGATATACGATAAATTGCTTACTTTTTATGTGCGGAAAATTCAACATTTCATCTTTCCACAAGATGTTGAAAATAAAACACTGAAAATTTCTGTTGAAAATTGCTACAATTATTGTAACGGACCAGTTGCCTACAATAATTGTAGTAATTTTCAACAGAAATTTCTTAGAGTGTAATTAACCTATACTTACTTTATGTTTTTGAACAGATATTTTGTTTGTCTTTCCAAAAGTATACGACTTGTGTAAATCGGCCCAACAATCATCAAGAAAAAGCCGTTCAAAGTTTCAAAAAAGTCATTCCGTAAGGATAGAAAAAAAATATTTAAAATACTTTTAAGATGTCAGGTGGAAGATATTGTTTTTACAAAGCTAATGAATGAATGAAATCGAATAATAAATATAAAAGTTATGAAACATTACGTGAAGGCAGATCATTTCAAGTTTTTTTTCTTTTTTTCATAATTTTTGTTGAAAATATAAAGTATTGTTTACACTTCTTCCTTTATCTGGCGTTGAATCTTCGCGGAGCTGCATCCAGCAGTAGTCACGTACTGGCCTGAAGGGTGGCTACACAAAATACTGCTGTTTTCTGTGTTTTTGGGATAGCAGAGCAGATGAAAAGCATTTCATCCAACGAAATTGGCCACTTCGTGAACATCGTGAAGTAGGAAAGAGCAACGTTGCTGAAAAAGCTCTCGTTGCAAAACAAAATGTAATACTTCCATCATTGCACATAAAACTCGGTATTATGAAAAATTGTGTAAAAGCCTTAGCAAAAGATCCCGAAAACAAAGGATTTACATATTTGAAAACAAAGTTTCCCAGGCTGTCGACCGAAAAAATTAAGGCGGGTATATTCGTTGGTCCACAGATAAAAAAATTGTTTAGTGACACCGGATTTTTGAATTGTCTAAAAAAAATTGAGAAAAGAGCATGGAATGCTTTTCAAGACGTAGTTCATGGATTTTTGGGAAACCAGAGAAGTCCGAACTATCGTCAATTTATCGAAAAAATGATGCTATTCATTTCATGCTATTGGTGAGTATTTAGCAGATTACTGTTTCAAAACCAATGAATTCTATTGACAACTAAAATTAAAATATTTGTATTCCTTTAAAAAAAAAACGGTTTTTGGCTCATATCTCGAAAACATTTCTTTGGAAAAATAAATGAGTGCCATTTTCTTGTTGAGAGAGTCAAAGTTAGTCTAGGAAATAATTTATTTTTTTGAAGTACTCGCTACAAACCAAAAATTTGTAAGCTAGCGTTATCAGCTTAAAAAATACTTTGAAGAGTTTTTAATGAATACAGAATTTGCTTTAGTACCAATCAATTCAATAGTTATCTGATGACATATCTCTCCCAACAATGAAAAAAATCTTTATCTACATCATTTTGGAGAAATTAAGATTATTGCACTTAATATTTCAAAAACATTTGAAAGAGATTGGTACGAAGCTTTCTTATCAAAAATGCATTCATTTCGTATTTATCAATCTCTTCTTCGTTGAATGCGAAAATAACTTTCAAGCAATTTGATAGAAGTAGTATTGGATATTTTCAAGTCTGATAGTCGTTAAATAAAAGCTGGTGTTCCTTAAGGCTCTGTTCTGTCTCCGACTCTCTTCTTCAGATTCATCAATGATCTTTTATCTGAAACTTCTATTCCATTTAATTATTTTGCAGACGACAGTACTCTCATCTTTTAATACAAGTTTCCAAATTCACTTCACGGAAGTGATGATAAGTTCAGAAAATTCTGATCTTGATTGGATTTTCATATCACTAACAGTGTAAGATTAAATGCTCCTTAGACTTAATGATGTCTCCTATCTATGTAGCAGAACCTGTTCACGAACGGCGCTTGCATTGAGGAAAGCGAACAGCTTTAAGCTCTAGTTTAGTTAAGCATAGCCCACCTTGTATGGAAATCTCTGGAGCTGCGGCGGCGGTGCTTTGAGGCCTTTCATTATTTTATCGTTATTTTTACAAACATTTTTTTTGAAAAATATCCAGTTTCATTTCTATACCGTAAACGATTCAACTGCAATACTCGCGGTAGGGCTAGTTACCAATCAGCTTTCCCTTTTCTCCATCTTCGGACATAATGTTAAGGGCCTTATATTTTCCACTCATTTCGATGCTCAGACATTCAAAACCAATTCGTATCGGTATATCCTTTTAAATCCTCTCTAATATTCCTTCATTAACGCTCGCACTGTGTTCAAACAATTTAAGGGTAGTCACAATCCCTTGAAAACAGAAAAAACTAGGTGCTCTTGGAATTTCAAAACAGTACGTTCTATTTGTCAGATTGATTACCCTTACTAAATGGCAGTAATCAAAGAACTGCTACTTTATACTTATGAAATTGTAAGATTCGCTGGTGAAAACATGCTTGTTATAAGAATCTGTCTCAACAACTGGTCGGCACGTTTTCTGTATTTGGACCCATTCGAATTTCTCCTCCATCGACACAAAATCCATTTAATAAATAATAATTTGACCCAAAACGACAAATGTTGTCATTTATCTTCTTTATCCAAAACGCTTAAGATTCGATGAAACGGAAAAACGGTTGCGACTGCTAAAGCGCCACATAAATATAATTTCAGCAAAAACTTTCAACACGACGTCTCGCAGATTTAAAAACTATTGAACTTAAGGACAAAGCACTAATGTCTAATGTCACTTTTAGATAAATTGGAAAATTAATAGCATATTCGGTTCCTACACAAGTTTGTAAATTCTTGTAAGGGAGATAGAAATTCTTCAAATACGAGTAATGACGTTGTATCTTTTCACTATTGTGAAACTGAAGTGTGTCAAGGTGTCCTTTGAAAGCCAAATTCACTGTGTATTAATCTCTTGTCCATTATTCAAGCAATTACCTATTCTTCATTCAAGATATAGCAGATAGGTTTTATTCGTACCTACCAGATACCACAGAATAATCTGCGATCAGAATTTTCTATCTCCTTTAGTTTTCCGAAAGACCAGAAGTAAATCGCTTGTGTAGGAAACATTGGCTTTGAGTATACTATATTAACTTCCTCTATACATGCTCACTTGCTTAATGCAATGCAAGTTCTCACATTTACAGTATTCGTTACAAGAAATATGTTGGTCTGCATTTTCATTTTTGAAAATATGACATTGGCTCGGCTGCTTATTTTTGTGACTTATAGGGAATAAGCGTACTTTACTTTGTGTACTAAATTTCGTTAATGCATTGGTTAAATGTTAAATATTGGTTAAAATTTTATTAAAATCAATTTTCCACAAATTGACGTTTTTATTTTATTTTTCCTCATAAGAACAGTCTTAGAACTATAAAGGCTAAGAAGAGGATACTTGTAAAGTATACACAAGTTTGAAACCAATACAACGCTGTTATAAAAAGAACCAAATTCTTAAAGCAAAAAATCCTGCAATGTCCCAAAGGCAGTAGAAATTTCTGATAATTTGTCAATAACGTTAAAAATTCAACTTCATCTTCAGTTCCAATGCTCATCTACAATGACAAACCGTTAACTAGCTCTTTAGATAAAGGAAATATACTTGCAGCTCATCTTGCTGCTAGCTCTACGTTGCCTGATAGCAATATTGCCTCTCCTGTACTTGAGAACGTAAATCATTCAATGGGGTAGGTATATTTCCGCACTCGTACAGTTGCAAGAGCCCTTTGAGATCTTGATATAAACAAATCTAGTCCTGATGGAGAGGTGTTCTTCATCGCTGGCAAAACCATTGCGTAAGGTTTTCCATCGCTCCTATTGTTCTGGAATCTTCCCTAGAAGATGGAAAACAGCATTTGTCCATCCTGTTCTTAAAAAAGGCGAACCTTCCTCCACTTCCTCCTATAGACCAATTGCACTTATGTTCCCTCTTTCCAAGTTCATGTAATCGCTGGCCAATCATCATTGTGTGGAGTTTAATGATTTGAAAACTCAATGCTGTCTATTGTCGTTGAAGCAAAATGTACCACTTATGCCATTGTCTTGAATGGCACTTGCATCGAAAAAACCGAAAAACTCTTAGTACTCGGTATCTGTGTCAACGACGATCGTCTTTGGAATGCCCACATTCTCGAGACCACCAAAAATGCTGCTAAATGCTTAGGATTTCTATATCGATGTAAGAAATTTTTCATCATCTCTGATCTGGCTATCATTTATAAGGCGTTTATACGTCCAAAACTTGAGTGCTATTGCTGGGGAAAAAAGCTTGTACCCAGCATAAAGGTTGATTGATCGCTACATCCAGCGATTGATAGGTTTGTACCGAAACCACACCATTACCACAAAATTACTTAATCGCGCGTGTAAAAATCGCTTTCACCAAGACCGTAGCTTAAATATTTTTCCAATATAGAGCTGTTTGTTGTTCACAAACGTCAAAATCTAAACTTTGATGAAACTGACATTTTGTTTACCTTATTTTGGAAGGAACTGGAATTGCTTGCGATTTATTAATAATAAGAAACATCTTTTATTTTCACTTTTCAATTTTACATCTGTCAGATTCATCAAAATAGTTGCTGTCACTTTTATCGTTAATTCATTTGTAAGGTTTTCTATTAACATTTGTACAACTTAGTCAAAAATCTTATAACGAGTGATTTTTTAAGAGCTATCGGTAAATAAAAAAAAAAAAAGACAAATAAAATTCAGAAAAATGCATGAAATCTTTATTTGCATCGATAGTACTTACTTACTTTACTTTAGATGGCGCTCACAGTCCAGGGTGGACTACGGCCTCAACCAACAAGCCCCTCCAGCTAGCTCGGTCCCTAGCTAGCTGCCTCCAGTTGAGGTCGCTCTGCTGCGCAGACCATCAGGGGTGGACTCGAAGATTCGACGGGCTGGTGCGTCGGTGTCCATACGCTCCACGTGTCCCAGCCATCTCAGCCGTTGTATTTTCAGCTTCTTGACTATGTCAACGTCGCTGAATACCCGTACAGCTCGTTGTTGAACCTTCTCCTCCATACTCCATCGATACAAACTGGACCGAAGATCAAACGAAGAACTTTTCTTTCAAAGCACCCAAGCAGATTTTCATCCATTTTAGACAGTTTCCATGCTTCTGCCCCATACAGCAGGACCGGGATGATGAGGGTCTCATGAAATCCTTGGTCTCCTTGGTTCTTTGAGATAGGGCTTTATTACTCAAATGGCTTCTTAGTCCGAAGAAACAGCGGTTGGCAAGAGTAATTCTTCGCTTGATCTCTGCACTGATGTCGTTTTGCGATGTTATAGTGGAGCCCAGGTAGACAAAGTCTTTGACGACTTCAAAGTTTTACCTATCCATCGTGACGTTTTTCCAGAGTTGACGATGTTGAGATTCCTTTCTCGATGATAGCATATACTTCGTCTTGTCCCCATTAATAGCCAAACACATTTTTGCCGCCTCCAGTTCAATACTTGCAAACGCACTCGCTTCGTCCTCCCAATGATATCAATATCATCCGCATAAGCAAGCAGTTGAATTGACTTTTGAAAAATTGTACCTCTATTGTTGACGTTTGAGTTTCGTACGATTGCTTCAAGACCGATGTTAAATACATAGGTTGCATGATAGCGCGTCGCCTTGCCTCAAACCTTTCTCAACATCAAAGGGTTCGGTGGTGTTCTTACCAATCTTGACGGAGCAGCGAGATTTCTTCATCGTCATCCTGCACAAGCGGACGAGTTTGGCAGGGATTCCGAGATGAGACATGGCTCTATATAGTTTTTCTCTGTCCTCGCTATCATACGCGACTTTGAAATCGATAAAAAGGTCGTGTGTATCGATTTGGAACTCCTGGGTTTTTTTCCAAAATCTGTCGAAGTGTTAACATCTGATCCAGGGTAGATTTGCCGGGACTAAAACCACACTGATAGGGGCCGATCAGCTCGTTGACAAACGGTTTAAGGCGCTCACACAGTACAGACGACAGGATTTTGTATGCGACGTTGAGGAGACTTATACCTCTGTAATTGGCACACGTCAGGGCATCTCCTTTCTTGTGGATGGGGCACACTATGCCGAGGTTCCATTCATTAGGCATACTTTCATCCGACTAAATTTTTGAGATGAGTTGGTGCATGCTCGCTACCAAGTCATCCCCAACTGCTTTGAATAGCTCAGCTGGCAAGCCATCCGCGCCAGCAGCTTTGTACGCTTTCAGCTTGGCTATCGCTGACCGCACTTCATTTAGGTCGGGTGGACGGAAATTTTAAACATCATCGTCCAGTTTAAATGGAATGTTCCGCCTAGCTGCGGAATTTTGGCCTTCCTCGCCGTTCAGCAGTCTGGAAAAGTGTTGTTTTTAGATCCTCAGCACGGACTGCTGCTGCTCGTCCCGACCGGCTTCCGTTCTAGCTTTGTAGCCCTGGGTGGATTGCCTCACCCTTTGGTAAAACTTTCGAACATCCCCTCTGCCGGTACAGTCCTCAATAGACTCGACCGCCCGCTTCGCATGCTCTCTCTTTTTCCTCCTTAGAAGTCGGCGTTCCCTTCGTCTTTGCCCGTAGAGCTCCCGGGCATTTCTCGCAGCAGCTCTGGTTCTTGGCTGCAGCATTAGTTGGTAGGCCTCGTTCTTTGCTACATGCGCCAACTTGCATTCTTCGTCAAACCAGGGGTTTCGTTGTGGTGGCACTACTGATGGCATTCTGGCAGAGCTTCCACAGGTCCTCCGTAGATGAAGCTGGAGGCGGGCTTGCTGAGAGATTAAGAAGGACGCGGTCTGCAAAAGTCCTGGCGAACTCCTGCGTTTTTAATTTCGGAACATTGAATCTTTTCACAGCATCCGTCCGTCGTTGTGGCGTCATGGATATCCGCATCCGTACTTGGGCTACCACCAAGTAGTGATCCGAGTCTATGTTGGCCCCTCGGAATATTCGGACATCCAGGATACTGGAAGCATGTCTCGCGTCTATCGCAACATCATCAATCTGGTTGACGATTAGTTGATCCGGAGACCGCCAGGTCCCTTTGTGTATATTGAGGTGTGGGAATCGAGTGCCAGCTATGATGTCATTTCGCCCCGCCGCAAAGTCAATCAGCCTGAGTCCGTTACCGGATGTGTTGTCGTGCAGGCTGTGTTCTCCGACTATCGAACCAAAGATGCCCTCCTTTCCGATCTTTGCGTTGAAGTCGCCAAGAATAATCTTGACGTCGTACTTGGGGCAACTATCATACGTTTCCTCGAGAAGGTCGTAGAGTTCTTCTTTGGTTGAGTCATCTTTTTCTTCCGTTGGGGCATGTACACAGATCAGCGTCACATTTTTGAATTTCACTTGTTGCGCGGGTTGTGACCAGGCACTCGCTCACATTTCTGAAGCCCAAGACTTCTTGCCTAAGTCTTCCCCTTACCACAAATCCACATCCCAAAAGCCGCTGACCCTGTTCCTTGTAGCACTCGCCGAAGTATGTAGATGTCACACGTTTTCATCCTTCGTATGCCCTCTCCATCCCATCGCACTTCCTGGATGGCTGTAATGTCAGCCTTTAGCCTATCCAGGCTCTCCACTATTCCAGACATTCCACGTGCAGAACCGAAAATCGTTGTCCTTGTTTCGTTTGCTGGGGTGGTCAACATTAAAATCATCCATATCCAAGGCTTGTTGTTGTTTCGGAACCGGTTTGTTTTTACGTGGTAGGGAAGTTACCCCGACGCACAACCCCCGACCTGGGTGACCAGACCCTTATTATAACTCCAAGGGTAGGGAGCCGGATTAATCCGCTCCTTATAGGCCTGAACTACGAGTATGTCATAGTAGCCCATATAAGGTGTTCACCAAGTAGTTCATCCTAACTGGAACTGAAAACGCCACCATTGCTTCCATCTGGGGAGTTCTTCTGCTGCCATCTGGGTAAAAGGAGAGGTGCCTTAGTGGGAACACCTCCCCCCCCCTCTCTCTCGTCTGTTACCCCCAACAACTTTCCACTGGGGTTGAGACCCAATCTGCAGTTGAGGTACTAGGTACCCGATGTTCACCACGGGGAGGTGAGAGTAGGAGTTGGTGGACAGAGGTGGGTTTTGAAAGAAACCTGTGGACGCTTGTGTCCTCTTGGTTGCACGTGTCCACCATTTGAACAACAACCTCTTCTTAATCCTTCTCTATTTTCCTAACGCCGCCGCCGGGACTGTATTTCACATTTTAAGGGCGGTCAAAACCCCTCCATTTTTTAAGGACCTAACGGTCATTTTTAATTCCGCGGAAATGAAATTTTGTTGTACATCATTTCTTGCTACAACCACTATCATTTTAACTTTTGTTATTCAGCTTCCTGTTGAACCAACAAGCCAAACACTATACCAATGTGTACCTACACAGAAAAGTTGACTTAAAGTACCTTAACAAAAATTTGAAAACGAAACTTTCTAAAATCCACCTCTACCCACCACCAACCATAACAGTAACGGTAAAATCCAAATTAAAACAAAATGGACTCCATGAGCTCTACCGTAAGCTGGCTTGCAATGTGGCCGGTTGCGGTGTTATTTGGTCTTCGCAGCTTTCTATAGACTATAGACACTAGCCGGAACTATGCAAGCTGACCGTTTCATTTGCATTTTACCTGGAAGCTTCTTCTCTATAGATCCGTTCCGAGCCGAAAACAAAAAAAAATGCCACATTCAAGTAATCCGTTTACTGTTGCATGTTATAAAACTGTCCATTGTTATAGCTATGGGTATAGATGGGGACATACATATATTTTTATAATTTTTTTTTTGCTATGTCAGAAACCTCCAGTTTGGACGGACTATTACCCTCGTTGCATGGCTACAATGGTTTTGTACCACAATCATCACGTATGCACATGGCCATCAATGCCCACTTTCGTCCACAACAAAATACCGGAACGAAAATATTTTCAAAATTCATTGCACGTTTCATGCGGCGCAGTGCGGTGGTGTGGCATGGAATGGTCTCCAGGATGTGACCATTCCAACAGCGGTAGTGACATACCTATATGCATGTTTGTTTTTTGGTGCTTCATCCTTGGACCGGTGGTGTCTGCACCTACACATAACTAAAGATGTAGTAGTAGCTCTGAAGACAAATTAGAAGTTACAAAAATCTTTGCAATTGTACATTTCTGGAATCCACTATTGCACACATCCTGTTGCCTTATAAAACTCATCTCAAGGTGTACTCCTTTTCACATGCGGTGATAGTTGATGGGTGTATCAATGTCCTTTTGTTCGTTCCGTAAAGACCACGCTAGGACTCGGACAACGGACACATCTCTTTGCATATTGAATGAACATTGTGCTGTGTTTTCGAATCAATTTGTGTCACCTGAACGGAAGCAAAGTTGTTTCTCGAGCTTGTTTTCTCTGGTTGTATGGAAGGTATCTGTTATCCGATTCCGGAAAGACGAAAATCTTTTGTAAAATTAATTTGGGCGTCCATGAAAAAAATAGGGGATAGAAGAATTTTCTCAGGCATTTAGATTGGATTTGCTTGTTTAAGTGTCTATACTCGTACGTATACGTACATCAGGATCAGGATTCGGTGGAAGGTAATCAGCTTAAAAATTCTCTAAACGTGGCAGATTGAATTATATTGTCAAGCTTCTTTGGAAAATTTGTTTTGATGCTTTGAAATTAGTCTCATTGTTGGGATGGCAGGACTTTTTGTGAAGAGTTCTCAATGAAAGTACATTTTTGAGATTGGTTTTCCTAAAAAAGTATCTAGAGAGGACAAAAACAAAAGAAATGATTTTTTTAAAATGTTAGAAAAATAAATCATTTTCATTCACAGAATTTAAAACTTCAATTACATGTTTCGTAAAACAGTTAAGCAAAATTTACTGAAATTGTAAAGTTAGGAAAAATCTTTTTCTTATTAGCTTTCCAGTACTACCCCTTGGCATAATTGTTAGTGCGTTGGACAGTTGGACTTTGATCACTAGCAGCTGACAACTAAAGAAATAACATGTTTGCTTGCACGAAAGTGCGTTCTACTCTTAAAATATTTAAGAACAGTGCGAGCGCGTAGAAAAGTTGAGGAGGATTTGTAATAGGGGGGGGGGGGTGATTATTGAGCCGGTTAAAGCATTGCACATTCATGTAGTATGGTTCAAGAATCTCGAAATTTAACAGTAGGTGCGACGTTGGGCTCAAGGGTAAGCTGATTCGGATTTTCTGAAGTGGGAGTATTACGATTGAATTGTTTAAGGAGAGGAATTCATCTTGATATTTCACTAGAACACTGTTTATAAAAATAACGGTGAGATAATGAAGGAAAACAAAAGATTGTGTGCTCGAAGGAGTCAAATGTTATAGTTCTATCTAGTTCTTTCTAGTATGAATTTATGCAAACAAAGTTGAAAAATCGTTTTTTTATCGAACTAGTTTTTATATAGGGTGTTCGGTAATTCGTGAGCCATACTTTTGGATATGACTCTTGGTCATATTCTAAGAAAAAAATTGTTTTACAGTAAAGTCTGATTTTCAACTTAGACATCACTTTTTGACGATTTAAAAAAAAGGCTAACTTTGGTGTACCCTAACCCATGTTAAGGTCAATTTCTCTGTACTAATGATAGAGACCTACGAGTAGTTTTAAACTATTTCTTAGTAGAAATGCTAACCTTTAAAACTACGTTTAAATTAAACAGGGAAAAAGACTCGATAATCCGGTCCGCAGTAACAAACCTTCTTGACATCCCAAGAGATGGTATGATCAAAAGATATAACTTCGAAAAACATTTCAGAACGGAGTTAAGTTGCAAAAAAGGTTGGCTAGCCGAAACAATAAACTACAGTCCTTAAGAAAATACCATCAAATGATACATTGATGGATCGAGGACGGCTGAAGGGACTGGTGCTGGAGTTTTTGGGCCTAGAACTAAACTCTCTTTACCGATGGGACAGTCCACTAGCATATTCCAGGCAGAAGTAAATGCCATAGGCATATGTCCTGGAAGAAACCTCGATAGGAAATATAAAAACCAAAACATTGCCATCATGTCAGACAGTCAGGCTGCACTAAAAGCACTAAGCTTCTACGCCATAAGCTCCAAACTTGTTTGGGAATGCGTGATGAAGCTTTATAAACTGGGCAAGAATAACACTGTCAAGCTTCATTGGGTGCCAGGCCACGTTGGTGTCCAGGGCAATGAAGTGGCAGACTCCTTAGCAAAAATAGGTGCATCTACACCCCTTACAGGGCCAGAGCCCTACTGCGGAATAGGAGAAAACGTGATCAAAAACAAAATCAAAACAGAAGAGGAGACAAAAAGATCAAAAATCTGAAAAGAACTCCCTAAGCTAAGACAGGCAAAACTCCTAATCGGGGACTACAACCGAAAGCGTTTTCTAACCTGCATTAGCTTAAGTAGGAACAACCTCAGGAAAATCACGGGCCACTGTAGGTTGAGAAGACACCTCAACATCCTTGGCCTGGTGAACAACGCGACTTGCAGATTCTGCAACACTCACGAAGAGACACATGACCACATACTGGGGAAATGTGATGCACTCGTGCATCAAAGGCACAGGTATCTGGGCAAGCACCACATAAAAGACAGTGAATTATCATCCCTTAAAATACTCCAAATACTTCGATTCCTCAGAGGAGCAGATTTGGAGGAAGAACTGTAATAAAGAGCCAACCTCATCCAGTTCTAGATGGGGGACACAATAGATCTTTAGGTCGCAGTGTTTTTATACCCCAATTTATTCATTCATTCATTCATTCGTTTAAATTGAACTGATATGTTTTTAGGGTTGCCAGATATTCAATTTTAAATGGTGATCCATTTTTCTTGCCCGAGCTAAATTTTAACTATAAGGTCAATTTTTTTCAAAAAATGCGTAATAAACATAAAGTTTTCTTATTTTTGCCTGATGAACAAAACAATAATAAAAAAAAATTCATGAATAAGTGCACCCAAAAATCCATACATTTTATGATACTTGGGAAAATCTAAAACATGTAAAAAATCAAATTTTGGGTTATTTAACTTCTTTTATTGCAGCACTTGGCAATTGGAGTGATTTTCCAAGAATTGATAGTCTTTACGTAATTTTTAAGACTGTGCACTCATCAAAAGGGTTAAACGTGTACTTATGCCTACCTGACTTGCTGTCAAAACCCTAATTACCTTACCTCTTCTTAGGAGAGTTAAATTTATTGGTATGAATGTTTAATGGGTGAATTAACTAAATGAGTCGTATAAAAGAATAGACAAACAAATTCATTCATCAGATTATCAAGTTAAGTAACGATTACAGTTAGAGAAGAGCGCTTTTTAAATGCCTTCTTTTACGAGAGAAGAATACGCAGACATTTTATTCGTTTATGGGTTCTGCATTGGAAGTTCAAGTTCCTAACAGACGACTTCGTTCTCGAAATGGTTTTGTTTCGAAGGCTTCGAGAAATTGATCAGTTTCAACTGCAAGACCTAACACGGGAGCCGCAGGCACAACAAAGAGTTTCGCTCGAAGAAAGAATACTGGCAGCTGTTGAAATCGATCCTTCCATCAGCATAAGACACTTGGCTCAACATACATCATCATCATCATCATCGGCTCGAAAACCGGGTTCCGGTCCTGGCCTCTTTCAACAAGTCTCTCCACCTAGCCGACGCCATCCAGTTGCGCACCCCAAGGCTTCGGGCGTCCTGGTCTACGCCATCTCTCCAGCGCAAGCATGGTCTACCACGCTGTCGTCTACCATAGAATGTACCACAAAGAACTTTCCGAGCAGGTTCCTCTTCGCTCATGCGAGCTAGGTGCCCTGTCCACCGGAGTCTACCGAGCTTAATTTTGTGTCACGATATCTGCTTCTAGGTAGATTGCGTACAGTTCATGATTGTAACGTCTCCGGAATCGTCCTTCCTCACATATGGGGCCAACAATTCTCCTTAAGACTTTTCTCTTGAACGCAGCTAAGAGGTCGGAGTGCCTTTTGCTAAGCACCCAAGTCTCGGATCCATATGTGAGTACTGCAGGACCATGGTCCTGTACAGCAGCAGTTTTGAAGTTATGGTGAGATTTCTGGATTTGAAGAGCTTTGACAGACTATAGTAGGCTCTGTTGGATTTGAGAAGCCGCCCGCGTATTTCTTCTTCTATTTTGTTATCGGCTGCTACTATTGACCCAAGGTATTTAAAGGATTGCACCACTTCAAATTCGTGCTCCGCTACCTTGATTGTTTGACCAACTGTTCCTCTCGCCTCTCACCATACACCTGTGCAAGAACTGCTTCCCGATGATCTTGAAAAAAGACTCGAATTTCTTAACTGGTTGCTAGAGAGAAGCTTGGATGACAACCAGTTTATTTAACGAATTATTTGGATAGACGAATCTCAATTCACAAGAGATGGTATTACGAATTTCCATACTCTACATAATGCACTTGAGATTCGAGATATCCACATTCAAGACGGCAAAGATCATGTCAGCACAGATTCAGTGTCAATATGTGGTCATGTGTAATTGGAAATAAATAAATCGGGCCTTTCAAATTACCACCCCTACTTAATTCTACTAAATATCTCGAGTTTTTACAAAATAAGAGCTATTGGACGACGCACGTTCCACTGCTTCAACTAGCTTTATCATATTTCCAATAAAACGGTGCTCCTGTCCAATATGGTCGTGCAGTTAAGGATTGGCTGGATGAAGAATACGGTGATCGATGGACAGGCAGAAATGGACCAATTCACTGGCCTGCAAGATCTCCCGATCTCACGAATTTAACTGAATTATAACAATATATTTTCTAAAAATCACTAAAAGTAAGGCAGGAGTTATCGAGAATAAACATTCAAAATGAAATCCAAGAACGGGCTCTAGCATGCATTCAAAACGCAGAAGGGCATTTTGAGCCCTTATTACGACTGTATTTGAGTGTCCATAAAATAAAAAATTACTTAAAACTACACACATTATTACCTGTTTTAGATTTTCCCAAGTATCATAAAATCTATGGGTTTTTGGGTGAACTTATTAATGAGTTTTTTTATTATTATTTTGTTCATCAGATAAAAATAATAAAACTTTATGTTTACTACGCATTTTTCTGAAAAAAATTGACCTCAAAGTCAAAATTTTGCTCCCGCAAGAAAAATTGAACACCATTTAAAATTGAATATATGGTAACCCTAAAAACAAATCAGCTAAATTTAAACGTAGTTTTAAAGGATAGTATTTTTACTAATAAAAAAGTCCAAAATGAGGTCCCTATCATTGGTAAATAGAACTTAACATGGGTCAGGCTACAACAAAGTCGAAAAATGATGTCAAAGTTGAAAATTAGACTTTACTGTAGAACAATTTTTATCTTAGAATGTGACCAAGAATCGCATCCTAAAGTATGTCAGACGAATTACCGGACACACTGTATAAGAAATTTCTTTAAAATTTTCCAAGAAAAAAATTTCGGGATGCTAATTTTAAGTATTTAGTAATACACATTTTAGGAAATAATTTCAAAAAAATAATCGTTCATACTTTTTAAAAATATTAATTTTTCAAAAAAAAAATTGTATTTTTTTTTTTTTAAAAAACCCAAAATTTTTCGAATACTTTTTTGTAAAATATTGGGGCCTTTCGTGAATAAAATTTCCCTGGGAATAGTCCCCAACTTTCAAAATCGTCATCTCGAATAATGTCGAAAGTTTCCCTTGGAATTTATTGATATTGGGAATAAAGTTTCATAGTGACTTTGGTCTCATTTTAAAAGGCCAGTCACCAGCTTACAATGAACAGTGCAGAAGTATTGACCTTTCCAATTTTCGAAGATGGGGAAAATTCCGAGGGAAATTTTGTTCACGATAGCTCCTATTATTTTAAATTTAAAGGAGCTTGTGTACAAAAATTTCGGCCAAAATCTTTAGAGCAGTAAAGGAGAAAGTGAAAAATCAAGAAAGCAATTCTATGACAGGTACCGTTAAAAACATGTTTTCCCAACATTTTAATTGAACAAAAAGGAAGTACATGCCCATTATAGCACACATAATTTTTATTAAAACCGTTAGAGCCGTTTTCGACATAAATAAGGGGGGTACCGTTAGTTTTGGAGATAAACAAAAAGATTCAATGTCTCCTCTAGGGAATCACCGAAGTCCCTAAAGTACCAAGTTTGAATAAAATATCTCCAGTATCTTAGGCTGTGCTGTAGGTCGAGGTAAAGACATACAGCCATACAGAAACAAAGACGGAATTGCCGACTCACTTTTTTCGTGTTTCGTAATGTCAACTTTGACAAAATCTCGAGTTCGTTTCAAATGAAGAACTTGCTCTAAAGTACTTACAAGTATATCGCAAGTAAAAATCATTACAAGCACGATACATTTGAATCTTGTTACCTTAGATCAATGTAGATCTGTTGTGATACCCTAGTGATTGTGACTTTCGTGTATTGAAACCTATGATAATCCTATGTCATTTAAGTCCGTTAGGGGTGTTGAGGATTTTTAGCAAGCTATAGCCTGAAATGTCGGAGCGTACTTCTAAGACAATAAAAAATGTCTGTCTTCACCTTTTATAAGAGCGTGATCCTTTTCTTCACCCCAAAATCATCTCTCCCCCAAACCCGTAGGAGAATGTGGGTTCTTGCAACGTCTCGTAGATGAGTTTGATAAGTTGGAGGGACTGTTCCTTTCCTCAAGAGGATTTTACTAATCTTAGGGAGAGGTGGCCCCATAAAGTCAGTGACGTTCGTATTTACCGCAGGAGTGGCAATCGCTGATGCATAGGCGAGGTGCCCATTCTCCGTTCTTCGCTTCTCTTACAAGAAACACGTGCATCGTACAATACTTTTCGTTCGTTCTATCATTGTCGCCCGGAATCCTATTTATATCTTTTGACTGTGATTGGAGGCGATTTCTAATCTCGTGGTTGGCTGGTTGATAGATCTTAGGAATTTTCAAGCCATTTGGCAACGAAAAGAACCTTTAAATTCTGGGTATAGCTTTTAAATATCTCCGATAGCCACTTGATAAAAAGTTTTAAAAGTCCATTTTATATCTCAGCGACCAAACTGGGCATCACAACAATTTTACTGATTTTTGACAGATTAGTTAGAGCAAAAATAGATAAGTACAGTTGGAAATGTTAGGTTATTTTTTTTAATTAGTTTAACGCTACTTTTGTATTTGTATTTAAATAGTTCATTCGTAAAAATCGATGGGAATTTCTCTGGATCAATATGCCTGAAATTTCTGGTCTCTCAAAAACGATTATAACAGAATCCTACTCTTCAAAATGTGATATGCTGTAAGTCTTACGGCAAAAACTACACCAACGAATCTAACACCCAAGACTTGCACAATTATTTTAATGCAACATGTTCCCTCCATCATCGAAAAGAATTCATAATAAATTTATTGCAAATTGATTTAAAACTCAAATAAAATTTTCCACTCAACTTGCCAATGGAAATTATCCAAACTACTTGACAGCCAAATTATAAGGGTGCTTGGTCGACAAAAATAAACTTTAAGAATCGTTTCAATCTTCCAGCATTTGGTTACGGTCCATGCATAACGACTAAAGTTTCCCTTGGATCTCCCTATCGACAGAAAAAAAAGAAGCTGCTTTTCTTTGTCCTTTTTTTCTGCTTGCAATTCAATTATTACCAACATCAGCAGTTGCCCTTGCGATAAATGAGACGATTCCCAAACTATATAGCAGGAAAAACGAAACCATATTCATCTGTTTTCCTTTTTGAGGTTAGGTTGGCTTGGTTCTTTTGTTTTCTCCTGCCATCGCATCACAACCCGGGAAACTTTGGCATTGTTTTGCTCAAAAACACATTTTTTGAAGGATAACAATGGAACAGCTCCATCTCTATCTCCACCCTCAACTTGATGACCAAAAATTAATGTGTTACCATGAGTAAACTTTCGAACTTCAAATGAATAATTATAGAACATAGGTATTTTTTTGTTGTTGCTTTTTGGTAAGTTTTCGATGGCAGGGATATTTACAAAACGCTCTCGCTTGGTTACCGCAAATTCAAGTTGAGAGAAGTCCTTAATTTCGTTATCACACGATGAGATTAATAATCCGCTCGTAGAGTATGTCCTTCGTTCTCCTTAACCCATTTACAGAAGCAGTTGAAGCAGAAGCTTCTCTTAGATGGAACTTGTTCGATAAAAATCATTTGAACTTCGAACTTTGGGTCACAATCAGATTCAGCGGGACATTTTGCAGATGCATTTCCGTTGTTTATTCTGTATCAAGATAACAATAATTCCAGTTTTGCCAAATAAGTTTTGCCTTAAAGTATATTTCTCTTGGGACTTGGAACTTAAATAATTAAGTTAAGCCAAATAGAAGAGGGAAAGCGTAAAGTTTTGAATTTTTAAATTGTTTTAAGTTTTGCAGAGGAAAAGCGGGAAGGACGCCATCCAGCAGTTATCTCCAGACGGAGATGGTGGTATTTTATATTCAAGGGTTTCCCAATTCACAATAAAATTGTTTTGGATAGTTCGTTTCACAAGTTGGTGGAGTCAATTTTATGTTTGCTTATTTACTTAGGAAGGTATATTTTTTTATGAAAAACATTATTTTTGGATTAATCGTCTTATTTTATCAAGAACTTGGATATAACAAGAATAAAGGAGCTACGAGCGTTTTCAAGCTTGAGTTTGAAACTATCCATAAAAGCTAAAGAAATTATTTTTTGCGCAACAAATTCCTAAAAGGCTTTAAAAGAAGTAATACAAATCTTTTAGATTCTAGATTTTAGATTTTATTTGCTTACTTTCAGACGAACTCAGTACAAACTCGTGTTAGATATCCAATTGAAATAAAAATTTAGAAAATTAATTTTCGTGCAACAAATTAACATTTAAAAAGGTAAAAATTCAAATAGCAAAATTATTTGATTCAATATAAGGGGCTTGATTGTAAAGTTTATATAAAACGAACAGTAGCAAGAGGAGTGTCGAAATCATCGTCGCGCTTTGTTGACATTCGAATTAAGGAAAAATTAAATCAATTTTTACAGACACCCAAGAGTTGTTAGTTGACACAGTTCGGAATTTCCGAACTTTGACAAGTGATTGCGGCTATATTGTTGAAGCTTAATTCGTGCATTTTTCAGTTTTTCTTGCCAAATCATGGCGAGCTTGCAAATGATTAAATTATTTTGACGCGCTTTGCCCGTTTTACGGCTATCATAATCGAGGCCCATTTCTGCATGAATTGGTTCATCAACAAGCAAAATAGTCGAAATTGGTATGATCCACAAGACATCCACCAAATTGGCTCATGTGGAGGCGATGTAAATTGGCCACTATGATCGTGTGATTGTTTTTAAGTACATATATGTCAATATACTTCTAATAATGAATACCAATGGTCAACTTCAGCCTCATTTACACGCAAGGATAGAAAATTGAACATATCTGATGCATGCCACCCAGGGAAGCCACGGCAAAAATTTTAATGATGTTATATTCCATACATAATGGCATACATGGGACTCCTTAATAAATAAAATATAAATGTATAACACTTACGGTTAATGGGAACCAATAAGGCTTGATGGAAAAATATTGATCGGCCTGCTTGCTGCTCTCAGATGAGATGGTGAGTAGGTAATTGGGTGTTCTTAATGTGATGTTCAGCGAAATTGTGTCTTGCTGCTTTATGATCTGCATTTAAAGGCGGTTTCTTGAGTATTTTTTTGTACATATAAGTTTGGTCTTTATTTGGGAAAAAAAACAGCTGAGTTGCGCTTACTTCATGGGTTATCAGTCACATCTGGCGATCTGTAAGTTAAAGAAAATATGGAACTGTATTTGATCTGCCAATATTCTTTACAATTTCACGGTTAGAGATGCCATATATTTTGAATGCAGCAATGATTGCCCTTTCTCTTCTATTCAAAATTCTTTCAAGTGACAATATTGAATTCTACAGTTAAATTTGTCTAAAATAATAAAAAAATCTAGATAATATCTCCCGTAAGAATCCTCCCTTCATTCAACCACCTGAGTAAGGAGTTACTAAATCTTACAGCAACCTCGTCAGCTCTACTTAGTTATAAACCTATTATATTACCAATTCTTTCAACTACTTTGATACTACTCGTAAATAAATAAATTGGAGTCCATAACGGCTCGTCCTAAACCTAGTGAGTTAGAATTCTCAACAATTCCTGTGTGTGTGTAACCAGGGATGTAGGGGACCTACAATTTTCTGCCGATTCCGAGCGGCTAATAAGCAGCACTTCTCATGACAAGAAATACTCTTAGAGGATTTGTCAATTTCCCCAAGAGGCTCTTGCAGCGGCTGAAAATCGCACCGAAGAGCTTCTGCACGACAGTCCAACACACTTACCATTCGATTACTACTGCCCTTACTGCGAGTTGCGTTTGTCAATCGATAATAGACGTTTATAGAAATTATCGAAAATCACTAAGGCCGTATATGAAAAAATCAAATCAACGTCAATTTGTTCGTCAAATGAACCTAATTTTTTGGATGCAATCGTTCTGCTTGAACAATAATTTGTGTGATCAACATCTGTCAATTTTCTTGCAAACGCAATAGCATTTGGAGCTTACAATCACGCTCTTTGGCTTATCGATGTTTTTGTCATCAACTCGATTTTATTGCTGCAGAGCAGAAAAATATGTTATCGAAAATATTGCTTTTTGTTTTCGAACAGTTGATTTTTGCAGTTTGATTTAAAGAACATATTGCAATTGCGTTCTTGTCGCAAATGAAGTTTTCGAAAACGGCCCAATTTCGGAATTGTGAATGAAATTTTTTGTTTTGGCATTCGTTATTGGTCACCTGCATTTCTTTGTCGACTGCCTGTGTAACACGTGAGTACAAAAACAAACTTCCGCAGAAATATATAATATACAGGGTGATTTGCATAAGGTGTGACAAAAAGCTAGGGCGTGTAGGTTGGACTTAGGCATGAAAAAAATCGTATGGGAGGGAGGGGTCTATTTCCCCCCGTTTAGGCGGGAGGGGCAATTTAAAAAAAAATTACTTAAAACAGAAAAAAAAATATTAAAAAATAACGGTGATACCTACAGAAAAGCCAGAAATACATTCTTTAATTTATTTTTTAAATAAAGTTGTTCGAGTGAATAGTTTTTGAAAAAATAATTTTCAAAATCAAAATTTTGAAAAAAAAAAAAATTAAAATTTTGTTTTTAAACAATTTTTTTTCAAAATTTTACGTAATTAAGTATTATTTTTTTATTCAATATTCAATGCTCTTATTAATTTTTGATCAAACACAAAAAACCGGATGTCAAAGTGTATTGTAGTTTTTGAGAAAATCAAAAATAACAAAAACTTCTTTTGTTCTAAGAAAAGCCTTTTATTTTAGTTTTTACGTTTTTGGATTCTTAGGTGAATTTACGATTGAAAGGATTAACTTTCTTTTTACTATTTTTTTAATTATCGGTCTTATAAGCATACAATAATGTGACAAAGTACTGGATTAATCATATTTCACACATTTTTTCATTGAGAATACCTGCGTGAGAGCATTGGTTTAAAATTGACCCCCCATTTTTTTATTATACGGTGGGGTCGGCTTGGCGACGCGACCTGTTTTGTTGTACAAATTGTTTCTAATTTGAATGTCAAGTCGTCAACATATCACGATGTCAAATTACTCATGGCTCATGGTCGAAGTCGTGAAGCGCAAAGACTCTACGCTGAAATGTATCCCAATAGGAGGTGTCCCAGTCATACGATATTTTCAAGAATCCATCAACGTCTTCGAGAACACGGAGTACTGGAGCACCGAGGGAGAGAAAGTTCATCTTCTGCATCATAGTCCAGTCAAAGCGTCATTTGACCTTGCGCGCAGAGGCATGGTCAATTTTTTTTTCATGGATCGATAGGTGCTTATGAGAAAAGCTTAAAACCAAATTTGCACCACATGACAACTTTTTTTACCAAAGTTATTGGTAAAAATGTGTTTTATGTCATTTTTTGGTCATTTGCGAATATCTCGGCTCCACTATCTCGTCCAAACAAAAATTAAACATGTATTTATTCCTAATAACATTATCTATTATTTTATAAAAAAAACATTTGTTTAAACAAATGAAAAAAAAAGTTATAGTAAGTTAAACAAATTTTTTGTTGTTTAAAAATCACTTTTTCGTGATTATTAAGAAAAAAGCTCATTTATGGATGAAATTTTTATATTTTATTATTAAAGTTCTTGTAATTCCCTACAATTTAAAAAAAAAATCAACATTCTACGATGAACGAAAGCCGAGTAATAAATTATTGAACATAGGTAAGTCAGCGCACCCACGCATTTTATGATTTTATGTTTTAATTAATATCTCAGCCCCAGTATGTCGCAAAGTGAAAATAAAAAACTGTATTGCTAATAACAATATTTTCTATCAACTTGCATTTAATTTAATATGTTTGAGCAAAAATATAAAAAGTTACCGTTGGTTTCAACGTTTTTTTTCTTGTTTTTAATACCTTTTTTTCATAGTTATTGAGAAAAAAACTGTATTTCACGGTAAATACTTACAATTTAGTATTTTAACCTTGTAGCTTGTAATTTTGGTGTCGCCAGCAACAAGACATATTGGTATCCTTCAAACACTCCACACATACTTACACATATTTGTTGCTTCTTGTTGCTGGCGACACCAAAATTACAAGCTACAAGGTTAAAATACTAAATTGTAAGCTTTCCTAAGTTTTTAAATCATGAATATCTTGGCTCCCGTTTGTCGTAATGGACTAATTTTTTTTTTAATTTGAAGAAAATTAGCAGGACTATAAAACAAAAATCCAAAACTGAAAAGTATTTACCGTGAAATACAGTTTTTTTCTCAATAACTATGAAAAAAGGTATTAAAAACAAGAAAAAAAAAACGATAAAACCAACGGTAACTTTTTATATTTTTGCTCAAACATATTAAATTAAATGCAAGTTGATAGAAAATATTGTTATTAGTAATACAGGTTTTTATTTTCACTCTGCGACATACTGGGGCTGAGATATTAATTAAAACATAAAATCATAAAATGCGTGGGTGCGCTGACTTACCTATGTTCAATAATTTATTACTCGGCTTTCGTTCATTGTAGAGTGTTGAATTTTTTTTAAATTGTAGGGAATTACAAGAACTTTAATAATAAAATATAAAAATTTCATCCATAAATGAGCTTTTTTCTTAATAATCACGAAAAAGTGATTTTTAAACAACAAGAAATTTGTTTAACTTACTATAACTTTTGTTTTCATTTGTTTAAACAAATGTTTTTTTTATAAAATAATAGATAATGTTATTAGGAATAAATGCATGTTTAATTTTTGTTTGTACAAGATAGTGGAGCCGAGATATTCGCAAATGACCAAAAAATGACACAAAACACATTTTTACCAATAACTTTGGTAAAAAAAGTTGTCATGTGGTGCAAATTTGGTTTTAAGCTTTTCTCATAAGCACCTATCGATCCATGAAAAAAAAATTGACCATGCCTCTGCGCGCAAGGTCAGGCCCTTTTTCATGACGCTTTGACTGGACTATCAGTACACATACAGGAAAGAATTTTGGATATGGCCCGACGTAATCCCTCCCTTAGCACAAGGAGAATAGCTACTATGCTTCAGTTGCCCCAAACTAGAGTATGGGCAGTGCTTCATACCGAGCATTTACACCCGTACCACACTACACAAGTTACTGAGAGCTGCATTTTGTCGAACATTATTGCTAAGAGATGAAACTGAACATAATTACTTTGGAAAGATATTCTGGACGGATGAAGCTCAGTTTACCAGAGATGGAGTAACAAATTTCCACAATTTACATCACTGGAGTAACAGCAATCCGCATAACAAGAAACGAACCAAATCTAAACACCGCTTTAGCTGTAATGTTTGGCTTTGTATTGTTGGACGAACAGTTATTGGACCACGGTTTCTGAATTCAGTCATAAATGGAGAATCCTATCTGCAGTTACTACGAGACCTTCTGCCCGATTTGAATGACAACGTTCCCTTGGCCATAGCAGACAATTTAATCTACCAGCAAGAGTTCCAGCACACTACAGCCGCACTGTAAGGAACTGGCTTGATGAACATTTTAGTGACCGGTGGATTGGAAGAGGAGGTCCAATAGAATGGTTTCAAGATTCAGGAACTTTTTTGTTCTTATTTCGCAATTGGATTTTTCTGTCACTAGTTAGGGCGTGTAGAGTTGCATTATTTAAAAAACATTCGCAGGTCAATATTAATCCAATGCTCTCACGCTCTTTGGTATGGTTAATCCAGTACTTTGTCACATTATTGTATGCTTATAAGACGATTATTAAAAAAATAGTGAAAAGAAAGTTAATCCTTTCAATCGTAAATTCACCTAAGAATCCAAAAACGTAAAAACTAAAATAAAAGGCTTTTCTTAGAACAAAAGTAGTTTTTGTTATTTTTGATTTTCTCAAAAACTACAAAACATTTTGAGATCCGGTTTTTTGTGTTTGATCAAAAATTAATAAGAGCATTGAATATTGAATAAAAAAAATAATACTTAATTACGTAAAATTTTGAAAAAGAAATAGTTTAAAAAAAATTTTCATTTTTTTTTTTTCAAAATTTTGATTTTGAAAATTAATTTTTCAAAAACTATTCACTCGAACAACTTTATTTAAAAAAAAAAATAAAGAATGTATTTCTGGCTTTTCAAAATGCTATAGCACTACTCTGTTGGTATCACCTTTATTTTTTAATATTTTTTTTCTGTTTTAAGTAATTTTTTTCTTAAATTGGCCCTCCCGCCTAAACGGGCGGAAATAGACCCCCCCCTCCCGTACGATTTTTTTCTTGTCTAAGTCCAACCTACACGCCCTAGCTTTTTGTCACACCTTATGCAAATCACCCTGTATAATAGTAAGAAATCAAAAACAATTGAAAAAGCTAATATTTTTGATGAATCCTTGCATCGCCAAGGGAATTTGCGGTAAATCGATCGTAAGCCAATGATCTAAAAATTTTAGATTAAAGCTGGATTCTCTTGGACCAGGTTTATGTATTTGCGATATACGAATTAAGATAATCTAAGTCTCCAAGATTCAAAAAGCATTAAATTGTATATAATGATTGTTTTAAGGTTGATCTTAAATGCAGTATTAAAAAAATATCAGAAAATAGCTTTGAAATCGAGGCAAAAAATCACCGATTTTCATGTTTATTTTCATTAACTGACGAGATAAAAAGATTTCCATAGAAATAACCAAATGTTATTTCTATTCCTTGCTAAAACACTAATGCTGGATTCGTTTATATTAATTTGAGACTTGTGACATTATTAAATTTTTTTCAAGTTTAGTTAAGCTGTTTTTTGTGACAGAAAATTGTGAAAATTTGTAAGACATTTCAGGTTATATTGTAAGACAACCATATTGGAAATCATGACAGGAATTTATTTTTGAGTATGAGCATGACATTAAAATTTGATTTTATTAATATTTTTACCATTATGACAGACATTTTGTCAGTAGTCTAAATCCAACACAAACCATATCTTTACTTTCAAAGTGAATTAATGATTTTGAATTTTTTTTTTCAAACATTATATAAAAAGAATTTAAAACTCAAGTGAAGTTTTTAAGGATTTTATTTTTAATCTACATAGTATAACAGTCAATTTCAATTATATTTTGACTTGACTTAAGATAATGTATAGTTTTCCAACACATCCTTAAGCTTTCTTAAAAGTGGATTGTTTATTTGTAAGGACATATCAACTTTCGTCTTCGTTTCATTTCATATCTGTTCATTAAAATTTGTGTTTTTTTTTCTAAGAAATTAAGTAGATATTTATTTTACATCTTTCCGAATATGAAGCTCATACCAACTTTTAAATTTAAAATAAAAGTTTGCATGAAATCAATAAAGCCTTTTATTTCGGACTTCCATTGTTGCGCTGGGTATAGACTAACAATAAAATACGCCCCTATTGTAAGCAAATAGAATTATGTAAATTTAATTTAGTAATAAGTTATTTTTGAGTAAAATTGTATATATAAAACAAATTGAAACATAAAAATTCCTTATCAATTAATATCAAAATATAGGTTTTATTCACAATAATCACGTCCATTATTCACAGTGTTGAAAGAGGCATAAATTTATCGAATCGTTCGACTTTTTTTGGATCGAAGATGAACGACACTCTCAATATGGGCCTCAGTTTAAAATCTTACTAACGGTAAAAGTTCATCTGGAACAGAAGCAGATCTTTCAAAGCGTCCAAGTAAACTCTTCACTGGTTCTTGCATCTCATATTAATACATTTAGTCCACTATGTTCTTAATCGGAATGGAAACATTTTCTTAAAAAGTTTACCAGGGTTAATAATACAGAATACTTTCTGAAAAACTTTTCGCGCAAATCAGTGCTAAAATGATATGATAATTCGATAACTCTTGGGGAATGACCAACAAAGAAAAATGAGAAAAAGACGAAGTGCCCCATTAAACCAGTAATCACCAAATATCAAGGACATACCAGAAATCCAGCACACATCTGCCTGATTCTAATTGGAGGGTTCAAAAATGAGTATTTTACCTTATCTCTCCCAATGAAGTTTTAAGAATAATGTGAGTAAACAACCTAATTAATCTAAAAACTTCCAATGATTTTCGTAAGGCACCCATTTGAAAACAGACCCTTTAAAGTCTGACCGGTCCAGCAAGCAATCAGCCACCACCCGTTCGTCAAAGGAACGCCAAATCGACCAAGAATATCGCTTTTGTCTCTGAAGGTGTATACGAGAAGCCCAGACAGTTGATTCCTTGTCTGGCACAGACTCCAACTTGTCAAATTTTGCGTTTGAACTTGGGACTGCACTCTTATAAATTCAAAGTTATTGATCATGACAATGAGACAATGAATGAGCTTAGGAGCGTTTGGAAGAGGAGCCCAATTTTGGTCGAAAAATCATTTCTCTATTAACCCCACTAACCCACTCGGGGTTCAGCAAGTTGCAAAAGTTTGGTGCGGATTTTCGCACTGGCGTCGTCTTTTGTCCTAATTTCTTTGTAAACGTCATTTGGTACATCGCCGTCAATAGCGAGTGCTACAGATCAATGATAACCAAGTTATTTTGGCCAAAATTGAAACTATATCTACGTGGACGACATTTCATTCTAACCGGGTGATGCTACCAGCCGTGATAGTGAACGAATGCCACGAAGGACATACTGCAGGTAGTACGCTTTGGCAAAATGGTTAGTGCGTTGGACTATCATGCAGAGGGTCTTGGGTTCGATTCTCAGCAGCTGCCAAAAAGTTTTTCAGGGGTGTACTTCTACTTTCGAGGAATTGAAAAATCCTCCAGGAGTATCTCTTGTCATGAGAAGTGCGGCAGAAAATTGTAGGTCGCCTCCATTTCTGGTAACAGGCACACAGGAACGGTTGAGAGTTGTAAGTCATTAGGCTTAGGCTCTCTATGAGCCTCCATGGTCTCTATTTTTTTTTTTTTGTTTATTTTATTTCTTATCTATCGGAAACGTGACGTGAATTGGGCACCAAGAACGTGAGATTGAAACTTTTTTAGTCGAGTTTTCTGAAGTAGCATCTTTATAGCAATAAGACGCAGTTCTCTCAAACTCAACATTACAATGGCTCAAATTCGGCCGGATCTATTCGGCAGAGCCATTGCAAATTGGGCCTTTCGAAAAAAAACAGCTTGTTGTATTCCATTTCAACATTGACCCGCCCTTATTTGAAAACTCTTTAGTTCCATCCTGTTCTAGCGCTTTCGAATGATTTTGTCTTACTGCAAGACTTTGCTGCATCTTCTATTTGTTGAAGACAAAATTAAACAATTATTTTTAATTAGCAACAAAAATAAAACAATACAAACAACAAAAACTTTTGTATTGGCTTAAAAATAATTTCACAATAAGTTGTCCTTCTGTATCCGTACATACTTTAGTCTTTCGCTGAAGTTTATTTCTTGAAATGTTGTTCCAAGAATAGTGACACTGTTCTATAAGTAGCTGCCGCAAAAATATATACACTTTTTGTCACAGGACTATTTTTGCCATTCGTCAAGATGCTTGCATCTCAATCTAATGCTGCAGCATAATGCAGGCGTCTCAAAAACTGCCACAAGAACTACAAAATACAAAACGGTCTAAGAGGAATTTTCAAATAGTTTTTAATTAATTTACACTTTGCGTCTAACTTCTGGGCATAAACTATTTGTTAAAAAGCATTTCAGCTTCAGCAATGCGATGCTAATATTTTTACGAAAAAAACAATTTTGCTGGTTGCAGCAAATGACATTCGAGAAGCATCAAAGAATCGGCGGCGGCGGCCGGTTGCAGGTATCTCAGAGGAGATGTGGGGTAAGCTGTTGTCAGAGGAAACCATCTATCTTAACCCAGGAGTGGAACAATCGAGGCAAATATGCGTGGAAACAACAAACAACAAAGGAGCGCAAACAATATTCTCTAGCGATAAATTAATTATATTTTGTGAAGCGTTTCGTGTTGCATCAGCATTCGCAATGGCTCGCTTTTGCTGGTCGAGAATTTTCAAGAATAACCTATTCTAATTGAAATATTAAGACCGAACGAATGCAACAAGGAAGATAAATAATTCTTCGCCGGCTGGCAAAGTGTCATGATTTGTGTGACAAGTTGGAAATCTAGACGCCACCTGCTGAAGAAATATGCTGCTCAAGTTGAGATAATAATGATAATGATTTCGAAGGAAAAATAGAGCAAGGAGGTCTAGTTTGCTGCAACTTTCGTTTGTTGTTTCAAATGGTAGGCCAAGAAATTAATTTAAATAAGTCTAGTAAGATGACAAGGGCTTTAACTGTTAAAATTTAATTTAAAACTTCGATGGGGTTTTTTGATTCGATTTTTATAAAATTTCTAATCAGTAACATGAAACATGGTAGGCACTAGGCACAATGGTAGGTTATGAATTACTAGCCAGGAAAGGCGAATCTACATAAATAAGATTTTGAGCAGGCAACTAGTCATTATTAATATTTAATTTTAGGGAAAGATGCTTCGGATTGATTTCCAGAAAAAGAAAATTCTAAAGCTATCAATAAGATACATTCACCCATTTTACAATAAATGCTAAGTCATTTTGTATAAAATCCAATCTTCATTTCAGAAGCATTGATGGAATGGTGAAGTATAGATTTTGGAGTGGTAATATATTCTAAAGGGTCATAATACCTTATCAGGGATTTGTATTATAACGAAAGGAAAACAAATTTATATTTTCTCAACCTTAATATATGAAACTTGTTTGAACTTTGGATAATATTTACAGTTCAGGATGCGATAAGTCTTCTACCAAGCTCCAAATAAATTCAATGTTTATTTATTTCTAAATTTACTTACAGCCTTTATACTTTCTTCAATTGCTTCTTATTATTTACTTAACAAGGTATAATTAAGGGTTTAATGTTCAATCATGCCTGCAGCAAGAGACCGGAGGAAAAATCGGGGCTTCAATCGTGTTCTGTGGTACAGTCTTGTGCAAATTAATTGGGACAAACAAATTTTCAAATGAATTTGGTAGTACGCTTTGATTTTTGCGTTAACTTTTTGAATATTTTGGTAAGTGCTCCATGAATTAGTTTTATTTAAATATTTCTGATGAATTTTTGAAGGTATCTCGTATTTTGTCTAAAGGTTTTGAAAAGAATGGCATTATTTTTGAAATCATGTTACTAGGTACTCTGTATATCAAAATTTCGGCTTCAAGAAAAATATGGATATCTCGGTGGAAAGCAGAGCAAAAGTCATCGCTTTACATGAACATACAGGAAAAACCATTAGGGAGATATCGATTGCTGTAGGTGTAGCAAAATCAAGCGTCCGTAGGATAATTGCATTGCACAAGGCAACAGGATCAGTTGAAACACGGATAAAAGGCAAATGTGGTCGAAAACGGAAAGCAACGGCCAATGACGAGAAAATGTTGGTCCGAAACAATGTCATAAATCCTGGAAAGACAAGTGGTGAGCTTTAAAGGGTCTTGGAGACAGCTGGAGTACATGTGGATTCATCAACAGTTCGAAGGCGTCTTCTAGAAGTGGGCCGAAAGGCTCGAAGACCATTAAGGAAACAGCTTTTGACAGACGCTACGCTCAAAAAAAGATTAAGATGGGCCAAAATACATAAGGATTGGACTGCAGAAGACTTGGAAAAAGTAATTTTCTCGGACGAGAGCCATTTTGAGGTCCAAGGATACAGGGTAAGTGTCGTGAAGAAAAGTGACAAAGAAAAACTCCGACCTGGACATATCGTCCAAGCCCCTAAACACCCGCCAAAAGTTATGTTTTGGGGTTGTTTCACGTCTGAGGGTCCTGGAAGCTTGAAGCCCATCGAAGGCATGATGAACAGCGCCAAGTATGCGGATGTCCGAACGCATATGCTCCTTCCTGCTATCCAAAGACGAACTTCGATGCAGGAAACCAATTTTCAGCAAGATCTTGCTCCGTGTCACACGTCCAAAAAAAATGAAGCAATTCTTCGCAGAGAAAAATATTAAGGTGCTGGAGTTGCCTGGCAACTCACCTGCTCTCAATCTGATTGAGAATCTATGGACTATTATAAAAGCGAGGCTCAGGAAAAAAGACTGTACGACTAAAATCAAACTAATTTCAGCAATTATTGAGGTATGGTTCCACGACCAACAAATGAAAGATATATGCGAGAAATTAATTGCATCAATGCCGAAGAGTCTTCGACTAACTTCTCTCTGAGTCGGTTGTAGATTAATTCCTAAAATGTCTAAGATTTGTGCAAATTGCAATCTACCCATTAAACGTTCTCAAAGTTCTGAATCCGTCGAGTGTGGTTTTTACTGCGGTCGTCATTTTCACAAAAATTGTGTTCAATTATCGGACGATAACTCTAAATCTTTAATTAATCCAAATATATTCTGGAAATGTAACTCTTGTGTGAACATTAACCTTTCCACTTTCTTCCTTAATTTTCATGAGCTCTCCCAAAGTGTGAGTGAGATAAAAAATGATCTAAGTGCTCTCAAATCGGTACTTACCATTAACTCTCCTAAACGAAAAACTGCAAAAAAAAATTCTAAAATCACTGAGAAAGAAACTGAATCCCCTTCCCCCTACGTGAGTCACCATCACGATTCCCAAAAGGCTGATCTGCCATCATCCGCCCCCAGCCTGCCTATGGTAGTGGAAAATGTGCAAAACCCACCAAAGGTATCATCTGCCTCATCTCAATTTAATTCTGAACCGCAAAATCCAACTAATTCCGACCCTCAATTCCCTGTTCTAAATAAAAACAACTGTGAATGGAAAACAGTGCATTCGAATAAAAAGTCAACAAAGCCAATTTATACAAAAAAATAATTGGCACTGACACTTCAACCTCTCTCTGTGCTTTACCCAATTATAAATGGCTTCACTTATCTAAATTCAACAAAGACACAAAATCTGAAGATATTATTAGCCACATATCAAAAAAAACTGATATTCCATCAAATCAATTTAAATGCTATCCGTTAATTAAAAAAGAAACTGATTTATCAAAACTCAAATTCTTAACATTTAAATTGAGTGTTCCTTCATCCAAATATTCGATTATCATGGATTCCTCTATCTGGCCATGCTTTGTCCAAATAAAAAAATTTGTCTCGCGAGAAAACAATAATGAAATAACTAAACCCTCATCTCAGCCTACGGGAACTTCTTCGTCATCATCATTTTCACAGTCAACATTGCCGTCGTCGTCGCCACCATCGTCATCATCACCTCCACCATCACCATCACCACCACCACCACCGCCCCCTCCATCAACTCAACAGCCTCTACAACAGCCGCCACTCAATGTCAATTGACAATCAAAATCTACAACATCTTCTAAACTAAATTGCTCTCCTTCGCACTCTTATCAGCATTCCGGTAATCACAATCAGCTGTTCGGCTATTACCAAAACGTTGGAGGAATGCGCACAAAAATTCAACAAATGTTCTTGTCTCTGTCATCTATTCAGTATGATTTCGTTGCACTAACCGAAACTTGGTTATCCATTGACCATCTTAATGCTGAAATCTGCAACAACAATCATTATGCTCTTTTTCGTAAAGATCGTTGTTCTCAGACAACTGGTTTGGAAAGAGGGGGAGGTGTGCTACTTGCTGTTTGCTCTACACATGTTTGCATTGAAATGAGTTTGCCTTCTTCTGCTTCTTCTTGTCCGTACGACATTGACCAAATTATAGTTAAAATCATCTTTGAAAATAAATACGTATTATTTGTTGTTGTAAGTTATATTCCACCCAGAAGCTCACTTGACTTGTATAAAATTCATGTAAACAATTGCAATTTCTATTTATCAAAACTAAAAAATAATGAACATATAATTATTCTTGGAGATTTTAATCTTACAAATGTTGAATGGGTTTTTGATCCCGAAGAGCTACAACTGTTTTCATTTAATGTTAATACAGATTTTGAATGTGAATTAATCGATTCTTTTGCAAGTTATGACTTGATTCAACTTAATTGTTACAAAAATAATTTAAATCGTATTCTGGATCTTGTTTTTGTCGATAGAGAATTAAATATATCAGTTGATGAATCACTTAATCCTATTTTTCCTAACTCTGTTCACCATTTGGCTCTTAATGTTAATTTTTCATTCTATGACTATTTCAAAAGTACAAATTGTTGTAAATTTAAGTTTAATTACGCTAGAGCTAATTACTCAGACATTGCGAGTTATTTGTCGGGTATACCGTGGCACTTAAATTATAGTTCTATGAACTTAATTCAATTTTATAATTTTTTCATTGATAATCTGAAAGCGGCAATTGATATGAATGTACCAAAGGTAAACATTAATAAAAACTCAAAGCCTCCTTGGTTTAATAAAAGACTTTCTAACTTAAGTAATAGAAAAAACAAAGCTTACAAACGGATACGCACTTGCAAAAATAATACTGTCTTAAAAGAGGTTTACGTTCGGTTAGCGCGAGAATTCGATGTTCTTAACAAATTTCTTTATAAAAATTACATTTTGTCAATTGAATCGAACATAAAAACAAATGGAAAATGTTTTTGGTCATTTATTAAAAGTAAAAAAATGTCCAATGGTATTCCTAGTAGTATGAAGTACCTTGGGACAACATATTCGGATCTTCCCAATATTTGTAATTCGTTTGCCCATTATTTTGAATCAAACTATACGAAATCTAATTTAGACCATTTAAGTAGAGCTGATTTAAATAATCAAAATTATAAGGTTGACATTAGTCAGTTAGAGATTAATATATCCGAAATCGAAGAAGGTCTATTAAGTTTAAATAGTGATTGTAAGCCAGGCCCTGATGAAATTCCACCAATTATTTTAAAAAAATGTGCATCTGCTATATCTGTGCCCCTTTTTTACATTTTCAACACCTCCCTTGTGAGTGGTGAATTCCTTTCAGTTTGGAAAAAATCATTTTTATCTCCAATTCATAAAACTGGCCCAAAGCAGGAAGTAACCAACTATCGTCCTATTTGTAAACTATCGAGTATACCGAAACTTTTCGAGAAAATTATATGTGGAAAATTGACATTTCTTCTTAAGGAGCATATTTCACCATTTCAACATGGTTTTGTTGCAGGTAGATCTACAGCCACTAATCTTTCAATTTTCTCCAATTTCATCTTAAATAAACTCGAAGAAGGTTACCAAATTGATGTTATTTATACTGATTTTGCGAAGGCTTTTGATCGAGTCAGTCATAGTATATTGATTGAAAAATTGAAACTATTTGGTTTTCACTCAAACATGTTGCAATGGCTAAAATCCTATCTAAAGGGTCGTATACAGTTTGTATCTATAGATCAAGTGCTGTCAAATCCAATTATAGTAACCTCGGGTGTCCCCCAAGGTAGCCATCTTGGCCCTCTTCTTTTCCTAATCTTTATTAATGACATGGCTGATATCTTTCTGAACTCCAGTAGGCTTCTATTTGCAGATGATTTGAAGTTTTTCAGATGCGTTAAATCTTTAAATGATTGTATTCTCTTACAAGACGATCTCCATAAGTTGACAGAATGGTGTTCAACTAACCAATTACTCTTGAACGTTAAGAAATGCCAAATTTTTTCTTTTTGTCGCAATTTTTCAAAAATTACATTTGATTACACAGTTGACACGTTTGTTCTTGAAAGAGTTTTGGAGAAAAAAGATCTTGGTATAATATTTGATTCAAAACTAAGTTTTACCAAGCACATAGAATTTATTGTAGCTAAATCTTATTCAATGCTAGGGTTTATTAAACGAAATACTAAAGACTTCAAGGACCCTTTTGCCCTTAAATCTCTTTATAATGCCTATGTTAGGTCTAATTTAGAATACTGCTGTGTGATTTGGAATCCTTACTACAATATTTATTCAAACAGAATAGAAATGATCCAAAGAAAATTTACAAGGTATACAATCCAGAAATTAGGTTGGAACATCGAAATCCCGTTATACTCAACTAGATGTAAACTTCTTGGAGCTCAATCTCTCGAAAATAGAAGAAAAATGATGTCTGTAATGTTCATTAGTGATATTTTGTCACATCATATCAAATGCCCTATGCTTTTATCATTGATTGATTTATATGCTCCGTCGCGTCAGATAAGAGAACGTTGTCTATTCCGAGAAAAGGAACACAGAGTAAACTATGCTCGTAATGAACCAATAACTCGTTGTGTCAGAGAAACTAATCTCATTTCAAATTATATTGATTTTAACTTTCATAAAAGCAGATACATTTTAAAAAATAATTTAATTTTGTTCTTTTCAAATTGATTAATCAAATTATGATTACACAATTATTGTATTAAATACTTAATGTAATTTTCTTAGATGTTAAATGTTATACCTATTTATCTCTTTTTTTGTAGTCTAATTGTAGATTTAATTATCTCTAATTGATGTAAATAAATAAATAAATAAATAAATAAATAGATATATGCGAGAAATTAATTGCATCAATGCCGAAGAGAGTTAAAAAACTCATAGATGCTAAAGGGCGGCATATAAAGTACTAATTTCATATTTTTATACTTATTTATAAACATTATTCAAAATAAATGAAAAAAATGCTCAAAAATCTGCTTGTCCCAATTAATTTGCACAAGACTGTACTCTTTGAAGAAGGGTAGCCATAGAAATAATCATAATAATCAAAGAATACTCTGTGCAACACTTTGAAGAAGGGCATCCACTGAGAGAATCATTTGGATACAACCCTGCTTCAAGCAAAAGACTAGAAGAAAAATCGGCTTAGGCTAAGCCTTGCTCACGCTACACCTAGAAGAAGTGGAACGCAGAAATAAACATCTTCTTGTTCCTAGCAACAAACTAGAAGAATAATATGTGCTTCGATCGCGGCAACATGCGTGTATGTGGTACTGCTTGAAGAAGGGTAGCTAGCTCCTAGCACACTTAGGAAAAGTGGAGCGTAGAATTAAACGAGGGGAAAAATTAGATTAAACGCCAGGTAGGGGTTCAGAAGCCAAAAAAATTTTTCGAAACTACTCTCTGGTACACTTCGTACCCAGCAATGTCTTCCTACTTGCTTATTGAATTATTCGGTTCCCAAATTGAATTCAATCAGCACGGTTTTCTTCCTTTATGTAGACTAGATTGGTACAAAACATCAGACAAAGGTAGAAGACGAATTTGTATTTAGATTCCACATCTCCACATTAATATTTTAAAAGGCTTCACACTGCCAGACTCCACACTGAGAGAATTAAACAAACTAACAACAACGTCATCCATGCTCAGCTTAGCCAACATCGATCTGGGTAGTGAATTCCTTATTTGGATGGTTGTACTTAAATGGTTTTGCGGTTCAGTGTGATGTATGATCCGAATAACAATTAACAACCCAGGGTTCAGTAAGATGGTAAGGTAGTTGATTTAAGGTACTAGTAACTGTCCGCCATGGGACCATGTATTTTTTGATGAGTCGACGTTGCGCCCTCTATAATTCGGCCGAAATTCGAAAATAAAAAAAAAATGTTATTGTTATGTTATTACCTAATAAGGTTTTCGAGAAAAAAATTCCCAAAAATCGTGCGTTTTTTTGGCATTCTAGACCGTACTAGTACCTTAAAATGAAAGGTAGCATCGGTTCGATAGTTTACATCAAGTTCCGGGCGGTGTATAAATAGCTATTTTTACGTAATGATTCGGCATAAAGCTGCGAGAAAAAGTGATGTGTTTATATCAAGATCTCGAAGGGTTCTTGCAACTGTATCGAATCAAGACTTTTCGAAAAATCACTCGTTATTATATTGGAACTGGCACTAAAGTCAATATCGAGGAAACATTTTGACCATTATGACAGACCGTCCAGTTGCCTTTCTCGTACTGCCAAACTGTCCTAGTGGGATGCTTCTCTTAAATTGGATTGAATGAAACACGAGAAATTGCCTGATATCACAAAATGGTCCGAAGTGCCGAATGGATACTTATCAGGGTTAGAAGCAAGAAACAAATAGAGATCGTGGGCGTTGTTTTGTCCAGCAACATCTGGTATTCAAGTGGGCTCATCTACAAGCTGAGTAAAGTGGTGCATCTCAGAAAAAGTCTCAACGTATGTATATCATACAGCAATGTTAAAGGACTTTTTTGTGGTCAGAGATCGACAACATCGATAAATCCGAGCTATAGTCCCAACAACCCTTCCAAGCCAACCACTATGGACTAGTTCGAGGATAACATTCGAGACGAGACGCTATTAGGTTTGTTCGTTGAGCCCTGAAGTCACCCTGGGGTCGCCCTAAATCGTGTTTTGAAAAACCTGAAGTCACCCTGGTGAGCAAATTCTGTGTTTTTTGAGACCTGGGGTCGCCCTGAACTCGCCATGAAGTAGATCTAGGTATTTTGCTGGGGCGAGTTCAGGTAACGCTCAAACTGTCAAAAGTCATATGAGATTTCATATGTATTTCTTTTGTTGTCATTTGGCGATTCGCATGTTGCATGTTATTGCTTCTATTTGCAATTCAATGTTTGTTGTACTCATCGGATGAAACATTCAGCAACAACGCGAAATTGTTTTCGTTCATTTTTAAAACTAATTTATAACAAATTTAAAGTTTTATCAGATCACAAAATTATTTTGTCTTGCTTTTAGTTGTCAACAAAACAGTTGAAAGCCCTTGGGTGTTTTTTGAAACCGAAAACCCCAGTTTTTGTTGACAACTCTGAGGGTTGTCAAGAAAACCTGGGTCAACCCTGGGTAAAGTTCAACGAACGAACCTATTATTGAAATAACATCGCTTGTCATCAAAAATTGAAGAAATACCAGCGAAACCAAGACAACCATTTGACCGATGTGCTCTTCCATATATGTATGATGGCATGAATGCCATTGTCGTCTTATTTGAATGTTTTTCATTTTTGTTTAGTTCTTATCTGCTCACCTTTTACGTAGATGGAAGCACCTCTAAGACATTGATACATTACATGATTAAAACACTCACTGAGTGTTGGACCGAATCCTGCAATGAGACTCTTGGGCACCTGATAAATGCTCACTTCCCGGGTTGTGGGTCAAATGACAGCAACCCGGAAACAGAGTCCTACACGAAACAGTACCATCGGATATTATAACGGATAAAAAGATCAGATGGGCAATCTATTCCTTTTCTCCGTATAAATCCCTTGGCCTTGATGGCATCTTCCCAATGATGCTACAGAAAAGCGAAATCCAAATAATACCGCTTCTGAAAAATATATTCCTTAATAGTTTAAAATGGGGATATGTTCCTTTATCATGGCGCGAAGTCAAGGTGGTTTTCATTCCAAAAGCTGGCAAGCCCAGTCAAGCAAAAGATTTAAGGCCAATCAGTCTGACAACGTTTATTCTTAAAACGTTTGAAAGACTGATAGACCTGCATATTCGCGGCACTCAGAAACTAGTTGATTTATCGCCAGCACAACATGCCTACACAAAGGGGAAGAGTGTAAAAACGGCACTTCACAGCGTCGTTGGTACGATTGAGAAGACACTGAGCGACAAAGAATATACCCTTGCTGCGTTTTTTGATATTGAAGGAGCCTTCAATAACGTGAACAATAAAGCAGTAAGGGCAGCTCTAGTAGAAAATAAAATCGATAATTCCATAATACTGTTGTGAACAGAGCTTTATACTACTACAGCGCCATCTGTCGGAAAATTGCATATCTAATTTATGGAAGAAACAAAAAGCTCTTTTCCAATGTCAAATGTATTTCCCCTTATTCCAATCATCTAGAACATTCCAAGACGAGAAGCTTCGCGAATTTTCGAGAACAACTAACATGAGTATATAAGGGAGTGCTCGCGGTGAGCACGAGACAGTTGATTTTTGATTACGAAAGTGTGCAAAACTCTGCTTATTGGATTGTGGAAAGTGTAAAACAAGTGTGAATTTAATTTGAATAAAGTATTTGAGTTGATTATAAATTAAGATTTATTGTTGTGATTTAGAAAGTAAAAATAAAGAAGAAATACTAGAAAGAGTAATAAGTTTTATTTAACGAACCTTGGACAAACATTACAATACGTTGGGTTATGTGAATGCTAAAGAACAGGCAAATTAACTCGGAACTGGCAGGGATTCAGATGAGAGTATCAACATCCAGAGGCACCCCACAGGAGGGAGTTCTCTCACCACTCCTTTGGGTGCTGGTTATGAACACAATCCTCCTTAATCTGAAACATTGTGGAGTAAAGGTAGTAGCCTACGCTGACGATCTTGCGTTATTAGCGACAAGTAAATTCTTACCCACTATCAGCTAACAGATCGAATACGCCCTTTCTAAGGTTAGTAGATGGACTAGAAAGTGCGACCTGATGGCTAACTCGTCAAAAACAGAATTAGTCCTTTTTACAAACAAAAGGAAAATACCAAGCTTCAGAATATCTTCAGTTGAAGGCACCCCGCTGAAGATTTCAGATCAGGCAAAGTATCTTGGTGTGATTCTAGATAGGAAACAAAACTGGAGTCTTAACACTAAGGAAAGAGCTAAAAAAAAGGAATGATTGCATTCTACTCCTGTAACAGAATCTTTGGGAAATCGTGGGGACCTAGCCCAAAAATTATCAGGTGGATGTATTTGGCGATAATCAGACCAATACTAACTTATGGTAATTTGGTCTGGTGGAATGCAATTGAAAAAAGCACAAACCTCAAAACTCTGACGGAGTACGGAAGTACGGAGACTTGTGTGCATTGGAATTACGGGGACCATGAGATCCACATCAACTGCAGGGTTAGAGGCGATACTCAACCTGAAACCCCTAGATCTTTTCGTACAAGAATCCGCAGCATATAGCGCCTTAAGGCTAAGCCAGGCTAATACCTGGAAAACAGCGCAATAGGACATGCTCAAATTCTTCAGAATTATTTGGGTGATAGTATCATTACATATTATACAATACCCGAACTTGACTTATAGGCTAGTCGCGCACTGATAACTGTGATCGAAATCAAATAGTTTAATCATCGGTTGAAAGAGAGCCGCGCACTGGCAACTCTTTACTCACGTTCATACTATTTTCTCTCTTGCGCTTATAGAAAACAGCTCAACTGTTGCGAATTAATTTTAGGCAATCGTTTAGTTTGTGTCAAAACACAAACTTTTTAGTTGCTCGAATCGAGTTGCTCTAAGTGCGCGGTGTCCCGTATAAGCCCATATGTTTAATTTTAGCAACTAAACTAAAAATTGAATGCACGCCTAGCCTTATAAACCATTCCAAACTGCCTTTCCAAGCATAGAAGAATGGTTGAACAATCAACCCTACACCAGTGAATCAGCAATAGCAATCTATACTGATGGCTCCAAAATGGACACGGGTGTTGGTGCGGGCTTTTCCTCAGAACCGCTTGAGCTAAGCAGCTCACTTAGGCTCCCAGATTATAGTAGTGTCTTCCAAGCAGAGGTCCTGGCAGTGACAACAGCTGCTAAACATGTATCAATGATGGCGATACCACGGGCTGATATCACCTTTTACATTTATAGCCAAGCGGCAATAACAGCGATTTCTGCCACTATGATAAAATCGAAGCTTGTTTCTTGCTGCCGCGAAGAGCTTAAGGTTCTTGGCACGCAGCACAATATTAGACTCTGCTGGGTTCCGGGAGACAGCGGCACACTAGGTAACGAAAATGCCGATGAGTTGGCAAGACAGGGAGCAGCGCTTGACGCTAGTCAAGCAGAACTGGTCAATACCCCACCCGGAAACATTAAACAGAAAATTTCAGATTTAATCCTAAAGAAATCCAATGAAAGGTGGAGTCTACTTGACACCTGACTACTAGGAAAGTATGGCCTTGCTTTAACAAGCAGAGGACCGACAAAATTCTGCAAGTCCCTTCGCTCTCTTACGAGCATAATCACCGGACATAGTTTACTGAAAAGTCATAAATTCAAAATGAAACTCAGTACAGATGACCTATCCAGAGGATGTAGTGACGAAGATTTTCATGAAGACACCTCACACTTTCTCTGTCATTGCCCTTCACTATGCCACCAGAGAAGGAAATGGCTTGGTAGTTACTTCTTTGACAATCTAGAAGATCTTTCTAATATTTCAGGAATCCACATATTGAACTTCGTCAATGCCTCAAAATGGCTTGACTGATTAACAGAAAAGAGTGATTACGCTCAGGGGTAAAACAATGGATATACATTGATCTAAGTGTGACGATAACGACATCAACCTAACCTAGCCTATCATCTACAATTGCAATGAACACATGCTTCACAGATTCCAGCTAGATTTTCAAATCTTTCATCAACATATTCCAGCCATCCAATTAGCTAGATTTTCAAGCTTTTCATCAACTCATAGCGTAGCTGTACGAGTATATAACCCGTAGAGCTCGTTGTTGAATTTCCTCTTCCACACTCCATCGATACACAGTTCATCATATTGACCCTCAATACAGCTCGAAGAAACCTTCTCCCAAAAGAACTCAGCTAAATCTTCTTCAATCTTAACATGGTGAGTTCTTCTGAATTATTCAGCAGGACCGAGATGATTAAAGTCTTGTATACGTTCGACTTGGTTTCATAATAAGGGCTTTCCGCTGATTAGATTTCTAAGATTTTTCAATTCAATTTCTGCACTGGAGGTGTTATCTTCTGAGGTAATTTATAAGAAGGCAAAACTATACGGTGTACATTTTGTTCAAAATATCAATTAACTTTGTATGTTCAAATTTTAGATTTAGATGCTTTCCATTTAATTTAATTTTGCTCATACTTGCAGATACATCTGATATTTATGAGTAGCATATTATTTACTACATTTCATGCCTGAACATCATGCTTGAGCGATTGAGAATTAAGCTCCTACTCCTACGCTCGCTTGGAGGGAAATAAGACGCAATTTACTGTTTGCTGTCTTCATCAATAGCAATTTATCCTCATCGTTATCATCGTTCAAGAATTTCGCCCCTTGAAATATGACGCAATAGAGCGATAAATCAGAAGATGTATTCTGCTGATCCCACTTACATCCGCTTCCATAATTGACTACCTTTTCCTTCATCTACACACATCACACATAAAGTGGTGCACATTAACCATAATCCTTGTTCCCCAACTCCTTTCGCAGCCTATCTGTTTTCTTTTTTTTTTTTTTTATTTGGGTAAAATTGAATATTATGTCTGCCATCTATAAATGTGCCATTAAAATCCCAAGCTTCAACCCATAAGCATCCGGAAATACCTTTATAAAAAAATATTTTTTCCAGCAATTTTTCGACATCAGACTAATGTACGTGTGGAGGTTCATGTGTGAATACCATACTACTCTACCCCTCCCTGCAAGGATTTTCAGATTCCGGATAAACATAATCTGAATTTTATTTTCGAAGTCGTTTACTATTCACTTATCCGAAAGACTCACACATTATTCCTGCATTCAGAGGCTTTAAATTCAGAAGTCATGTTCCGCATTTACTTTCCATAAGGACAAGGTCAAAAGTTCAGTTCTTGTTTTAAATTTTACTTGGGCACTTCAAGTATCTGCTGGGTTAGATTTTTGTATTATTGTTGTAGTAACTGCTTTGAATTCCAAGTGAAATCAGTGTTAGCTACAAATTGTCAAGTGGTAGGAATTAAAGTTTTGAAAGGAACTAGGTCAACATAAATAATTCCATGATCTCAAAGTGAGCTACATAATGGCTTGGGGAAGTTAAACGAAGCAACTTTGCCAGGGAAGAGAAGGACGATGCTTTGGTATTGAAAAAGGGGGGTTGTTTTTTTAGAAATGTTTAGGTTTTTTGAGGACTAGGAAAATCTTTTGGGAAGAACCGTGGGAAAGGTATTATCTATGATTTTTACTTTTTAACTTGGTTGAATTGTTGGTTCTTTTAACGAGCGGCTACAATAACAGAGAGATTTTGTTTTACCTCTTTGCTTGTCGTTGGGTGTATACGAAATACATAATCATCTAATCGGTATAGTGTTCCAAAACACAGCTAAGGTCAGTGTGAGTATGATATTAAAAAAATTTAAAATCCGTGCTATATCATGAAATGGATGTCATGTTTCTATCAATTATAATTGAAGCGAGAGCTGACACTTTACTAGTTTTGAAAAATATAAAATATATTCTAACGTTAAGACACTCGCCTAACGTTGTTTTATTAGCAATGTTTAATCCTTTAAAAGTGTAGCTTGAAAATAGGTATTTCCTTCCAAAACAAAAATTCTTTCATTGATTTATTTTTATGATGTATTCTATTTTTTTAAGACTTTGAGCTAAATAAAAAGCCTACTATACAAGGTGGTCTAATTGGTGGAATAATTATGTCGTTTTTTTTTTATCAATAATCTGTCTGTGGTGTTGGGACATTGTAAACTTTGATGTCGATTTCTCAATCGTTTCGCGACAACTGGACAAACATTCCGGCACTTAGCTACTCGACTCGAACACACTACAACCACAGGACACCATGCAGGGAGTGGCCGCGACCGGTTGGTCGTTCGGCCGAGAATATCGCGTCTGTGGCGGCCAGTGTCGCTGAGAAAGAAGAAACAACGCACGGTCGCACAATCTCCCTTTTTGGCTATTTGGCATGGCCAGAAAGATCGCCCGATTTAACCATCCCAGAATTCTTTCTTTGGGGCTACTTTAAGTTGCGGCTTGATGCAAAACAAGCCTCAAGCAATCGTAGTCTTTAAGGAGAATAATTGACAGAAATGCGAACAATTCGTCGCCCTAGTGACACAAGAACGTAACTACATTTTTTACGATTTTGGACTGGGTATGCTACATTTCTTAAAATATAGGATTTTATATTGTGGCAAAAAATTGTACCTCTTAGTGAAGTAGCTTAGAAGTTACCACTTGCCGTATCAACATTTTTTTCAAAATAATTCGAAGCAAACAAACGTATGCGGCGTTACGTTTCTATGACCCAAATTCTAGAAATTTGAATGAAGATACGTTTCTATAGAAATAAGCTTTAACCGTTTGACCTGCACGTGTACTTCAAATTCAACAACTAATTGTCATGTCATCAATTAAGATTTGATTAAGCTTTTGTTGATATTGAAGTCGATACAGTTAACAGCGTTGGTGAAGAGAACGATGGTACACCAGAAAGAAAGCGAAAGCTTGATACCAAACCGTGGAAAAATAATATTCGAAAGGCTTTATTTCAATCGGGTAAGAAGTCATATGTGTCAATCCGTTGGAAAAGAGTCAAAGCGCAAAGTGTACAACCCAAATACTGTTCAAAATGCCCCAGAAAGTGTAACACTTATTTTGACGAAGAGGCAAGGCATTATTCGCATACAACTTTCTGGGAAAAGCTAAGAGACACCAAAAAACCAGATACAATATCTTACTTCGTTGATCGAAGAAATACAAAAAAGTCAGTTAGAATTCCAGCTCAACATTCACGACGACGACGTTCGAACACAAAGTTGTTTTTCCTAATTAAAAATGGTCTACAAATTCAAAGGTTTTTCAACGTTACATTCAACGTTTCTGAAAAATTTTTGAGAAATTTAGTAAGAAATAAATTAGATTGTAACTAGGTCGCACGACTTAGTCGCGACCTAGTTACTTAATTTCATCGACTGAATCGTGCGACTGGGTGGTACAACTGGGTCGCGCGACTGGGTAGTACGACTGGGTCGTACGACTGGGTAGTACGACTGGGCCGTACGACTGGGTCGCACGACTGTTCTATGACAGGAATTATCACCGAAAACCTTGCGTAAGATCATGGAAAGTGTATCAACACTTGGGGCAGCCACTTAACAGAAAAATTGTAAGGGTCCAATAAAGATTTCCATGACTCAAATCATTTTTTTTATTGAGTAAACAAATAATTCTTGCATTTTGTAACATCGGTTCGATGCACAAAGCATTATGCATCTACAAATCTACACCCAAATCGGTTTCAACATTGAAAAGTTTTTCTCTTGAGAATTAACAATACAAATTTCTTCGCCATTAAGAATGATGTTAAATAACATTTAAACAATCCCTAACTATTTGAATAAAAGAAAGTAAAAGTGTCTGCAAATATTAGACTGTTTGCAAATTTTAGAAGCTCAGGAATGTCATTTACGAAAATATTAAAAAGAAAGGGTCCCAAATGACTACAATGAGGGAGGCCCGACAGTATATCAATTAATGGGAATTGATCATTTTCAATTTTTAAAAACCTGTTTTCGATTCGACAGTTTAAGATTCCAGCCATTTAAGAAAGCGAAACATGAAAATGATTCTCTTGAACTCTATCGAAAGTTTCAATGAAATCTAAGTACCAGACATACATTTGCATTTTGTTCATTGTAGTGGACCGATCACTGCAAAATACATGCTGTTTTGATGTAATAATTTCCTTAACTGCAAAGTTGAGCCTATCGTATACCAATTTTTTTAATAATTTTGAAATATCCGAAAGTTTAGATACTGGTGTTAAATTCTTAATTAAATGTTTAAGGCCAATTTTGTAAATAGGACTAATAGAAGATAATTTTCATTCTTGAAGAACACTAGTGTGAAGCGAGATTTATTGAAAATTATTTTCAAAACTTTAAAACAGCATATTAAGATAGCATTTTTGTTTAAATCAAGATGAGTTAAACCATCTAAAACTTCTTGATCTTGAACTTGGCAATTGATTTCATTTTAAATACATATCCTCACGATTTTCAACAATGGCCAGATTATAATTTGTTTTAAGAAAAATTCCAAACATATTGCACGTAGTTTTGTTATCAAAAGAGCATTCGTTATTCAGTTCCATGGAATTTGGAAATTCAGAAACTTTACATTGCGAATTCAAAAAAGCCCAAAATGATTTAGAATTATATGCTATATTTCTTTTAACTGAACTTATATATTTAGACTTGTTCAAATAAATTTCCTAACATTACGTTGCGAAACTCTCATTAAGTGGGAACAACACCTATCTCGTTTGGTGTCTCTATTGCTCTTAGTATATCATACTCATTGAACCATTTTTGAGAGGAGTGTCAAAATCTTTTGTGTTTCTATTGCGACATACTGAAGTTTTTTTTCTGTACATGAAAAAGAGAAAACAGTGCTCTCGAAATCTAGATTATTGTGCATGTGCACTGTCAATAGCACAACATGACACTCCACATGACACCACACGAGATAAGTTAGAAGAGTTATTTAACGTGTTTAAAATAATGTTAAAGTAAGACAAGTTCTCGCAACTAAGAAACTGCGTGAACTAGAGAAGTTTAAGTTGTTTGAAATTCTGCCCAGTGGGGTTAAAGAAGAATAAGTTTGTAACTAGCTGCGCTCAGGAATATTCAATGGACCTGGCCTGGTTGAACGATCCAGCATTATTTTATATTAGTTGACTTTTGCAATTATTATAAAAAAAGATTATAAAAAAATAAAATTTGTTGACAAACTATTAATTTAAAAAATTAAGAAATTTCAAACTTTGCCGAATAAAATCCAAAATTAAAGAGAATGAACATACATACTCGTATGTGCAACAGAAAATTCAATGAAGTGTTGTAAGGCTTTAATTTTAATCTCGATGAATAATTTTACTGTTACTCCGAATACAGGCCTCAAGGTAAAATGAACCTTACAAGTTACAAAAACTTTGTACCAAAAATATCGAAAAATAATTTTGATACTCTCCCGATCCAACTTTCAGAGGGATTTTTTAGTCCCTGAGCTGATATGATTGAATGTATTTAATTCAATTGAAAGTACAAATGACCTTAACTGAAATGCGTTTGGTTCAAGTATGACAGAGAGCTGTCGTACTCTTTCAATAGAATTAAATTCAATCTTATTCTTATTTAATTGTATGAATTTAATTTTGAGAGCTACTTAGAACAGAGAAATTGCTTTTACATAAAAATGATATATCGTTATTAAATAAATAAAAGTTAACGAAGTAACAGAAAGTTATCTCGTACGACTTATGTTTTTGTTTTTTTTTTCTTTTTTTTATTAGTATGTATATAGTTTTTAGATTTTTCAAAATTACAACTACACCAGTCAAATAAAAAACCATTTTAGGTCGCACTGTATTTTTATAATCATAATTATTAGAAATTGTTTTGAATATCGTCCATATAAATGAGATAATTTGAATACTTCAAAACAAATAATAGGCCATTAAAATGGACCGTGAAGGCACGATCTATTTGTTTTTTTTTTTTAATAAAATTTTTAACACATTCAAAAAAAAACTGCTAGAGAGATTATTAAAAATCTTATCAAAATAAAATTAAATACACAAGAACATATTGAATACTTACGAAGAACGGCCAGATTGAGTCACTACAAGACCTGTAAGAACCATTAAATTTAAAAAATGGATGTTTTTAGATAAAAATGTTCGGAAGCATACTTTTTTTTTAAGGAAGTTGGAGCTAAGAACAGAATGCCATATGGTTTTTGCAACAAATATTTTTTTGAAAGTTGAAAATTGAATGAAAGATGGTTAAAATTAAGCGAAAAAAAAAATTATCAAAATTCAAGGTGCCGTTTTTGAAAAATGTACGATCTTCGAAAGCCATTTTTTTTAAGATCTAAGGTAATGTTAAAGGAATGTTAATGGTCAAATTTAAAGAAATCGGACATCTGGTTTTCGAAATAAAATAACAAATTCGATTTTTTTTTTTTTAAATCCGAAAAAAAATCAAAGGTTTCAATCTAAGGAATCCATTAGGCGTTTTCGATCTTTAAATTTTAATAAAACAAATTGTAATTGAGAGATCATTAACTTTTTTGTATTTGCCATTATGAACAGAATATAACATCATTTAAATGTCCACCGTGGTTTCGCTGGGTCCAATTTTCCATAACTTTGGTGAATAAATCAGGCTGACTTTGAGCAATGGCATTGATTAGATTGGCTTTCAGGGCAGTGGAGGTGTGTAGTTTATTGAAATAAACTCGCGACTTCATAAAACCCCACAAGAAGAGATCTAATGTGGCCAATTCACATCGATGGCCAACATCGGTCTTAAAGAAGTATGGACCGATGGTGACGCCAGCCCAAAATACACATCGAACACTGACTTCTGAGTGCATTGCAATTTGGTGGGTCTTGTGTGGTTTATGATAGTTCAAAATTCGACAAAAGATCTATTTTCATAAAATAATTAAATCGTTTGCACATGTTGTTGAACACAATAATCCTCCATGATTTGGCAAAATATACTTTATAAATGACAGATTTTTTGACAGATGTAGCTTCAACAATATGGCCGCAACCATCTGTTAAAGTTTTAAAATAACTATTGGAAAACCATTAAGTACCTGCATAAATATTGGTGAATAAATCTGGGAAAATCTGACAGATTCGTCATAAATTATTCAAATCAAAGTCAAGACAAGAGTCAAAAGTCTTAGCCTAAATACTAGCACTAAAGCTGATTTAAGGACTATATTAATCTATTTAAGTCGAAGTGTGTCACTGTGTTGAAATTAATTAAGGGTGACCATAGTGCCGCACTTCAATATCAATAGATTCCAGCCTTGCAACCGTGTTTTATTGAGAATTATTATTATTTTGTATGTAATGTCTTAAACTGTTCCATTCTTCGATAGTCACATTTGAATGTCGAAAAAAGCTAAAGTAACTGGCAGAAGGTATCTCACAATACCGTCTACCTATATGCGTGTCTGTCCCTCGATCTAAGACACTGAAGTGGTTTCCTTGAAATTTGATATTTCATAGCTTTAGTTAATTGCCTAGAGGGGAAATTTATTTTTTAGCTCCAAAAGAATAGTATCTGTGGTACAACCGTTAAAGAGCCGTTATTTGTCTCGAAAACGGCTCTAACGATTTTAGTACAAGAAGGCTAGGCTTTGTGTATATTCTCGTAATCAACGGTACCTGCAATACAACGACTTTTTAGATCTTTAAATTTCTCCTAAGCGGGTTCAATGATTTCAGATCATCAAAATGTGTATACAAGATCTAATTTAAATAATAATGCATGTATGAAAATTAAAAAAAAAAATATTTTGATTTTTAAGAAAAGACATCAATAATTTTTTTTGGAAAATTCAACATCTCGAAAACAGGTTAGAACATTTTTACTTGCGACTTATAGGTACTATAAGGCAAGTTATGCATTCGTATAAAAAATTGAACTCGAGATTTTGATCAAAGTTGACATTACAATGATAGCGAAGACCAAAATAGTGGGTCTCACAATTCTGTCTGTCTGTGTGTCTTTTCGACTACAGCCTAAAAGGGCTCGGCCGATTTTCTTTAAGCTTGGTAGATAGTAGTTTTAATTCCCCCCCCCACACGTTTTTCCGTTTTTTTAAGACCAAAAATAACGGTACCAGCCATACGATTTTTTTTCGAAATTTTATAAATATTTTGTTTTTTTCAAAAACTGTTCCACAGATCTAAAAAAAGATACACAAAAATTCCATTTAGTTAAGGCTAGATATTGGTCAAAAAAATTTCCGAAAAGTGGTTATTAATGGTACCCCCCCACGGAACCATTTTTTTGTTTTTTATTTTCTCAAAAACGGTACAACCAATTTTTATCATTTTTTCCATGCTAAGGCTGTCAAACAATTTGAATAGAATTGTGTATTCAAATTTTCAATTTTCTTTTTTTTTTTTGATTTTTAAAAAAAGTTTCAATTTTTGTTTTCAAACCTCAATATTTCGAAAACCCCATGCTAGATTTTTTTTAATCTTGATAAACAAAAGTTTCTCAATATAATCTACAAGATGTGAGAAGAAAAATTTCATTTTACCTAAAAATAAGGGTACCCACCATACAAATGTTAAAAATTGGTTTTCGAAAATCGTATTGTTCTCGAAAACGGCGCCTTGAATTTTGATAAAATTTTTTTCTTTTGATTAATTTTAACGATCTATAATTTAATAGAAAAAATTTTGAAATTAAGATATTATTGACTGTGCCTGCCATTTTTTTTAAATTTTGAATTTCTCACTATCGACATAACGAATTTTAATGAAATTTTGTATATATGTAAATATAAATATTTTGTTTGAAAATTTAATTTTTATTCGTACAATAATAAAGACTAAGTTGGCGTACCAACATTTTTTCTCAAAAATGTTTTAAATTTTTTTTATATAATAGCTTATTTTTTAGGAAACCACTACAACTACTTATTATTTTTGTTCTTGCATAAACTAATATTTGCTTCAATCGCATGGCATCCTATTTTAAATCCAACTACTGAAGGAGTTGTTTAATGTTGAAGTCATTTAAAAAATAAATTTTTTCCTTATGAACAGTTTTCTCTAATTACATTCGTTTTTAAAATTCTTAGTCTATTACATAGGAGCAAGTTCGTGCGACCCAATCGTGCATTTTATTTTAAAATGTTGTTAGATTTATTTTATTGAACACTTAAAATTGACATATTAAACTTTGATTTGTAAGAATGTTAAAGAAGCGAACCTTTGTCATGCAAGAACTATCGATGAATATCCCCGCTAAGCGTGCGTCGCATAGTCCGAATCCCACAATCCCACTTACTGTGTAAGCATCTTCAACTATTATTCAAGTGTGACTATACCTTTATCTGTGTTCGCTATTGAAAGTATCAAAATTCTTTTCATTGTGATAGAATTTCAATAGAAATCTCCAGAGAATATGCATCCGAAATTCCTTACCAAAAATTCAAATTCGATCAACAATATGTGACAGATGAAAGGAAGAATAATTCCACAATTTCACCATCACGAACCACCCACCTATCCATCACAGAACCTACGTTTGTTGAATTAGGATTGTGTGAATATTGCAAAGTATACTGAATAATTAATATCTTCTTAATAAAATGGATTTTCGATAGCAAAGGATATGCGTAACACATCTCGGGCAATTTATATTGAATTCCATGCACGCTATTGTGCAATAGACGGGATGCTGAAGCTGTTGCTATGTTGCTATAGGTACTGGGGTGTAACAAGGACATTTGAAATTCAAGCTGATTTCTGGTCAATTCTATTCAATTAGCATACCTTTGCTATATCAATATACGCAATCCTCTTACAATAAGGACCAACAACAAAATCGAATATAGTTTTGGACAATTTATGATTATCCTTTGTTCGTTTGTCTTACTTACACACTCGCCCCCGACCTCCCCCACTCACCAGCCACCACCACCAGCCAGACAAAGATACATGCCTATAAAATTTGTGACCATGGTGTCATTGGATTGTCTATGAAATTGCCACACCACCACAAATGAGGGTCCTTCGTCCTTCCCATTGGAATTGTTGAATGCATTAAACCGTGACAGTTGGTAAATTGCTTATGAATAAATCGATTGCTCCAAGCAACTAACTAAACTATACGTAAGGATATTTAATAAACACAAAGGATGTTGAGGCTAATAAAATAAATTCAATAATATCTTAATGAAGATTGCTTTGCTGTACTAACAGAAATTTTGTGTTGATTGTATGCCATATGCTCACAAACATATACATACCTGACTCGTTTCGTTTGTACATAGAATAAAATGCCAAGTGTGTGGGAATTTCAATTAGGAATTTCATTTATTTGAATATTATTTGCCATTTTGGCACATTCTGCCACAAAATGCTTTAAGCCATTCCTATCCCTACCAAGGTACCATCATTAGCCAGGAATTTCGCAATGCAATACTTATCGTCTTAAAGCAAAATCAAATTTAAGTCAGTGTTGTTATGGGTGATGTTGGTATGATTGTAATTAAAATACAATCAAAATACTTCAATGTGGAATTCAAGATTTCAAAAAAAAAATATTTTTCAACAATGTTTTCGAATCACATATTTTATTGTCACTTGCAAAAAAAGCTTTACTGTGTCTAAAAAATTACCTTGTACGAGGTCCCATATATGTATGTATGCTATGCATGTTGTTTTATGGATTTTCAGATAAAATCGAAGATAACCTTGTAAGAAAAATATTTATCTGCAAAACCCACCGAGATATATCAATGTAGTACCTAAATCACTGTCCTTTTAAGTTCTTTAACAACTCAATACCTTTAAATGAAACAAGAGAAGCAGCAACAGAATATCAATTCAAGAGAAGGAAAGAATCTTCTTAGAAATAGAAGTATTAATGAAACTTCCCAACTGAAGAACGTCGAAAAGTCTCGTCATCGAAACAAAACCCGCAGGTTTGGTAAGAAAAGTCTTAGGGAGCATGTCTTAATATCGAAGGATAAAAATCTCGAATGCAAAAAATCTCGAAAAAACAAATTTTTAATCTAGAATGCAAAAATCTCGAATGCACAAAAATCTCGAATGAACAAAAATCTCGAAAGACAATATCTCGAAAAAAATCTCGAAAAAAAATATAAATTCGAGATTTTTTTTTTTTACCTATTTAAAGAGTTCACACTTTAATTAAACGCATAACATAATTTAGTTTATTCAACAATTTATTCCTTTTTTTGAGAAAATAAACAATAAAAAATATTTAAAATATTTAACAAAAAAAAAATCATTAGGTTTCATAATAAAATTATAAAAAATATCAAAAAAAAAGAAAAGGTTATAAATTCATAAACATACCTATAAAGGCATATGTGGGTAGGTAGTATTAGTATGAATTATTTTGAGTTGTACGCAAGACTCCTAAGGTACACTACATAACTCCTCTCTTCTTTTTCGTCGAGTACTTTTAAAATTTGTTTTTTTTTTAAATACTCCCGTTTTACCTTAGTTTCCTGGCCCATCTGAATTTTTCAACCAGATAACTAATTTGAACTGACTCATTTGCCAAAATTTCAAATAATTTGTAAAGACCAATGTGCGGCCTTCCAACTAAAACCTTAAGCCTCCTATGCCAGGACTCTACTCTGTTTTGAGTTCTGGGTAACTCTGTCATGGGTAGTTTACTAGTCCGTCTCAGTCGTGCTTTTGTTAAACAGTTATTAATAATCTAGAATTAATATATTAATTTTTGAGACAATGGTTACAATTCGCGCGAATTGTAACCATTGTCTCAAAAATTAATATATTCTAGATTTTTGCATTCGAGATTTTTTTTTCGAGATTTTTGTGTTTCGAGATTATGCATTCTAGATTTTTTTTTCGAGATTTTTTCAATTCTAGATTTTTGTTTTCGAGATTTTTACTTTCGAGATTTTTACTTTCGAGATTTTTGCTTTCTGGATTATTGTTTTCGAGATATCGTGGTAGACCCAAAGTCTTAAAACCGGAACACAAACTTTTTACAACAACAAAGCTAACTTAGTCAGCGAACAACAAACAATACTCCATTTAAGCAGTACTTCCAAGAGCTGCTTAAAGGGCTTCACGTAGAACAAGTGATAAGACAAGAAGAGCATGCACTTTCAATCCATAAAAACCAAGTTCTAACATCTAGTATAAAAGTTTAGAAACAAAATCGCCAATGTTCAGTCCTCTGCAATGGTGCTCTTCAAATACGGATCTTCAACAAACTATAGGAAATAGAAGGAAACATGCCCAAAGACTGAACTATTGGCTCCATATATGGGACAACCGTCCATATAACTGGCATTGCCAAATATCTTGGGTTAGTTATCGATCTTTAACTAAACTGGAAAGAGAACATAAGAGAAAGGAAAAAAACAGCTGTCATAGTCTCCACCTGCAGTGTAATTTTTGGCATGAGATAGGGACCCAGCCCCAAAACCATCCATTGGATGTATAGAGCCACTTTAAGTCCTATTCTGACGTACAACTGTTTGGTTTGGTGGCCAGCCTTCAATAAGGCAGCCAGTCTTAAGACCATGACAACAATTCATGAGAACCATGTCAACCACAGCCCTAGAAACTTTCCTCTCACTTGCCCCATTCAAAGGAGTTGGCGGCCAAAAATGCTCTACGACTGTAAAAATTGGAAAAGGGGACACTGTGGTCACAGAACCATTGTAAACTTCACATTTACATGCGGACAAACTATATTTCATCGCACATAGATTTTAACCCAATCAAACTAAAATATTCCAATGCATACGAGGGCGGGTCAATAAGTCCGTGACTTTTTGAATTTCTGACATCTTTACTGAAACAGCAGCACTGCTCCTGTCAACAGGCATCTGTCAGTTGACTCCTGTCAAAATTTAAACTTGCTGCGTCAGTTAGTTTGTGTTTGACAGCTATTTTTATCAGACTACTCACTAATTTGAGGAGAAAATGGGAAAAAGTGAATTTCGTGTGCTTATTAAGCATTATTTCTTGCGAAAAAAAAACCATTACCGAGACCAAGGCTAAGCTTGATAAATACTATGGGGACTCTGCACAATCGATTTCAATGGTAAACAACACACCAGAGACCAAACAACAGTTAAAACAGTGGGTTTCTAAGGGTGAAAAAAGAAAAAAGTTCTTTTCCACCAAGACAATGCAAGGGTGCAGACATGTGCAGTTTCCATGGCAAAAATCCATGAATTGGGCTATGAATTGCTCCCTCATCCACCCTATTCTCCAGATTTGGCTCCGAGCGACTACTTCTTGTTCCTAAACGTGAAGAAATGGCTTGGTAGAAATAGATTTGACTCCAATGATGAAGTCATCTCGCAAACAAAGGCCTGTTTTGAGGACCTCGACAAATCATTTTTTTTTTGGAAGGGATAAAAAAAATTGGAGAAGCGTTGGACAAAGTGTATAGAGCTCAAGGGAGACTACGTTGAAAAATAAAATTATTTTTTTATCAAAAAATCTGTGTTTTATTCCAAAAGTCACGGACTTATTGACCCGCCCTCATGTATCATGTATCGGTTTTACAAACGGTTCCAGAACGGTTCCAGACAACCCACCCATACAAAGATCATTAAAGCTGCCAAACTTTTTCAGTGTTTTCCCAGCAGAAGTGCTTGCAGTTTACGAGGTCGCAAAATATCTTTCCACGGGTGAACTGACAAACAAGAGCATTCATAGATACCCAGGCGACAATCAGAGTCATTTCGTCAATTGTCAAGAAGTCAAAACTGGTAGTGAATTAAGATTGCACGGCAAAACAAATTCAGTCACACTTCGATGGGTCCCGGAACACTGTGACATTTATGGAAATGAAATGGCTGATGAACTGGCCAAAAACGGTTCATCACTTGAACCGAACTGAATTTTACCCTGGGTACTTATGTCACTGGAGCAGTAAAAGTATAGAATTCACCGAAGTTTCCTCAATACCGCAAATGACAGATGGTCAACAATTGACACCTGTCGGTTTAAAGGAATCTTTGGTTAGATATTTCAAAGAAAAAAACAGAGTATCTACTAAATTCTAGAAGACCTCAATGGTCTCTCTTGAGTCACACACCTCAATGCGATACTACATAAGCAGAATGGGCATCAGCAGAGATTTATGCAGAGGGTGTCAGGACAAAGAGATGGAAGAGGGCTCATTTCACTTCCTTTGTGAATGCCTCAGCCATAACCAGAACTAGAAAAGATGCCCTCGGAAAATATTTTTTCGACGAACTGGGCGAAATTTCATTTTTGACACTAAAGCGTATTCTTAACTTCATTCCAAATTACAATGGTTCAGAGAGGCACCCCATACCTAAGACTTCCACTAAATCCTTCCTCTTACCCTTTCAATTCCCACACCCTGGGGTGCACAATAGATTCATTGAGATCCGACTGAGGTGATACAGCTTGCCGCATCATCTCCCCAACTTACCTTATCTAACCTATCGGCTACATATCCGCTACTCGTATCTACAAAAAATTTAGGGATATATACGTGCTAAATGTAACCGTATAACCCTCTCCAACGTAATGTGTGAGGGTTGCAAGACTTGAATACTGGCAAATCGTGAAATAGACCAATGATACGACTACTTCATGACTACTTAAGGGCCGCATTTTGATAGCATTCGTTGTCAATAACTCTATATGTTTGAACAAATTTGGAATCCTAGGAAAACTGATTCAGAAATGTCGCCAGACATTACAAAATAAGTGGCGCAATTTAAGTCTAGGAAATAGCTCTTCCGAACTATTTCCGACATGCACAGAGTTTCGGAAAGGCGATATGATATCATGAGATGTGTTCAATCTCGTTTTGGCAAGATAGTGCAAAGAACAGGCAGTGAAAAAAAGGGTCTACGCGCGATATTGACACTAAGATAGAACTAAACGACAAACATAGCAACCCTTGACATAATGGTAAATGCGTTGGAGTTGAAGTTGGAGTGGCATGCACTTTGAGCAATTTTATTTTCTCGGATTAACTCACTCCACAAATGATACCCAAATGAAAATTCTGCAAAGAAATTACTGCTATTTCGGTATGACTAAACAAAACTTCTTACGCGTATATCAAAGTTCACGCTCTACAAAACTTTTAAATTGCTAGTCCTGTTGTGTGGTACGGAGTGGTGCATGGAGGAATAAACAGAAATTGTTCTTTCAGATGAAAAATTCTTTGACAGCTTTTTGGTCCTGTGTGCGAGGAGCACGCATAAAAGAGAAAATAGAATAGCGAACTTTATGAGGTATGCTAAGCTCTGGATGTAGTCCAGAAAGCTACATCTCAACGAGCTAATATAAGACAATGGTCTATTCTTCGAGTATCGATTCCAGTTTTAGGAATACCGAAAGTCTGGTTAAAAGATCAGGTCATCACAGATGGCAGAACAGTCTAGAAGACTGCAAGCAGATTTCTCGGAATCAGTATGGAAATCTGCCATTTCTGAGACTGATACCACTTATGAGTCGAGAAAAAATGAGGCTATGAGTGCACTAGTGGCGTAACCCACTTTTTTTTTTAAAATGAGTTTTTCATCAAAATGGGACTCTTAATATATCTATTTTAATACAAAAATAGTTTTATGCAGCTATCTACACTCAAAACTAGATGGCACTCAAAAAGGTGTCATTGTATTTTATAATTTGATCATAGTTTAAGTGCAATAGTGGCGTAACCTTCATACTTCTCTTAGAAACTGTTTAGATTGTGACTGCTCTACTCGCTAGGCAGGGGCTGAGGCAAGATTCGGAAATGGCTAAAGTATCTATCGATACTTTGGTAATAACTTTTGATCTCATGAAAACCCTTCCAACTCCAGCACTAATAACAGGGGTTGTATATTACAAAAGACAACTTTGGACCTTTTGCTTCGGCATAAATAATAAGGGTACTGAAAAAGTTCACATGTATGTTTGGGATGAGTCCACAGCGTGAAGAGGGCCTCAAGAAATCGGATCTTGTCTTATGCATTATTTTAAGAACGTAGGGCAGTCTAAGATAATTATTATGTATTCTGACCAATGTGGGGGCCAATATAGAAATATAAAACTTTCACTGTTGTGCTAATTTTTGGTATCCCATTCCGATTTTATGGTTTAAGAAATCGACCATAAATTTTTAGTTAGTGGCAATTCCTATTTGCCGCGTGACCGAGATTTTGGTATATTAGAAAAGAATAAAAAAATTTATAAGGATATCTTCGTCCCAGATGATTGGGTTAACGTCATTTCCTCGGTCAGAAAGAGAAACCAATTTGAAATTGTGAAAATGACTTCATCTGATTTTTTTTCCACGAAATCTCTTGAAGAAAATATCGCAAATAGAAAACTGTCCATTTCAAATTCCAAGGTTGAATGGCTTAAGATTCAGTGGTTACATTTCGAAAAAAGTAAACCAATTTCAATTTTTTATAAATATTCTAATGAAACTGATGTTTTACTCGAAGAGATAAATGTAAAAAAGAGACAATCAGTTAATATTAAAAACTCAACCAGCTTTTTGTTCAAGCAACTAAACAATAAAAAAAGGAAAGACTTAATTGAACTGCTTCAATTTATACCACCAATCCATCACTTTTTTTATAATAATTTAAAAACGTCAACAAGTGTTCCAATCGAAATATTTGACGATTTATCAGACGAGGAGTAAAATCAATAATAGGTTTAGCGTAACATTTCTTTTTTTTTTACAGAAAACCATGAATGCAATAGTGGCGTAACCCACTTTTTTTCCAAAATAAAGTTGAATTTTAAAAAAAAAAGCTTGCCCTACAAAATATGCCTTTTTTCAAACTATTCCACGTTTTTAGATAAATCAAAAATGTCAAAGGAAAAATACAAAAAATGTTTAAAGAAAACCTGTTTCTTTAATCTCTCGTAGCTCTAAAGTGAATTTTATGGGTTACGCCACTATTGCACTGACAGCCTCAAATATAAATGATCATATTAAAATGTGAGGATTGAGCTCCGATTTAAGCATTTTGTTAAATTGTATTTTTCTATACATAATATGTAGTTAAAAAAAGGCTTGAAAAACCGAAGAAACTTATATCTTTTTTTAAGCGGGTTGTTAGCCTTGATCTTTTGATTTAATCTAAGTAAAGTCAATGCGGACATATTTCATAGAAAAAAGGGTCTTTGAATCACGCTTCTGTAGAGTGTCCCAATCTTTCCTTTCATTTTCAAGATTTGGTCACTACTTCAAATCTTAGCGTACAATACTTAGTTAAACTATCAATTACTTTTTTTAAAGCAAAAGGTTTAGTGATTTAAGCTAGAAATACTTGATTCTTAATAACGAAGATAAAAAAAAGATGCAGTGACTGAATTTAATTCAATTAAATGTTCAAGTGACTTCAACTCCATATTGCGTTTCGTCTAAATACGGCAGCGGGTTCATCGGTTACTTAAGGCATTCAACCCTTAAAATGTTTGAGTACAGTGCGAGCTTTTGAGAAAGTTGGAGGAGTTTCTAAAACAGATACCCATGGATATTTGTTTTGTATGTCATCGAAATGGGAAGCAAATATTTGGCAAGATAAGGCATTCAGCATTCGTGTAGTTCGGCTAAAGAAATAATCTCCCAATTTAACAGGACATTCGAAGTTAGGCTAAATGGTAAACTGAAGGGCATTCCCTGAATCAATCACTCCAGTTAATCAGAAGTAATTTTCTAATTTTCATAATTTTTGTCTATAAATAAAATGTACGATTGGGTCGCACGAACTTGCTCTTATTTAATAGACTAGAAATTTTAAAAATGAATGTTATTAGAGAATATTGTTCATAAACATAAAATCTATTATTTAAACTCTTTTAGCAGTTAGAGAAATGAACAGAATGAAAAATAAGAATTTATATAAGACGTTGTAGCGGTTTCTTAAAAAAATAAACTTTTATATACAAATTTTAAAAAAATTTTCAGAAAAAATGTTGGTACGCCAACTTTAAGTTCGTATAACCATACTAATAAAAATTAAATTTCCAAAACAAGAATATTGACCTATTTTTAAGATATCAATTTTTTTTTGTTTTCAAAAATTCAAAAAATATTTTATCTTAATTTCAAAATTTCTTATTGAATTATAGATCGTAAAAATTAATCGAAGGAAAAAAAATTTATCAAAATTCTAGGTGCATGTTGGTCAAAATAAAATTTCTCTCACATCTTGTAGATTGTTGTAATTAATTTTTAACTGTAAAGCTTAAAAAAAGATATATAGCATGGAGTTTTCGAAATATTGAGTTTTGAAAAACAAAATTTGAAATTTATTTCAAAAATCGAAAAAAAATTTTTTGGAAAATTTGAATACGCAAATCTTTGAGCAGCGTTAGCATAAAAAAAACTATCAAAATCGAATGTACAATTTCTTAGAAAATCAAAAACAATAAAATTAATGGAGTACCATTAATAAACATTTTTTGGATTTTTGTTTCAACCCTTGGGTTAGGTTAGGTTAGGTTAGTGGGCTGACAGTTGATCTTGTTACCGTCATACTTAGATCAATGTAGATCCGTTGTGATACCCTAGGGTTTGTGACCCCTTGTATTGAAACCTATGATAACCCTGTGTCGATCAAGTCCGTTTAGATGGGCTACAGCAAGCTATAGCCTGAAATGTTAGAGGGTACTTCTAAGTCATTGAAGACATTTCTGTCGTCACATAATAACCCTGGGGCCTATTTCATAATCATTGACAAGTGACAATTCTACAAATTTGTCGCACTTATTTGACAAGTTTTCATTTCATATCGTATTGACAGGTGACATAATTGTCAGTTAAGGACAATGACAATTTTTTCGTGACAATTTTGTCACTGTCAGAATATTACAAATTTTTCGTGACAATTTAAAGCACTTGAGGTATGGATATTATATTTTCTGCACGCCAGAGGATTTCTTGTCCCATAAGGTGCTCTACCGTCAGATTACAAAATCTTTTGACACAACGCTGAATTGAACTTTTTAAAACACCATGTCCATCACCAACTACATGATACTGAGCTCCACTTCCAAGCCAGTGTAACTTGAGTCTTAGCATCAAGGGCACGATTTCTTTTTGTGGGATGTTGGAGCTGTTGACCGATTTTTAACAAAATATACTTTTGCAGTAACGAAATTTTTCATTAAATTGAGAATCACTAAATGCAGCAATCATAATTAATTCTTTCTTTAAAAATTCGAGAATAGCGTACTTCACTTTCACTTGAAAACATAATCAGCCCTATCGAAGTATCCGTTCGGAAGAAGTTCCGAAACGATAGTCCGTTCCGATCGGAACTTAGATTTCATTCCAGGTATCCACTTCAGAACAATCGCATTCATTCTATTCCATTTTTCTTAAAATAATCCGCAACTATTTTCTATCGGAGTATTTTTGAAGAAATTTAACGCACAACTGTCAAAAATTCTTTGCTGAATGTACTTAATCGCAATGCGTTGATGAGCGTCACATTTTATCGGAAGATTTTCCGATATGTCCATCGGACAGGGTATCTCGGTAGAAAATTCTCAGAATAGCGAGATCAACTTTTTACGTCTTCACTATCATCGTTATGTCAACTTTGATCAAAATCTCGAGTTCGTTTTTTTTTTACGAATGCATTACTTGTCTAATAGTATCTACCCATAAGTCGCAAGTAAAAATCTGACTCGGACGTTTATAATTCTGTCTGAATACAAACGAATTCTCTATAAACATAAATTCCACACCATGTTAATGCTGTGATTTTTATATAAAAGTCAGTAAACATCGACAAATAGTTGCGTTTTTTGGGTATAATAGCATTTACCTGGTGGTCCCACTGTAGTAGCTATTCCGCAATATCATAAGAATTTCTTTATACCATCTCTGATAATTTTACACAACGAATAGTATAAAACTCTTCAAAATAAAATACTGAATCTCACTATATTATAATAATATGGCATTGGAATAAATATTAAATTTTGAACTTTTCCTGAACAAACTGCACTTTATTTAAGTAGAAATCTCATTAAGGTATTTTGGCTTTTTTGCTTCTAGAATTTCATCAGTCTAAAGTGAGTTTACACAGCGTGTAAATAAATAGCCACAAGGTAAGAAATGTGGATTAATTGAAAAAAGCATTTCGTGTTTACTTACTTTGAAACACGTTGTCACTGTTAAAATATTTAAAAACTTAAATAAATGTTTTAGCAATGTGGTGTTGGATTTCTCAGAGAACATCTAGCACAGTTTGCGTGAAATCCAAACTGGCTTTATTTTGCTTAAATGCGTGTTTTTCCGAAGTACTCCAAAATGTATGTTCATAAAGTTAAAGTTTTCTGGAAATTAGAAAATAAATTCTACTTTTGGGTAGGCGGAAATAAATTTAGATTTAGATTTCTTTTTTATTTATTTCATATTCAAGACTTGTAACAAATTAATAACAAACGTTTTTTTTTAAAGAGGTCAAAACAAGATTACTCCAAAAAATTCCTCAAAATATACCAAAAAATACACTGGTTTTTCCAAGTTTAAAGTTTTAATTAAAGTATCTAAAAACCTGAGGTAATAAGACAATAATTATAAAGACAGATTCGAACAAGGTGCGTCAAAAAAAGAATAAAAAGCTTATGATCTTGTTTTGAATTAATTATATAAATGGTGGGCCATCTAGTGGTTTCTTTTTAAATCATATGTTATTTTGAAAATGACAGATGTTTCCCGCTGGAAATCTTGAGTATCATACCTGAGTTGGGAAATATTGAAAACTTATCTCCCAAGTGAGTGCTGCGTAGCCCAAACAGTGCGTTTTTTTAAAAGAAGTTTTGGCCGAAATAAAGCACCCACCACGCCTGCCGCACGTAAGTTTGTGCAAAAAGTTTGTGAGACTGGTGAGCTCATGGTCCTCGTCGTTGTACGGTGCGCAAAGACGAGAATGTAGCTGCTGCAGTAGGGAGTGTGAGACTCAATTCACGGACATCAACTTGCTTAATATCTCACGCATTATAGCCCTGAAAGAATTCTGCACAAAGATCTCGGATTATTCGCATACATTGACTCCGCTTTGGGGATATTGCACTACGTCCTAGAGATCTATTGTGTCCCCACCTAAGTTTGGATGAGCTTTTTCATCTTGCAGTTCTTCCTCCAAATCTATTGCTCTTAGAAATTTTAGTATTTTGAAAACCTTTAGGTAGGACCGGTAGCTGGTTTTGTTCCAGATAATTGTTCCTTTGGTGCATTAGTTGACAAAATTTTCCTAGTATGTGGTGTGATGTTTCCTCATGCATGTTGCAAAATCTACTACACCTAGGTGCCTCCTAAGTGTGCAGTATACAGGGGGATACCTGTTATTATTGTTAGGTTTTACTATTAAGCTTATGCAGTTTGTGAAACGTTCCGGGTTGAAATTGCCCAGTAGCCAGTAGTTGTTTCGCCTGCTTTACCTTTGGGAGTTCTTTAAAGTTTTTGGATCTACTTGCCTGTTTAATTTTGTTTTTGATGTTTTCTCCTATTGCGCAATAGGGTTCAGGTCCTATCAGAGGGCTTATGCGCCTAGTTTTGCTAAGGAGTCGTTTCCATGAACAACCTGGTGACCAGGTACCCCCTGAAGTATGACCCTGGTCTATTTACAAAATTCATTTAGCCTGTTAATGCAATCCCACACCAATTTAGAGCCGAAGGTATATGAGCTCAGTTCTTGGCTATCTGACATGATGACAATGTTCTGATTGAGATAGTTCCTTTCGATTTTACGATCCACGCATTTCCCTATGACGTGTACGGTGTACCTCGCTTGGAAAATGTTGGTGGACTGCCACATCAGTATGGAAAATTTTGTTCTATGCCCAAAGATTCCTGCACCAGTCACTTTGCTTGATGGTATTTGTTTCTAAGGCATAGTTTATTCGTATACCTTCAAAATCTATTTTGTTACGCAATTTTAAAGTAGTTTTCGAAAAGTCAAGAAAACTATCATGTGAGAAAACTACCATGTGACAGATCTGTAATGCGAGAAAACAGACGAAATTTTTGTCGAATGATGCATAGTTTACTCGCATGATATTTTTTTCGTATGATTTTTCTCTCGCATGGTTGCTTTTTCGGGTGATAGTTTTCTCTTATGAAACATTTCTTGCATGATATATTTCTCGAACGATTTTTTTTTCACATGTTAATTTTCCCGCATGATAATCTTATTGCATGTTAGCTTACTCGCATGACAGTTTTCTCACATAATATATTTCTCATTTTTTACATGATTTATTTCCCGCATGAAATTTTTCTCCCATGATATAGTGTTCTCGCACGACAATTTTCTCCTATAATTGCTTTCTACTATGATAGTTTTCTTGCATGATATTTTCCTCCTATGATAGTTTTCTCCCATTCAAAAGCTTTTTTACTTGCGACTTATAGGTACTATAAGGCAAGTTATGCATTTGGAAAAAAATAGAACTGGAGATTTTAATCAAAGTTGACATTACGATCATAGCGAAGACCAAAAAAGTTGGTCTCACAATTCTGTGTGTCTAGTCTATCTTTCTGTCTGTCGGTTCGACTACAGCCTAAACGGCTCGGCCGTTGGTAGCTTTGGGTTTTGATTTTTCCCCCACACGTTTTTTTCTTTTTTTTTTAAACCAAAAATAACGATATGTACCTGCCATACGAATTTTTTTCGAAATTTTATAAATATTTTTTTTCTCAAAAACTATTTCACAAATTAAAAAAAAAAATCAAAAAATTTCATTTAGTTAAAGGTAGGTAATGGGTGAAAAAAAATTTCCAAAATATGGTTATTTTTGGTACCCACCTTGGAACCATTTTTTTTTTGATTTTCTCAAAAACGGTACCACCGATTTTGATCACTTTTTATGTTCAGGCTCCCCAGCAGTTTCTTTATTATTGTGTATTCAAATTTTCAAAAAAAATTTTTTTGGATTTAAAAAAAAAAATTCAAATTTTTTTTTCGAGAACTCAATATTTCGAAAACCCCGTGCTGATTTTTTTAAAACTTTATAAATGAAAGTAAGAAAGTAAGAAATAAAAAAATAATTTTACCTACAAATAACGGTACCCTCCATACAAATGTTAAAAAATAGTTTTCGAAAATCGTATTTTTCTCGAAATCGGTTCCGAGAATTTTGCTAAAATTTTTTTCTTTTGATTAATTTTTAAGATCCATACTCGTAATTTAATAAAAAAAATTTGAAAACAAGATATTACTGGCTGTACCTACCATAGAACCATTTTTCAAATTTAGAATTTTTCATTATCAACAAAACGGATTTTATTGAAATTTTTTATAGAGAAAGTTTAAAAAAATATTGCATTTCAAAACTTTAAAAAAAAAATAATTTTTGGGTTTTTGAAAAAAAAATCTATTTTTTTTTTTTTGGAAAATTCGATATCTCAGAAACCGCTCAATATTTTTGTTTGTAAATTTAATTTTTGTTTGAAAAATAACAGAAACTTTAAATTGGCGTACCAACATTTTTTCTTATAAACGTTTATTGTTTTTTATAAGAAACCGCTACGAAGACTTATAATTTTTGTTCTTGCATAAACCTATATTTGCTTGAAACACATGGCATCCTATTTTTACCTCCAACTACTAAAGGAGTGTTTTAGTCTATTAAAAAATGAATTTTATACTTATGAACAGTTTTTCTCTAATAACATTCATTTTTGAAATTCTTAGTCGTTTACATAAGAGCAAGTTCGTGCGACCCAGTCGTGCATTTTATTTAAAGCAAATTTTTGACCATACTTTTCAAGGTTTGTAGAAAGGTTTTCATATTTTAAAATTGAAGTGTCCCGCTTAAGAAATTTGTATCTGACAATGTATTTATATCCTGAATTAAAATTGAAGCCCTTTTTTGAATTCAGTGTCTCCGCCTCATGCTTATTCATTAAACCTCAAAGTCATGGCCCTATCAACCGTTCTGTTTAACTGATTTAAACGCACAAAATTATGCATAACTTTAGCCTTTGTTATGCATATATGTTTTTCCAATTTAGTACCTAAATGACTTTGTAAACATGGCCGAATCCTAGATTTGAAAACAAAAAATCAGTAGTTTATTTGAATTTTCAAAAAGCTCCCTATGAATATTAATTACACAAAATCACAAAGTCACAAAGTCACATTCGATTGCAATTTTATTCCGATTGCTTCTCATTTCTATCAATATAATAATATTGTGCTTTGCAGAATTTCACATGGGAATTGTATGGACGATAAAATTAATTAATACATGCAGATTGAACATCCCCAGAGACATTATACGAGTATGCAGTTTGCGCTCTATGGTCTTTTTGTGAATATTGTAAGGGAAATTGAACTGTTTTGTATTGAAAGGCTGACATGGCTGAAAAGCTATTTAAAGCATTTAATTGACCATGTTTATGAATTGAAAATTGAATACAATATTTTGAATTGAATTCTGGCAGCTATTTCATATCGATGACCGATAAGCTGAGTAATTTTATAGTTATATGGAGTTGACATAGTGAAACATAGAAGCATGTGATATTTTTGTTTAAAATTGATGAGAACAATGTGTTATATTAGAAACCCAATTAAAAATGAATTGTGTGCAACCAAGTTCTAATTGCCGATTATATGCAATACCATACGCTTTTTCCAGATTAGCAACATAGGTAGTTAGCATATGTAAAATATTTAAAGCTTTGTATTTTTTTAGTAAAAATCGACAACTTGTATAATATAAAACATTCACAATATAAAAAGACTGTGTACTCGTACCATTTGTTATAATGGTAGGTGCGTTGGAATCTTTTGGCAAACTCTATAATGGGTGAGCGAAACAGGTCCAGGAATGTTGACATCGATGTTAGGGCTCCAATGTACCAGTTTCAACCCGTTTTCAACACATTTTCAACCCATTTTCAACCCACTTTCAACCCCGTTTCAACCCATTTTCAACCCATTTTCAACCCCGTTTCAACCCATTTTCAACCCATTTCAACTTAGTTTCAACGCACTTTCAACCCATTTTCAACCCATTTTCAACCCCGTTTCAACCCATTTTTAACCCACTATCAACCCACTTTCAAACCGTTTTCAACCCATTTTCAACCCAGTTTCAACAAGGTTTCAACCCGTTTTCAACCCATTTTCAACCCCGTTTCAACCCATTTTTAACCCACTATCAACCCACTTTCAAACCGTTTTCAACCCATTTTCAACCCGGTTTCAACCAATTTTCAACCCATTTTCAACCCACTTTCAACCCAGTTTCAACCCGTTTTCAACCCATTTTCAACCCATTTTTAACCCACTTTCAACCCATTTTCAACCCATTTTCAACCCATTTTCAACGCACTTTCAACCCATTTTCAACGCACTTTCAACCCATTTTCAACCCATTTTCAACCCATTTTCAACCTATTTTAAACCCGGTTTCAACCCATTTTCAACCCCGTTTCAACCCACTTTCAACCCATTTTCAACCCATTTTCAACCCACTTTCAACCCACTTTCAACCCAGTTTCAACCCACTTTCAACCCGGTTTCAACCCATTTTCAACCCATTTTCAACCCATTTTCAACCCACTTTCAACCCATTTTCAACCCATATTCAACCCATTTTCAACCCACTTTCAACCAACTTTCAACCCATTTTCAACCCATTTTCAACCCATTTTCAACCAAGTTTCAACCCACTTTCAACCCACTTTCAACCAACTTTCAACCCCGTTTCAACCCACTTTCAACCCATTTTCAACCCATTTTCAACCAACTTTCAACCCAGTTTCAACCCATTTTCAACCAAGTTTCAACCCACTTTCAACCCATTTTCAACCCAGTTTCAACCCATTTTCATCCCATTTTCAACCCACTTTCAACCCATTTTCAACCCATTTTCAACCCATTTTCAACCCACTTTCAACCCACTTTCAACCCGTTTTCAACCCATTTTCAACCCATTTTCAACCCACTTTCAACGCATTTTCAACCCATTTTCAACCCACTTTCAACCCATTTTCAACCCATTTTCAACCCATTTTCAACCCACTTTCAACCCAGTTTCAACCCACTTTCAACCCGGTTTCAACCCATTTTCAACCCATTTTCAACCCATTTTCAACCCATTTTCAACCCATTTTTAACCCACTTTCAACCAACTTTCAACCCATTTTCAACCCATTTTCAACCCATTTTCAACCAAGTTTCAACCCACTTTCAACCCACTTTCAACCAACTTTCAACCCATTTTCAACCCATTTTCAACCCATTTTCAACCCATTTTCAACCCACTTTCAACCCACTTTCAACCCGTTTTCAACCCATTTTCAACCCACTTTCAACCCAGTTTCAACCCGTTTTCAACCCATTTTCAACCCATTTTTAACCCACTTTCAACCCATTTTCAACCCATTTTCAACCCATTTTCAACGCACTTTCAACCCATTTTCAACCCACTTTCAACCCATTTTAAACCCGGTTTCAACCAATTTTCAACCCACTTTCAACCCAGTTTCAACCCACTTTCAACCCGGTTTCATCCCATTTTCAACCCATTTTCAACCCATTTTCAACCCACTTTCAACCCATTTTCATCCAACTTTCAACCCATTTTCAACCCATTTTCAACCCATTTTCAACCCACTTTCAACCCATTTTCATCCAACTTTCAACCCATTTTCAACCCATTTTCAACCCATTTTCAACCCCGTTTCAACCCACTTTCAACCAATTTTCAACCAATTTTCAACCCACTTTCAACCCATTTTCAACCCATTTTCAACTCATTTTCAACCCATTTTCAACCCCGTTTCAACCCACTTTCAACCCGGTTTCAACCCATTCTCAACCAAGTTTCAACCCACTTTCAACCCATTTTCAAACCCAGTTTCAACCCATTTTCATCCCATTTTCAACCCATTTTCAACCCATTTTCAACCCATTTTCAACCCATTTTCAACCCATTTTCAACCCACTTTCAACCCACTTTCAACCCGTTTTCAACCCATTTTCAACCCACTTTCAACCCATTTTCAACCATTTTCAACCCACTTTCAACCCATTTTCAACCCATTTTCAACCCATTTTCAACCCACTTTCAACCCACTTTCAACCCACTTTCAACCCGTTTTCAACCCATTTTCAACCCACTTTCAACCCATTTTCAACCCATTTCAACCCACTTTCAACCCATTTTCAACCCATTCTCAACCAAGTTTCAACCCACTTTCAACCCATTTTCAACCCAGTTTCAACCCATTTTCATCCCATTTTCAACCCACTTTCAACCCACTTTCAACCCATTTTCAACCCATTTTCAACCCATTTTCAACCCAGTTTCAACCCATTTTCAACCCATTTTCAACCCACTTTCAACCCATTTTCAACCCATTCTCAACCAAGTTTCAACCCACTTTCAACCCATTTTCAACCCAGTTTCAACCCATTTTCATCCCATTTTCAACCCATTTTCAACCCGCTTTCAACCCACTTTCAACCCATTTTCAACCCATTCTCAACCAAGTTTCAACCTACTTTCAACCCATTTTCAACCCATTTTCAACCCATTTTCAACCCATTTTCAACCCATTTTCAACCCACTTTCAACCCACTTTCAACCCACTTTCAACCCGTTTTCAACCCATTTTCAACCCACTTTCAACCCATTTTCAACCCATTTTCAACCCACTTTCAACCCATTTTCAACCCATTCTCAACCAAGTTTCAACCCACTTTCAACCCATTTTCAACCCAGTTTCAACCCATTTTCATCCCATTTTCAACCCACTTTCAACCCACTTTCAACCCATTTTCAACCCATTTTCAACCCATTTTCAACCCAGTTTCAACCCACTTTCAACCCATTTTCAACCCAGTTTCAACCCATTTTCATCCCATTTTCAACCCATTTTCAACCCGCTTTCAACCCACTTTCAACCCATTTTCAACCCATTTTCAACCCATTTTCAACCCATTTTCACCCACTTTCAACCCACTTTCAACCCATTTTCAACCCATTCTCAACCAAGTTTCAACCCACTTTCAACCCGTTTTCAACCCATTTTCAACCCATTTTCAACCCACTTTCAACCCGTTTTCAACCCATTTTCAACCCATTTTCAACCCACTTTCAACCCATTTTCAACCCATTTTCAACCCATTTTCAACCAAGTTTCAACCCACTTTCAACCAACTTTCAACCCCC